>BQMB01000898.1:0-600000 GCA_027943415.1 Closterium sp. NIES-67 | reverse complement strand
ATGCTGCGATGGTATGTGATGCTGAGATGGTATGCGATGCTGCAATGGCATGTGATGCTGTGATGGTATGTGATGTGATAATAGGTGATGCTGTGATGGTATGTGGTTCTGTGATAGTATGTGATGCTGTGATGGTATGTGATGCTGCGATGGTATGTGATGCTGTGATGGTATGTGATGCGGTGATGGTATGTGATGCTGTGGTGGTATGTGACGCTGTGATGGTATGTGATGCTGTGATGGTATGTGATGCTGTGATGGTATGCGATGCTGCGATGGTATGTGATGCGGTGATGGTATGTGATACTGTGATGGTATGTGATGCTGTGATGGTATGTGATGGTATGAGATGCTGTGATGGTATGTGATGCTGTGATGGTATGTGATGCTGTGATGGTATGTGATGCTGTGATGGTATGTGATACTGTGATGGTATGTGATGCTGTGATGGTATGTGGAGCTGTGATGTATGTGCTGCTGTGATGGTTTGTGGTGCTGTGATGGTATGTGGAGCTGTGTTAATGATGCTGTGATGGCGGAAATGATACTGGTGATACTGATACTGGGGATGTTGATGTTGATGTTGATGGGGGGAGGATGATGGTGATGGCGGTATGATTAATGGAGCAGCAACCATAGCACGCAATGCTAAGATGGTCAAAGGACGATAAGGCTGATGCTCCTTTATGCTCTCCAGTGTGTTGCTGTCAAGCAGTTTGTGTCCATCTAGGTTCACTCTGCTGCCTATGCGCACCTGTTCCATCCCGTGTTTATCCAATCCTCTCCCCTTTCTTCCCCCCCTCTTCCTTCCCTCCTCCCTCCCTTCCAAGTCCCCCTCAGTGCCCTCTGCTCAACCTCTCGTACTGCCCGCCATCTGAATCCGCTCTGCAGCGAGGCCACACCCTAGTACCGTGCATGCCACATGCACCATGTCGTATATGGCGTTCCACATGCCATGCCACATGCCATGCCACATGCCATCCCACATGCCATCCCACACGCCATCCCACATGGCATCCCACATGGCATCCCACATGGCATCCCAGACGCTATTTGGTTGAGCATCCGCCCATGCATCCATCCATTCGTTGCCTTCATTCACCCACTGGTCGCTCTCAGCCTCTTCACAATGCCATGGCTGCCTTTCCAAAGTGCACTGCCTGCATCGGCTGACACTGCATGTATCCTCCTCAGTCCGCTCAGGGCTTCTCTCCCTCCCACCCCCCCCTTCCCTTCCCACACATCCATCTTCATTCCTACTCTCCGTCCGGCTTCCCACGCCTCCCTCTTTCCCCCCCCTCACCCATGCCCCACATGCATTTGCCCTACAGGTTGTGGTGGCATTCGATCCCCTTGCCTGGCCTCGTTCCGAAGTCATTCGATTCCCGGTATGCATGTGCTGCTGCTCGCTAACGATTGTGCGCTCTCTGTCTCAATCGCACTGATATGCGACGTCCAGCGAGAGGGCTCACCTGCAACTCCACTTCCAATCACCCCACCTCCGCTCACCCCACCTCCACTCACCCCACCTCCGCTCACCCCACCTCCCTCACCCCACCTCCGCTCACCCCACCTCCACTCACCCCACCTCCACTCGCCCCGCCCTTACCTGCATCTCTGCTAACGCCCTTTATTCTTCTCCGTCCCTTCCCACCTCGCTCCGCCTCTGGCCCCCACGCCGCCAGGTGCCACCCCCCAGCCTCCTAGCCACTTATACTTCTCTCCCCCTATCCCCTTTCAAGTGCCTACAGATGCGCACTCCTCTCTGCCTCCACCCGCCTGTATCACTGCTTACACTCTCTCATTCTCCTCCCCTTCCATCCCCCAACAGGTGTCGTCCCCCAATCTCCTAGTCACAGACGCTTCTGGCACCCCCATCCCCTCTCAAGTGCTGCGGGACACCCTCCTCTCCCCCACCACCCGTGCCACCTACATCGCTGCTTACACGGGCACGGGGGGCGGGGGAGGGGAGGAGGGGGCGGGGGTGGGGGAGGATGTGGGGGAGAAAGGGGACGAGCGGCAGGAGCTGGAGGATGGGCAGTGGCAGCCGAGCCAGCAGAGGAAGAGTAAGCGGAGGAAGCTGTTATACTCACAATAGGCTCAGATGTGCCTAAAATGAGAGAAATTGTGCACTGTCAGAATTCCGTCAGACAGCTTCAAATATTTATGCCGATCTGATCTGTGCCTCAAACGGTGATCTGTAAATTGGATCTGGAGCACGTTGCTGTCGCCTATCAGCAGCAAGTTGAATAATAAATTTCCATGAAGATTTGACGACGCTATGGCGGTTTGACTGGCAGGAGGTACAGCAGCCACTAAAGTCTTAGGAGTACAAAGTTAGCAAGAAGAGTTCGAGATAGAGATGATTCCCAACCTCTACATACCCCAAGAGCCGAGGTCCAGGTTGGTGGTACACCACCACAGAGTCCCCAACCATGAAGAGTCTCGAAACAAACCCTCCAAGGGTCTACACCAAGTGAAATGTAACACTACACGAAGTAGCGCTACTATTTTTACTATTTAATGTTTATCCGTGTCCCTTGGGCTTGAAATCTTGAGCTCTTGGTCTTGGTTCAGCGAGATAAATTCTTCTTGAGTTGTTGGAGGCTTGCTGCACACACCTGCGACACGATGGACACTTCACACTCGACAAAATAGAAAAAACACATGCGACACGCCAACGACGACTTCACATGCGAGTTGTGAAAACTCGCTAATGTCTTGACCGACACAAACCACATTGTGATACACCATTCAAACACACACACAAGCACTAGATAGCAGTGACATAGACTCACAATTCATTCCATGCCATGCATGCACACACACAAACAAGGACGACAAGCCGAGTGCAAGCCATAGGGTTGCACCAACAGAAGCCGCAAGAGGAGGGGCAGAAGACAGGGGTGCAGAAGACAGGGGTGCATAAGCAGGAGGAGCAGAAGGAGGGGCAGAAGACAGGGGTGCAGAAGACAGGGGTGCAGAAGACAGGGGTGCAGAAGACAGGGGTGCAGAAGACAGGGGTGCAGAAGACAGGGGTACAGAAGACAGGGGTGCAGAAGACAGGGGTGCATAAGCAGGAGGAGCAGAAGGAGGGCCAGAAGACAGGAGTGCATAAGCAGGAGGAGCAGGAGGATCCGGTGCTGTCTCTTGTGTTCTGGGCAGATGTGCCTCCTCTTGGATACGCCACCTTCTTTGTCTCTCCAGCCAGCAAAGGTACGGCTTTTACCTTGTGAATGCAGCAGCAGCAGCAGCAGCAGTAGCAGGCAGTACTGTCGCTAGTATCCTGGGCAGAGGTTGCTCTGCTCTTGGACTCGCCACCTCTTGGTCTCCCCTGCAAGCCAAGCTAGCCAAGGTAGCTCACTCCCCCTTTTTTCCTGCATTAGACTTTGGAAGCTTGCGGTTTGCACCACGGTATGGTTGGTAGTACCTCAAGGAAATGGATCGGTGCAGTCAGCAGAGGCTGAGAGGCAGCAGCAGGCAGTGCTGTTGCTTCTGCTCTGAGCGGAGGTGCCTCGTGTTTTGAGGCGTCTCGTTTGAGACGTTGCAAAACCCGTCTCAAATCAGAGCACGTTGCCGCAGCATTGCATTCCAAGCGGAGGTGCCTCTCACTGCATGCTCCACCCTTGTCCTCCCCTGCAAGCCAAGGCAGCTCACCCACTCATTTTCCATCCATCAAACTGTGGAGACTTCACCACAGTATAGTTGGCAGCAATGCATGCACAGCAGGAGAGTGAGGAGCAGCAGCAGTAGGCAGTGCTGTCACTTGTATTCTAGGGGGAGGTACCTCTTCTTTGGAATCACCTCCTCCTTTTTATCCTCCTGCCATCCATCCCCCATCCCCCGCCCCCCCACGCAGGCACCCCTCTCCGGGCGTACATGAGTGAGGCATGGAGTAGCATGGCGGTTGCCTCTGCATCAGCACTGACTGGGGAGAGACAGGGAAAAGGGGAGGGGAAAAGGGGGCAAGGGAGCAACGGGCCAGGCAGCAATGGGCCAGGCACCAACTGGCCAGGCAGCAACGGGCCAGGCAGGGGCAGGTCAGAAGAAAGCGAGCAAGGTGGAGAGGGGAAGGAAGGCGAGGGGGCGGAGGTTGGCGACCAGTGGAGGAGAGACAGGAAGCACAGGGTGGTGAGGGAACAGAGGGGGACGCGGGTGGAGATGCAGGAGGGAGCGGCCAGGAGCAGAAAGGGGGTGATACTGTGGTGCTGGGTGGGTGGCAAGGCGCCGGGGGCACTGGTACTAGCGATGCCCGAGGTGATGCGAAGGGCGGTGAAAAGTGGGTAGCGCTGCACGTCTCGTTCTCCAAGTCGGCTCTGGGCATGCAGTGGATGGAGCTGGTCTCTCCGGGTGCAAATGACTCAGGAAAACTTGTGGGGAGTGGTGTGACTAGAGTGAATGGTGGGTGGTGTGACTAGAGTGAATGGTGGGTGGTGTGACTAGAGTGAATGGTGGGTGGTGTGACTAGAGTGAATCGAGCGTGAATGGTGAGTGTCACTCGCCCATGAACAGCAGCAGGACTTTCTACTCCGACTCCAACAGCAGGCGCTACATCAAACGGGTGAGGCGCTGTTAGGTCTGCCTCCCTGTTCCATGGCACTGAACCACAAGGCTAGAATGGCAGCAGCCCGCTCTTTTGTGATAGGTTTTTGAGAATTCTAAAAAATCTATCATGGTCTACCTCCCTGTTCCGTGGCACTGAACTGCAAGCTTAGAATGACAGCAGCCCGCACCATCCAGCTCCAATGGAAGAAGCTGCCATGCATCAAGTAGATCCCTGGTCATCTTCCAGTGAGCGCGGCGTCAGTAGACATCATCAAGTGAGCCTGTAAGTGTACGAGGCAACTGTGTGTTGATGTTTCGCTCGATGCCCATGGCCGGGGCTATCAGGTGGGTGTTTTGACGTGCACTCCAGTGCACTCGCTTCACTGCTCCCACTAGCGTTAACAGCAACACGGCCTTGTACCCCGATGCCCATGACTAGGGTTACATCAGACGAGCTAGCCTGCTGCCTTAGGTTGGAGTTACCCTCCCCTCATCCCTCTACTTTTCACTTGATGTATCACCACCATCCCCACCATCCCCACCATCCCCACCATCCCCACCATCCCCACCATCCCCATTCAGAAAACATGACAAGTCCTTATTCCCCCATCTCCACCCCCCTCCCCCCACCACCAGGGCACTGAAATCGCTGGACGACAAGGGCGTGGGGGAGGCATTGTAGGAGGTGGTTACCATTGCAGGAAAGATGCACCCCCTCACAGTGAGTATTCTATTCGTTGCTTCAAATTGCAACCTTCTCCACAACATCCCTCCCCTCCCCTCCCTCTCCCTCCCTCCCCCGCACATCCCTCTCCTCTCCCCCTCCTCCCCCTCCCCACTTTCTCTCCACTCACAAAAGCAAAAAACCTTTTCCTCAATCCCTTGTAGGTTGTGGGTTCCCTGCGCTTTGGGCTGCACCCTAGCATGGACACGGAAGAGGGAGCTGAGGGAGGGGAGCAGAGGAGGGAGGGAGCAGAGGGAGGGACGCAAGGGGAAACCAGGTTGGGGCAGGGAAGTGAGAGGAGAAGGCAGCACGCACAGCGGCTGCTGGCCCCCCTTCAACTGGCTTTCGCTGTTGAGGTGAGTAGACCATTCCCTGCCCCAGTCCCCGTCAACCCACCTCCCCATCCCTCCTGCTCTCTTCCTGTCCAAGGCACGCACAGCACAGTGCATCTTAGCCCTTCTTCACCCAGCCTTTGCTATTGACGAGAGCTCCTTTTTTCGCCCTTACTCTCCCTTACCCGCCCTCACCTGCCCCCGCCCTCCCTTACCGTCCAACCAGCTCACTGCCTTTCCACAATATAACTGCTACCCTTTCTATGCTCGTCTTCTCCCTTCCACTTTCGGTGACGACAAACCTCCCGCCTGTTTCCCCACCCTCCATCAACCCCAACCCTATCCCTCCACCCCAACGCCTGCAGACACAGGAGTCCATCAAACGTTCCCCCCTACTCTTTCCCTCCTGACGTTGCTGTGATCTCGCTATAGGTGAGATCGAACCTTCACATCACACCACATAACCTTGCTGCACGTAAAGTGTGCTTCGCCCCTTTCCCTTCGCCACTCACTTGTCAACCCACCAGTTAGACAGGCCATGATGATTGCATGATGGCATCCTGATAGCATGATGGCATGCGGATGGCATGATGGCATGCGGATTGCATGATGGCATGCTGATTGCATGATGGCATGTGGATTGCATGATGGCATGCGGATTGCATGATGGCATGATGAGTGCATGATGGCATGCTGATTGCATGATGGCATGCTGATTGCATGATGGCATGCGGATTGCATGATGGCATGCGGATTGCATGATGGCATGCTGAGTGTATGATGGCATGCTGATTGCATGATGGCATGCTGATTGCATGATGGCATGCTGATTGCATGATGGCATGCGGATTGCATGATGGCATGCGGATTGCATGATGGCATGCGGATTGCATGATGGCATGCTGAGTGTATGATGGCATGCTGATTGCATGATGGCATGCTGATTGCATGATGGCATGCTGATTGCATGATGGCATGCGGATTGCATGATGGCATGCGGATTGCATGATGGCATGCGGATTGCATGATGGCATGCTGATTGCATGATGGCTGGTTGATTGCGTGATGACAGCTTGATTGCATTATGGTATCTTGATTGCAAAATGACATGTTGATTGCAAAAGGGCATGCTGATTGCATGATGGCATGCTGATTGCATGATGACAGGCTGATTGCGTGATGACAGGTTGATTGCATTATGGCATCTTGATTGCAAAATGACATTCTGATTGCAAAAGGGCATGCTAATTGCATTCGCCCCTTGCTTTGTCTTGCCTCGCCCCTTCCTCTTAGCATCTCCAAGCTGTTATAATCTTAGCCCTCAATGCCCCCCATAGCGAGATCACATGCAGGAGCTCTTGCCCAACGAGGTTGTTTCGAGGCTGGCCCATCATCCTATGCTGTCACCACTCCCCCACCCCTCATTCCCTCACCACGTCTGCCGCATGTCACCCCACTCCCTCACCATCACCATCGCCATCACCATCACACGCAGTCGCTCTCACCCTGCAACATCCTTTTAAGACTGGCTCATCCCCTGATGTTAATCCCTCGTCCCACATATCCTCGCTACCTCACCATGTCTGCCATCCCTCTCCCGTCCTCACGTGTCCTGGCATCCCTCTCCCGCACCACCACCACCACGCACAGGAGCTCTCACCCAACGAAGTTGTTCTAAGATTAGCTCATCTCTATAAGATGAGTCCTACACTGACCCCCTCTAGCCATGTTTGCCATGTGGCAGGTCCACAAACCTCCCAACATGCCAACTTTTTGTCTACTCACGCGTCGCACTTTGCGTTTCCTTGCAGCTCTCCCTGCCCATATGCCTCGTCTTGCCATCATCTCATTCTTCACCTCCCCTCAATTGATGATCTCTTCCACTTATCGACGCCTGCAGTCTGGGGAGCATGCTGCCTTGTCTCGGCCCGCCCATGTGGACCTTCGGCGCTTGTTTGCAGTGAGACAGGTAACTGGCAGGGTTACCATACTAAGGTAGTTCCTTCTTACCTGCTGTCACATGCTCTCGTGTTCATCCCCTCACAATCTCTTGTTTGCAACGAGACGAGCAACAGGTCCCCCAACCTTCTCCCATGCTCTCACGCCTTCCCTTGCACATATCCCTGCACGTCCTGGTTATGATGGCTTGCTATTAGAGCCATTCCAATGATCTGAGCCTGAACCTTATAAAATATTTAGCATAAGAGCTGTCATGTCAGCCAGAAATGCTGTAGTACTCTCCAAATGCAGGCTGCGTACTTTTTTTCTATTTCTGATCACCCACGATCATACATACCCCATCCCCATTAACCACATGCTATACAGTCACATTTCCACCCACCCCTAGCAGATTGAGGAGGTAACGGAGCTGAGTCTGATGGCCAATCAGAGACGAGCAGACGTTCGCCAGCCTCTCTCTTGGCGAGTGCAGGGGGAAGATGAAGCAAGGAGGGAAGGTGATGATATAAAGGGTACAGCCTCAACCCAAGGAGCATCTGTGGATCCTGCCACCCTTGTGGTGGAATTAGGGCGGGCATAAATCCGCACTTTTTCGGTCATGATGCAAGCTGTATGATTCCAATGTTCTTTGACGGTGCCATAAGATTCAGTTTTATTCAAGTGTCATGTTCCAGTTGTAGGTACCAGTACCAGACTTAGGACATGCGGAGAAGCGCCAAATGCTTCAACCTCATCAGTGGCTGCTAATCGCTTCCCGCATCAACAAACCAGACTCGTTTGACAACCTCGACTCCACACAGGAAGGACCCGCTCCAGATGAGCAGTGGAGGACAAATTCCGTATCACTGATTGGTAGCTCCTGCAAACCACAAGAAAAGCTCTCATTTCACTAATACTGCGAAATACAAAGCTAGCGATCTTGTCCCAAAACGAAGGGGCAGAATGTGGTGTGGTCCTTGAATGTAGTGTTTCAGCAATCAAGCTCACCCTTCGTTCTGGAGGCAACATGTTGTGGTGATGTGCAAGGTTCAGCAGCAGCATACGGTACCTCTGCGCTGTCATTGTTCCTGCAGCACAATTCACTGTGAGGACGGGGAACTTGTACCATAAAAACATTCTTCCAAGTCTTACCCTTCGCAGCAGTTTGTCCAAGCATCTCTATCAAATGATCCCTTCCAAATGCTCTTCCTCCAGATCAGACCGCCACAGCAATGCCATTCTCGAGCATGTGTGATAGTGCAGAGATGCTTGATGGATCAAATAAATGCTCCTGCAGTGTGGTGAAAAAAGCATCATTGAGTGCACCCATTACCATCACATGAATCAGAGCCACAACAAAGACTGTATGCCATGAGTGCATGCTGCAAGTGATTACATTAGCATGTGTGCAAGGATAGGTGGACTGTTAGGAAGATGGATGGCACAACGTGCAAGAAAAAAGGGAAGGGAGTTCTGGACATAACACAACAGTCTTATACAGGGAAAACAAAAGTCAGGACCTGTGCACATGTAAATGTTTCACTGAGAAACACAACAGTCTTACTGGATATGCATCTCGACTCATGACTTTCTCAATCAAATCTTGGAGCCTCGGGCGCTTTCCTCATCCATGTCCAAAAGTGGGTGTCTCTGCAGCAGATGAATCCATGGAACATTGTGTATGCACTGCCATCGATTGTGAACCAAGAATCTGTGAACTCAGAGCCAGGAATCCTGTTGATGCCTTGGAAGCAGCACGATGCCAAGGAGAAGGCTCCGCAGGTTGGAGCTCAAGCTCACTGTTAGCAGGAGAGTGGAACTTCACAACTTTTCCTGGGTATGGGAAAATTGTTGCACTGACCTGATCCATCTGGTGCATGTCCAGTTACTGACGCTGGATGAAGGTTGGTGTAGCAGGCATCGTCATGAAAATATGGTACTTCTGGTTGGCCATGGTCAGCGACAACTGGAGCCGTGGAAGGAGCTGGATAGGTACTGTGTTCTATGGAAACGGGTGCAGATGCCAGCCCCTTGTTCTCATGATGGACGCTTGAATCTCCTGAAGGTGGAATTCCAAAAGTTGTATGAGCAAGTGGCCCAACAATTGGTCTGCAATACGCCACCATTGGCATTCGTTGTTGAGGCTGATGCAACACAGTTGGGGCATCATCATTAAAACGAAGTAAATCTAGCTCCTCCCATCCGTCTGATGCCCAAAGATCCTGGTCCGTGTGCTCCTCAAGCAATGAGGAACCAGATGGCGAAAGAGGTGGGACCTCCAATGGATTGACATGATCGTGTGGCCCCTCCATCTCAAATGGCGGAATGCAGGCAGTGTCAGGATCATATGGTACAAGCGCTAGATGCGATATCTTTAAACCTGAAGAACATGGTATTTCGAGTTTAACCAAGTCGTATTTCAGGAAAAAACAGCAAAACAGCATTCGTAACATACATGAAATGCTTGAGAAGTCAAGATAAAATCCCCCTTCGATCTGCAAAACAATGGGAGAATTGAATATCAGGAGAAGTCTAAGCAGATTAGGCCATACCAGAGAGGGGTCAGTGAATAACTTCTTGCGATATGAGACAATGTCAATCCTTGCTGCACAAATAGAAACCTCACTCTTAGTCAAAAGGCAGCAATTCCACAAGATTCTGGGCTTGTGTTGATTCGCATGGCATGTATTTATGAGCACTTACACTTGTACATCGACAATCTGAACATGTCTCGGTCCATATTGGTATCGTCCCATGGATCTGAGAGAGTTGATTCATCGCAATATTGTGGGGGCATACGAAGCCTCTCCGCATCACGAATTTGTCTGCACAATTGAAAGTTGTTGTAACATCCATAGTAAACAAAAGTAAGTAATGCATTGCTAGGAACAATTAAAGTGTGTTGGTCGTGTAGGACCTTTCTCCACATACCTAGTTTGCCGGATAGAGCTGCTGGAATCAGCCTCCATGAACTTTGACACCTCAAGTCGATCGAGGAGAAGGATAGTGGGACCCTGCTAAAAGTAGGTTAAAGGCATGGCCAGTTTGAAAGGCTCAAGTAGACAAGAAACATACTTTGTCAGTCGCTGGCGTCTCTTCAGCTTGTATGGCGCCATCTGCTGGGCCACTTTCATCAACGGCCATTTGTGCTGGTTGTTCCTCAGACTGGTTCTCTGGTTGCCCCATGGAGTCATCTTCTGGCTGGTTCAATGCGGTTGAAACAACTTTCTGCAATTGTGATTTTCTTTTACCGAATTGTGGCTTTTATACACTACAACTTGAGTTGTTTCATCAGTGCCTGGGGTAGCTTGGGTTGCCTCCGGACGTTCTGTGGTCGAATCCGACAAAGGCTCTGGAGGTGCATGCCATTGCTCGTGCACATAAGACGGGTGGGGCCCTTCAGCTCCCACATGCTGTGCATGGGTTTGGACATGAACCAAATGTGGGGTCCTTGCAATCGTGGCCTGCCAAGTTAAAGAACATTAGCTCATCAAAAGTCGATGCAACGCACAACGCATGGAAAATTCAATTCAGAAGACTACCTCTTCAAGAGAGTTACTCTTCCCTGCTTCACAAGCAGCCTTCTTGGCTGCATATTCCTCCACAAGCTTGTCCACAAGATCAAAGTCATCAAAGTCACAGATGTCATCAAAAGCCGTGTTATCTTTATTTGGCAAATGTCCAAGGCTTCCCTGTTGACCTGCACAATCCAGAGCAAAGCAAAATCGATTTTGTATCATAGTGGTATATTGTGTTGTGGTCCCACCCCTCTGCAATGGCCGACTTACACTATCTGGATCTATGTTTGAAAGGGGGATATTAGATGCAGCCTTGCCATAAAAAAGTGATGGAACTTCAATTGACACATCAATTTCCACAGCCTCGTCATTCAATAGATCCTCCTCGATGGGAACAACGACAACCTTATACGGCTTAAAGTCAAAATATGTGGGAATGCTGATGTTGGGGATTCCGTCAGGCTGTCCACACCAGTCAAGCACCCTTCACAAAAAGAAACGTAGTGGCCACAGCGAGTCACATGTATAATCTGGAAATAGAGACCCAGATTGATGCTACTTACCTTGAGATAGTGGGTTCTAAATTTCCAGAACTAGAAGGGGTTAGGTTGTAGCACAATTCATCACGCTTGAGAAAGTGGGACTTGTTCTCCGAAATTTTACTCATCTGCCAAGGTGGTATACTGTAAGGGTCAGTCAAGAGGTTTAGGCTCTGCAGACTATTAAGGCATTAGCTCGTTTCACTTATCGCATTAGCCGCAGCAACATCTAGGTTTAAGTCAAGCACACTCTGCTTAATATGTCCCTCGTCCAGAATGCCAGAGAAGCAGCCAAACCTATTCCTTCTGCTTGCGATTCCTCTGCTCCTCACTCCTTCACTGAATACTTCCCCATTCCCAAAGATTATTTTGTACCTTTCAAGGTCTGATCCTGACGACTCTTGACTCTTGGCGTCAGAAGCAGCAAGTTGCGAACTTCGTTAGTTAGTAGTTGTAGTTGGCAGTCGTTATCACAGATCATTAATACCTGATTTTACAGACTTCGCATCTGGCTCCCTCGTAGTGGCCTTCAGCTCTCGAACAGCCTCATTGATCTTCTTTGACAAAACATCTGTTTTAAGGTGTAACGCGTTACTTGGCAAAAGGCCACGAATGTTTCATAAACAGCGACGCCTGGAAGACTCGCGTACCTCGCATTGTTCGAATGAGCTGCAGGGGAGGAAAGTTTGCGTTAGATGCAAGAATTTACAAGCACCGCGGATGAGGGCCTAACGGCTAATAGTCCTTTACCTCCGCTCGGACATGGACGCTCGTCGACGCCTCCTCCACGTCAGCCGTCATAACCACATCTCTTGATTTACCCTTCTTATCTGCCTGTATACAAAAGTTAAGCTACTGAACACAAGAACGGCCGGAATATTTCGTTAAGTATCGTGGTCTTACAATGTCAAATGGTGTCAAGGCTAGCGAAAGATACTTTTGATCCAAAGAATTCTTCTTGTGCCTCTTGTGGGCGACGTCATCAGCAACTGATAATATCGAATAGCGTCGCTTACCCCCTTCAGCAATAGATGACTGGATTCTGTATCTCACCGCTGGTAGCGCCATGTAGTCTATAGAGATGAGGTAGGCTTCGAGCTAATCTGGAAAGATACCTCGCACTCAAAAGCTCGAAGATAGTGAGCCGCTGGCCTTGATACTTGTTACCTGTAGTGTCCTCGAGTCTTTGGAGGAACTTGTGACTCAAGCACTCTTAGGGCGTTCTGTTGATTGGACACTTAGCGGTTTTGCTGCAGAGCAGACCAGTCACAGCCCTCTGCGATTAAACACTTAGCGGTTTTGCTCGTTTGTAACCCGCAATCGCTAATTAATCAAAGTGCTGCAAGTCTCATCATCTCATACAAACAGATTATGCAAATACGTTTCTCTGAATTTTAAGATAGTCATTCTAGAATTCTAAGGAAATTCAGACAACATTTTTCAGAATTCTCTTATAGTAAAAAGTGCATCAGACAAAGGGCGCAAAACTTGTCTGATCCCTTGGACACGCTTTTTTAGAACCCTGGTTGGGGCTGGTGACACACCAACCCCATCCCACCTACAATGCGCGTTTGCAAGAACCGGACATGAAAAAAGGGGATTACGTAGGTGGGAGAATGGAAAAAAAAAAAAAAAAAAAAAAAAAAAAAAACCGGACAGCGACCCCAGGCTGGGACACAAAGGGACACATGTAAACTAGGGTTTAGAGTAGGAAGCACAGAAGTAGTAGCAAACAGACCCTGTAAACGCGACACTCCAACCCTAGGTATTACAGAGACAGCAGAACCGCACACGTAGCTCTACCAAGAAGAACCGCACTAGCACAGCTGGTGCCGCCAAATGTGAGCTAAGCATTCGCCTCCCCGTGCTGTACGATTCCAGGGCTGGACCGCCAAGTTGCGCGCACCAGTTACGGCAAGCCATTCACTCTAAAATGCAATAGCGCCACAAATTCCAAGCGTGTAGCATAAGAGAGCCACAGTCTCGCGAAACCATCCCTCTCCGTCATCGCGCACCAAGCTACCGCCTTGGGTACTTAGCCGAAAAACGCAACCGAAGGCCGTCCGGCCGCCTCAGGTCGCTCTCTCACGCCTGCGTGGGGGGACCAGCGCCTGTGCGGAAAGCGTTCCACGGCTCCCTGCGGGATCAGCAAGCCACACACGCGTACCTACCGGATTTCAGGTGCGCCAGATGCCGCTGTCCCCACACAACGACTGCTCCGTGTCCCCCACTCCTGACCCAAAGTCGGTTCCCCCATTTCGTCGCTGGGCGGGCGCTACCAATGGCCATGCATGGAGCTTGAGAAGGAACCGCCCATGCCCAAACGTGCCCTGAGCCCACCTCCCCCCCCACAACAGAGCGAGACTCCCCCCCGTCTGAGCTCACCTTCCCCCACTCTCTGAGCTCACCTCCCCCTCCAAACCAGGGCTCATCTTCCCCACTCTCCGAGCCCACCTCCCCCCCCCCACACCACAGCGGGACTTTCCCCCCTGTCTGAGCTCACCTTCCATCCCTCTCTGAGCTCACCTCCCCCTCCCAAACAGGGCTCATCTTCCCCCCTGTCCGAGCCCACCTCCCCCCCCACACCACAGCGGGACTTCCTCCCCTGTCTGGGCTCACCCTCCCCCCCTGACTGAGCTCACCTCCCCCCCAACACCAGAGCGGGACTTCCCCCCCTATCTAAGCTCACCTTCCCTCCCAGTCTGACCCCACCTTCCTCCCCAGCCAGAGCTCAGATCCCCTCCTGCCTAAACCCACCTTCCCTCCAAACCAGAGCTCAACTCCCCCCCCCACTGTCTGACCCCACCAGAGTGGTACTTTCCCTCCTGTCTGAGCTCACCTTCCCTCCCTCTCTGATCTCACCGCCCCCTCCCAACCACAGCTCATCTTCCCCCCTGTCTGAGCCCACCACCCCCCCCCACACCACAGCTGGACTTCCCATCCTGTCTGAGCTCACCTTCCCTCTCTCACTCTCTGAGCTCACCTCCCCCTCCCAACCAGGGCTCATCTTCCCTCCTGTCTGAGCCCACCACTCCTTCCACACCCCAGCGGGACTTCCCCCCCTGTCTGAGCTCACCTCCCCCCCCTGACTGAGCTCACCTCCCCCTCCCAACCCCTCTCCATTCCCCCAAGTGAAAGGGGTCAAGACAAACAACCTGCTTTTCCCCATGGGCGGTGATTTTCTTTTCTACCTTCTACCCCCCAGTTACTCTCCCGTTCTCCCCTTTTGTCTTCCTCGCCTCCCCCTCCCCACCCTCCCCCCCAGGGCGAAGGGGTTCAAGACGAAGCATCTGCTGTTCCCCATGTGCGACTTCTCGTTCGACCGAGCCATCGTGTGGTTCAAGAACATGTACAAGCTCATCCACTACGTGAACCTAGTGGGCTCCTGTTATACTTGGTGTCGCGTGGCACGGCATGGAGTTGTATGGGCTGGCTGCATGTGGTTCAAGAAGATGGATAAGCTCATCCACTACGCCAACCTGGTGGGTGGGTCACTCAATGTGTGGCATTCTGTGGGACAGCATGGTGTGGCATGGGATCATGTGGTATGCATTGTGTTGTGTGGCATGGCATGGTGTGGCATTAGGCTTGAGCATAAACCAGACCCGACCCGACCCGACCCGACTTTGCCCTACCGGATGTCGCGTTCGGGTCGGGTCGGGTTGGGTCAAGTCGGGTCGAAGTTCAGTAAATGTCAACCCGGCCCGGGTTTAATAGGTCGGGTACTACTTGACCTGATTTCGGATCGGACCGGGTCGGGTTGGCATAGGGGCAGGGACGGGTAATAAGCTGACCCGAGGGGTTGGGTTTTGTCAGTCGGGTCGGGTCGGATCGGGTCGGGAACCCGAGGGCCGGGTCGACCCTCTGCAATTGTCGACCCGACCCGTAAAATTTTCGGGTCCAGGTCGGGTTACCCGACCCGACCCGACCCATTGCTCAAGCCTATGTGGCATGGCATCATGTGGTAGGCATTGTGTGTGTACCTGGTTGGTAGGTCACTGTGTGCTCGGTGTGTGAGGGCATGGGACGTGATGGGATGGTTTCTTGTGATTGTGGAGCATGGATGAGCTCATTCACAATATCAACCTGTTAAGTCACTATTCGTATGCCTCATACATGCCGTTACATTGACCTTTGTATTCCCCAAGGAGTGGGACTCTCTGTAGCTTGCCAATACCAAATGTGTATGCGCGCCTCGAAATTCGATCTGAGGCACCTCAAATTTCCTCTCTGTAGCTTGTCAACACCAATGTAAACACGTGTCATTTGCTCTCATTGTTGGTTGTTGTCCGTCAACAAACTGGCACGGTTGCTCTCAAAGATACATTTTCTGTTTTACAGTCATTGCTCTTGTGCGTTACAGGATGGGAGGGTGAACGTGCTCTACCAATGCCAATGTCATGTGGCCCCTCAAGAACGGTGACATGTTCCCGTCAGTGCTTGCAACCATTCATCCATCCATCCATCCATCCATCCATCCATCCATCCATCCATCCATCCATCCATCCATCCATCCATCCATCCATCCATCCATCCATCCATCCATCCATGCAACCATCCATCCATCCATCCATCCATCCATCAATCCCCCCTCCTATTGAACGGGCTCCTCCAACCTCAAAAGACGAGCTCCCATGCCTCCCGCTCTCTACCTCCGCTCATGCATCCCTCCTCCCTCCCATCTAAACCACTCCTTGCCGTGCCTGTCCATCCGTCCGCTCCCTTCCCCTGCAGCTATGCAGATGACAGTGATTCCTCTTGGACGGGCTACTCCCTTTGATAGCGCCGCACTTTTCATCCCTCACTGAATCTGCTCAACCATACACTCCTCTCGCCCACCCATCCTCCTCCCCCTCCCCCCCCCCACCCACCTGCAGCTGTGGACGATGGTGACTCCTGCCAGACGGTGTACTGCCATGTAGAATGCCCACCTATCCATTCCCCACTCGCCCCTCTCTTTCCCCCTGCCCATGCATCCTCCCTCCGTTCCAACAGCTATGCAGACGACAATGCTTCCTACTGCACGGAGCACAGCCGTACAATGTGCCCAGCCCACCCATCCATCCCAGCTGCCTCTTCTCAACAATCCCTCTCTCTTCCCCCCTACCCATCCATCCGCCCTCCTTCCTGCAGCTACGCAGACCTTGGCTCCTCCTACTGGACGGGGTACTTCAGCAGCCGCCCCACCTTCAAGCAGTTCGCTCGCTCCTGCGGCTCTCTTCTGCTGGTAGGCGTTGTCTTCTTCCCTGCTGCTATTCTGTTTGAGACGTCGCAAAACACATTTGCTTTCCTGCACTTCCTGGCTGTTGGTATGCTGTCTTCCAACGTAACTCTCATGCACACTCATTTTTTCAAGTCTCTCAAAACTATAGTCAACGCACGCCTGTTTCTTTGCCCTGCCTCCTTACAGGCCACGACAGTACTGGAAGTGGCAGTAGGCAAGCAGGCACAGCAGGCAGGGGCAAGGCCGCAGGGGTGGGATGGTGAAGAATCCCTCCGTAGTTTTCCTCCCTCACTTCCAGAGCACCAATCATGCACGCCTGTATTCCCGCCCTCCCCTCCCTACAGGCCACCAAGTTCTGGAAGCAGCAGTGGGCAAGCAGGCAGTGCAGGCATGGGGCATGGCATCAGGGCGTATGGTGGAGCTGGAGCACCTGTCCTTCAACACTCACATGCGGGGGACACACGGGGGAAAGGAGAGCGGGGGAGGTGAGGGAAGTGAGGGAGATAAGGGAGGCGGTCAGAAAGGGGAGGGAGAGGGGAGTGCAGCAGAGCTGAATGGGACGAGGGGTGAGGGGTGGCATGGCGGCAGGAGCATGGGGTGGCAGGGCGGCAGGAGCATGGGGTGGCATGGCAGCAGGAGCATGGGGTGGCATGGCGGCAGGAGCATGGGGTGGCAGGGCGGCAGGAGGGTGCGTGTGGCGAGCACGTTTTGGCTGGAGGAGGCGGTGGCAGTGGTGCAGCACCACGACGGCATCACCGGCACGGCGCAGCAGCACGTGAAGGACGACTAATGCACCAGGCTGCACCGCGCTGCAGGGGAGGTGAGAGTGTGATGGGCAGCCATCCATGCATGTTCACTCTTGTGTGCCTGTGCATAGCACTGTGTCAGCATCACATCACAGGCATGGGCCGCATGGTGCAGTGCAGCAGGAGGAGTCTGTTTTTGAGGCGTCGAAAAAATAGACTCACCGTGTCAGCAGCACATCACAAGCATGGCGCAGGGCAGCAGCAGGACAGTGGCCGTGAACGACAACTACTGCACTAGGCTGCACCGAGCAGCAGTGGAGGTGAGAAGAGTGGTCGTGCATGTGACACCATACTATCCTATCACTGCAGCGCACCCCAGCCATGTCCAGCCATGCAGTTCACCTATTTGGCCAGCGGGTGCCTAGTTCACCTACTGGGCACCGCGGGTGGGACTGGAGCCAGATGGGGTGAGATGTAGCATGGGAGGGGGATGCAACATGGGTTAGGATACAGCATGGGGGGGGGGGATACAGCGTGGGGTAGGATACAGCATGGGAGGGGTTACAACATGGGGTAGGATACAGCATGGGGTAGGATACAGCATGGGGTGGGATACAGCATGGGGTGGGATACAGCATGGGGTGGGATACAGCATGGGGTGGGATACAGCATGGGGTAGGATACAGCATGGGGTAGGATACAGCATGGGTTAGGATACAGCATGGGGTAGTTTACAGCATGGGAGGGATTACAGCATGGGATAGGATACAGCATGGGGTAGGATACAGCATGGGGTGGGATACAGCATGGGGTGGGATACAGCATGGGGTGGGATACAGCATGGGGTAGGATACAGCATGGGGTAGGATACAGCATGGGGTAGGATACAGCATGGTGTAGTTTACAGCATGGGAGGGGTTACAGCATGGGGTAGGATACAGCATGGGGTGGGATACAGCATGGGGTGGGATACAGCATGGGGTGGGATACAGCATGAGGTGGGATACAACATGGGGTAGGATACAGCATGGGGTAGGATACAGCATGGGAGGGGTTACAGCATGGGGTAGGATACAGCATGGGGTAGGATACAGCATGGGGTGGGATACAGCATGGGGTGGGATACAGCATGGGGTGGGATACAGCATGGGGTAGGATACAGCATGGGGTAGGATACAGCATGGGGTGGGATATAGCATGGGGTGGGATACAGCATGGGTGAGAAGGTCAGCAGGAGAGCAGGAGAGCGGGTGAGCAGGAGAGCGGGAGAGCAGGAGTGCAGGAGAGCGGGAGAGCAGGAGAGCAGGCGAGCGGGTGAGCAGGAGACTGGGGGAGCGGGAGAGCAGGAGAGCGGGAGAGCAGGAGACTGGGGGATGGGGTGAGCAGGAGTGCGGGAGAGCGGGAGAGCGGGCAAGCGGTAGAGAGAGTGAGCGAGAGAGCGGGAGAGCGAGAGAGCGAGAGAGCAGGAGTGCAGGAGAGCGGGAGAGCAGGAAAGCAGGAGAGCGGGAGAGCATGAGAGCTGGAGAGCAGGAGAGGAGGGGAGTGGGAAAGACAGGGGGAGCGGTTGAGAGGGAGAGTGGGAGAGCGGGACGACTGGAGAGAGGGAGAGCAGGGGGGGGGGGTTGGTAGGATAGCAGGAGAGCGGGAGAGCAGGAGAGCGGGAGAGCAGGGGATGCGGGTGTGGTGGGGAGATGGGGGGGGAGAGATGAGGGCAATATGGGAAACACGGAGGTGGCAGGCAAGGGGGGGGTGCTGCCACACCCACTCTTGCTCCTGTACGCATGGAAGGACAGAGAAGGGGAGGGGAGGGAAGGGGGTAAGGGGGGAGTGGGGGGTTGAGGGAGGGGTGGGATGGGAAGGGCCGGAGAGAGCAAAGCGAGTCGCAAGGAGGAGGAGGCAAGGGACGCAGGGGGGTGGAAGAGAGAGCCCAGCTGCCGCGCCCACTTTTGCTGCGGCTGCACGCTTTGAAGGACGCACACAGGAGGGGGAGTGGAAGGAAGGGGGTGGGGTGCGAGGGAGGGGTGGGGTGAGAGGAAGGGGAAGAGATAGCAATGGCAAGGGATGCAGGGGGTTGGAAGAGATGGCACAGCTGCCACGCCCAGTCTTGCTGCGGCTGCACGCATGGAAGCATGCAAGAGAGGCGGTGGAAGGGATGGGGCATGGGATGGGAGAGAGGGGTGGGGTGGGGTGAGGTGGGTTGGGGTGGGGTGGGGTGAGGTGGGTTGGGGTGGGGTGGGGTGGGAAGGGGGAAGAGGGAGCAAAGAGAGACGCAAGGAGGAGGAGGCAAGTGAGTGCGGGGGGGGGGGGGGGGGGGGTTCGTGCTGCCACGCACACTCTCGACCGACACATCCTGCATGCTCCGCGCTACGTCAACTCCGTCGCTTCGCGAGCATTCCCATCCGCCGCTCCGCGCATCTTGTCGTGCTTCTCCCTCTTCTCCCCCTATTCTTAACCATCCTTCCTTCCTGCCCTCCTTCTTCCTTTGTCCATTCCGTCTCTGTTAGGTGATGACTGCTGCTGTGGGACCAAGCGCCCTCCTACAAGCCTCTTCCTGGCTGCTCAGATCCACTTGGGACCGAATTCCCGCGCTGCTGGACTCTAGTAGGCGTAGAGTGTAATTGCAGTATAGTAGGAAACATACAAGCGAAAAACGATTAGCCTACAAAGTCTCGATCTATTTACACTTCACTCTCCCCTGCTCCACTGCCTACCTCCCTTCCTTTCCTTGGGAACGTAGATTCCCTGGGCCCTACCATGCGTCAGATGGGGCTTTTGCTGACGTCCCCCCCCCAACCTCTTGCTCGCGCCTCAAAATTGTGAGGTCACATTATCCCCGCGCCTCGATCCCTGTGCTTCTTCATACTTTGTACAGTACAGTACTGTACCTCTCCCTCCCGCACTTTATATTTCAATTATACATGCCGTCTCTTTCTCCCCATAATTCTCTAAGACACTCACCTCTTCCCCTGCTGCTGTGTTAACCGTGGGAAGGCTCATGCTTTTCCACGGGTAGCGCGACAGCTGTCGTGCTTCTCCCTCTTCTCCCCCTCTTCTTAACTATCCTTCCTCCCTGCCCTCCTTCTTCCTTTGTCCATTCCGTCTCTGGTAGGTGATGACTGCTGCTGTGGGACCAAGCGCCCTTGCCCCCTCCCTAGTTGAATCGAACCCTTCCTTCGCTTCAGCCATGGGATCCTTCTGCTTGGTCCTGCACTCTCCGGCTGCAGCTACATTCGTAACATGCTCTCTCCTCCTCTCTCCCTTCTCATTCTCCAGCACCAACATGCCAGACGAGCGTATCTCCAGCACGCGCCACCTCTCTTTACCCACTGACATTTCTAGGGTGCCCTTCCTTGCCTTTCTCATGTATACTGCTCTCCCTACGGCCACGTTACTAGTTGTCCCTCCTGCCTCTCTTTCTCGCCGCTGCTGGCACCTGCGTGCATCTCTCAGCTGCACTGTGTGCAGATTCTCCAGGGCTGCCGGCATCAGTTCCTTCAAATGCTCCCCTCTTCGCATCGCCTCAGCTGCCCACGCCTCCGCCGACCCTTCGCTCATTGACTCGGTGAGTAGCTTGGGCACATCCACGGGCAGCACGGGCTCTCTTCCTTCAGAGCTGACTGCTTTGCGAACCGATAGCCTGCCAGCACCCATGGCAGCTCTGCATCCCACTCTCTCTTTTTCTGATCTCCGTACGCCCGCAGTCCTCTTTTGATCGTATGTATCATCCGTTCTGTCAACCCGTCGGACTGAGGATGGTATCGCGAGGTCACTCGACGAAGCTCGCCTACCTCTTTTAAGAGCTCCGCGAAGCTGCCTTGGAACTCGGTGCCCTGGTCAGTCAGCACCTCCCCGCATGCCCCAAATCTGGTGAGAACTTGGTCCAGAAATGCTTCTCGGATTAGTCCACTATTCTTGCTGGCTATAGCCCGCGCCTCCACCCATTTTGTTGTATGCTCGATCATCACGACTATATACATCTTCCCTCGCCTGGATAACGGTAGTTCGCCCGCTAGGTCCAAGGACCACCTGAATCCTAGACCACGTATGGGCAGTGACTGCAATTCTTCCCTGCCCTTCTCCAGCGCCGCCTTATTCCTCTGGCACGCCTCACACCCCTGCACCCACTGCGTCATGTCTCTCCTCATTCCCACCCACCAGTAGGTGGTGCATAGTAGCTGCCTTGTCCTGGCTCCCCCGTAGTGCCCTAATTTCTCATGCACTTGTACGATCTGCTCCCTCTCTTCTGGCTCCGGCACCACCTTCCATCCTTCCAACGTGCGCAGCTGCATCTGACTCTGAAACCACCAGCAATGCCCTCCTCTATTCCTCACCCTTGCAGTTACTTCTGCAGAGTCTTCGGTCAGCCCTTGCACCCAGTGGAGTGTCTCCCTTGTCTAGCCATATATCCGCTGCTTTTTGCTCCTTCAGCTCCTGCACCTCTCCCTTCTCTTCTCCCTCTGCTGCCACTGCTGCCCATTGCTGCTCTACTGCTGGGGGCGGATTCCGGGACACCCCGTCTGCATGCTGTAGCGTCTTTGCTGCGCGATGTTTGATAATGAAGTCATACTCTTGCAGTCGCATTGCCCACCGTGCATTCCGCCCCGTCAAGGATCCGTTGGTCATCAGCCATAAGAGTGGCTGGTGGTCTGTTATCAGCGTGAAACTTTGCCCTTGCAAGTAGGCCCTGAAATGTGTTACTCCCCACACAGCCGCTAGTCCTTCCTCTTCGTATGAACTATAGTTGGCTTCTGTAGCTGTGCAGCTTCGACTGGCATAAGCCACCACTCGCTCTTCTCCCTCCACCTCTTGACACAATACTGCTCCCATGTCCGTGCTGCTCCAGTCCGTGTACAGCGTGAACGGTGAGTCTCTCCTTGGCAGCTGTAGTACCGTTCCTGCTTTGATGGCCTCTAGCAGATCCCCTCTCGCCTGCTCCTCCTCCGATCCCCACTTCCAGGCTTGCCCTTCCCGCAGCAGCTGGTTCAGCCGGTGAGCTCTCTTGCTGAAATTTAGGATAAAGCGTCGGTAGTAGTTCAGGAATCCCAGGAGTGCCCTCAGCGCTCCTTTATCTTTTGGTGTCCCCAGCTTATCGAGCACCGCCACCTTCGCCTCCTGGATACCCATTTTTCCTCCTTGAACTTCAAATCCCAGGTAAGTAATTGTCTTCCTAGCTATCTTGCACTTCTCCGGATGACAGGTTAGTCCCGCGGCTGCTATCGCGTCCAGCGTTGCTCTCAGATGCTCCGCATGTTCCTCCTCCGTCTTGCTGTACATCACCACGTCATCAATATAGCACGCTGCTGATGGTACTGTTTTCAGTACCTGATCCATGACTCGCTGGAACACGGCTGATGCATTCCTCAACCCTAACGGCATCACTTTCCACTCGTACAGGCCATCCACGCCATGGAAGGCGGTCTTGCATTTGTCTTCTTCCTTGATTACTA
This sequence comes from Closterium sp. NIES-67, assembly GCA_027943415.1. Classification (NCBI taxonomy): domain Eukaryota; kingdom Viridiplantae; phylum Streptophyta; class Zygnematophyceae; order Desmidiales; family Closteriaceae; genus Closterium; species Closterium sp. NIES-67. The sequence goes on along the minus strand of BQMB01000898.1, from coordinate 576,987 downwards.
TCTGATTGAACCCTGTCGCATGTCCAGAGTTGAAAAGATGACCGCTGCTTCCAGCCTGTCGAAGATCTCTTCTGCAGTTGGCATGCTGTATCGATCCGCTTTTGTTATACAGTTTAACTCCCAGTAGTCACCGCACACTCTCCTACCCAGTACTTCTCCAGTCAAGTCTGTCCTCGCTGCCACCACTGTAGCCGCTGCGTATGCCGAGTTCGACGGTCGTATTAGTCCTGCATCTAGCAGCTCTCTGCACTTGCCACGACAGATCTCTTCGTCTCCCGGGCTCATCCGCCGCCTCCTCTGGTAAATGGGCACCGTGGTGTCTAGAGGTAGCTCAAGCTCGTGCAGCTTGCATTTCCCCAAGTCTTGCAGGGTGTACGCGAAAGTCTTCCGATGCTCTGCTAACACTTGCTGGATCTCTGCTGCCACCTTACTGTCCAGGTCCGGGCTCATCTCCCACTGTCTCTAGCCTTCCTTTTCTGTCTTCTCTCCCTTCTTTGCGCCTATTTCCTCTTCCTGCTTTTCTTCTTGTGTCAGGTATGCTCGGCTAGCCTTGATCTGCCTGCCCCCTGCTCCCTCTTCCCGGCTGCCCTTTCGGCTCTTCTTCGTCCCGCTGCTGTCTCATCTCCTTTAACAGCCACCGTAACGCATGCTGATCCATTGCCCACCCCAGAGCGGCTCTTTGCTCTCGCTCTGGTACTCCTCGTACCGCTGTTGCCCTTGGTACGTATCCCATCGCCCGTTCTCGCTTGGTCGCTATTGGTTCTTCCCACTGTCCTCTTTCTCTGTCATATACCATGCCTGGTCCTGGCTTGCCTTCTTCCATCACAAACCCTCGGGCTCCTTCGTAGGCCACCAAGGTAGGCCATAATCTTCTTGGCTCGCCCGGTTTATTGCACTGCAGTTGCTTAGGGTGGTCTCGCTTTTCCACTGGGGCCGTCGTTCGTCCTGGTCCTAGAATGTCCTCTACCAGCGAATTCGTATCTCTTCTCAGGTCAGCCAGTCCTTGCTTCAGCTTCTCAGTCTCCACTGCGTTCTGCCAGTATCTCCTTACCCGCCTTGCCCTTCCTCCATTCAGAGGGGCATCCCAACTCACGCCTGCCCCCAGCTCCGCCACTACCTTCTCTTGTGTTGCTCTCCCATTCCCCCCACCTTGCCGGCTCGAGATGTGCCCTGACATTCCCATCCCGCCACCACTAGATCTACCTGGCCCCATCCCCATATTGTTGCTTCGTTTAGCTGGCGCACATCCCATGCTCCTTCCCGCTTAGCTTCTTCTATTACCGCTCTGCATATCTGTCCCGGATATCTTCGCTGCAGCTGCTCCGCATGATGCCAGGCCATGCGCCTGGCCGTTGGGTCTATTTCCACTAAGATCCATTTCTGCACGACCAGTCCCGCCTCTAGTGCCACCGCTAATCCTGCTCCTATGCCTCTGAAGAGTTCCACCAGCGTGATAGGTCGTTCGCCCAGCATTGCTTCCACCTGCTGATTGAGGGTCACTGTCTTGCCTTGCGCAGCTCCCTTCACCCCATTTCCGTTCCTTTCCTCCCCTGCCCTCCGCTGAGGCTCGGTGGCTCTCAGGGCCCTCCGTGGCTCCATTTTTACAAAACGCACCGGCAGTTCTCCCTGTGCCCCTCCCTCCTTCCAGTACTCGGTTCTGAAGGTGAGCTTCTCCCCCCAAGCGTCAATCTGTGCCCCGATCTTGTAGATTAATTCCATTCCTACCAGCAAATCGTAGTCGTCTGATTCAGACAGCCCGCACTGTACCCGGATCTTCGTCTCCTCTTTCTGCCCTGGCAGCAGCGCTACCTCAACCAGCTCCTTCGTACTCGGCATCCACTTGGGTGGCCCTCCTTCCGGCGTCATGATAAGCATCCCCTTGCTCAATGTCTCCAGCTTCCCTTGCTGCCTCAGCCGCTCGACTAACTTCCTCCCCATTAGTACACTCTGGGCTCCGGTATCATGATGGCATTCTCCACCTTCATCCCTTGTATGGCAATGGTCTCTGATTCTGCCAGTAGCGCGGTCGTGAGACACACCAATCTGTCTTCCGGATGGCGCTTAGCTCGTTCTCCCTTCTCCTCTGCTGTTTCTCCCCTCCTCCTGCCTTGCATCACCGTCTTCTGCTCCTACCAACCGTCTGCACCTCCGCTCCACAATCCCAGATCATCTCTGTCTCGCGGCAGCGTCGCCACTAATGCATACTCGGACTCTGGATCCTCCTCGTACTCTGCTTCATCCTCATCATCTTCCCACGCCATCATGGCCTTTGTAGGATCTTCTCTGATTTCTGCTTTTCCCAGCTGTGCCTTCAGCTTCTTTACCTCCTGCTCCAGCTCTTGCTCTCTCGTTGATCTCCCAATTTGTCCTCCTCCCCTCATGTAGCACTGGCTGCTGATGTGCCCTCTCTTTCCGCACTCGTTGCAGGTGGGGGCTCTGGGGCAGTTTCTCCTGAAGTGACCCATCTGCCCGCAGTGGTCACACTTGATGCCCACCCCGCAGTCCTTGCGCAGGTGTCCAACTTCCCCGCACTTGTGGCAGCGACGCTCGTCTCTCGGTCTCTCCTGCTTTTCTTCCTCTGGCCGCCGTGCTTCAGTCGCCGACCACATCGGCCTTCTCCGTTCTTCAGGCCTCCGAGCTCCCCTCATCATATCTACATATCGCCTTCCTTCTTCTGCCTCTTTAGCAATCTGGTATACCTGCCTCAGCGTGGCTCTCGATCGAATTGGATATAGTGCGCCCCTTATTTCATTTACTAATTCTTCATCTAACCCTCCCAAGAACTTGGTGGTCATGAGACAGTCTTCCAGACAGTTGAGATCTTCTGATAACTCCACCAGCCTATTATATAGTAATAAGCCAGCAGTGATTCCCCTCTAGTTCTCCGAAACTCGCTGAACTCCGCTACCCTCTCGGCAGTGTCGCCTGGGAATTGCTCTCGTAGGATGTCATAGAATTCGTCTATCAGCTTGTGAGGCGAAATTTCCCCCCGCTCACAGAGTCGGAGCAACCTCGCCCGCTCCACTCGATAGTGCGTCTGTGCTTCCCCTCGGAGCGTCTTTCCCAGGCCCCTAAAGAACTCTACTGGGTCCAGCCCTTCTCGATCCCAGCAATAGCGAATGTCTTCAATCAGCATGATGTAGTTTTTAAGGGATGGTTCTTCGCCTGGCTCACCCGAAAACCTCTCTGGCACCTCTATCTTAGGTACGCTGGCGGCTGCAGACCGTCCGCTCTCCCATGAACTCGCTCTTCCTGCTTCGCCCGCGACGTAACCTCCGGCCGCCCGCTCTGACATAGATCTCGGTCCGTGCTCTTTCGACGGTTCATCCTGCTGTCTTTCTTCCTTCTTTCCTGCTTTGTCTTGCTCCCGCGGTCCTCCTCCGCGCTGCGGCGCTTCTCCGCTCGTATTTTGCCCGGATCCGGCGCGCGTCCGCGGATCTGGCGAGCTGACGTTTTCCCCGCGCGGATCCCGTCCTGATCCGCTGTGGCTCCGCAGATCTGACGGTTCGATGTCTTCTCCGCGTGGGACTCCTGATCTCGCTGCCGCTGAAGCATCCGCTTCACGTTCATCGGGCTCGTGCGGTCCTGCACGGTACACCGGCTGAAGAAGAGGCTGCACGTCCTCCCCCATGCTCCTCGCTGGATACCTCGTCCCTGATCTGAGACGACGTCGCTCGGGACTCGTTTCCCGACTCATCGCCGCGCGCATCGCAACGCACCCTTCTCCCTTTTTTCTCGCGTGTATGTTACAAGCCTCTTCTTGGCTGCTCAGATCCACTTTGGACCGAATTCCCGTACTGCTGGACTCTAGTAGGAGTAGAATGTAATTGCAGTATAGTAGGAAAACATACAAGCGAAAAACGATTAGCCTACAAAGTCTTGATCTATTTACACTTCACTCTCCCCTGCTCCACTGCCTACCTCCCTTCCTTTCCTTGGGAACGTAGATTCCCTGGGCCATACCTTGCGTCAGATGGACTTTTGCTGACGCCCCTCCCCCACCTCTTCCTTGCTCGCGCCTCGAAATTGTGAGGTCCCATTATCCCCGCGCCTTGATCCCTGTGCTTCTTCATACTTTGTACAGTACAGTACTGTACCTCTCCCTCCCTCCCGCACTTTATATTTCAATTATACATGCCATCTCTTTCTCCCCATAATTCTCTACTACACTCACCTCTTCCCCTGCTGCTGTGTTAACCGTGGGAAGGCTCATGCCTTTCCACGGGTAATGCGACAATCTTCAGCCCCGCTATTCGTGCAGCCCGCGCTAGAGTGGACCACTTGAACGCGATCCTGCCCCGGCTGCGAATTCCATGCGACCTCTGCGGCGATCGCGACTGCTGGTGATCCTGGCTAGATTGCAGTGCCGCCTGCTGCGACTCTTGCGACGAGCCCGTGGGTTGCGAAGGAGCACCCGCTGCGGCGAAATTGAGGTCGCGGGGCAGCATGGTGTGCATCGTTTTATGTGAGGCGACGTGCGACAGACGACGTGAAAGTGTGCGACACCTAAGGTTACATGAGTCGTAGGAGGGACAAACGCTTTCTGGTCCCTAGCGAGTGCTTTAGGTTGGTTTGGGAATGACAGGTCACAGGACAGGTAGAGTGGCAGCGGGCGGGATGGCGCGGCTCTCGCGAAAGCGATGGCTGGAAAGGGCTACCCTAAAACCGAGTGCAGAGCTCACCCTTCAAAAACTCACATTTTTTTGTGTCAGCGCGACGTGCGCTGTGTTTGCTCGAAGGGAAGGGCGGGGGACTGCGTCTATAACCTAGGAGTGCAGAGTCATCCTCAAGGCACTTTGCATCTTGGTGGGTTGGTGAGACGCGCGTTCTGCATTGCTGACCCTGCGCCGTATGGCTATCGATCGGCCAATAACGAAGTTGCGCCTGCCAAGTTTCCCCCTCTCGCGGACCAACAAGGTTACCAGGTGTCAAGGGTGTTGGGGTGTCAAGGGTTCGCCATTCGGAAGGTTCAAGGTCCTTTGAACCTTGAAATTATATACTTTCGCTTTAAGGAAAAGTATATCAGCGCTCAGCATTAGGGGTCTCGCTAACATGTACGGTCAGTAAAACAATATAAACAATCAGAATTAGCGAGTTCGCAACATGTTTCATAAGTCGGGCTCCACCGTTAGTCGGAAACTGCAGGAAAAAGGTTCTACGAATGGTCAGTAGAAGCAACCCCTGCACGACTCCAAATGTTTTCCCGCTCGCGCCAACCCAATTTCATCATCATTGTGGCTGGCATGATATTATCCCCGAGCTCCAGACGCAGTTCGAGAGAAAACACGCACAATACCCAAATTAAAATTCATTAAAAATCATTTAGTCGAGAAATACGAAAACACGGTATTGTTTTGAAGCGCATACCACTTTCGTCACAGAGTATTAGCGCGTCCTGCGATGCATATGAATGACGGCTTTGTCTCTACCGCATTTACGCCCCCCAGAAAAAAGCCAAACGGTAAACTTGTCGTCATTCCCGAGTCGCCTGAAAACAAAAACATACATAGATGGCTACTAAGATTGTTTTTGGGGGAAAATGAGTATTTTAAATGCCCATCAAGGTACTCTCAGAGCCATTTTCATGCATGTTGCTTTTTAATTTTGCATTTATTTCATGATTTTTGTATAAACGAATGTATTTACAGGGAAAAAACTTCCCGCCGAATCACGACTCTACAAATCACGTCATACTCGGAAAGAATTAGAGCACGCGCAATACAGTTTAAAGCCGTTGACCCTAATTTTAGAAATTGCTCTTCAAGTTTATTAATTTTGAAACCCCCCGATTGGTAACCCAGTTCCTCAGAGCGAGAGCAAAAACGAAAGTCGCACAACAAAACGACGGGAAACAGTTCATAGTCTTGCGCCACCCCTGGCTGATTATGCCCCTGCCCCCGCCACAAAAGGCGTTTGAGCGGAAAGAAACTTGACCTTCCCCCCAGACATTTTGGGACTTTTTAAAGTGCAAACCCAGCCCAGCGCCACTACGCCTTAGGCAGGGAAAGCACCATGCACAGCACACGTCAGTTTTTATTAGGGCATGGTACATATCGTATCAAATGAGGTACGCGACTTGAACTCGCAAAAAGAAATTCTCACAGAGCCTACTTGATCGCGTTGAAAACAGTCTAAACGTGTATAGTCGCATCAGCTGTTCGAAATTCCGTTTGAAGACATACTCGTGATATGAGGTTTACCAAGTCCTGATATGCGCAAGTCGAATTGCTTGGCGATTCCAAGCGAGTTGCGCAACTCGGCCAGGATGCGCAAGCCAGAGTCGCATGCCCTTCCTTCCTGCTATCTCCAATGTTCCTCGCTGTGCACCCCCCCCCCCCCCCCCCCACCCCCCCCCCCTAGCATGCACCTCCTTCACCTTTTCCGCCCCACCCCTCCCCTTCTATCCTTTTTGATTGGCGGAGCTTTTGCTTGTTCGGTTTTTCGCCGCCCTGATCGGTATGTGTTATTTTGTGTACTTGTCGCAATTTGGTGTTGCATCGTTTGCTCGTTGGCGAAGTACACTCGTCACCTCGCACTGCAACATAACACCCTTGCTCGATGCCTGACCCCACTTTTTGTCTGGTCATGTTTATTAATCTTGCACTTGGGCCACCGACTTTAATATTCACGCCTCAGTGGCCTAGCGCCGACCCGGATAGATTTCCCCTTTCGTGTCAAGATTTTTCGTTTTTTTTGCGGTTGGTAATTTTTGAAAAATGTCGACCCATTGTGCACCCAGCTTTGGCCCAACTAGCTTGTGTGACAAAAATGCGCAACGTCTCAATTTTTGATAATTTTGAGTGCGTCGTCCAATGAATTTTAATTCGGGCATTTTGCGCGTTGTTCTCTCGAATTGCGCCTGGAGCTCGGGAAAAATATTTCGCCAGCCACAATGATGACGAAATTGTGCTGGCGCGAGCGGGAAAACATTCCGAGACTGGCGGGGGTTGTTATAATACTAGAATGGATTGAAACAAGAAAGAACAAGGGAGATATAGGGTTGGGGTTGTACCCTCTAAGAACTGGAATTCTGAAGTTTAGGGATGTACATGGTGTTAGCGGGGATTCACTCAGGAAATGGAGTTTTCTTACACCTTCCTCCCTCTGAGACGGGACTACCCACATCTGGTTGTGTAAATAGGTCTGCATCACAGAGTGGTTCTCGAGGGTTGCTGCTGGGACCCACATGATGTCATTACAAGTGCAGCCAACCCATTGAACCAAAAACTCAAAAACCCGTTGATCGTGGTCGCAGCGGATTCTGAGGGAGAGAATCTGTTGGGGTTCGGTAGTTGGCTCAGCAACGGGTCTGATCACTGGATAGATGCGTTGACGGTCGAGATTAGACGCGTTTGAGACGAACTGTTGACGTGGAATGAATCGTGGATATCATCGTCCGGTAACAATAATTTCGTTGTGGCAGGTGCCACCATCCGAACAATTCAGAAGGGTCCACAAAAACTTGGGCAATGTTTGTGTGGCAAACTAAACCCACGAGACAGGGTTAAAGCAAGACTAATTGCCCACGAGACAGGGTTAAAACTCGTGTCAAGCAAGATTAATTGCCCACGAGACATGATTAAAACTCGTCCATGCTTGTTGGCGTACCGTCGGACAGTCGGGTTGGCTTTGAAAATAGCCTCAGTAATGAAAATTATGTGATGTTCGTAAATTCTATATGATTTGTTGTGACCGTGGGGCAGGACTCTCAACTATACATATGATGGGAGACGTGGGGTTGAGTCCGTGATTTAGGAACAATGAGGATGGAGCAGTCGTGGAAGATAGGGCATTGTTATATGCGAAATTGATTAATGGGAGGGAATCTTCCCACTGAGTAGGGTTGGTACAAGTTGGCCGTATCAGCTGCTCCATGGTCTGATTTGTCCATTCTGTCTGACAGTTGGTCAGTGGGTGGTATACTGTGGGCAGTTGGAGATGTATGCCATATTGTTCCCATATTCTTGTCTAGAAATTGGACGTAAATCGGAGATCACGATAGCTCACGGCCGCCTTCGGGCGCTCTCCTTTGTCTCTTTGTCGATTACAAGGCCTAATCCTTGGCACGGTGACTATTGGAACAGATGGTGCAGGCGTGGCAATAAAAGTTAAGAAGCACCGCCGATTCGTCGAGATTGAACTTGATCAATGCTGGGATGTGATCGCTGTGCGGATCGCCGTCAGCCGGCACTGGGATACCAGCGAGCTAAAAGTAGGAACTCTTCTCATACGGGTCAAATGTTCCAACCCACCAAGCCATGGTTCTTCGGGGCCATTCAATGAGACGAGCAGATAGTCGCGGAAATCACTTGCCTCAAAGTCGGCAGGTTCCCTTCGCAGCGCCTGGGTGGTTTCGCCGTGAGCTTTAGCTATCTAGCCTATAACTTCTACATAGAACATATGTATAACTTTTTACACTGCCTAGGCTAGATGAGGGGCAGGGCAAAACGAGGAACACACAGCTCAGGGTGGCACTACTAGTCCAACCTCTGAGACAGGGGTCCGAAGACCAGTCAGCAAGAGTACAAACAAGACAAGAACACACCAGGGCGGCACTACTAGTCCAGCCATTGGAAGGGAAGCCACAAGGCCAGTCTGGAAGGTATATATAAAGAGTACACAATCAAGGTCCTAGCAAATGAGAGTCTACAGGAACTAGACCAAGCTGCAAACAGTGCCGCTGATGATCTTTAGGCGCAAGCGCCTTCGTAAAGATATCAGCTGTGTTGGCACTGGAGGCCTAGTGTACTACGCGAGCCTGGCGAAGCTGCTGTAGCTCAAGCAGGAGGAAGTACTGCAGCTGGATGTGCTTCGCTCTGCCCTCAAGTCGAGGCTCCTGACACAGGAGGATCATGGCCCTATTGTCAGTACAAGACCGGGGCAGAGCTAGGCCGCTCACCTAAGTCGGTGAGCAAGAAGGTCAACCATCGGAGCTCCTATGCCGCCATGGCAACGGCATAAATCTCAGCCTCACAGCTGGACTGGGCAACAGACAAGGAACGAGTGGACCTCCACGAGATGGCACCTGAACCCGGGCTAAAGCAGTAGCCCTGTGAGGACCTGAGGGTCTCAGCGTCATCTGCCCAAGAAGCATCTGTGTGCTCAGTAAGGACGACTGGCCTGCGTCCTCCCAGCACTAACCCCTTGCCCAATGTACTTACTAGATAACGCAAAACCCTCTTAGCGGCCGACCAGTGCTGCGGTCGGTGTCTGCCTGGCGCCACAAAGCGAGCCAGGATGCTGAGAGGGTATGCGAGATCTGGACGAGTGCAAGTCATCAGGTATATGAGGAAACCCATCATCTCTGCGTAAGGACCACTGGACTCTACAGACTCCTCAAGAGCTGGAGCTGAGAGCCTATGGTCTACTAACAGAGTTGTGGGCTGTGCAGAGGAGAACTAAAGGCTGAACCTCTGAAGGACCTGGCGCACCAAGTGTGACTGTGAGAGAGTGATGGTGCGCGCTACTCTGTCCCTAGAGATCTCCGGCCAAGGTAGCGGCGCAGTTCTCCTAGGTCAGTGCAGGTGTGTCTCCTCAGCAGCTCGGCCTTCACAGAGGCCAGCGCGTCTCTGTCTGCAGTGGTGAAGACCAGGTCGTCTATGTAGACTAGGATGTAGAACAGAGTCTGGCTAGCACGAACGAAGAGCGAGGGATCTGCAAAGGACGGGAAGAACTACAGGCCAGCTAGGGTAGCACGCAGCATGTCGTGCCACTTTCGGGGCACCTGTTGCAGGCTGTAGACAGGGCGTCGAAGTAGCCACTGGCTCCCAGGAGGGAAGGTACTAGTAAGACCCTGAGGGCGGCGCAGGTAGACCTGCTCGTGTAGGCTGCCCTGAAGAAAAGCAGTGGAGAAGTCGAGGGAGTGTAACTCATAGTCACGCTGTGCTGCTACGTGTAGCGGCTCCCAAAGGTTTGAAAGAAGTCCACCCCCTCTCGCTGACTGAAGCCTCTAGCCACGTAGTGCGCCTTGAACACATGCGGCTCTCCAGGAGGGTGCTTCACCTTGAAGAGCCGCCGGCCATTGACTATTTTCACCCCAGGTGGGGGAACTGCGTCGTCATAGGTGCCGGTGGATCTCCAAGATGCCATCTCCTGCTCCATGGCAGCTATCCACTGAGAGGTCCAGGGTCTTGAGGTCGCCTCACCGTAGGTGCGAGGGGTCGGGATGTCGAGAGCGTGTGGGTCACCCTCGGGGACTAGCAGCATGAAACAGAGATGGGGAGCATCCTCAGACAGGAATGCAAGCTCATACTGCCAGTCCTCCAGGACGTCACTGCCAAGGGCAGGAACACCCCCGACGGAGGGAGGATGGACAGGGTCAGAGACCAGAGCGGTGGCGTAGTCAAGGCGGTGGGTAGGGCGAAGGCAGCGATAGCAGCGACAAGCGCGTCAAGACGCAAAACAGGAACAGACGGGTCGGTAACAAGAGAGGCAAGGACCCGCGAGACAAGAGGGCGAGCAGCACAAAGGTAGTCAGACTGAGGGGGAGGCGCGACAACAAGTGACGACGGAGGAGGCGACGGGAGGAGAGGAGGACGAGACGTGAGAAACGAAGCAACATAGGGTGAGAGTGCTGAATAGGAGAGACAGGACGAGCACGAGAGGGACGACGAGACCAGACATGAGACGGAGGCGTGGGGTCAGGAGACAAAGGAGGTGACACAGGAGGGGAAAGCGGAGGAAGACGAGCCGGAGACGAGTCCGGAGGAGGGAACACAGGGCCGTAGACAGGAGACGGTGGGGGAGGCACAGCTGGGAGGTGAGGGGAGGAAAAGCTGAGCAGGCAAAGGGCAGACACCGGCGGCGACGGCTGCTGCTGCTGCATGACGCTGACACTAGGACCACCAGCTGCACCACGGCGACCTCCAGCACACCCCACTCTAGCACCCCCTGAAGTAGCACCCCCAGAACCAGGACCCTCACCAGCATCGGCGCCACCACCAGGCCCGCCGGGACAAGCCACGACAGGAACCCCGGGACGAGCACCCTCCTCAACGCCAGCAACCCCAGATTCCACAAACGGCTGCTGCTGCTCCAGCCGCGATGACAGCGGCTGCTGCTTTGGCTGCAACGACGACTGCTGCGTCGGCGACTGTGACAGCGGAGGAGGAGACACCGAGGGAGGGGCAGGCGGCGAGAACTACAGCGACGGAAAGTATTGCCCGGATAATTGCCTTAAAACATTTCTCGTACTGGTTTGGTGCCTTCTTTGTTTAGTTACGAATCAAATTTCGGGGTTGGATGTAAAGTAGTACTATACTGTAGGTGACGGATGCTGGTTTCAGTTTTATAGGGGTCGATTTTTTACCGAGGACGAGATTTCGTCCGCGTGGGTGCATCCGGACAGTTTAGGCCAAGCAGCGTAGTAGATCTATTTCCTAAACTCGCTATTTCTTCTTACTTGCCCTCGCGACTATCAAGTAGTCAGGAGATAGGCTAGGACCGCTGCGATGATTAGGCCGTCATGAAACCGTTAGATGAGGCGCTCTACGCATAGATCATTCCCTTGTTGCGGAGGGGGTAGAGCAATCGTTGAATCGCTAAACAGCTAGCCATAGGGAAGAGTTCGGCCCATCAAGGCGATTGTAGAGTCTAGCCGCGATGACGTGCGTCCTATGATGCCCTCAGCCGGTCGCCCTCGCTTAGTGACAGAGAGAGTTCGCCGCGGCATAGTTCGATCGATTACCCTCGAGGAGGCAGAAATCTCCGCTCACGTGGCGAAAATCGTTGAGAAGCAGCACGGCATCACGTTGCATCCTAAGACATTGCGTAACGCTTTGAATGGGAGCCGACTTGTCGCAATCAAGCATCCCAAGAAACCGCGACACTCTCGGAAAAACATACGCGATAGGCTGGAATGGGCGCGTGCCCATGCAGACTGGACGGTTGACGACTAGAAGCGAGTTATCTGTGCGGATGAGACCAAGATCGGTCGTCTTGCATCCGACTGACTCTCATACGCCTGCGTTCACGAAGGGACTGCCCTCCAAAGACACCAAATCAAGCAGACCGTCAAACACGCGGCCGGTTGCTTGATAATTTACGACTTCATGTCGTAAAAGGGAGCGGGTTTCATGAGCAAAACATATGGTAGGGTGGACGGACTGCTCTCGCTGAGTATACTGCAGGACGATCTCAACAGTACGATTGAGCTTTACCAGCTTACACCCTCAAAAACTATCTTCCAGCACGACAACGACCCGAAGCACAAGTCGCGTATCGTACAGGAGTGGCTTTGAGAGTAAGATTCAGGGGTGCTAGAGTGGCCGTCTTCCTCACCCGACCTCAACCCAATGGAGCATTTATGGGCTCATCTCAAGAGGCAGCTGGCCAAGCCTTATAAGCCTCCCACTGGTATGCTGGACCTTTGGGAGCGGGTGCAGGAGAAATGGGAGAAGATCCCGGCGGATGTGTGCACCCACCTGGTGGAAAGCATGCCCAGGAGGGTGAGGGCGGTGTCTAAGGCGAAAGGGCGGTGGATTAGGTACTAGTTTGGGGTTGATGTAACTTGCTGCTTGCGCCTGGCAATAATTGTCCACATGTACCAAGATTGTTATTTTCTAGTATTTGTTGTAAACATCATTATACTTGTGTGATGTAAGGCATAGGCGTGGAGCCTTACCCCAACCTACATACATTTGGCACACCAGAAGATTAAGTCTTAATGTCCATGACCCCCTAAAATGGCAAAATTCCTCTAAGTCACAAACATGTGGACAATACTTTCCGTCGCTGTACGCTGCAGGGCCACCAGAGTCAGCAGACTCCTCGGCAGGGGCAACCGACTGGAGGGGAGTGACGTGAGACACACCAGACTGGGCAGGACAGGGAGGGAGGGGGGCAAGGGCTACCGGGGGAGTGGGAATCAGAAACAGAGGATGGGAGACCGGGAGACCTCGATGGGGAAAGCGGTGGTAGGAGACAGACTTGTCGACAGTGATGTCATACGAGTGGAGGAAGCGATGAGACTGCGGGTGGTAAAAGTGCCAGTCAGACGAGTCAAGGGGGAAACCAAGGAAGACACAGGGGACCGTGCGGGCAGTGCACTTATCCGTGCCAGAGACACGAACGTGAGCAAGAAAACCCGTGACGTGGAACACAGACGTGTCACCAGGGGACCCGGTCCAGAGGAGGGTTGGCGAAACCTGCGGCCGCTGGGAGCGCGGCCACAGGTTAAGCTGGTGAGCGGCGTAGCGAACGGCAAATGGCCACAGAAAATGGGGTGCACCGGCATGAATCATGGAGGTATGAGCCACCTCCATGACCAAGCCAATGCATCGCTCAGCGACCCCATTCTGCTGCGGGGAGTCCGGCAGGGTGTACGACTGGGTGACGCCCTCCATACGACAGAACTTTCCAAGCCAACCAGAGGCAAACTTGCCACAACGGTCGGAGTGGAGATACAGCACAGGGAGACCATGGTGGACGCGCGCAGCTACAACCCACGGGACAAGAACATCATGCACGTCGGCCTTCCGCTCCAGGGGAAACACCGTGGTGTAACGCGTGTAGTCGTCGACAATCACCTGAAAGTAGCGCTCGCGACGCGGTTCGGGGATGGGGGCAGAGCCCCAAACGTCTAGGTGGAGGGTCTGAAGAGGTGCGGTGGCAGGGCGAAGCGAGGAGGAGTGAGGAGCACGGCGCAGCCGGCCCTCGATGCAGGGCGTACACGGCGGCGAAGGCGAAGGAGGGAGGGCAGGAAGCGACGCAGGGAGACCTGGGACGAGACCGTGCTAAGACATGTGACGTAGACGCGGGAGTGCGGGGTGACCTAGGCGGTGGTGCCACAGGAGCGACGGGTGAGTGAGCGACCGACACGAGCAAGCAGCAGCGACTAGGGTTGACGAAGGGGATGGGGAGGTCGCGCCAGCCGGGGGGAAGCAGTGTCCAGCGTAAAGAGGCCAGACACGGGGTCCCAGGGGAATGTCGCAAGGGGGGTACCTGAGGCGGCCTTGGTACAGACAGCAAACCGCTCGTGACCAGGAAACGTAGTGGCACTGAGGTCCTGAGTTCCTGCAGAACGAAGGGATGTGAAGGCCTGTAAGGGAACCCGAAGGATAGAGAAGTGTAGTGTAACTACGGGCAACGACAGGACCAGACGAGGGGTCAGCAAGGGCACGAGGGGCCGGCTAAGGCGCGAGGGGCCGGCTAGGGCGCGAGGGGCCGACGAAGGCGCGGGGGGGAGGGCTAGGGCGCGAGGGGCCGGCTAGGGCGCAAGGGACCGGCGAAGGCGCGAGGGGCCGGCTAGGGCGCGAGGGGCCGGCTAAGGCGCGAGGGGCCGGCTAGGGCGCGAGGGGCGGGCTAGGGCGCGAGGGGCGGGCTAGGGCACGAGGGGCCGGCTAGGGCGCGAGGGGCCGGCTAGGGCGCGAGGGGCCGGCTAGGGCGCGAGGGTGGGGGAGGAGGGGGGCGGCTAGGGCACGAGGGGCCAGCTAGGGCGCGAGGGGCCGGCTAAGGCGCGAGGGGCCGGCTAGGGCGCGAGGGGCCGGCTAGGGCGCGAGGGGCCGGCTAGGGCGCGAGGGGCCGGCTAGGGCGCGAGGGGCCGGCTAGGGCGCGAGGGGCTGACTAGGGCGCGAGGGGCCGACGAAGGCACGGAGGAGGGGGGGGGGGGGGGGGGGGGGGGCGACTAGGGCGCGAGGGGCCGGCTAGGGTGCGAGGAGCCAGCTAGGGCGCGAGGGAACGGCAGGCGCACTAGGGGACGGCGGACGCACTAGGGGACGGTGGACGCGCTAGGGGCCGGCGAGGCACGGTAGGCTAGGGCGCGGGGCGGAAGTGGGTGGGTGGACCTAACCTATTCATGATACCATGTTAGAATACTATAATGGATTGAAACAAGCAAGAAAAAGGGAGATAAAGGGTTGGGTTTGTACTCTCTAAGAACATAACCCTATCTAGCCTATAACTTCTACATAAAACATATGTATAAGTTGACAGGGGTTGCTTATACTGACCATTCGTGGAACTTTTTTCTTGCAGTTTCTGACTAATGGTGGAGCCCGAGTGATGAAACATGTTTCGAAATCGTTAATTCAGATTGTTTATATCGTGTCACTGACCGTGCATGTTATCGAGGCCCCTAATACCGAGCGCCGATATAATTCCCCTCCATAGCGAGTATGGCATAGCCTACAAAGATATGTAACGGATGTTTTTTCCCCTGATTTTTTTCCCCTAGGTTTTTCTTCGTTCCACTTCTGTATTCACTGTTCATTAAATTTCGGCATAGTGCTTTCACTGATAAATCACGCACTACTGTGAGATCAAGCGGAGAGTCTGTTACAAGCGAAGCTCGTCAGTGTCGCACAATATTTTAGGGTGCCGGGGATTCAATCGGTCAAGTATTTCGCTGTCCCTCGCCACGGGCAAATGAGGCTTTCGCACGAGCACACGGCGAAATGGGTGCGTATTTGTGGGGGGGCCCTTGTGTGGCGATATTTGTTGCCAGTGTGCGAGTCTTGTGAAGCGATCAGGCGACGGCGGTGCACAGTTCCGTGGCGACGAAACCTCGTCGTCAACGACTTGTCCCTTGCTATGTGCTGGTGGCAGACGCAATCATGAGTGACTCAAACGGATCTCACATTGCCCGTATATCGGGGGGATTGGGAACGGATTCTGATTGGGCGCCAGGTTGAGCTGCGATAAGGTTGGGCATCAACTGTACGTACCGAGAGGACAACGGCTGTCATTCCAGCCCCCTTGTACAGGTGCTGCTGTCTGATGGGCAACTGTTAACAGCAGGGCGTCTTCCTTGGACAATATTTCTTCGAAAACGGTACTCGTGTTACAATGACACCCGGCCGTCAGCATCCAGAGGAATTTCAGAATCTGAAAAGTTTCGCTGGATTCTGAGTGGCTCCCGAACAACACATAGAAGTGCAGAAATGCTCCAGGCCTTTTCTGACATCATACTGTACACACACCCGCTCTTTTCGGCCATTACAGACAGCCTTCCTGGGCAAGAATTCACGGACAAGCGTGGATCTACTGGTCTGGATGGATGCAGCAAAGCAGCACAAACCTGTACAGACTGTACCGTACCCAAACAACACCGAGCCGACAACAGAGATGATGTGAACCGACAGACTTGTCATTGTCATTGTCACCCGCCTACTCGACAGCCCAAACCGCGGTCCATCGCTGGGTTCTCAAATCCATTTCCTGCCATGGAATGACATCAGCTTTCTCCATGTGCGGTTACAGGGAAGGCAAGGCAAGTGTGAGGCTGTACGCTTCCAGCCTCCGACCTCCACCAAATGATGCCTGTACAGTGCGATATACAGTATCACCCTCGGCAAGTACAGTACAGTACACCCCTGGAACGTTTTCTCAGTCTTGTGGTTTCGCAAAACGCAGACCCACGGCGGAATCTACGCCCATAGCCAATGCTGTTGCATATTGTTGAACTCCAGCGTTGATCGCTGTGCAACAAACGGCCTGTTTGTAGACAGGGGGATGTTATGTTGGTGGCTCAAAACGGAGGAGCGTGCAAGCCTTGCTTGGAGAATCTGCAGCTAGAATCCGGACATATCCCGATTATCCTCAATTTGAATGTATCAGAGCCACTGCTTTAAAGATTCAGCTGCTCCAATACATTCTTGCCGCTAACCGTCCCTAAGGATGACCGTGGCGGCGGCGATGACATCATGTAACCGAGCCGCAGTGCTGGCGCCGCCGTTCGTTATAGGCATCCTCACGGGCTTCACTTTGCTGATACTGCAGCAGTCACTGTCAACGCGCATCCTAAGAGTCTCTTCTGGAAGCGAGGAAACAGCGCCGCTTCAGATCGAGCAGACCCTAAACACGGGTCAGAATGAAGCCGTTTCCTCGTTTGAGGAAAATGTACCGTTTCGTTATAATACCAGCGCTGCGGTTGTGGAAGGAAAGCTGAACATACACTTGGTGGCTCACTCGCACGACGACCTCGGTTGGCTGAAAACCATAGACCAGTACTATGTAAGTACCCCAACATGCTGCGGTCAGGGAAATCATCTTGATTTCGGGTTTCCCGACCAGCTTTGTACGTGCACCTTGAAGGTTTTCGCTAAACAGCGTGAAAATATAATCATGTAAGGCATTCCAAGCTGGCAAGCGTAGCAGGGCCTCCTAATAGACTAACTTTCTTTAAGACATGTTGCTATGGTCATCTGTTTCTGCAGGACGACACTGTACAGTACATCATCGAGACCGTTATCGACCAGCTTTCGGACAATCCCGACCGCAAGTTCATTCAAGTCGAGCAGGTGAAAATACCCTCTAGCCCTACTAATTAACTCCACGTTTGCCACTATTTTGCACTGCTGCTTACGTTATAGCTCTGTCGTGGATCTAACGTCTAGTCTAGTCGCGGTTTCGGGGCCTCATCAAGTCTAGTCACATAGGCGGAAGCAGAACGGCAACTAAAGAAAATAATCACTATTTAGTCAGGGCTCAGGGATTGGTGCTTACAGTTCCGGCTCTCGAAAATCTGGAACTAGTACCGGAATTCGCGAAACTTTTACTCGGAAGGGTATTCGCGAAACCCTATCGAAGTAAACTGCGACTTGTGTATCCAGCTCGAGTTCCGGTTTTTTCGAGAACCGGAACTGTAAGCTCCACGCCCTCATCGACGTTTAGGGTTCGCGTAGAGTTACTGTGTCCAATTGATTCTGGCAAAACTGGTCGCTCGTCCGAGCTTTCGCGTTACAAGCGCTACGAAAAACATATTACAGTCAAATGGTATTTGTACAACCGTTTTCCCTTATACAATATTTGGAGCTAGATAGCTCACCCCATAGAGTTTATCTTTTCACATCAGTATAATTCTTTGTATCAATCTGCATATCTGCAGGCATTTTTCTATCGTTGGTGGCAACGGCAGCAGGAACCGATGCGGGGAAAAGTGCGAAAGCTAGTGGCTTCTGGTCAATTGGAGTTCATGTGAGTCAAGCATTTGCGCCTAAACGAAAAATCGAGTTTTGGTTCAAGTTTTGCACTATGTGGTAAACAGGGAGGGTAGCTGCTCCTGTAAAACCGTATCTATCCCATTCTACGAGCAATTTCAATATATGAGGATCGTTGCATTCCATACCAAATCCCAACAAATTCCTATCTTCCTTCGCATGCACATCCCTTATCTCCACACAGCAGCAAAGCATGCCTGATGGACGACGACGCACCCACTCATTTCACGGCCATGCCCACACGAGTTGCTGATGGGCCACTCCTTCATCCTCCACAGCCCCCCTCACATGCCTTCCCTGCACCTGCATTTCCTGTGCAGCAACGGCGGGTGGGTGATGCACGACGAAGCGTGCACGCACTACTCGGACATGGTGCACCAGATGTCGATGGGCCACCGCTTCATAAAAGAGAACTTCAACATCACGCCGCGCATCGCATGGCAGATCGACCCCTTCGGCCACTCCGCCACTCAAGCCAGCCTCATCGCTGCCAAGGTGAATCGTGCTTTGCATTCCTACAACTTCTTCCCTATCCTCCTCTCATCCCTACCCTGTTCCCCCCCACCCTGCCACTTCCCCCTTTCCCCCACCCCCCTTCCCCAGCAGTCAGGGTCTAGCCGCTGTGTTCGCAGTGAGGGTGGACAGCCACGAGAAGCATGCCTTCCGCTCCTGCAACTCCATATCCCCTCTCATTCCTGTCCACTCTTGCTCTGCCCCCCCCACCCCTTCCCTTCCCCCCCCATCTCCGCCAGTGTGGTCTAGACACGGTGTTTATAGGGCGTGTGGACAAGCAGGAGAAGCAATTCTCCATCCCCTCCAGTTCCCTATCCCCCTCCCACCTCTGTCCTGCTCCAACTTCTTGCGCCCCCCCTGATCCCCCCGCCCCCCATCTTCACCAGTGTGGTCTGGACGCGGTGTTTATAGGGCGGGTGGACCAGCAGGAGAAGCATGCTCGCATGGCTGCAAAGACAATGGAGTTTGTGTGGCGGGCGGATGGGGCAGCGCGGCGAGACAGCCAGGTGCGGTGCACGTGGTGCTGATCTTGGAAAGCTGGGGAGCATGGGATGGGTGCAAGATTGGTTGGGTGAAACGAAGGAGCAGTGCGGGAGAACTATAGAACCATTCAAGCGTGGGACAGTGTGTGAAGCTACTTCTTGTGCTGGCTTGCATGTGGGTCCCACCATCCCGGTCGCGGTCTCATGGGCATGAAGAGGCGCCATTCCCCTTATGCCACCTCTAGGCGCCTTTCCCCTTATGCCACCTCTAGGCGCCTTTCCCCTTATGCCACCTCTAGGCGCCTTTCCCCTTATGCCACCTCTAGGCGCCTTTCCCCTTATGCCACCTCTAGGCGCCTTTCCCCTTTTGCCACCTCTAGGCGCCTTTCCCCTTATGCCACCTCTAGGCGCCTTTCCCCTTATGCCACCTCTAGGCGCCTTTCCCCTTATGCCACCTCTAGGCGCGGCCCCCCTTGTACCGCTTCAATGTCACAGGAAGGCCCATGACATTGTGCGCAATCATGCACCTTGTGCGTGTGTACCCAGCGCACACACATGCGCACGCATCGGTCGTTCCCACAGTTGTCCTTTCCAACCTCACTTCCACTGTCTCTCTCCCGTCTCACCCTCCCCCCCTTCGTCCCCTCACCTCCCCGACTCCCTTACCTTCCTCGCCTCGCCTCCCCTGTGGCAGCAGGTGCTGGGCATGGTGTCGTATGACGGCTACTACTCGCCGCAGCAATTCCGCTACCAGGACTCGGATGGCAGTGGCTATCACTTACAGGTACGTTCCTGGCAGCAGCTAGCAGCAACGAGCATGCCACCAGCCTAGCGTGCAAAAGCAGACGAGTCTGACTGGCAGGTGCGAGTCTACGCGGGTTAACCATGATCCCCCTGTGCCCCTGGCTGCTCCTCTGTGCCCCTGGCTGCTCCTCTGTGCCCCTGGCTGCTCCTCTGTGCCCCTGGTTGCTCCTCTGTGCCCCTGGCTGCTCCTCTGTGCCCCTGGCTGCTCCTCTGTGCCCCTGGCTGCTCCTCTGCGTCCCTGGGTGCTCCTCGATAGCGGCATGCTGCTCAGCGCTCTTCTTTCTACAGCCCCCACCCCCTCCCCTCCCCACTCCCCGCCACAACACGCCCACTCTCCATCTCTCTCTCTCTCTCTTGCCCCTATCAGGACAACCCCTATATAGGGGCTGCCAACATAATAAAGGGTCTGGTGGACCAATCTGTAGGAGACAATCCATGCTCCTTTTGTCTCCTCTTTAGCCCGCGTGCTGCTCAGCGCTCTCCTCCCTGCACTAGCGCTCTCTTGTGTCGCCCTGCGTTCTTGCCCGGCCCTTCTTTTCCCCCTTCCCCTTCAGGACAACCCCTATGGGGAGGCTCCCAACGTGAAGGGCCTGGTGGACCAATTTGTGGCAGAGGTGACGATGAGGGTGAGTGCAGGATGGGATGCTTTCCGCACGTGGAGCAAGTGGGCGTGGCTTGCTGCTTGGCTCACACGTGACGGAGACGAGACTTGCAGAGTAGGGCTACCAACGTGCTGGACTTAGTAGATCGTTTTGTGGTAGCAGACCAGCGGTGACAAAACAGGTGAGTGGCGCTTGAAGTGGGGCCCACAGGTGTGTAGGGTGCTTTTGAGAGAAGAGGCTCAGCGAGCAAGCCTCTCAATGTGAAAGGCCAGTTGGCCCAGTTTGTGGCAGAGGTCGGATCATGTGAGTGGCGCACTCTCATCTCACCCCCCCCAGCCCGGCTCATTGCGTCTGAAGCAACCCCTCCCTCACTCCCGTCTTTCCCCCCTCCTTCTCCCGCCCCCCAGGCGAGAGGGTTCAGGACCTTTCCTTTGATCCACTGCCCCCCACTTAGTCCTCCCCTTTCCCCCTCCCCTCGACCGACTGCCCCCCACTTAGTCTCCCCTCC
Source organism: Closterium sp. NIES-67 (assembly GCA_027943415.1). Taxonomy (NCBI): domain Eukaryota; kingdom Viridiplantae; phylum Streptophyta; class Zygnematophyceae; order Desmidiales; family Closteriaceae; genus Closterium; species Closterium sp. NIES-67. Next base: position 556,142 of record BQMB01000898.1, on the reverse strand, counting down.
CCCCCTCGCCTCTACCTCCCCGCCTTCCCTCTCCCGCCACCCAGGCGAAAGGGTTCAAGACGAAGCATCTCCTGTTCCCCATGGGCGAGGACTTCTCGTTTGACCGAGCCATTGTGTGGTTCAAGAACATGGACAAGCTCATCCACTACGTGAACCTGGTCAGCTGCTGTTGCACTGGGTGTGGCTCATGGCATGGCATGGCATGGCATGGCATGGCACGGCATGGCATGGCATGGTGTGTGGGTAGACATGAGCAATTTAAATCGCATCGCATCGCATCGCATCGCGATTAATCGCGATTTGCGATGGCGATGTATTTTTTTTTTTAATTCATCGCGCGATGCGATGATTTATTTATCGCGCGATTTAATTTAAATCGCATTTAAATCGCAGCGGAAAATCGCGATTTAAACGCGATTTGCGATTTAAATTAAATCGCGCGCGATGTCGAAATACATCGCAGCGCGAAATCTCGCCAGCACATAGGGAAAATTTGCAAAGCCCTCCCCACACCATCCAGCTGGCAGCTGCCCTCCCCCCTTCCCCCCCCCCTCCCCCCCCTTTTGAAACCCATGCACCTATTTTTTTTTAAGCTACGAAAGTCGGGCCCTTACCACGGGGCTCGCATTTGTGTGAAACCCACTCTGAACGGTATTTTTAATCGTCAATGCCCGCACCATCACGTGTTCCAGTTTTCAAAAGTTTTTTTTTTTTTTTGAAAACGTTTACAAATGCGATGCGATTTTATATCGCATCGCGCGATTTAATAAATCATCGCTTGCGATTTTTAAATACATCGCAGGCAAAACTCGATGTGCGATGTATTTTTTTCCAAAAATTAAATCGCGCGATGCGATTTAAAATCGCATCGCAAATTAAATCATCGCACCTGCATGCGATGCGATTTAAATCGCAATCGCATTTTGCCCATGTCTATGTGTGGGGTGGGCTATCTTCGTGTGGTTCAAGAACATGGACACGGTCACTATGTGAATCTGCTTGGTCTCAATCAAGAGAATTTTTTATTCACGTGAACATTGGCTTGGCACAGGATACGTGAATGTCACGTGTCTTAACATTTTGAGAGAACAGGAATCACTGCAGCTTGTCAAAACCAAATGTAGACAAGTGGCAGTTGCTCATATGCTTGGTTATTGCCCGTCCACGTGGCAGTTGCTTGCAAGCCAAATCTATTTTTTTCTGTTCTGCAACCATTGTTGATCTGCGTTACAGGATGGGAGGGTGAACGTGCTCTACTCCACTCCCTCCGTCTATCTAGATGCCCTCCACTCTGCCAATGCCACGTGGCCTCTCAAGACTGGTGACATGTTCCCGTGAGTGCTTGCAAATTGCAATCATCCATCCATCCATCTGCCGATCTACATGCCCACAAACGTGCACCCATCAACAGCATACCCGTGGCACCACTCGCCCTCCACCCATGCCGTCCATCTGACCCCATCCCTCATGCCCTGCGGCCATCCTCTCCTCCCTGCAGCTACGCAGCACAGGACGGTGCCTCCTACGGGACGGGATACTGCCTCAAAGGGCGCCGACAAATCCATCCCCCTTCTCCCCACTCCCTCTCTCCCCGTGCCCTCCCATCCGCCCCTCCCTGCAGCTATGCGGAGGACGGCGCCTCCTACTGGACGGGGTACTTCATTCGATTGCGCCCAACTATTCATCCCTCACTGACCCTGCTCACCCATCCACTCCACTCCTCTCGCCCGTCCGTCCATCCGCCCCTCCCTGCAGCTATGCGGAGGACGGCGCCTCCTACTGGACGGGGTACTTCAGCAGCCGCCCCACCTTCAAGCAGTTCGCTCGCTCCTGCAGCTCTCTCTTGCTGGTGAGCCCTACCGCCCTGCACCTCTCCCCTGCTGCCCTGCACCTCTCCCCTGCTGCCCTGCACCTCTCCCCTGCTGCCCTGCACCTCTCCCCTGCTGCCCTGCACCTCTCCCCTGCTGCCCCGCACGGTCCGCACCTCTCCCCTGCTGCCCCGCACCTCTCCCCTGCTGCCCCGCACCTCTCCCCTGCTGCCCCGCACCTCTCCCCTGCTGCCCTGCACCTCTCCCCTGCTGCCCCGCACCTCTCCCCTGCTGCCTGCGTCTCTCCCCTGCTGCCCTACACCTCTCCCCTGCTGCCCCACACCTCTCCCCTGCTGCCCTGCACCTCTCCCCTGCTGCCCTGCACCTCTCCCCTGCTGCCCTACACCTCTCCCCTGCTGCCCCGCACCTCTCCCCTGCTGCCCCGCACCTCTCCCCTGCTGCCTGCATCTCTCCCCTGCTGCCCTACACCTCTCCCCTGCTGCCCCGCACCTCTCCCCTGCTGCCCTGCACCTCTCCCCTGCTGCCCTGCACCTCTCCCCTGCTGCCCCGCACCTCTCCCCTGCTGCCCTGCACCTCTCCCCTGCTGCCCTACACCTCTCCCCTGCTGCCTGCATCTCTCCCCTGCTGCCCTACACCTCTCCCCTGCTGCCCCGCACCTCTTCCCTGCTGCCCCGCACCTCTCCCCAGCTGCCCCGCACCTTTCCCTTGAGGTTGATGAGTCAGGGTGGTATTTTGGTGCTCCCTCCCATCACCCCCAGGCCACGAAATTACTGGAAGTGGCAGTAGGCAAGCAGGCAGTCACCGCAGGCATGGGGCACGGCAGCAGGACGCATGATGGCCCTGGGCATCTCCCCTTGTCTGTTTTGCGTCCCTCACTTGAGCACCCTACTCATCCCCTTACCGCCCTCATAACCCCCATGCCCCTGCAGGCTACCACAATACTGGAGGCAGCGGTAGGCAAGCAGGCACTGCAGGCATGGGGCATGGCCACAGGGCGCATGGTGGTGCTGGAGCACCTGTCCTTCGACCCGCACATGGGGGCATCAACTCTTGAGGAGAAGCAAGCGGGTCACGTGGAGTCAGGCGAGGAGGAGAGGCAAGAGGAGCAGCAGGAAGGGGGGGGGAGTGCTGCCAGCAAGGGGGGGCGAGAGAAGAGAGCAAATGGAAGCAGTGAGGGGCGGGGAGGCAAGAGCGGTGAGGGGTGGGAGGGCGGGAGGAAGGTGCGTGTGGCGAGCACGTTTCGGCTGGAGGAGGCGGTGGCAGTGGTGCAGCACCACGATGGCATCACCGGCACGGCGCAGCAGCACGTGAACGACGACTACTGCGCCAGGCTGCACCGAGCGGCGGTAGAGGTGAGAGGGTGAAGTGCAGGGGTGCGTGCATGCTCGAACGAATACCTTCACAATGTGCCCGCCACCACAGCATAGCGCATGCATGCATATGCATGCATAGGCTTGAAAGCCAGCGCCTCAGGAACGGCACACCAGCACCACACCTCTCACTGTAGGCCCTCACCGCGGCTCCAACCATACAACAGCCCCATCGAACCATGCGCAGACGGCTGTAGCCTGTGGCTCACGTATCCATCCCATCTCCCATCCCCCTCCCATGTCCACGTGCAGGCATCCACTGTGCTCACTTCGGCACTCGCTCACCTCATAACAAGAGGCGCCACCCTTCACTCTCCGCCCAACGCCTCTGTATCCCCCACCGTGGAGTTCACGTTCCAGCCGTCCCCGACAGGGCAGGGCGGGTGGGGCTCGAACCAGATGGGTCTGTTCAGGCCCCCCGCCCTCAACCCACCCAGCACCACTCTTGCTCATCTAACCTTCCCACCTCTCACTCCCCTCCCATGACTATGTGCAGGCATCCGCTGTGCTCACATCAGCTATCACCCACCTCATCACCAGAGGCGCCATCCCCAAATCTCTGCCCAACGCCTCTGTCTCCCCTGCCGTGGAGTTCACCTTCAAGCCGTCCCCCACAGGGCAGGGCGGGTGGGGCTGGAACCAGGTGGGCCTCTTCAACCCCCCTGCCTTCACGCAGCTCGGCGCGCCCTTGCCGCCCAGCACGGAGTACTCGGGCGATCAGCAGGAGGAGCCTACGCTTGAGCCGACTCAGGAGCTTGGCGCTGCTGCTGCGTTTCCCCCGAGCTCAGACTACTCGGGCGAGCAGCAGCAGGAAGTGGACTATGCCGACCAGGCGCACGACGAGAACGAAGCGGAGGACGAGCAGGCACAGGGCATGGCGGATACTGAAGGCACTGAGGACCCTCTGCTGGCCACTGAGGCTCAGCAGGCACTAGGCGCCGCTGAGCTGCAGTCCGAGAGCGATGGTGCGGGCGAGCAGCAGAGCCTGGGATCCGGCCTGTCGGACGGCCCTCCCCTGGATGGCGACCAAGAGGGGTTCCTCGACCCAGAGCAGGTCTTTGATGCGGAATCGCTGCAGCCTGCTGAGCCTGTAATGGGCGAGGAGAGAGAAGCTGGTCTGGTTGGCCTGTCTCCTGGTGGGCCAGAGCAGGTTGAATCCTCTTCGACTGCAGCTGATGGGACCAGTGCCCGCCCTGCTGTGGAGGCCACACGCCCTGCTGTAGATGGCACACGCGCTGCTGCTGATGGCACACGCTCTGCTGCTGATGGCACACGCGCTGCTGCTGATGGCACACGCGCTTCTGCGGATGGCACAGGCTCAAGTGCAGGTGCAGAGGGCAGCCGCCCGGATGGGAGGAGAGGGCAGGAGGTGGTAGCTAGCAGGGGACGGAGGCGACTGAAAGACGGCAGGGGTGGGGAAGATGCGGCAAGCAATGAGGACAGCACGGACGGTGATGGCAATACGGAGGGTGGAAGACAGCAGCTGCCATTGCTGGACTTGAAGATGGTATGTGATGTCATATCCATGGTGGCGTGAAGGTGTGTCAGCAACGATGCCGTTTCTTTGCTACGCTGCGATTGTCAAGTCCATCTATACGAGGCACATTGTGAGACGTCGAGGATCTCAGGTTCTCAGCCATTCCTACCTTACCGTTTCCATCTGCGAATCGAACCACTGTGCTTGACCGGCTATGTTTTCTTTGCTGCTTTCCCCTCCTCTCCTCCGCCATCCCCGCCCTTTCCCTTCCCACTTGTCCCCCTCAGTGCCCTCTGCTCAACCTCTCCCACTGCCCGCCATCTGAATCCGCCCTGCAGCAAGGCCAGACCCTGGTAGTGTGCATGCCGCTGAACATGCCATCCACATGCCATCCACATGCCATCCCACATGCCATCCACATGCCATCCCACATGCCATCCCACACGACAATTTAACATCCAACGATGTATTTTTGTGTCGAACCATGTATTAATCCTTCCAATATCGTATTTGTATGCATCCATCCTCGTGTGTATGCATCCATCCGCGTGTTTGTGCATCCATCCGCGTGTGTGTGCATCCATGCTCGTGTGTGTGCATCCATGCTCGTGTGTGTGCATCCATGCTCGTGTGTGTGCATCCATGCTCGTGTGTGTGCGTGCATCCATGCTCGTGTGTGTGCATCCATGCTCGTGTGTAGACTTGAGCATTTTACCCGGTCGGGTCGCGGGTACCCGACCCGACCCGACATTTTGGCCGGGTCGGGTAATAGGATTTTGGCGAATTACCCGGCCGGGTCGGGTCGGGTACCCGACCCGACCCGACATTTTGGCCGGGTCGGGTAATAGGATTTTGGCGAATTACCCGGCCGGGTCGGGTCGGGTACTCGGGCCGGGTAATGCATACCCGTTACCCGAGAATTACCCGAAATGTCGGGTAATTTATTACCCGTCGGGTCGCGGGTACCCGACCCGACTTTGGGTTTGTTACTCTGTGTTTGCTGAATTTTACAGCCACCTAGGGGTACCCGGGTAATATTACCCGACTTCAATTAAATGCGGGTCGGGTATACCCGACCCGACAGACGGGTACCCAATTACCCGGTATTAAAATGTCGGGTCGGGTAACAGACCTCCAAACATTACCCGGAAATTACCCGACCCGACCCGACCCGGACCCGATTGCGGGTAGGGCAAAACCGGGTCGGGTCGGGTAATTACCCGGTTTTGCTCATGTCTACTCGTGTGTGTGCATCCATGCTCGTGTGTGTGCATCCATGCTCGTGTGTGTGCATCCATGCTCGTGTGTGTGCATCCATCCGCGTGTGTGTGCATCCATCCGCGTGTGTGTGCATCCATCCGCGTGTGTGTGCATCCATCCGCGTGTGTGTGCATCCATCCGCGTGTGTGTGCATCCATCCGCGTGTGTGTGCATCCATCCGCGTGTGTGTGCATCCATCCGCGTGTGTGTGCATCCATCCGCGTGTGTGTGCATCCATGCTCGTGTGTGTGCATCCATCCGCGTGTGTGTGCATCCATCCGCGTGTGTGTGCATCCATCCGCGTGTGTGTGCAACCATCTATGCACCTACGTCCAACCATGCATCCATCCATTTCTTTCTGTCCTTCACCCGCTCCTCATCCCCCTCCCCTGCATATTGCTCCTCAATCTGCACGAGCTTCTCTTGCTCCCCCCTCCCCCCCTCCCCACTTCCCTTCATTCATCCCCCTGTCCGTTTATCTTCCCGTTTTCGTCCTTCCCTCCCTCCCTCCCTCGCGCACTCCACCTACCGCCCCGCCATACCATCGGTGTAATCTACAGGTTGTGGTGGCCATCAACCCTCTTGCCTGGCCTCGCTCCGAGGTCATTCGATTCCCAGTACGCTTCTGTTGCTTCTGAACTCTCACACTACTCGCCCCCCCTCTGTTTTTGGATCTCACTGGTATGCTTAAGCAGAGGCCAAGTATATTCCGTTTGTCTGCTCCCTCACCTGATACATGTAGCTCACTTGTAACGACTGATGCACGAATCCACTGGTTCGCACACCTGCTTACACCGGCCATGCAAGTTCTATTATCAAATGTTCAAGGAAGCACTCCTTGCTGCCTCCACTCGCTCCACCTGCATCCCTGCTGACACATTCTCATCCTCTTTCCTCTCTGTTGAACACCTGGTGGCATCCCCCAACCTCCTAGTAACCAACGCTTCTGGCACGCCGCCCTTCCCCTCTCAAGTGCTTAGGGAGACCCTCCTCTCCCCCACCACCTTTGCCACCTGCATCGCTGCTTACACTCTTTCTTCCTTCCCTATGCGTTCGTGAACAGGTTTCATCCCCCAACCTCCTAGTCACCGACGCCTCTGGCTCCCCCATCCCCTCTCAAGTGCTCAGGGAGACACTCCTCTCCCCCACCACCCGTGCCACCTACATCGCTGCTTACACGGGCACGGGGGGCACGGGAGGGGAGGAAGTAGGGGAGGAGGCGGGAGAGGAAGGGGAGGAGGCGGGAGAGGAGGGGGAGTGGAAGGAGTTGGAGGATGGGCAGTGGCCGCAGCCGAGCCAGCAGAGGAAGAGGAAGCATCGGAAAAGGCAAGAGCAGGAGCAGAAGGAGGAGGAGCAGCAGGCGGTGCTGTCGCTTGTGTTCAGAGCCGAGGTGCCTCCTCTGGGATACGCCACCTTCTTTGTCTCTCCAGCCACCCAAGGTGCACCTCTTACCCAGCGGACGCAGCAGAAGCAGCAACAGCTGCAGGCGGTGCCGTCACTAAAGTTCAGAGCGGTGGTTCTCCCCCTCGGATTAGGTAGCTTGTTTGTAATTGATGCTCCTGCAAGCCAGGGTATGGCTAGCACCAGATTTGCTGCTCGGCTGCTGGTGGAAGAACCAAGCTAGTGAGCAACATTCCACATTTCCTCATTCCCCCATTCCCCCATTCCCCCATTCCCCCATTCCCCCATCCCCCCATTCCCTGGATGCAGACATCCCAGGCGGGGCGCACATGAGTGAAGCAGGGAGCCACACGGCGCCTGGTGCTGCAGCAACACTGTGTGGCGCAGCAGGGGCCAAGGGCCAAGGCAGCACGCACGTGGACGCCATCTCTTCATGCCACCTCCCATCCCCCATTGCGCACTCCCCTGGCAGGCTGTACGCCAGTGCGCCATGGACGACTGCGGCGACTGGCACTGCAGCACAATGTGAGGCAGTGACCACCTCTCCTACCGTCCCCTGGTCCCCCCATGCAGACACCCCAGGCCGGGCGCACGTGAGTGAGGCATGGAGCAATACGGCAGCCGGCACTACAGCAGCACGATCTGGGGCAGCGACGGCGCAGAAGAAACCGAGCAAGGCTGAGAGGGGGAGGAAGGCTAGAGGGCGGAGGATGGGCGGGAGTGGAGGAGTAGAGAGAGAGATGGGTGGTGGCGACACGGGAGGGAGGCAGCTCCAGGGTGGGGGGGGAACAGAGGAGGACAAGACGGGAGGTGGAGGAGGAGGGAGCGGGCAGGAGGGGGTTGACACCGTGGTGCTGGGAGGATGGCAGGGTGCCGGGGCCTCTGGTGGTGGCGGTGCTGCTGGTGCTTCGAGGGACAGTGGGAAGCAGGCGGCGTTGCGCGTCTCGTTCTCCAAGTCGGCTCTGGGCATGCAGCGGATGGAGCTGGTCTCTCCGAGTGCAAGTGGCTCAGGGGAGATTTCGGTGAGTGGAGTGACTGAAGTGAATGGTACGTGAAGCGACTAGGGTGCGGCTACCTGTTGCGCATCCCTTTCTCCAAGTCGGCTCTGGGAATGCAGCGGACGGAGTTGGCCTCCGGGGGTGCAAGTGGCTCAGACGAGCTCGTCGTGAGGGGTGTGGGTGGTGCGAGGGGTGTGAGCGGTGTGAGGTGTGTGGGTGGTGTGAGGGGTGCGAAGGCGGGGGGGGAGGGGTGGGGTGCGGAGTGCGAGGGGTGTGGGCGGTGTGGTGTGAGGGTTGTGACCGAAGAGAGTGATTGGATTGGAAGCTCCTCTGCTATCATCAGCCAGGAGCCATGGCAAGTTGGCAACTACCCTCCCTCATGGTGATACTTGCACCACATGGTTCACACACACACACACACACACACACACACACCATCAAGCACATGCCACTGCTTCTCACCCATGCCCGTGGGATGCGCAGAGCACACCCGCATTGCTACAAGCACACCCGCATTGCTACAAGCACACCCGCATTGCTACAAGCACACCCACATTGCTACAAGCACACCCGCATTGCTACAAGCACACCCGCATTGCTACAAGCACACCCGCATTGCTACAAGTAACCAGTTTCTCCGCTCTGGTGCCCCCATCCCATCCGCATCCCCTGCCACGTCATCCGCATGTGATGCCACGACAGCACATGTCGATGCCAGTGAACGCCACTATGATGGAGTACGCCTCATACAGTGGTGGTGCATACATCTTCGAGGCCTCCCAACCCGCCGAGCCCATCACCAAGCGTGGCTTCCAGGTCAGCCCACCGATCGCACTGACCAGGTCAGCCCAGTTCGCCTTGCTCTTAGTGTTGACAGTCACCGTGGCAGTCAACACCACTATGATGGAGTAGCCTCATGCAGTGGTGGCGCGTACATCCTCAACGCCTTGCACCGATGCCAGCCACAAGGTCCATACTGGGCCTTTGGCATGGGAGAAAGAGAGAAAAAGGGAGTGATTCTGGTTTCCACACGCCTCAGAAGCAGCCCTGCACGGGTGGAGAGGGAAAGGGGCTGACTGTTGTTCGGTCCATTTTTGAGACGCCTCATGTTCGGTCCGTGGTCGTTCAAGCATTTTCAGCGCCGCACATTCCTCCCTTTCTCACCTTCGCTGCTGCTGCTGCTGCTGACGTGGCATCAGGTGCCCATTCACATCCAGCGTGGACCAATCGTGGAGGAGTTCACTCGCAAGGTCACTCCGTGGATCTCAGAGGTGAGCTACCACTGACTCGAGCACTGCGAGGTGAGCTACCACTGACTCGAGCACTGCGAGGTGAGCTACCACTGACTCGAGCACTGTGAGGCGAGTGTGCAGTGCTGTTGTGCACCTTCTCACTCACTCCTCGTATGTACGGACTTCCACATTCAAGCTTCCACGTGTGCCTCCTCGACCACACTACGTCATCCCCGAGTCTGCTTTCCGGGTGCCTTAGAAGCGCTGCACTCCGGTGAATACAGCGCTGCTGCATTATGCTCATCATAGCTTACTCCGTCCACATCCTCCTACTCCACGTGTCGCCCCTTACTGCTCCCAACTCCCAGGTCTTCAGAGTGTATCCCGGACAAGACTATGCCGAGCTGCACTATTCGGTGAGTGCAGTGCACTACCAGATGTGTGCACTGCAGTGCCGTTCAGTTCAGTGCAGTGCATACCAAGTCGCCTCTAGAATGCAATGTGAAGTGAGAATGATGCGAATGAAGTGGGTGCGCAATAATGTGCGAATGGAGTGAGTATACAGGAGGAGAGTGAGCTGTTCACGTCTGCAAAGCAGAAAGACGCATCAAGTGATGCTTGTTGCCACGAGTCCAACCAGCAGATGGCGAAACAGTTGGCATGCCACAGGATGGAAACCACCCAATCGTCTCCCAATGCTCGACCTAATATTCTCGCGATGCGATTTTTGAGGCGCCTCAAAAATGGCACAGGATGGAAACCACCCAAGCATATCCCAATGCTCTACCGAATAGTCTCACGAAGCGTTAGCCCGCTTGACTTGAGTGATGTGTAGGCCATCCATTCATGCGCTGTAGGCCATCCATTCATGCGCTGTAGGCCATCCATTCATGCGCTGTAGGCCATCCATTCATGCGCTGTAGGCCATCCATTCATGCGCTGTAGGCCATCCATTCATGCGCTGTTTGTTCTTAATCACCTCATTTTGTCAATCGACGTGTTTGCCTCAGGTGGGCCCGCTCCCCGCCAAGGGCCGCAACCACGAGGTGATGGCTCGCTTCACTGCGCCCATCAACAGCAGCAGGACCTTCTATAGCGACTCCAACGGCAGGAGCTACATCAAACGGGTGAGTGAGAGTACGTGCATAGATATAAGTACATGCTGCAACCTCCTCTACGCACTACTCCTATCAGGAGCAACAGCAGCAAGACCTTACTCCGACTCCAACAGCAGGAGCTACAACAGGCGGGTGAGTGAGTGTGCATATAGATACATGCTGAGACCTCCTTAACACTCGCTTAGCTGCGCCCATCAACAGCAGCAGGGCCTTCCACTCCGACTCCAAATGCAGCAGCTGCATCAAACGGGTGAGAGGTCGCTAGCTATATCTGGTCCCTGGCTCCTTGCACACCTAAGGGACTGCTCCGTTGGATGCTGCCAGTGACAGCAGCAGGACCTTGTACTAGCGCTCCAATGGCAGCAGCTGCATCAAATGGTGAGCCTGCTCGCATACAAGCAATTGTTGGTGCCTGGAAAGAGGTGACTTTTGAGTCGACTCAAAAGTCAATTGTCGGTGCTTGGAAGGGGAACTCGCTCACAAATGATGGGTTACTGCTCCACCTCAATGAAGCAGCAGCAGCAGCAGACGGGTGGAGTTGTCTGCTACTGCAGCGCCAGTATGCCATCGAGGCGTATTGTCTGCCGGGTGTCCCTCGATGTTCCCTGCGTGCCTAAGAACCTTGTTTCAGTACCACACGCTCGTCTTCACAAGTCCCAAAACACCATCCCCACCATCCCAACCATCCCAACCATCCCAACCATCCCAACCATCCTCCCTACCACCCCACCTTCAGGTGGTGGACTACCGCTTGGATTGGAAGCTCCAAGTCAGCGACCCCATAGGAGGCAACTACTACCCGGTGAGTCAAGCAGAGTCAACCAGAGTCAGCCAGAGTCAACTAGAGCCATCTGGAGGCAACCAGAGCCAGAGTCAGCCAGAGTCAGCCAGAGTCAGCCAGAGTCAACCAGAGTCAGCTGCAGGGTCAACTGGGGCCAACCGGAGTCAACTGGATTGAACTTAGTCAAGCTGCGCTGAGGCTGAGGCTTGACTAGGTTGACATTGAAGTAGTACTTTGGCAAGCAGAGCAGAGTCAATGCACGTGATAAAAACGCCTTTCCTCTGTCTCCATCTGTCCTCTTCTGTCTTCGCTCCTCGTCCCTTCCCCTCTTTTCCCCACCAGCTCACAGTCGGAGCGTTCATAAAAGACAAAGCAGCCCAGCTGTCGGTGCTCGTGGATCGGGCGGCAGGTGCTGCCAGCCTGGCAGCCGGCCAGCTGGAGGTCATGCTGCACAGGTGAGAGCACTGTAGCATGGCACTGTAGCAATGCAGTGCAGCAATGTACTGCACTGTAGCACAGGTGATGGCATGATAGAATGGTGGCACCTTTCACCACAATCTCCAACCATTCTGTGCTGCAGAATGTGTTCGACAATTCTGTTCAACCATTCTGTCCAACCATTCTGTTCGACCATTCTGTTCAACCGTTGGTGTAACACGGCGTTGAAGAAGAATGTGCGAATGATGCCAGCTCTCTGACGACGGTGCTTGCAGTGCCACGCCACCATGGTGCAGGCATGAAGGGGTGGCTGTTTGTCTATTCTTGAGGCGCCTCAAAAATACACTGTGCAGGGATGGAGAGGAGAGTCTTTGGGTTGTTCGTTGCTCACAGCACTTAAAGCTGATGTGGTGCGGATCCAATCGAAGTGCCTCCCACCCACACGGCTCACAGTCCTATCCTGAGCCAAACGCTATGCCATCCTTGCTCCCCCGTCTTCCCCCGCACTCCACCAGGACCCTGAGATCGGGGGACGGCAAGGGTGTGGTGAATTGTGGGGTGGGGGTCTGTCCGTTTCACGTGACATCTGTTTTCATTCCGGTTTTAGTTTACTCGAGAACCATGCCCCTCTCCTCACCCCACCAGGGCCCTCCAGTCGCTGGACGGTAAGGGTGTGGGCGAGCCGCTACAAGAGAGCATTACCGTGGAGGGGAAGACTCGCCCACTCACGGTGAGTATGCGATTCGCGCGACCTTGAGATTCCATATTTTTCTAGAGCCTGCTTTGATTCCATGTCTTGCGGAGGAACCATTAGGAGAGAGCATTCCTGTGGGGGCAAGTCTTGCTCCCTCACATCGAGTATGCGATTCACCCCATCTCAACAACCCACCTCCCCATCAATCCCACCCTCCCCCTCGTCTCCTCCACCCATTTTCTCCCTCCAATCCCATTCAGCAGCAAACATCCCATCCCTCCTAGGCACTGGGTTACCTGCGCGTAGGGCTGCACCCCAACACGGACACCGAAGAGGCAGGGTAACAAGGGAGGGAAGGGGCAGAGAGAGGGTAACAGGCGAACAACCTTTCCCTTCATTCCACATGCCAATAACCATTACCCCACTCCCCTGCAGGTTGTGGGCGCCCTGCGCTTTGGGCTGCATGCTACGACGGACCCCAAAGAGGGAGGGAAGCAAGGGAAGGAAGGGGTGGGGTTGGGGCGGGGGAGTGAGTGGCGGAGGCAGCACGCCCAGCGGCTCATATCCCCTCTTCAGCTCGCCTTCGCTCTTCAGGTCAGCCCTTTCTCCATCCCTTGCCATCCCTTGCCCTCCCTTGCCCTCCCTTGCCCTCCCTTGCCCTCCCTTGCCCTCCCTTGCCCTCCCTTGCCCTCCCTTGCCCTCCCTTACCATCCCTTGCCCTCCCTTGCCCTCCCTTGCCCTCCCTTGCCCTCCCTTGCCCTCCCTTGCCCTCCCTTGCCCTCCCTTGCCCTCCCTTGCCCTCCCCTTGCCCTCCCTTGCCCTCCCTTGCCCTCCCTTGCCCTCCCTTGCCCTCCCTTGCCCTCCCTTTGCCCTCCCTTGCCCTCCCTTGCCCTCCCTTGCCCTCCCTTGCCCTCCCTTGCCCTCCTTGCCCTCCCTTTGCCCTCCCTTGCCCTCCCTTGCCTCCTTGCCCTCCCTTGCCCTCCCTTGCCCTCCCCTTGCCCTCCCTTGCCCTCCCTTGCCCTCCCTTGCCCTCCCTTGCCCTCCCTTGCCCTCCCTTGCCCTCCCTTGCCCTCCCTTGCCCTCCCTTGCCCTCCCTTGCCCTCCCTTGCCCTCCCTTGCCTCCCTTGCCCTCCCTTGCCCTCCCTTGCCCTCCCTTGCCCTCCCTTGCCCTCCCTTGCCCTCCCTTGCCCTCCCTTGCCCTCCCTTGCCCTCCCTTGCCCTCCCTTGCCCTCCCTTGCCCTCCCTTGCCCTCCCTTGCCCTCCCTTGCCCTCCCTTGCCCTCCCTTGCCCTCCCTTGCCCTCCCTTGCCCCTCCCCTTGCCCTCCCTTGCCCTCCCCCTTGCCCTCCCTTGCCCTCCCTTGCCCTCCCTTGCCCTCCCTTGCCCTCCCTTGCCCTCCCTGCCCTCCCTTGCCCTCCCTTGCCCTCCCTTGCCCTCCCTTGCCCTCCCCCTTGCCTCCCTTGCCCCCTGCCCCTCCCTTGCCCTCCCTTGCCCCTCCCTTGCCCTCCTCCTTGCCCTCCCTTGCCATCCCTTGCCCTCCCTTGCCCTCCCCTTGCCCTGCATAAAGCTCTCTGCCTTTCCATGCAAGAACAGCTGCCCTTGCTATGGAGATCCATCGGCTCCCTACTCCCGCTTCAACCCTCCATCCGCCCCAACCCCCTCTCTCCACCCCATCGCCTGCAGACACAGGAGTCCATCAAGGCAGCACAAGGCAGCTACACGTGGCACTATTCCCTCTCCCAACCATCCTCCACGTCACGCCCAACCAACCCTGACAGTGCTTTCTCCTACGCTGTCCCTCTGAACGTTGCAGTCATCTCGCTGCAGGTGAGATCAACCTGCTTGTCAGATCACATAGCTTGGCTACGTGTGTCGTCTACTCCGCCACTTTCTGCAATGCACTAGTCAATCATGTGTCAATCATGTGTCGTCTCCAGTAAAGCACGTCATGCTGGCTGCATTCGCCCCTTGTGTTGCCTCGTCACTTCTCATCCGCATCCCCAGCCTGCCGTCTCATGCGGCCGATCCCTGCCATCACATGCGGCCGATCCCTGCCATCATATGCGGCTGATCCCACAGTTTTCAATACCCCCGTAACCTTGCCTTCCCACCATCGCACACAGGACCTCTCACCCAGCGAGGTTGTTGTGATGTGAGACTGACCAATCATCGCGTGCTGTCACCACTCCCCCATCCCTCACTCCCTCACCATGTCTGCTCCTTCACACGCCCTCTCCCTCCCCACCATCACACGCAGGAGCTTTCACCCAGCGAGGTTGTTGTGAGACTTGCTCACCTCTATGAGGTGAGTCCCACACTCACATCCGCTCATTCACATCCCCTTCGCACTCACATCCCTTCCGCTCACATCCCCTCCCCACACACATCCCTTTCACCCCCTCCACGCTTACCACCCCGGCTCACTCACACCCTCTCCTCACACCCTCTCCTCACACCCTCTCCTCACACCCTCTCCTCACACCCTCTCCTCACTCACATGCACTCCACACTCTGCAAGCTGCCATCCAGAGCATTCCATAATGTCCCACTCTCCGCTTATTCATCCTGCCTCTCATCTCGCCTCTCCTGCTGCCGCTCATGCCCCATCTCGCCCACCTCATCTTGACATCCACTCAAGATTCCACTCAGGACCCCACCCGGGACCCCACTCTCAGGGCCCCACTCTCCTCTCCCTTTATCTCCGCCTCACTTCTCCTTTACCCTAATATCTACACTGATGCTGGCTACTACCTGAGGCGCCTCAACGCCCCGCGCCTCTCTCACCTGATCTGTGCCTCACTTGTCTCACACCCTGCTATCTTCTGCGCCTCCAGCCTGGGGAGCATGCTGCCTTGTCTCGCCCCGCCCATGTGGACCTTCGCCGCTTGTTTGCAGCGAGAAAGGTAGCTGGCCTGGTTACCCTACGTTCCCCCCTTCTCTCACACGCCCTTGTGTTTACCCCTTGACAAGTGCTTGTTTGCAACGGGACATGTTACTGGTTTTTCTGCCTTCTCCCCTGCTCTCACAACTTATCTTGCACACACCCCTTTATGCTTCGGCCACAGCTACTTGCTTAACTCGTCCTGTCAGAAAGCTGACCAGGGAACGTAGTCTACGGCTGGCATAAGAGCTGGCATGCTAGCCTGAAATGCTACGGTACTATCCAACCGAAGGGCTGGATGTTAGCCTGTCCACAATCATTGCCCATGAACACCCCCCACGAGCATACCCCCGATTGTTCCATCCCTGACTGCCACATCCCCACCCACCCCTAGCAGATTCAAGAGGTAGCAGAACTGAGTCTGATGGCCAATCAGAGACGAGCAGAAATGCGGCAACCTCTATCATGGCAAGTGCAGGTAGAAGATGAAGTTGGAAGAGAAGGTGATAGTAATAATTTTAAGGATACAGCCTCGACCCAAGGACCCTTTGTGGATCCTGCCACTCTTGTGGTGGAGTTAGGGCCTGCAGAAATCCGCACTTTTTCGATCAGGCTACAAGCTACTTGATTTCATAGTAGTGGATGGTAAAAATAAAGCTCCAAATAAAGTTTGCTGAAATTGTTCACTCGTTTGTCATAATCAATTCTTCATTATCTCACGCAATGGAGGCTTCCTTTTTAGCATCACGCAAAAGAGAACTCATAATGGAGGGACAACGTTGAAGGCATATGAAGTATATAATGAGCCTTCGTAGAACTCGTTTTCTTATCTGTAGCACCTGGCACTCGCACTGCTCGGAGGTCCCACTGTACTCAGAAAAGCACAATCCCCGATTCCCCAAAACTGACCTCGAGAGCACCTGTTCGCCACAAACACGCACACACGCGCACCATCAGGCTTGGTCGGAAACAAATATGGAGACACCACCTGCAGAGGGGATTCGGCTTCGGTAATTGTCAGCAACCAGTCTGCAAGTTCGTGACTGCCTAGAGACTAGTGACTTGCGGCGCGTCGTTGCGCTACCGGACCATGGGCGTCGCGGGCGCTGCGCGCGCGAACAAGTTCCCTCCCGGCGCTCCGTGCGCCATTCCCTCGCATCCTCGGCGCCTCAGACCAGCTCCTGCGTTTATCGATAGTAGGAGACTTTGGCGCAGATCGCCCTGAGTTCGTTATTGAGGTCGTGATTTGGATAATACGCGCCTTGAAGCGGAGCATACAGCATCATCGTTAGACAACGCCACGAGTCGAGTGCAAGACCACGTAAGACCGCATACGACTGCATAAGACCGCGTAGCACCACGTCCTTGCGCCCGACGAATTCCCAATCCTGGGCCAAGTATCCCTGAGCTCGTTTGCGGCGGTTTGCCTCCCTCCGCCTCGCTCCTCGGCTACCATCGATTGCTTCTAAACCTCCGTTCCCAGTCGACGCAGAAAACGCCACGAGGCGTGTTCGCTTTCCACGGTTTTCGTTTAGCCTCGAAGGCCTCCCATCTCCCCATAGCTCATCGAGTCGTCCGCCAAGTTACCTGGTTACCAGATTGCGCCGCAAGCTTCTCTGAGAGCTCCCCTTCGCCAGCTCCGTCCTTCGTGGCCTCCCCTCGCTTCACGATCTGCCCCCTCTTCACCCACCCTCACCCACC
Organism: Closterium sp. NIES-67; assembly: GCA_027943415.1. Taxonomy (NCBI): domain Eukaryota; kingdom Viridiplantae; phylum Streptophyta; class Zygnematophyceae; order Desmidiales; family Closteriaceae; genus Closterium; species Closterium sp. NIES-67. Next base: position 538,964 of record BQMB01000898.1, on the reverse strand, counting down.
GTCACCCACCCTCACCCACCCTCACCCAACTCGCTGCAAGATACTGCTGCGAGATATTCTCACCTGCCTCTGCTGCAAGAGACTACCGCTAGCTGCATGTCTTCTCCGAGCTCGCACCTCCGCTGAGCCAATCCAATCCAACTAAAGACCTTTTCGCCCTCAGGTGCGTCGTAGGAGAAAATAATCAGGCACATGGCACATGGCACACGGAACATGGCACATGGCACATGGCACACGGCACATGGCACATGGCACACGGCACATGGCACATGGCACATGGCACATGGCACACGGCACACGGCACATGGCACATGGCACACGGCACATGGCACACGGCACACGGCACATGGCACATGGCACACGGCACATGGCACATGGCACATGGCACATGGCACACGGCACACGGCACATGGCACATGGCACACGGCACATGGCACATGGCACATGGCACATGGCACACGGCACATGGCACACGGCACATGGCACATGGCACACGGCACATGGCACATGGCACATGGCACACGGCACATGGCACACGGCACATGGGATTTCTCGAGTAAACCTTCAGCATCATGGCGGGGTATGCCTTTCTGTCGCTCTCACACACGCACACACACAAGCACTCCTCCCCCCTCCCCCAACCCCCCCCCTCCCCCCCTCTCCCCCTCCTCCTACCCCCCCCCCAACGCACGCACACGTATGCACTTCAATTCACGTGTGAAGGTCGTCTGAAGAGCGATGGCAGCGAGCAGCAGCGGCGTGGATGCTCTCGAGCGGAACCTGGTCGACTGCCAGCAGAGGAGGCAGCAGGCAGATGCTGGTACGTGGGGGGCCGAGGGATAGGCAGGTAGCAGGCGGACGATTGGTGGGTCAGGGAGGCGTCTAGTTTTGAGGCGCCTCAAAACTGGGTCAGGGAGGGGGTATGTTGAAGGAGAACAAGTAGGGGTGTTCTCAACTGACTGATCACCTGCCAGCAGAGAAGGAGGCAGGCGGACGATGGTAGGTGGACGGACGAGGGGGATATAGGTGGAGGAAAGGCGGAGGTGGATCCACTTAAGGGGAACTGACTTGGTGTCAGCAAAGAAGGAAGCCGGCTGATGATGGTAGGTGGGCGGACGAGCAGGTGGGTGGGAGAGGGGTTGTCTCGAGGGAGAACAAAACAACAAGGGGCGTTCTCAATCGATCAAGAGTCAGCAGAGGAGGAAACAGGCAGGTGATGGTAGGGGATGGTCGAGGGGTGGTTGGGATAGGGGGTTTTGGTGTAGGAAGTCAGGAGAGGGAGTGCGGAACAACAAGCTTAAGAGTCTGTGTCCTTGCGCTTTCGTTAGTGTCATATTAGCTTAATAGTTATATGACTTGACAACACCTGAGTTGCTCACGCTCTTTCTTCTCTTCCGCCCACGCCTGTTTTCCAACCAGAGCTTACTCAGCTGCTTGCACAAGCCATCCAGCACCTGCACAGCCAGTCGTCTGAAGTCACGTCTCTGCATGAAATGCAGCTGAAGCCTCTCTTATTGTCGCCACCTTTCCACGCCCTCTTTCCCTCTCAGCGCTTACTCAGCTGCTCGCACAAGCCCTGCAGCAGCTGTGCAGCCAGTCAGCCGAAGCCACGTCACTGCGGGGAATGCTGGATGCGATGCGAGCAGTGAACGTGAAGCTGGCGGCACAGATCAAGGGATTTGAGAAGGCGGAAGCTAGAGTGAAGGAGCTTGAGGGCTACTGGCGGCGAGAGCGAGGGAGCATGAGATGCTGGTTGCGCTGCAAGCAGTGAATGGGGAGCTGCTGGTGCGGGTCAAGGCGCTTGAGAAGGCGGAGGAGAGGCTGCAGGAAAACGCAAGGGAGGCGGGGGGTTTGAAGAGGAGGGTTAGGGAGTGTGAGAGTCTGCTGGGTGTGAGAACGAGGAGCCTAGAGGAACTAAGTGCCGAAGTGGAGAGATTCGAGGAGGCTGGAAGGTGCAAGCGATGATGATGTTGGCGCAGGAGGCGAGGGTAAGGAGTGTGAGGGTTTGCTGGAGGAAAGGGCGAGGGAAATAGAGAAACTGGTATTTGAAGTGGAGAAATGCAAGGAGGTTGGAAAGGTGGTAGCGAGGGAGCTGGATGCAAAGGAGGCGAGGGTAGAGGAGTGCGAGGGTTTGCTGGCGGAGAAGGCGAGGGAATTAGAGGGACTGAAAGCGAAGTGGAGAAGTACAAGGAGGCTGGGAAGGTGCACGAGATAGGAATGGATGCTCAGAAGGCCAGGTTAAAGGAGTATGAAGGTTTGCTGGATGTGAGAACGAAGGAAGTAGAGAGATTGAAAACCGAAGTCGAGAAATTGCAAGAGCTTGGGAAGGTGCAGCGACAGAAATGGATGCCAAGGAGGCGAGGTTGAAAGAGTATGAGGGTTTGCTGGAGGAGAGGGAGAGGGTTTTCAAGACACTGTACACCGAAGTGGAGGCTTATAAGGAGGATGGGAAGGTGCAAGCGAGAGAGATCGGTGTTATGGAGGCGAGGTTGAAAGAGTATGAGGGTTTGCTGGAGGAGAGAACGTGGGAATCTGAGAGATCGAAGATTGAAGCAGAGAATACCAAGAGGTTGGGAAGGTGCAAGGGATAGAAATGGCGGCTAAAGAGGCGAGGTTAAAAGAGTGCGAGAGTTTGCTGGAGGAGAGGGCGAGGGAAATAGAGAGACTGGACACGAAGTGGAGAAGTACGAGGCTGGGAAGACGCAAGCGATAGAAATTGATATGATTGATAAGGAGGCGAGGTTGAGAGAGTGTGATAGTTTGCTGGATGTGAGAACAAGGGAATTGGAGGAGTTGGAAGTGGAGCTGAGGGGATGTGAGAGACAGCTTGAGAATCTGCAAGGGCAGCAGAGGAGGCTGAGGTGATGGAGGCGAGGGCTAGAGTTTATAAACACCTTCTGGAGGAGAGGGCGGAGGAATTTCAGAATCTGACGCCCGAGTGAAGGGGTATGAGGAGGGGGTTGAGAAGCTGCAAGCGGGAGCAAGGGAGCTGAGAATGTGAAGAAGCAGGATGCGGAGTGGCAAGATCGGTTGAAGCGGCTGAGCAGGGAGGTGGTGCAACTGCAGCGGCGGGTGAAGGAGCCTGGATGGCTGGTGAAGAAAGTGAAGGATGTGGGCACGGAGATTGAGGAGGTGAGGGGTGGGGGAAGGTGGGGGGAATTGGGGGGGGAGAGGGGGGGAGAGAAGGAGGGTAAATGGGGATGATATGATGCCATGCGGGATATTGCTGTGAGGAGGGTGAAGCAGCCGGGGTGGCTGGTGAGGAAACGGAAGGATGTGGGCAGGAACTTGAGGAGAGAGGGGGATGGGTGGGGGGCAGTGGGCGGGGGCGTTGGGGGGGTTTCGGGCAGAGGAATGTAGACGAGGATGTAATGAGAAAGAACGCATTAGCAACTGCGAGCATGTGTGTGGATGCTTGTAAAAAGGTGTGTGTAGTTGTGTGTTCAAGCAAGCATCTATGTGCATGTGTATGCATGTGTGTGCATGCATGTGTATGCATGTAGGCAAGTACGTGCATGTTCCATGCAAGGGCATGCATTTACTTTGAGATAATCTCTTGAATGTCGTGTTCGTTCAGAAGGGAAACCCTTGTTCTTAAGAAATAATTCGGCATGTAACGCAATCATTGCAGATGACGCAGCAGCGGAATGGGTTGCGGCAGCAGCTGAGGAACACCCAAGAGCACAGGGGGAGGTTGCGGCAACAACTGATGGAAATTCAAGATAAGTCCCTCAAGGCGAGTCAGTAAAACCGCACAGTCCTTGCGATCTCGTCTCCTGCTGGTTTCTTCCTTCCTCTTTTTCTCTCCCTCCCATCTTCCCTAACATTTCAAGATCATTTTAATCTCTCCTTTCTTTCACTCCTGTGCCCCTCAGGTGCTGCGTGACTGCTTGGGAGATCTCAGCAGAGTGCCAGCAGAGGGAGTCCCGCAGCTAGTGAGCGCCATCAGCAGCCACATACAGCCGGTGCTGGAGCAGGAGGAGGAGGACTTGGTGGAAGTCAACCCAGAGCCCAAGCTAGGGGAGGTCATGAGGCTGCTGGGTGACACCATCCGGGCACTGCTTGCTGCAGCTATCAGGAGATGAGGTAGACACGACAGTCGCTGAATGGGAACTCTTTTGCAACCACGTTACTTTCTTGAGATTGTTCACTCCAACCCTACCATGCGTGACGACATGCATGCAGTGGATCTTTTGTAGTGCAGGCACCTTCCTTATGTACATAAAGCATTCTACAACAATGCAATTTCACAATCCTATGGGACTATAAGTGTGAGAGTACGACCCCGTTCCATTCCTTTCTCCTTTCCATATTCCCTTTCCATTTCATTCCTCTTTTTATCCTGATTCATTTGGTCTTTATCTCATTCCATTTGGATTCCTATTCCTCCTTTTCCATAAACCTTTTGGTTTATCCTGCTATTATCATTATATCACCGACCAGGCTCGGAGTGTACTGGCGCGCTATATCTAGCGTAATCCTGCCGTAATCCCTTAAAGCCAATAGCCTCGCGTGGCTATACTCAGGGTGATTCTATTTTCTAGAAGGGTCTAATCCTTGGGATAGGATAGACCTGGTTACCAGGCCTGTCGTTATCAGGGTATTTTACCCTGATTCCCTGATTTCACAGGGTATTTTTTTGGCCAACCTTAATTTTCAGGGTTGGGCTTTTTTGAACCCTAACCTCTTCAGGGTTGTATGTCTGTGAACACTGAGAATTTCAGGTTTGCGTTATCCAACACTGAGTTTTCAGGGAGTAACGCGTACGAACCCTGAGTGCGACATCCATGTGGCTCACATGCGGAAATTTAGGCGAAGTCCCAATCTCCAGAGACATTCCCCCCCACCGCAACAACCTACAAAAATTGGTGAAGTCCTCAAACATTCCCTCACACACCAAGCAACCCACAAAAATCGGCTAAGTCATGTGTCGTACAGACATCCCCCCTACACACTAACAACAACCCACAAAATTAGCTAAGTCTATGAAAATGTAACGGTCAAGATCGGATTTGCGATCGTTTCGACATACTTAAACCGTTAGATGGTCACGTTGATCAACGTCCAAGATCTCCCAGCCGGGGGCTGCTAGGGCGCGAATTTTCTCCGACCGCCCTATTACCCAGCTTCCCCCCTCCAATCCACTTCGATTCTCCTCCCCTCCATTTTCGCTCCCCCACTCCCCCTCCGTTTCGTTTCCCCCTCCCCTCCATTTCGATTCCCCATCTCCCCTCCGTTTCGCCCCTCGCATCTTGGTTTTGATTCCCTCCCCTTTCTTCCTTGGTTTCGACTCCCCCTCCCCTCCGTTTCGATCCCCCCTTCCCCTCCGTTTCGATCCCCCCTTCCCCTCCGTTTCGATTCCCCCCTTCCCTCCGTTTCGATCCCCCTTCCCCTCCGTTTCGATCCCCCCTTCCCCTCCGTTTCGATCCCCCTTCCCCTCCGTTTCGATCCCCCCTTCCCCTCCGTTTCGATCCCCCTTCCCCTCCGTTTTGATCCCCCCTTCCCCTCCGTTTCGATCCCCCCTTCCCCTCCGTTTCGCTTCTCCCATTCCTCGACTGTATTTCGAACTTCCCCCACCCCCCAACCCCCACTTTTTCCCTCCCCGTTTCGCTTCTTCTCTTCCCCTATGTTTCCATCCTCCCCCTTCCCCTCCGTTTCGCTCTCCCCCTCCCCTCGGTTTGATTCCCTCCCCTTTTTCCCCCATTTTTAAATCCCCCCTCGTGTTGAAGGCAACCCTGAACGCGCTCGGTGAACCCTGGGATTTTCAGGGTTCCAGATTTCTGAACCCTTACAAATCAGGGTAGGCAATTTTTTAAACCTGAGCCCTCAGGGTAAACGTTTTTTTTTATTCGACAGCTCAGGGGGGGTTTTTTTGAAACGTCAGCCCTGCTGGTTACCTGATGTACCTTGGAAGTATAAAAGCGCCTTGTATCAATCGATAGTGCAACCTTTCCTCGACACATTCGATCCTGTGACAATAAGTATGCGAACATATGACTGTTGAGACTAGAGAGAATGAATAGAAGAAGGAGAACAGGGGAGATATAGCGTTTGGGCTGTACCCACTAAGAACATACCATATCTAGCCAATAACTTCTACATAAAAATATATGTATAAGTTGACAATGACAACTGATCCATTTCCTTTGAGCTTGTGGCACAGGTCAGGTACCTAGCTGCAATTTGGGATTGTGAGGCCAAGATTTCATGTATCACATACGGGAAAAAAATATCATATCCCAATGTGAGTGCGCCACACCACATACAAGACCCCCTGCACCAAAATGCGAACAGAATCCCGCTCACCTTCGAGAACAGCAGCAGCTCGCTTGGCCCTTGGGTTGACAAGCTGAAACCGATAAGGATTGGGATAAAGACAAACGAATATGATTGTATGGTTGAATAGGATAAGAGTGCAATACCGGTATAGAACTGTAGCACATATAAATGGGATTATAATGTGCTAGTGAAGAAATAGAGGAAAGGTACTCAAGTGAGTAAAAGGGGACTTGACGAGGGTGAGATGCTTGTGAAGAAGAAGAGACTTACCGTATTCCCCCATATGAAACACCCTATGGTGTTAATAAAAATGCAGCGAAATTTTGGGCTGGGTGTGATTAAAGGCAAAAAAAAATAACACCCAAGAGTTATGGAATGTGCATATGCATTTTTTAATTGGAATTCAAGTGTGCATTTATCACCACCTTCATTTGAGTCAGATACCCACTTTTGACATCTCATTGCATACCGGACGATATTGCCCATCTGCATGCCACATTGGCACTGAGTGTGCAGTGTCGGAGAGGATGCTGTTAGAACAACCAATCAGTTCACATTTGATTTGGCGGCGCGCGAAAGTCGAGTACAGTATGAAACTTTCAGGTTTCAATGTTCTCGGTGTTTTTGTTTTCGTTCGGGCAGATTCGACTCCTACCTTAATATCCGCGTTGCTATGGCCACGAGCTCGTTTGCCCCACTTGCTTTGACGTGCATACGGTTGCCCCAGCAGGAGTGGAAAAAATGAATGGCAGCACACATCTACACACCGCAAAATTCGGGTGTTTCCTGCCAAAAATGGAGATTCTAGGTGGCAGGGGGGTGTTCAAAAGTTTTCACGTCAGACAGTAGGGTGTTTTGTACAGTATATCTAGAAAAATTAAACACCCATACCCGCTCAAGCTACCCGGGGGAACGTAATTTGTTTTATATGGGGGAATACGGTACTTACGTGTGTCTTACAAAGTAGAGGAGATGTAGAATCTCATGAGTGGTTCTTGATACAGGAGGACTCGCACTCGGGCTTGAGCTTGGGAGAAGACCACAAGCTTGAGAGGGGACCACAATCTTTGATGTGGTTGAAGGAGAGGGCCTTGTACGTGAAGAGTGAAGATGCCACAAGGTTGAGTGTTGAAGAGGAGAGTCTTCCTACAAACTTGTGGCTTGGTAATGCACCTTATACTCAAGTTGGGTATAAGACGTATTAGTGCTTGATTACTTGCTACACGAGGAACTTTGAGAGATAACTTTGAGAGCATAAACTTATATGAAAGAGGGTATAGTACAAGCCTTGTAATCCATGGTGGATACAAGGACATGCATGAGAGAGAGACCACTCATAGTAGTCTAGGAAGAAGATAGCATGATAATACCATTTAGAGAGATAGAACAAGAATGCTAGCAAGGAGCCTTAGTAGTGGTGTGAACTTGAGGAGCTTGAAGAAGACTTGAAGGGGAGCTTGAGGAGAGAGCTTGGAGATGCCTTGTTGTACTTTGAGAAACTTCTTGAGAAGTTGGAGAGGATTCTTGGTGAAGATGAATAGTAGTGGAGCATGTGATGTTGTTGAGCCTTTGGTGACTTGGAGTTGTAGACCATGTGGTGTTGGAGAAAACTTGGATGAGTTGGAAAGGAGAAAAAAGGAGAAGAAAAGCTTTGTTGAGTTGGAAGGAATGTAAGGAATCATGAGAGTCTTGTGATGATATGGCAACTTGGATGACTTGGGATAGGAAGGAAGGAATGAATAAATAAGGCATGTGGAGGTTGATGAGTGGGAGAGAGGAATGTGCTTGAGGCACATGTGAGGAGGATTATTGGTTGGAGTAGATGACTTGGAGAATTCTTGATGAGGATGAGTAGGAAGAAAGAGCACATGAAAGAGTCATGTGCCTTGAGGTAGGAGTTGGAGATGAATAGGAGGATTTTTGGAAGCTTGGTTGAGGTGGACTAGGAATGATTATGAGAGTTGGGGAAATTAAGGAGTAGTTGGGAGGCCTTAGGTTGGAGGAGATGAGCTGGAAAAGTTAAATTTTAGGTAGAAGTAGGTTTGGTTGGTGGGAAATGGGTTGGGGTAGGTAAAGAATTGTAACGAGCGGTTTTGGAGGGGAGGGGTTGGAGTGGCGAGAGAAATGTGGCACGCGCATCACGTGCCACTCACAACACCCCCCTCACTCCAAGCCCATACCCTCCAACGGTACTGCTGCAACTGCTTCAACTGCTTCATGTATTGATGGATCAAATCTGCATCACGTCTGCGGCTGCAACGAGTCCTGCCTGAACACGGTTGTTGATGAAGGTGTCACGAGCAACCACCTTGGTGAGGAAGTCTGCCGCTTGTCGCTTTGCACAGAAAGAGGCTCAACGAGTTTCTGCTCCACTAGCTCCCAAATAGTGATACTGCGTGCATGTGCTTGGTTCTCCCATGGAAAACTGGATTCTTGGTGAGAGTGGTTGCGGATGTGTTGTCGATGAAGAGGGGAGTAGGATTTTCCTGTGGGAGGTCAAGCTCCTTCAAGAGACCTCTTATCCACACTGCTTCTCGGGCTCCTTGGGTCACAGCCATGTACTCTGCTTCTGTAGATGATAGTGCCACACAGCCTTGCTTCTTCGACTGCCAGGAGATGGCCGCTCCTCCAAGCATGAAGATGTATCCACCAGTGGACCTGCGAGTGGTGACATCCCCAGCCCAATTTGCATCCGTGAAGCCATACAATGCATGCATCCTCAGACCCTTGAAAGAGGAGACCAAAGGAAGAGGTTGCTTTGAGATAGCGCAGGGCACGATGTGCCCCATGCAGATGCATGCGTGTGGGAGATGCCATGCATTGGAGAGCATGGCAACAGTATGGGCAAGATCAGGACGGGTGCAGATGGAAGCGTACATAAGGCTGCCCACTTGGCTCTGGTAGAGGGAGAGCTGAAGGGGCGTGACTGACTTGTGGATGTGAGCATAGGTGTCATGACCGATATGCTCAAGGAGCTCGAAATCCTCAAGCTCACCCTCATGCTCTGTGACCTGACTTTCAAGCTCAGATGGATCAATGCTTTGCTCGATGACTCAGCAGGAAGTCGGATGGAAGGGGTGTCTCGACAGGGTTGCAGTTGAGGAGACCAAACCTTGAGAGGACCTTCTCGGTGTACCTGTGTGAGATGAAGAGACTTGGATGGGCGATCTCTGACGATGTTCATACCAAGGTAGTGGAGGGCTCACCCATGTCCTTCATGATGAAGTCTTGGGTGAGCATACCTTTGATGCGTGTGAGGAGACTCAGTGATGCTGACACAAGGAGGATGTCATCCACATAGACTAGGAGCCACAAGGACTCCCCCTCACTTGTGTGTAGCAGGTACAGTGCAGGGTCGAACTGTGACTTGGTGAAACCTTGGGACAGGAGTGCGACCTCAAGTGTGTGAAACCAGACTCGTGGTGCTTGCTTAAGCCCATAGAGAGACTTTAGCAATTTACAGACTTTGTTGGTCCATCGGAGTAACCCTCAGGCTGCTCCATGTAAATCTCCTCATCGAGCTTACCATACAAAAGGCATTCTTCACATCCATTTGATGGATATGAAGATCCTTCACTGTGGCCATCACCAAAGACACCTGACTGTAGTGTACTTGGCTACAGCTGAGAATGTCTCAGTGTAGTCCGAACCTGGAATCTGTGAGAAACCTTTTGCTACCAGGCGTGCCTTGTACCTATCAAGGGTACCATCTCCCTTCTCTTTCACTCTATATGTCCACTTGACCTTCGTGCTTTCTTACCAGGGGGGAGTAGTACCTTCACCCATGTGCCTTGTGCAAGGAGACTATATCTCCTCTTTCTCTGCCTTTACCCACTCCTTTCTTTGAGCACCAGCCATTGCTTGCTTATGGTTGATGGCTCAGGTGGGAGACAGATGGCATGACATATTGCAGCTACCTTGCACTCCATGCAGTGAGACTTTGTGCACCTGGGTGTGACAGGAAAGATCGCACCGACTGCGAGGTTCATGCGCTGTACTGGCCTGCGTACTCTCTTAGGCCGCTCTGCATTCTCACAGACGCCTTGCCGACTCGTGTTACCACTCGGGACGCTTGGTGGGGGGGAGTTGGAGTTGTCATGGAACAGGTCCCGCCATGATCAGAGGGAGGAAGTGGATCTGCTACAACTGGGACTGTCTGGAGACTTTCAGCAGGTGATGAAGATGATGGTTCTGGAGATGAATCGACTGGAGCTCGTAACTTCTCATGTGTTGTCTCTGGGGGTGACTGCTGCGGCAATGAAGATTGGAGTGGAGATGTGTCGTCAATTGGAAACAGGGACTGCTCACGTTCTTGCTGCGTGGTGATGAGGTTGGCGATTCAGCTGCGACTCAGGAGCGGGATGAGTTTTCTCAGATTCAGCTGGAGTGTGATTAGGTCTGGTGCACGAGATGCATGATCCACTGCTGCTGTTGGACAAACACTGTTGGAGTGGGAGGCATCTTCGAAAGAGGTAGAAGGAGGGAGAAATTTTGCTTTCCATTGAGCAGGGGACATGTCTTCATGAAAGATCACGTCCCTGCTCACAATCTCCTTGGAGAGGAGAGGATCCCAAAGAACCCAACCCTTGCTTTCCATGCTCACCCAAGGTGCATCCCCCATCGTGTTTTCTCTCAAACTTTCCTCTCTTCTCATCAGGAATGCGATACTGCCCCATGCACCCAAACACCTTAACATGGTAACGTCGGGCTTTGCCCTATACCATGCTTCATACGGGGTTATACCTGTGGAAGAGCAGCGGTTGGCCGTCGGTTCTTGAGATGAACGGCATGGTTCACCGCGTCTCCCCACCATGCATCACCTAGCTTCATATGGAGAGAAGGGATCTTGCAATTTCTTGCAAGGTGCGGTTAAACCTCTCAGCAATGCCGTTTTGCTGAGGGGTATATGGACATGAAAGGTTATGACCAATGCCAAGGGATGAGAGATAGGACTGAATGACTTACCCATGTACTCCCCCCCTCGGTCTGAATGCAGGGCCTTCACTTTGAAGGCCGTTTGCCTCTCAATGTAAACTTGCAACTTTAAATGCATCAGGGACTTGGTCTTTTGAGATAAGAAGAAAGACCATGCAAAGCGTCTTATGATCAATGATGTCATAATGATGAAACGCTTCCTGTGCACTGAGTGTGCGAGCTGGACAACAATCACTGTGGACCAACTCTAGGGACTTGACACTTGCACATTGATAGGGGGATGAGGATGATGTGCATGCTTTGCTTCAACACAGGTGGGACAAGAAGAGAGGATGAGATGACTGGAACTTGAGGTGATGCTGAGGCCTTCCAGGCTTGCATGAGCTGTGATTGACTTCATGGCTGACTCTCCTGGATGACCTAGACGATAATGCCACATTTGGGGAGTAGTGGCGTACCTGGGTGTGGCTGACGGTGGTGCTGCAGCGACGGTGTAGCCATGGAGGCGGCGGTACTCCGGTTCACATCGATTGGAGGCGGTAAAGGCGTCCCGCTCGCTCACCACGTGCAATGACGAATCCCGACTCTGCGAATCTGCATGAACCACTAGTGAAGGAAACAGTGCAACTTTCGCCTCGAGTTGCCCACTGACAACAAGTTGGCTCCAAGGTTGGGACCAAGAGGACACCTGCGATGGAGACAGGCTTGCCAGGATTGAGAAAGGTGAGTGTTCCTTCGCCTGCAGTGGGGTGGACTCCATGTTGGCAACTGTGACTGACGGATGATGTGGGGATAAGAGAATTAAGAAGAGAGTTGGGTGTCATGTGTTGGTCACACCCACTATCCAAGTACCAATGCTCGGATCAAATGAGATGAAGGAGCAGCGTAGTCATGGTAAAGCTGATGCCTTATGTAGTACCTTGGGAGGAAGAAGAGGGGGCAGAGTTGGGGTCATGAATTGTGTGGCCTGTTGAGGCATAATGGTAGCCTTGCACTGGTGGAGGATAAAACATTGGGTATGGCTGCATAGGGTAATAAGGATAAGGAAAGGGTTGCTGGAAATGCTGTGGATTAGAGGGTGAGACGAGGGGAATTGAGCAGGCTCGATTGAGAGCTTACAGCATGAGATAGAGCAGCTCTACCCTTTGTTGTGAGCATGTGAGGCAGAGGGGTCCAATTAGGCGGTTTACGAGGGCACTTGAACCAAGGGTGTCCCCATTCATGACAGAAATGACATGCATAATTGAACTTGCCAGACTGAGGCTTGGAGAACTGGGATGATCTTGAAGAGAAGGATGGTTAGGAGATTTATTGGACAAGTGAAAACGACCAAGAATGGATTGGTTGGAGGACTTACTCGGTTGTGACTGCTGGTTATTGCCTTTGTTGTAGTTGCCATGACCTTGAGTAGACACAGCAGCGGTCCACGCTGGCTTGTTGTTCTCTTCCTTAGTCTTGGCTAGTGCACGGGTCAAGTACTCTCCAATGAGGGTGTTGAAGATGAAGTCGTGAGACTTTTGCTCCTCAGGAAAGCCTTGCATTGTGCTCCTCATCTGGGTCCAGTCAGGTGTAATTCCAGCGAGCAGGATGGTGAGGAAGAGCTCCTCTGGGACGACAACTCCGATGGCGTCGCCGAGGAGGATCTCCGCGCGCTCCAAGTACTCGGGGATTGCCTCCTTTTGCTCCATTCGCAAGTTTTCCCCCACATTTCCGCCTTCGTGCTCTCGGTGCGTGGTTGATGGAGCCCTTTTAGCCTCTCCCATGCACGCTTCACATTGTCGCGATGACTGGCACATGTCAGTAGCAACTTGGCGTACTGGTCTTGAACTGAGTTGAGAAGATAGAGGTAGGCTTCGGCATTCTTCTTTACCCATGCCGACTGTTCTGTTTGAGGGGCTTCAGTGGAAGGAGGAGAAAGGGAACCAAAATAAACAGCCCAACACTCTAGGAGAGTGGCGGTCGATTGGAAATGGATACTCCATGCTTGGAAGTCCTTTCCATTGAACCGTGACACTTCAAGCATGGAGTATCCATTTCCATTGAACCGTGACATTGCTTCGGAATAAAAGGGGAAGGAGTAGACATTTGGATATAGGGGGGATTAGGATGGGACAGAGTTGATGTGGTATCACCTCCTCTTGTCTTGGCGCTGCTCACTTCGGAAGAGCTAGATTCCTCTAATGAAGTGGTGCGCTTCTGATTGTCGTACTTGACTGTGGGAGACATGGAGAAGGACGAGGGTGATTGTAGAGCCTTTTATGCCCCTTTTTTTTTAATAAATCTAATGAGCTTTGCGGAAGCAGGAAATGAGGATAATACGTGCTCTGATACCAAATAAGGATTGAGATTAAGACAAACGAATATGATTGTATGGTTGAATAGGACAAGAGTGCAATAGTAGAACTGTAGCACATATAAATGAGACTATAATGTGCTAGTAAAGAAATAGAGGTAAGGTACTCAAGTGAGTAAAAGGGGACTTGTCGAGGGTGAGATGCTTGTGAAGAAGGGTGAGAGACTTACGTATGTGTGTCTTACAAAGTAGAGGAGATGTAGAATCTTGGGAGTGTTTCTTGATAGAGGAGGACTCGCACTCGGGAAAGGGTCTTGAGCTTGGGAGACGACCACAAGCTTGAGAGGGGACCACAATCTTGGATGTGGTTGAAGGAGAGGGCCTTGAACTTGAAGAGTGAAGGTGCCTCAAGATTGAGTGTTGAAGAGGAGAGTCATCCTACAAGCTTGTGACTTGGTAATGCACCTTATACTCAAGTTGGGTATAAGACGTATTAGTGCTTGATTACTTTGCTACACTAGGAACTTTGAGAGCATAAACTTATATGAAAGAGAGTATAGTACAAGCCTTATAATCCATGGTGAATACAAGGACATGCATGAGAGAGAGACCACTCATAGTAGTCTAGGAAGATAGGTAGCAAGATAATACCATCTCTAGAGACATAGAACAAGAATGCTAGCAAGGAGCCTTAGTAGTGGTGTGAACTTGAGGAGCTTGAAGGAGAATTGAAGGGCAGCTTGAAGGAGAGGAGCTTGGAGATGCCTTGTTGGACTTTGAGAAACTACTTGAGAAGTTGGAGAGGATTCTTGGTGAAGATAAATAGCAACGGAGCATGTGATGGTTGTTGAGCCTTTGGTGACTTGGATTTGTAGACCATGTGGTGTTGGAGAAAACTTGGATGAGTTGGAAAGGAAAGAAAGGAGGAGAAATGAAAGCTTTGTTGAGTTGGAAGGTGGGGAATGTAAAAAAATCATGAGAGTATTGTGTGATGATGTGGCAACTTGGATGACTTGGGATAGGAAGGAAGGAATGAATAAATAAAAGGCATGTGGAGGTTGATGAGTAGGAAAGGGAGGAATGTGCTTGAGGCACATGTGAGGAGGATTATTGGTTGGAGAATACTTGATGAGTAGGAAGAAAGAGGACATGGAAAGAGTCATGTGCCTTGAGGTGGGAGTTAGAGATGAATAGGAGGATTTGTTGGAAGCTTGGTTGAGGTGGACTAGGAATGATTATGAGAGTTGGGGAAAATTAAGAAGTAGTTAGGAGGCCTTAGGTTGGAGGGGATGAGCTGGAAAATTTGGGTTGGAAATTTGGTGGGTAGAGTAGGTTTGGTTGGGAGGTAATGGGTTGGGGTAGGTGAAGAATTGTAACGAGCGGTTTTGGAGGGGAAGGGGTTGTAGTGGCGAGAAAAATGTGGCCTGCGCATCATGTGTCACTCACAACAGAAACCACATCAGCTAGAAACTGGCCCATATGTATTCCCCAGGAAGAACGCAGCTTGATCCCTAGACACAGCTGGTAGTCCATGGGCAAGGAAAATTGCCTAGGGGAAGGATTCGCCATGTCGCAAATGCCTAGAGGATTCCTCGTCGTACGCGTCATCTACCATGGGTGTTGCGGGTGTTTGCGCCAACTCCTGCTTGGGCCGTCCCCTCATGGGCGTGCCTTGCGCCATCCAAGCCGTTGACGGATTCCTGCTGGGGACTGTAGCCACGTGTCCCTCAGCCAGTGCATGAAATCGCTCTTCCTCCCAGTGATTCCGCCTCCCGCGATTTTTCGTTCCGTCACGCTCCTCGATTGCTCCTCTTCCTTCGGCTTACATTTGACCAAGAGAACATCGCCAATTCTTCGTGTAACTTGTAACAGCCGTGTAGCAATCAGTGGTTTCGTTAACCATGCAATCCACCTATTTGCAGCTCCTTGAAATCGTCCATGATAGTAACTAGATGCGTCGCAAGTTTTGGAATCCGTTTTCTTTACTGTTCGTTTCCAGCCGACCTAGAGAACGTGACCCGTCCTTGTGACTTGTTAGCCGATTTTCGAGTGTTTCGTCAACCGAGCCACCAATCTCCTCCACCAGCTGTCTTCAGATCTTGTAACCAGATTTGAAGATCTGTGGCGAGATGCCTTGAGAGCCGCGGGAATCAGATTCAATGGCTCCCCTCTTGTCACGATCCGCTACTCTTCACCCAGCCTCACTGCGAGTTTGTTAGTGCCTCTACTGCCTCTGCACTCTACGCCATTATCTTCTTCACCATGCAAAGTTCTATCTCGTTCGCTCTAGGTATGCGTCTATCCATTTTTTTTGCTTTTGCAAGTCGTTACGGCTCAATCTTTCCCGAACAGTCCTGTTCAATGATTACACTGGTGGGCTTAATCTTCCCCTCCTCGTCTCCTCTCCCCCCTCCCCAACCCCCCTCTCTTCCCATCCTCCCCATTTCCTCTCTCAGTCCGCAAGGTCGCTTTGCCCCATTCGTATTCACTACCAATCGCCATTGTGCTTATAAATGGCTTCAGCACCCGCGGCTCACCTTGTCCCCTTCCCCACCTGCAGCTTGAAACAGCCATGGCAACAAGCTGATGCGATCTGGATGACCTTGAGAGGACAATGATCAAGTGCGAGGAGACGAGAAAGGCAGCAGAGAAGACGAAAAAGGTAGCAGACGATGGTGAGCGGCAGAGAGGGAGCATGTGGACGGAATGAAGGAAATGAACGGGAATCTTGTCTAGTTCGTTTATAAAGAAAGCAATCAAGTTGCAGGAGTGTTGGATTTGCAGGTGGCGATTCAATTCATGCATACACCTCTGGTCAATTGAACTGGTTCTTCTGATTCCTTTTTCTGAACTAACAACTTATTTATCTACACTTCCTTCTAACGTCAGGTCGCCTAGATCTCACCGGGCTCCTTGTTTTCATCCGTCTACTTTCCTGTGTGTCCTAGGTATGGCGTGGCTACGCAAGCACATGTGGCACCAACTACAGTACCAGTGTTCCAAGATTAGGGAGTTGCGTGCAGAGAATGTGGCACTTAAGGAGCAGACTAAGGGACGTGAGAAGCGTAAAGTTAAAGTCATGGAGTGTGAGAGGATGGAAGCTAGAGTCAAAGATTTCGAGAGGATGGAAGCTAGAGTGAAGGACTTTGAGAGGATGGAGGCTAGAGTGAAGGACTTCGAGAGGATGGAAGTTAGAGTGAAGGGTTTTGAGAGGATGAAAGCTAGAGTCAAGGATTTTTAGAGGATGGAAGCTAGAGTCAAGGATTTGGAGAGGATGGAAGCTAGAGTCAAGGGTTTTTAGAAAATGGAAGCAAGAGTAAAGGAATTTGAGAAGATTGAAGCTAGAATAAAGGAATTCGAGAGAATGGAAGCAAGAGTCAAGGAATTTGAGAGGATGGAGGCATCTGGTAGAGAAAATGTTGGAGAGGAAAGTGCAGAAGTCGAGGCAATTGAAAGCCGAAGTGCTGAGGCTGAATTATTCCATTAATGAGCAGCAAGCACATTTCAAGGCGCTAGAAGGGAGACTCATGGGAGAAATTGAGTTGTTGAAATTGAACGCCAGGGCACCTGGGAAGGTGGATGAGAAGTTGAAGGATTTGACTTAAGACATGGAAGAGGTAAGGCAGGAGAAAGAGGGGAGGAGCTGGGTGTTATCCCACGTGTGGGTTTATGTGTGGACTAGTGGATGCACATTCTCCGTTTGTATTGTTTAGCAGCAAGGCCCTGTTCACTTCGTGCCATTTGAAGTAAGAGATATGTCAAAAGCTGTTCCTTTTTGCAATCTTGGCAGGTGACGCAGCAGCGGAACGGCTTACGCCAACAACTAAGAAACACCCAAGAGCACCGGGGCAGGTTGCAACAAGAATTGATGGATGCTCGAGACAAGTCCCTAAAGGCAAGTAAACGAAACTCTCCCTCCTCACTTTCCCCCCCTCTTGCCATTTCCTCTTTCTCCTGCTGGAACCTAATTTCCTTCCCTCCCATCCCCCCCTCCACCCTCCCCACTCACCCCCCCCGTTTCATGGTGTTCTTGAATTGGCACCAGTAGCGTCTGCTTGGAACCCTTATCAAAATGCGTTGAAAGAGGTTCTAGACTACCCTGGATTTACTCTCTGAACCGTTCTTTGACTTCGACACCATCTACCTCCCATTTCATTTACGTAACCTAAGGCTGATAGGACCCCCTTCTGATGTTTATTGCACCACATTCTTCTCTTCCATAAGATTTGTATCAACTAACAATATATGTATGTCCTAGCTAGAATATATTTGTTAGTATATCCTACCTAGGTCAGCTCTTAGAGGGGATAACTATTTGTACTTGTATCTCCCCTCCCCTCTTCCTAGTCACATTTTCTCGCGCTATTCCAACAATGTGTTGCGCTTCTTTATTATCTGTATCCCTCAGGTGTTGCGTGACTGCTTTAGAGATCTCAGCAAAGTGCCAGAAGCAGGGGTACCACACCTATTGAGCGCCATCAGCAGCTACATTCAGCCGGGGCTGAAACAGGAGAACGATGATTTCGTGGAAGTCAATCCAGAGCCCAAGCTAGGGGAGGTCATGAGGCTACTGGGTGAAACATGTCAAAAACTCAGCCACTAACCACTGAGTTAAAAGGACATTTTAATAGTGGGTCAGTGCACCCATAGCCCCTCAGGCTCTGCACCTGTGGCCCTTCCCCGAGGATCTTCTCAAGGGTAACCCCAGCGGGTCACTCGACACCCCCCCCCTTGCAGAGATAGGTGGAAGACACGAGCGCCTCTCCAGCACAAGCACTGGGAATTGAACCCGAGTTACCAACGCTCTGATACCATGTCAGAAACTCAGCCACTAACCACTGAGTTAAAAGGGCTTTTTAATAGCGGGTCAGTGCGCCCATAGCCCCCCAGGCTTTGCACCTATGGCCCTTCCCCGAGGATCTTCTCAAGGGTAACCCCAGCGGGTCACTCAACAAAACAATCAACACGCTGATCGCTGCAGCTCCCAAAAAGTGAGGTACAGGAGGAACGTCCTTGCATGAGATAATATCAATTTCGTTCTACAAACTGATGGCGAAACCTTCTGCAATATTGCATGAGATATTGCACTATGTTGAAAAATGTTTAGCACAAATAATGAACCCCAATCGTCTTTGGTGAGTGTTGTTGTGAACCGAGTTTTGCGGCCTATTGAACATGAACAAGTCTCAGGCATTCAGCTGCACTGCATATGGAGAAACCACATATGCTAGCTAATCCACCTTGAGAACACCACGAGCTACTCCATAATCTTGGAAGGAGCCCAAATGATAAAACGTGTTAAAATTTCGTTAAATATGATCGTTCGTTTGTTTAAAGTGACAGTTCGTGTTAGCGCGGCCGCTAATATGCTGCTAATATATTCCCTTCCGCCCCCCTTGAAATCTTCACTCATGTCTGCTTGATTTTCCCACCCATGAGGCGAATCCAACGGTCATCTAGATTTGCACAGCTCGATCCATCACGAGCTCAGCTTGACAATGGGCAAGCAATCGCCTAGGGAACAAGATGGTCGTGTCGTGAGGGCCTAGAGATTACCTCGTTTCGCGCAGGAGCTACCATGGGCATTGCGGGTGTTGCGGGGGTTGGGTCTTGGGGCCAGTCCCCTTCTCGGCGCGCCTTCCGCCGTTCCCCCGCAGCCTTGCGCGATTCCATGGTCCCTTGGGCTGGCTTTTGGTTCCTAGATTCCGGATGAGACCGCGCGTCCCCGTGCAGTTGCTGAAATTCCGTGCAGCGGACCTGGCGTTGAGCTTGTTGGGTGCGAAATCCCGTGCGAGAATTCCGTCGCGAAACGCCGCGTGCCTCTCATTTCGCTCGTTTCGCTAATGCACGGGGGTACTGAATCACTGTTCCTCGGGCCAGCGGTCTCGCTTCCCGCGTCTTTTCCCTCTGCGACGCTCCTCAAGAATTTATTTCCTTGTTCGTATTCACTTCCAGCCGACCTAGGGAACGTCACCAGTCCTTGTGACTTGAAGACAGCCGAGCTGCAAGTGTGAAATCCATCACCAGCCGTCTAAGATTGTAACCAGAACTGTAGATCCGTCGAGAGATGCCTTGAGAGCTGCCGGTTACAGATTTTAGTAGCTTCCCCTCTCGTCACGATCCGCTCCTCTTGCGAGTTTGCCTGAGTGATTCTTCTGCCTTCATACTCCAAGCTCTTACTCTCGAGTCTGGGCTCCACTCTCAAGCAAGCAGCCCGTTTCGCCCTCGGTACGCGTCTATCCAGATTCCTGACTTTCGCATGTCGTTCGTCTCAATCGTTCCCTGTCTCGATGTTACGTCTGTTTCCTAGTCGTTAGGGCTCAATCTTATCTTGAACAGCCCTTGTCATTGAGTACAGTAGTGGGCTCGATCCCTCCAACTCTCGCTTTCTCCCTCGACCTTTTCCGATCTCTCTCTCTCTCTCTTCCGTAATGTCAATCCGTCAGGATAACTTTAATCCGTTCGCGTAACGAGATTCACAACCACCCTTCATTGTGCTTACCTTGTCTCTTCAGCATCCGCAGCTCACCTTGTCTCCTTTTGTGGACACCCGAGCTGCAGCTTGAAGAGGTTATGGCTACAAGCAATGGCAATCACGCGGATTTGAAGAGGAGATTGATAAGTTGCCAGGACGTGAAGAGGGCGGCCGACGATGGTGAGTGTGAGAGAGGGGGCAGACAGGCAGGAAGGAAATGAAGTGAGTGAGGATTCAAAGGAAGCGATTCAGGGCGTGAAGAGGGTAGCAGATGATGGTGGGTGCCAGAGACGGGGCCGTGGGACGGAGGGATGGAAGTGAATGAGAATTCTGATTGATTTGTTTTGAAAAGAAATGAATGTATCTGCAGGAGAGCTGGAAACACATTTGACGTGGATGGATGGATGGATGCAATTTGTGTTGTTTCCTTTCTTTAAGACAATGTTTGTCCTACTTTTCCTAATGGCCTCCCCTCCCTTTGCTTCCATCCGTCCACCCTTTACTGGCCAGCATTATCGCAGGTAAACACAGACATCTGGCAGCAGCTGCAGCAACAGTCTTCCGAGGCTGACCGGCTAGACTCAGAGCTTGAAGTCCTGCTAAGAGGAAATTGGGACCTCCAGCTCACCTAATTGCCACCCCTCTCCTTGCTGCCATCCTTCCCATCCTATTCTGCCCAGCATTAGCGCAGGTAACCACTGACGTATGGCAACAGCTGCAGGAGCAGTCTGCAGAGATCGACCGGCTGGAAGCAGACCTGGAAGACCTGCTGAGAGCAAATCTGGAGCTCGAGAAGGAGGTTAAGAAACTGAAGAAGAAGGAAAGAGTGAAGGAGTTTGAGAAACTGGAAGCTAGAGTGAAGGAGCAAGAGGTGGAGATTGAGACACTGCGAGCCAGGTTGAAGGAGTTTGAAAGCCTGGAAGCCAGAGTGAAGGAATTTGAGAGGATGGAAGCTAGAGTGAAGGAGCATGAGAGTGAGATTGAGACGCTGCGAGCCAGGTTGAAGGAGTGTGAGAAGCTGGAAGCTAGAGTGAAGGAGTTTGAGATGGTGGAAGCTCGAGTGAAGGAGCATGAGGCGGAGATTGAATTGCTGCGAGCGAGTGCAAGGGATGCCGAGACATTAAAGGAGAGGGTTAGGGAGTGCGAGAATATGCTGGAGGAGAGGGCGAAGGAGATCAAGATTCTGCAAGCCAAAGTGGAGGATCATGAGGAGATTGTTAAGCAGCTAGAAGCATCAATTGATGCCAAGGATGCGAAAGTGAGCTGGTATGAGAAGGAGGTTGAGAGGCTGAAAGCGAGAGGAAGTGAGGAGGCGGAGAAGGACTTAAAGAAGAGAGTTAGAGAGTGTGAGGGTTTGCTGGAGGAAAGGGCGAAGGAGATAGAGATATTGAAAGCCGGAGTGGAGGAGCATGAGGAGATCGTTCGGTTGCTAGAGGCGTCAATAGATGCCAAGGACGAGAGGGTTAGGCTGTGTGAGGAGGACGTTGCGAGGCTGCAAGCGAGAGCAAGAGAGGATGGGAACTCAAATGAAACGGTTAAAGAGTGTGAAGGTTTGCTGGACAGGGCGAAGGAAACAACGAAGCTGGAAGACGAAGTGCAGCAGTACAAGATGATGCTTAAGGCGCTGCAGGCAATAAATGATATGAAAGACTCTGGAGTGGCGTCTTTTGAGAGGGAGGTTGAGAGGCTGCGAGTGAGAGCAAGAGAGGCCAAGAGCTCAGAGGCGAAGCTTAAGGAGGCTGAGGAAGAGATCCAAGGACTTTGGAAAAGGATAGAGGAGTTGGAGTTGGAGTTGGAGGTTAACCAGGCCCAGAATGTGGAGGGAGACGGGGAAGTGGAGGGGGGAGGGGAGGGGGAGGTGGAGGGGGAGGGGGAAGTGGAAGTGGAAGGGGGAGGGGAGGGGGAGTGGGAGGGCGAGCGGGAGAGGGGGTGGGAGGGGGAGGTGGAAGGGGAGGGGGAGGCGGAAGGGGAGGGGGAGTGGGGGCGGGAGTGGGAGGAGGATAGGAACGTGGATGGGATTGTGGAGGACCTGACCAGAGATTTGGATGAGGTATCAGAGGAAGGGGGAAACGGCATGTTGACATGTGTGGTATGCGTGGGAGTCTGTGTGGGGGGGGAGAGGGGGGGGAAGATACGTGTGTGCGTGCGTGCATGGGCGCGCATGTGTGAGCATGTGCACGCATCTTCTGGATACTGCATTTGCTGCGTGTTCGCACACATACACACCCAGGCGCTCACAAACCCTTCCCCTCCCTCCCTCCCACCCCCCCCCCCCCCCCCCCCCACTCCCTTACCCCCCCTCTCCGTTTTCTCAAAGCCAATTCCTGGTCTGCTTCCTTGGGTGCCTGGTCGTTCTTGGCAGGTGAAGGAGCAGCGCAACAATCTGCGCCAGCAGCTGAGGAACACCCAAGAGCACAGGGGGAGGGTCCAGCAGGAGCTCATGGAAGCTCGGGATAAGTCCCTCAAGGCAAGCTGCTAAAGATCCTCCCTCCCTCCCACATTCCACGCCCCGCAACTGCGACTTGTGACCGCACCGAAATCCAGGACCCCCGCTCTCCTTCCCCTTACCTCGCGTCCCTTGCTTGTTCTGTCTTCCGTTTCCTTCTCCCCACATATTTTCGTTTCACTTGTATTGCCGTGCTTACCTCTCTGCGCTTAGCTCTCTGTGCTTGCCGCTTCTCCTTACAGCAATGCGAAGCCCATCGTTACCACTCCTCTGTTTGTTGCCATAACCCTCTCAGGTGCTGCGGGGCTGCCTGAGAGAAGTCAAGTGCCTGTCGTAACCCTTCCATTCTTTCCTGTGCCCCTCAGGTGCTGCGTGACTGCTTGGGAGATCTCAGCAGAGTGCCAGCAGAGGGAATACCGCAGCTAGTGAGCGCCATAGGGACTCACGTTCAGCCTGAGCTGGAGGAAGAAGAGGAGGATTTGGTGGAAGTCAATCCAGAGCCCAAGCTAGGGGAGGTCATGAGGCTGCTGGGTGACACAATCAACACGCTGCTCGCTGCAGCTCGCAGGAAGTGAGGGGCACGGTACCAACGAAAACCTCCTTGCAGCAGTGCCGTACCAACTTGAAATGGGGTTGGCTATTTTAGTATGTGGCCATCAGGTTACAAAGCATGGTTGAAAGCTAAAAAGTCAACAGAAATTCAATAGTATACATTATCGTACTAAATTTTTCATGTAGTATAATGTTACTCAAGAGGCTTCATTTTATAGTTTATATTCACGCTTGGTATTGCTGTTTACAAATTATCTCATGGTCAGATAACATATCACTCAATCTCAAGTGTGCTCCAACCGCACTACACCTTTTGTAGCTGCTCCGCCTCGGGAACATCAGGTGCTTCTTCAGCCTTGCCCTTGCACCCACAGGCCCATCCATCACGCGAGGCAAAGCTTCACCGAGTGTAGTACAGTAGCCTGAATTGCCGAAGCAGCTTGACGAACACGAGTAGTCGCCTAAAGAGTACTCTCGCCCTCGTCGTAATACGCGCTAGTGCTTAGATGGCCGTTCCGCCTTGGGGCCAGACCCCTCACAGCTTTCGCGCCTTGGCCCGGCTTCCGGCTCCTAGATTCTGGGCGAAACCGAATCCACGCGGTTGACGAATTCCTTCTGATCTTTTCTCCAGGCGATGAGCATCGCAGCGAGAGCCAAGTTTCCCTCGTTTGTATCACGGAGCACGGAATTACTGTTATTCCCCGCGGTCCCGCTTCCCACGCCTTTTTTTCCTCCGCGTCGCTCCTCGATTGTTCCGCTTCCCTCCTCGTTCAGTCGGCATGGCGAACTTGAGAGCTTTTCGTGTGTCTTGTACCACCGCGTCACAGCTCGCTGGTTTCGTTACCCACGCAATCTACTTCTTCTGTCGCGCGCCTTCCCTGGGAGCCTCTTAGATTCTCGTGGCTTTCCCTCGCTTTACAATTCTTAACTCTCCCAATTGAGCCACTTTCGCGCGAGCCTGATTTAGTACTGTCACGCTTAGAAGTTGAGTTGGTGTTTTAGAATTCTCAAAACCAATTCTACGGCTCTTACCTTCTCCTCCACAACAGGCGTTGACCAGTTAATTTCTCCCTCGGTACATCGCCGTTAGGAGATAAATGATAGCAACATGTATGGAAGGATGCGTTGCGAATTACTGTTGTTCTCTCTGCAAATGGCTGGAAAACTATAGAACCTTGATCTCAAGCTTCATGGGTACTAACGTAGTTACCTCTAGTGCAGGCTTCGCGCCTTCCTAGTACACGTACACAAACTTCACAAGCAATGCTTTTGTTAATGTCAAAAAGAATTCGTCCTCTGAAACGTTCTGAAGGATGATTTTTTTTCATGCACATTCAATCCCTTTTCTCCCTTGCCCTAGCCATCTCATACACACACAGGCACACCCAAATATTCACACACCAACACTCACACGCACCCTTTCCTTCTGTAACTGCAGCTTGAAGCAGCCATGGCAACAAGCAGCAACGAGTTGGATGCTTTCAGGGGGAAATTGATCGAGTGTCAGCAGAGCAAAAAACAGGCCGATGATGGTAGGTGGTCGGACGAGGGGTAAGATGTGAGGATAAGTGGAATGAGAAGGGGCTTACCTTTTGTTTCCGACAGACGGAGTGAAGGTTACGTGGATGGATGGATGAAGCAAAAACAAGGAGTAGCCCATTTTTTTGTAGAAGACCCTACTCACCTAGTCCTCGTATTCTCGTGCTGTTTCTTGCGCTCGCTCGCAGACATGCCATCTTCATCTGTGCTGTTCTCTGAGCTGGCTCAGCTGCTTGCGCAAGCTTTACGGCAGCTGCGCAGCCAGTCAGCCGAGGTCACATTGCTGCATGGAACGCCTGATCCCTCCTTCTTGTTGCCTCTATTCTTCCGCGCCCTCTCTCCCTCTCAGAGTTGGCTCAGCTGCTCGCACAAGCGCTGCAGCAGCTGCGCAGCCAGTCAGCCGAAGCAGCATCACTGCGGGGGACGCTGGATGTGATGCGAGTCGTGAATGCCAAGCTGGCAGCACGGATTAAGGGATCTGAGAAGGCGGAAGCTAGAGTGAAGGAGCTCGAGTGGGCAGAAGCTAGAGTGCAGGAGGTAGAGAAGCTGCTGGCAGTGAGGGCGAGGGAGCATGAAACAATGGACTCCTTGCGCGCAGTGAATGCAGAGCTGCTGACCCAGGTGAAAGCGCTTGAGAGGGCGGAAGCTCGACTGAAGGAGTTAGAGCAGGTGGTCGTGAGTGCGAGGGAGTATGAGACGCTGGACGCGCTGCGCGCCGTGAATGCAGAGCTGATGGCACGGGTGAAGGTGCTCGAGCGGGCGGAAGAAGCTCGACTGAAGGAGTTGGAGCAGGTGGTTGTGCGGGCGAGCCAGTATGAGACGCTGGATTCCTTGCGCGCAGCGAATGCAGAGCTGATGGCGCGGGTCAAGGTGCTCGAGCACGTGGAGGCTGGAGGGAAGGAGCTTGAGATTAGGGTTGGAGAGATTGAGAAAATGGAGGCAAGGGTAAGAGAGTATGAGACAATGGAGGCAAGGGCAAAGGATTCAGATAGCTTGAGAGCGAAGGTGAGAGCTCTGGAGGAGGAAATCGAGGGCCTGGTCACGAGGGCAAGAGAGGCGGAGTACCTGGACGCACGGGTTAGACAGCTTGAGGGGTATGAGGAGGAAGCACGAGGGGCACGGGATGTGGTGAAGCGGCTCACACGGGAGATAAGGCATTTGGAGTGGAAGGTGCACGAGCCTGAGCAAAGGGAGATGGTGGAGAGGATGGAGAGGAGGGTGAAGGAAATGAGGAAAGATTTGGACGAGGTAAGGGAGGAGAAAGGGGGAGGGGAGCATGGGATGATGTGCCATCTGTGTGTGTGTGTAGATGTGGGCAAGTGCGTTGACATATGTGCGGATGGGCATGTGTGGGTCTTCATGGTGTTGATCTGGAGGTAGCTGGCTCTCTAGGTTCCAGTCAACTCGTGACGTCATTTCTTGTCCTGGAGTAAGCAACCTTGTAAGAGGAGCGGATAACACTTGAGGCGTTTTTTAAACTGGCAGATGACGCAGCAGCGGAACGGGTTGCGCCAGCAGCTGAGGAACACCCTAGAGCACAGGGGGAGGTTGCGGCAACAACTGATGGAAGCTCGGGACATGTCCTTCACGGCAAGTGGCTCAGGCCTTTCGCTCTCTTGACCCCCCCCCCCCCCCCCCCCCCCCCCCCTCCCTCTCCTCTCCCTCCCCCATTTTTTCCAGATGTGAATTTTCTTGCTTGCATTTCCACCTCCACCATTGGCAATTTCACATTTTGCAACTTCTCTTTGCAGGAACGCTAAGTCAAGGCACTGACTGCTTTCACCGCCCATTTCTGTGCCCCTCAGGTGATGCGTGACTGCTTGGGAGATCTTAACAAAGTGTCAGCGGAGGGCATACCACAGCTAGTGAACGCTATAAACACATACATTCAGCCAGAGCTGGAGCAGGAAGGGGAAGACCTGGTGGAAGTCAACCCAGAGCCCAAGATAGGGGAGGTCATGAGGCTGTTAGCTGATACCATTGGGACACTGCTTGCTGCTGCTCCCAGGTTATCGAGCTTGCATATACCGTAATCCCCTGTATATAACACTGTTGGGCTGAAAAAAGCCCTTAGGATCTTTTGCAGAGACTAAGTCCCAGCTGTAGAGACTTGAGACTTGGAGTAGTGCAGCGGAAGTTGAGGCAGTTGAACCCTTGTACTAGTATGTGAGAACAAGTGATTGATTAAAGAAACAAGCATACAGCAATATATAGAAGATAAGAAAGCAGTTGTAGAATACAGTTACAGGAACGGTTTATCGAGTCGCACAGCGACTCGATTGCCGCTTCGGTTACCATCCGTGATGTTGTAACGGTCAGTCGCAACCTCCAGTTGCGACCTTTCGAGTCCTTTCGCATTCTTTGTCCGCCCCCTCGTGTAACCTCCGTTGACTCGCGTGCTCCCCTGTAATCTTCCTCGAGTACAGTGTTACACTTCAGAAACGCTTAAGTCCTTGAGATATTTCCAACACTCCCCTTCGTTTCTGGAGTGCTGGAGTGTTCAGATCCGGTGACGTTTGTTTGCCCGGTTAGGAGCATGCAGTAGTCGAATTTTGCTTTCGCCAATTTCTTTGTCAGATAATCTGAGGCCATTTCTGTCGTCGGGCAGTAACTGAGTTGAAGTCTCCCCTTCGCGATTTCATCCTTGACGAAGAAGTACCGCAGGGCGATGTGCTTGGTTCGGTTGGCGAAGCCGTCCTTGTTCGCGATTTTGATCGCAGATTGGTTGTCGCAGAGGAGTGAGAAGGCGGGCAGGGTCGCGATCTTCGCTTCTTCGAGTAACTCTCGTAGGTAGAGTCCTTCCTTGGTCGCAGTACAAAGGGCGATATACTGTGCTTCAGCCGAGGATAGTGCGATTAACTCCTGCTTGCTCGACTGCCAGGAGATAGTTCCGATAGGTTCTAGTCGGTAGATGTAGCCCGTCCTAGACCGTCGATTTTCGCTGTCTCCCGCGTGGTCGGCGTCGACGTATCCGAGTAGTTGTACGGACGGTGTTGTTGCCTTGCTGTAGGTGAGCCCGATCGTCGGCGTGGAGACGAAGTAGAGTAGCGCTCGATTGAGTTCTTCGAGATCTTCCTGTTGCGGCTGCTTCAGATGTGTCGCCAGCTGACTCGCACTATAGGATAGGTCGGGTCGGCAGGTTACTGCTGCGAATAGTAGGCAGCCGAGCTTCTGTTGATACTCCTGGATTTGTTTCGCGGGGAGTTTTGTGGAGGCGCTACTGTTGTTCCCATAGCGGTAGGGAGTTGGGACCGCAGTCGGTGCTAGACCGAATTTCTTCGCGACGGTGCTTGAGTACTTTCCAGCGTGTAGGTAGAACGCCGTGTCGTCTTCGACGATGTTCAGTCCTAGGTACTGGGTAACTTCGTCGGACACCGTGAGCGTCAGGTCCCTTTTCAGCTCCCCTTCGAACCAGGTGACGATGTCGGTGGTAGAACCGATGTAGAGCAGGTCGTCGACGTAGACGATGAGCAGAATGTAATCTCTTCCCTTCTGTAGTCGGTACATGCCTTGGTCATGTGGTAGCTGTAGGAATCCGATTTTTACGAGCCGGCCGTGAAGGTGCTGCTGCCAGAGCCGTGGGGCTTGCTTGATCCCGTAAAGGGATTTTTCCAGCTGGCATACTTTTGAAGGGTCGTCGATGAATCCGTGGGGTTGTTCGACGAAGATTTCGGCGTCCACAGGTGCGTACAAGAAGGCGTTTGCAACGTCGATTTGCCGTAGTGGTAGTTTCTTCGTGGCCGCGATGGCGAGTAGGATGCGCAGAGAGGTGTGACGGGAGACTGGAGCGAAGGTTTCTGTGTAGTCGGTTCCGTATCGTTGATCGAAGCCTCGTACGACCCATCGAGCTTTGAATCGTTCGATGGAGCCGTCTGAGTTGGTCTTGATGCGGTACACCCATTTCCCCGAGAGAATGTTCTTCCCGTTGATGCTCGTTGCAGGTACCAGTTTCCATGTTTCTCGGTCTTGCAGAGCTTTTAACTCTTTTTCCATCGCTTCCTTCCATTGTGCCTTATGTTCCCCCCCCAGAGCCTGCGACAGGGTCGACGGCTCGCGCGGAGAAGGCGGCGGCGGGTGCTGGACGGAGACCCATAGTCCTAGGATCTGCAGTCCCGTGGCTGTGTGTCGAGGGGAGTTTTCATTCTCGGGATAAGCTGCTTCATCACCGTCTTCAGGATCGGGTAAGAAGTTTGGCCCGATGCGTTCGGAAATATTCGAGTCGACGGGGTGTGGTGTAGCGTAGCCTTGGTCAGCGAAGTGGTAAAAGGTGTCGAGGTTGTTGCTATCGAGGGGATTATCTTCATCGAGTGGAACAGGTACGGAGCAGTAGGGGAGTGGTCCGGCAGCCTCCGAGGCTCCAGGGACGTCTTCTTCTGCTGCGTCAGCCTCGGCAGCATGGTCAGCGAAGGAGCGAAGGCCCGCGAAGCCGTCGGTGGGGTCGTCTGAGTTGGCAATGTTGTCCAGGTAATGCTGCAGCGTCAGTCGCTCGTAGAAGATAACATCACGTGATGCCACCGTATTTTTGTCGTGTATGTCGAGAATCTTCCACGCGTGAAAATGTTTGGCGATGCCGAGGTGTAGTCCCCACCGAGCTCGTTGAGTGAAGCGTCCTGCTCGAGCTGTGTGGGGTCTGTATTGTACCATGCAGCCGAAAACTCGAAGTAATTTTGTGCTGCCCCTTTTTCCCGTCCACAGCAGGTGTGGTGATGCGTTGTTGGGGAGCGATGAAGAGGACAACAGGTTGTGCAGGTGGACTGCATGTGTCATCGCGTCTGGCCACAGTGCGTTGGGCAGCCTCATCCCCAGAAGCAGTTTTCGCATCGTCGTCTGCAAGGTCCGGTTCATGCGTTCTGCTACCCCCTGCTGCTGGTGAGCATAGGGCAGAGACACCAGGCGTCGGATTCCCCTTTCCGCGAGATAGGTCCTGAAGCGTTGTGACTGGTATTCCAGTGCACCGTCTGACTGGAAACTCTTGAGTTTGGTTCCTGACTCTCGTTCGGCGATTGGAAGCCATGTGGTGAAGGCCTCGAAGGCTTGATCGCGCGTTTTGAGATTGAAGTGCCAGACGTATCTGGTTGCGGCGTCGATGAACGTGATGACGTAGTTGAAGTCGGCTTCGGTGTCGTCTCGAGGCATGTTTAGAATATCGCTGTAGACCTTTTCCATCGGAGCGTAAGTGGGTGCGCTTGGATTGTGATGGGCTGGGAAAGGTTGATGAGGAAGATCTGCTTCGGGGCACGTGAAGCATCGTGCGCGTGGTCGTCGGAGTTCCTGGCCGCTCGTCGTCAGAAGGGCGTTGCGTTCTAACACTTCTGCTTGGATTGTTTGAAGTATCGTGCTGTTTGCAGGATGTCCGAGACGTTGGTGCCAGATGTCGTCGGGAGCGCGGTGACCGGGCGAGCGGTGGTAGATGTCGGCGTTGGAGAAGAACGCGACGACCGAGGCGGGACTTCGACAAGCTTCTCGTGTGGCGGGCATAAGTTGGTCTGCTTCGGTTGGCTGTCCTCGTGTCGCTGGTGGTGGTACTCGGCTGGGTCCTGCTGCCGATACTGCAGGTGATGGTTTTGTTGGGACGCTTGCTGGTACTTGTCTTTCTTGTCTGATAACTGCTAATGCCCGTGTTCTCTCTGCTGCAGGTATGGTGTTGGAGTGCCAGAAGCCGTCACTGTCGAAGTCGGGATCAAGATCTGGTGGGTGAGTCCAGGCGGCGAACGATACGATGCCATCGCTGTCGGCAGTTCCGCGGTCGGGGACGAAGTCCAACACGAAGACACCGGACTTCAGGAGGGCACGACCGATGAAGAGACCGCCCTTCCCGTGGTAAAGTCGGAACTCGTTGGAGAAGGAGTCGCACTCCAGGTGAATCCCCTTAGCCATTAGTTGGCTTACGCTTAATAGGTTGTATCCCAGATTGTCGACGATGAGGACCTTGTTGAGCTGAAGAATAACGTTTGTCTCCATTGATTGTAACTGAACCACGCCTTGTCTATTTGTTTTCAGGTTTTCGTTGTTGGCGACGGTGATGACGACGTCACGGTTGAGGCGTCGCTCGTGTTGTACGAAGCGTCCGGAGGAGCACATGTGCTGACCGCAGCAACTGTCCAAGAACCAGGTGTTCCGCCCGGTGGGTTCGGCGTTAGCGACTGCAGCGTATGTCGGGTTGACCTGAAGTCCTTGCGAGCGCGGCGGCGGGAATTCCTCTTCGTCTGGTGCGTAAGTGGGTGGTGAAGCGGGTGCGCAGTTGTCGATGTGTACCATGCAGTTGATGATGTTGGGTGTTTGTTGTGCAGATGTTGAAGAGCGCCTTGGAGGACTTGCTTGAGTGGAAGCGACTTGTGGGTCTGCTGCACGGTAAACGCGAGGGCGGTTGCAGTTGACCTTGGAGTGCCCGGAAGTCTGACAGTTGTGGCAGAACGGCGGCACGATGGTGAGTCCTCGGTTGTCACGTTGATCTTGCTTGCTGCGTCGGTTGTAGTTGTTGTCATTTCTTCTTTGAGTGTAGAAGACTAACTGCTGTTGCTTCCTTGGTTGTCTTTCCTCGAACAGATCCATCTCCTGTTGTTCAGCGTGAAGCTCGGCGCAGAGGTGCATCTCCGAAATTCTTCCGTGGGCTCGAAGAAGTGATCGTGTGGTTCTCCATTCTGGCCCGAGCCCGGCGAGGACAAGTGTCACGAAGCTTTCTTCAGTGATCGTTCCTCCGCACCGAAGCAGGCGGTCGCGGAGGGTCTGGCAGCGACTCATATACTGCATCGCCTTTTCCCCGGTCTTCATCTGTATTGTTGTCAGCTGTTGCATGAGTCTGCTTTGTGTCACGCTGTCGTTTGCTTGATAGAGGCACTTGAGATGATGCCATGCGAGTTCCGCGGAGTTTCCATAACTTCGATACGTTCTGATGCTCTGCTGCTCTTGTGGTGACAGGTTTCTCAGGAGTACCGTATACGCCAGCAGCGACTGATACGTGAAGATTTCTTGTTCCTTCCCAGTGCCGTTGCTTGGGAATGGCAGGGACCCGTTGAAGTATCCCAGAAGATGCGCGGCCTCCATCAGCAGCTCGAACTCGAAGCTCCAGGTAAAGAAGTCGTGTCCGTTGAACGGTGAGGATGTCTGAAGTTTGATCACGTGTGAGAACTGCGCCTGTAAACTTAAGATTTCATTCGGTGTTTGTTGTGAAGCAGCTGCTGTTGGCTGGGCACGGGGCGGCATGAATTCGAACGTCCCCGGCGAAGAATGATAAGGCGCAAAGGTAGGCGCTTGATTGTGTCGCCCGAAGGATGAGTTGTCGAGGCTCATCGGCGCTAATCCCATATTCCCTCCATTGCTCTGTGTTGAGTGCGCAGGTGTCCTTGTCTGCTGCTGCTGATCGAAGTGTGACATGAAGCTGAAGAATCTCTCCATGAGATTCGGGTCCACACTTGAAGAGGGAGACGGGGTCACCATCTCTGGTACTCTTCCCGTTGTTTCTTGAGCAGTCCCGGTCTCTGTCTGCAGTCCTGAGGTGTGCAGACCAGAGTTGCCGTGTTGAGTTTCTTGGGCGCTGGGTGAGCCCGTAGAGACTTTCTTGCCCTTGTTGTCCATGTCTTGTAATCAATGAAGTCGTTGAATTGAGTTGAGTTGCAGGTTGTTGATAGGACGTAGTTGCTGGGAGTTTGGTCTCTGACCAGCTCTCATACCATGTTGGGCTGAAAAAAGCCCTTAGGATCTTTTGCAGAGACTAAGTCCCAGCTGTAGAGACTTGAGACTTGGAGTAGTGCAGCGGAAGTTGAGGCAGTTGAACCCTTGTACTAGTATGTGAGAACAAGTGATTGATTAAAGAAACAAGCATACAGCAATATATAGAAGATAAGAAAGCAGTTGTAGAATACAGTTACAGGAACGGTTTATCGAGTCGCACAGCGACTCGATTGCCGCTTCGGTTACCATCCGTGATGTTGTAACGGTCAGTCGCAACCTCCAGTTGCGACCTTTCGAGTCCTTTCGCATTCTTTGTCGGCCCCCTCGTGTAACCTCCGTTGACTCGCGTGCTCCCCTGTAATCTTCCTCGAGTACAGTGTTACACTTCAGAAACGCTTAAGTCCTTGAGATATTTCCAACAAACACCCTAGGATATTGTCAAAATTTCATTAAGAAAACGTATGGGTGTTAACAATAGGCTGGAAAAATATAGCGCCCATGTCTTATGTAAAATGCAAAATGAATTTGGGTTGTAACACGCACTCTGAGGCCAGAACTTCACCGAGCATCTGCTAACGAGGAATCTGTTACAGAGATTGCGTACTCTGACAGGATCAGTTTGGTGCCTCTGAAAACGGTAGGAGATTGATGCAACAGCAGTGCCAGGTGTCATTGACCAATCTCGTATGAGTGCTGTGAACAGTGTCACAACCATTGCTCACACGTTTGAGGTGGTTCTAACAGCAAGATGGACGGTCGAGATCCTCTCGACACTTTTTGTCTTTCGATTGAGAAAGCTTGCTTTCTTGTCCTTTGCAATAGGCATCGTTCTCATTTCAAGTGGCATGGTACAATAGTCGCTTACTAGCTTATAAGAATCTAAACATACACACATCATGATCCTAGTTGTGTGCTCCCGTTCAAGTGACCGGCTGTCCATTGGAGATGGGCGGTTGTCTAGAGGGGGGTGGGTGGGAAGGTTGACTGAGCCGTTTGAAAAATGAGAGACGTGGGTGGAGGTAAATGAGCTCCAACCCACGTATATGTAGTTGGAGAAGGGCGAGTAGCGCGCTTCGACGATGCCCAACGCTTCAGTACAATCAGCTTCGCTTTCACAATACACAATTTTTGAAAAACACTACGTGTGTTAAAAATTATAATATTGAGAAAGCTTGCTGTCTTGTCCTTTGCAATAGGCATCGTTCTCATTTCAAGTGGGGTCGTTGAGACATGTGCAGTGGGGGCTTGCGGTGGCGGAGAAGTGCCTCAGCGTGTTGTGCAGAGGATGGTGCCGCCGCCGGGTCTTGCAGGCGTCGAGACGCCCCAACCAGATGATCGGTCGCGGGCGTGACGTACATCTCTTTTGCGGTTTCACTACGCCAACGGCCCAGGCGTTTGAAGATCCTGTCAGGAACCCCAGAGTTGGCAGCAACTGTGGCCACGCCTTTCCGAAAGGAGTGGGTGCCGAGGTGCTCTTCTCCCAGACCGATTTTCGCGAAGGCTTCCTTGCACCAGTTGCGGATTGTGGTGTAAGAGGGCGGTCTGGCTGTGCCGTGGCTCGGTAGGTGGGGTCCGAAGACCCGGATGAGCGGTCCCAAGGACTGGAGGCTATATCCTGCGAGTTGGATGAGCCTCTGGGTGCCCTGGACCGGACAAAAGGGTCCGGGGCTTGCCGCGATAGGGATCCAGGTGCCTTGGCCGGCTTGGTCGGTTTTTGAGTGGGGGATGAGTAGCCACATCGCTTCATCTTTAAATTGGATGTCCTGCCATTGGATGGCCACTAGGTCCGAGTAGCGCAAGAAACCGGCGTACATGAGAATCGGGATCAGTCCTTTTTGGAACACAGCCGGGTTAGTTGAATGTAGGAAGGAGGCTGCCATGTCGTGGACCTGATGGAGTGAGACTGGCTCTTTAATCCTGTTAGGGCGCGGGCAGTGTCGCTTCGCGAAGTCGCGCACTTGGGAGGTGAAAGGGCCGGTGGTTGGGCATGTTGAGCCTGTCATCCTGTGGGCAAAGCTCACGGCGGAGCATGTGAGCTGAACCACCGACAAGGAGGCCTTGCGTTGGATGACATACACAAGGTAGAGCGCGAGGGTCATGTCCGATGCCGGCAGGAACGTTAGGTTGACCTTCGTGCAGAAGGCGCGGAACTTCACCCAGTAAGGCTCGTATGTTCGGATGGTCGAGTCGGCACGAGAGCGGGCGAGCATGGAAAGCAGGTCATGTTGGAGCTTTGGAAGCAGATCTGGGGACAGGCGAGGGAGTCTAGTTAGTCAAATATCACGCGGAGTGCGACGATAGTGCTGTTGGGTAATCCTGTGCCTGAGAATGCTTTGACTATGTGTGCCGACTGTAAGACACTGGCTGCCGTGTGTAAGAGGGATATGTGCTTGGATGTGTGGGTCCCACGATGGAGGGGAGGGCTGGAGGAGCGGCCACCAGCTTGCGCCAGGCCAGTGTGGGGCTATGAGGGTGAGAGATGCGCTCGTGCGTTGTGCGTGATGGAGTACTGCGGGGATGAGTTGGGGCGGCGGGAATGCAAAGCTGTTCTCAGCCGTCCAGGCAAGTGAGAAGGCGTCGGCTGCTGTAGCATCGGGGTGGGGGACCTTAGAGCAGAAACGCGGCAGGTGTGCATTTTGGGGGTTGGCGAATAGGTCAATGGAGTGGGGCCCCCAGCGACGCTCGAGGAGGCGAAACCATGGGAGCTTCAACGAGTAGTCATCGTGGTCGACTAGCTTGGAGAGCTCGTCTGCGCGACCATTCAGATCGCGTGGGATCCATTCGATGATTAGCCGAATCTCGAACTCCATGCATTTTTGGATGATGCCTTTGCACATGGTGGTGAGGTCGGGACTTCGGGAACCTCCTTTGCGAAGGATAGAGAACACGCCCTGGTTGTCCACCCGCACTAGCACGTGTTTCTTCCGGATTCTAGGCGCGTACGTCTGTAGCGCCCACAGCACGCCGGCGAGCTCTCTTTGTGTGCTGGAGGTTGGATGAAGGGCTCCGGGCATTGCCGCGCTGGCCTCTATCGCGGCTCCAGGGAATGTGTTCAGCGTGGCACCCCAGCTGTGGGCACTTGCGTCTACGTGGATGACTGCATCGTAGCTGTGCCGCACATGGAACGGGGCACCGTTGAAACGGTCGAACTCTTGGATCTAGAATCTCAGCTCTTCGATGGCGGGTGGGGAGAGGATGACCATGCTGGTCCATGTCGGCGCGTCGTTGATTGTTTCTAGCATGGCGTGGCTGAACGCTCGGGTGGTGGTGCCGAGTGCGACAGCCATCGATGCCAGCATGCCTGTAACTCGGGCCAGTTGCCGGACTGGGACTTTCCGCTGAGCTGAGCTTGCGCGCAGTAGGGCATGGAGGGTGGCGTTGAGTGTGGCTCGCCGCTCCTCGCCGATGGAGAACCGGCCGGCCTGTGTGTAAAGTT
Organism: Closterium sp. NIES-67; assembly: GCA_027943415.1. NCBI lineage: Eukaryota > Viridiplantae > Streptophyta > Zygnematophyceae > Desmidiales > Closteriaceae > Closterium > Closterium sp. NIES-67. The sequence goes on along the minus strand of BQMB01000898.1, from coordinate 503,338 downwards.
CTACGCCAAGGAACCGAAGGTGCTGTGTTGGTATCAGCTTTGACTTTTTTGAGTTGAGTACGAGCCCGGCAGCCTTGAGATCGATAACGATCCGTTGGCACGTGGCTTGAGCGTGTGCCTGGGTCGAGCACAGGAAGAGGATATCGTCCACGTAGGGTATCACGCGGACCCCCTGCTCCCGCCATCGCCGAGCTAATTGCTTGATGAGCTGCGTGAAGACGAATGGTGCTGTGGCGAGGCCGAACGGCAAGGATCGGAAGGCGTATGTGCGCCCGTCGAATTCAAAGCCGAGGAACGTCCAGCACGAGGGGTGGATGTCGACATGGTGGTAGCCTGATTTCAAGTCGATGGAGAACATCCAATCTCCTTGGCGGGCGAGGTCCGCTACGCGGTTGAGTCCCTCATATTTAAATTTGGGGACGATTATTGCGTCGTTCACCTTTCGGAGATCCAGAATCATGCGACACTTGTCTTTCTGCTCGACCACGTTGAGTGGGCTTATGCATCTCAGTTTCGCCGCAGGAATTTGGATGGCCGCGCCGGTCTCGGTGAGTTCAAGGATGGCCGTGCGCGTGAATGCTTCGTGGATGCGTGCGCCGGCATGGTTGCGATCGTGAAAGGCCGGCGGCGGCCCGAGTTTCCATGGCATCCAGTATCCTTTGGCAATGACTGAGAGGATGAAACTGCTAGTGCACCACGAGCTCCACCAAGCGAACGTGGTACGTAGGCGGCCACGCATTTTGGTGACCATCTTGTCAGTAACCGCGTATTCGTAGGGGTCACTGTTGTGTGCGCATTCGCGAAGTCTGGTGCCTGTGGGAGTGCCATCATGCAAGGAGAAGCAAGGGACGAATACTTGAGTTCATCTGCAGGGCTGATGCCTACCGGAAACCTAGAGCGTGGGGGGGGGGGGGGGGAGTGTGAAGCCTAGTGGCTGAGGAGGGCGTGCCGGGTTGAGGTGCCACATGCGAGCAAGATGCTTAGGTCGGTGGGTGCCTGCGCTTTGAGCGGGTCTGAGCGGCGTGACATGCGTGTGTGTCGGTTTGCACGCCTACGCATGCCGAGCTTGCGTTCGAACCTGAGCCCCGACGTTTGCTTCCCTTGGTGCCCTCGTATTCCCACAACTTGTGCCTTCACCCGCGCTTCTACTCGCGAACGCATGTTACCCTCTTATTGCCGCCTTCGCTTGCGCTATCATTTCTTGGGTTTTGAGACTCAACGCCCGTGTTTTTTTTTTTTTTTTTTTTGTCTTTCTTCTAGCCACCTCTTGTGTGCTTGTGTGGCATGCGTGCGGTGTTGTGTTGCTGTTCCCGTTCGTGGGCCATACCGCGTGCGTGCGCGCATGCTTATGTGACTCGTTTTTTTTTTTTTTTTTCCGATGCCAAGCTGGGCAGCCCTAGATGAGGCTGGTGTGGCTGTTCCTGTATGCCCACGGAGGGGTAATGCTTAGGGTCCAGGGTGTAGCACACCGGGTTGGAGGGTAGGCGCCTTGTAAAGGCTCGCATAATGCTGGAATTCTGTTTTTTTTTTTTTTTTTTTTTGCATGTCCAATCGAGGAGCAACTCTGTGTGGGTAAGTGGCGGGCCATTGGTGTTCCTGATGGCCTTCCTTCTCCGGCCGGGGGTGCTGCGTGACATGCAGCGGGGGTTGAGCCACCCACTATGCTTCCCCGTTCCGTGCTCAATCCCCCCCCCACCTCTTTTTTTTTTTTTTTTTTTTGCTGCACCTCTTATGGTGCTGCTCCCCCTTTTCTCTGGTTATATTAGGGGACCAAGACCTGAAAAAAAAATGAAGGACCGTGGCTCCTTATTTTAACCAAGCTTTATCTCTACTCAACATGCTCCTAGGCATGCAAAGTCCGCCTTGCAAGGTCGGGCTATCATTTGGGACCGAGGGGGCATGTTCCCCTTCCCTTGCTCTGATCCTAGGGCCTTTGATTGGCCTACACTAGGGCTGGCCCTCTGCCACCCGTGCCCCTAAGGGGTGGGCCCAATGGCCTACGCACACACCGGGTGCCTTGCGCCTTGCGCCACTTGCGCAAGCGCCCATGGCCCGACCCCTACACCACTGGTGCGGGTCCTTGGCCACCATGCCCAATCGCCGGGCAGCCGCTGGCCACATGCCCCGGCTGGCCACAGCGGAAGCAAGTGCCTCGGAAGCCACGGAATTCTCCCGTAGGCGGCGGACCACGCTTTGGCACGAACGGCATGGGCATGCGGCCGCCTCCGCGATTTCCACGAGCAAATCCGCCCTCGGCGCGGTCCATGGCGGCCACGTCAGCGACGGCCTGCTTGAAAGGCCTTGAGGTAAGCAAACTCTTCTGCTGGTACAGCTTGAAACGCTTGGCCGTGCGGAAGTCGGAGGCGTCTTCGACTTGGAGAACTTCGAAGCGTCGTGATATGAGGGCGAGCGCGTCGGCGAGGAATTCGAGGCCGCCCGGCGCGTCGCCGTGCTGCACCTTGAACTCGGCGTGCTTTAGGTATGCCCGAAGGTCCTCCAGGACTTCCGCTTGCTCGCGTACGGCCGCGTTGAGGAAAGACGCCGCTGAGAGGGTGGTGTGAGTGGTCGGGAGTGGTGGGAGATGCTCCATGGGAATTGAATTTGCAGCAGTGCCGGGGACCTCACCAGCGTCATTGTCGGAGTCGTCGCTGTCGTTGTCGGCCGCCGGGGTAGGCGGGATGCTGGCGATGGCGTCCTTAGCGAGGCGTGGCGTCTTGGTTCCGCGTGTGGCCTTTTCTGTTTTTGCAGGTTCTTTTTTAGCAGATTCAGAAGCAGCAGGTTGAGCAGTTTCGGCGGCCGTAACACTCGTCGCCTGCTGCTGTAACAGCGTCAACAGCGCGTTGACCTGCGCAGGGGTCAACGCCGGGGTCAATGTCGGGGTGGGCGGCACGTCAGACGAGGCAGCCGCGCGCCCCCTTTTGCGCTGGCGAGAGGGGCCCGCCACTTGCAGGGCTGGCGCGTGCTGCTGCTCGGCGTCAGGCGCGAGTGGCTGGCTCTGCCCAGCCACTTGCGCGTGTGGCTCAGAAGGGGGCGGGGGCGCGTCAGCAAGCTGACTGTTGACCTCGCCCCCTCCCAGCAGAACGTCAACCCCAGTTGGTACGTTGCCCCGTCTTCTGCCCGACGCTTGTTGCGCCGGTCGCCCGCAATTTCCGGGGCGTGGCGAGTAGACTCGGAATTAGGGTGGCCGGTGACGACGTTGGACTCGCCGCGATTATTCGTAGTCGGAGCCATGACGGATCGGTGAAACTTAAAAATGTCGGAGAGAAGAGTTGAGGGAGACTCGCCGCGAGGCAAAGTTCTAGTCTTAGCCAGCTTGAACGGGAGAAAAGCTAGAGCGGGAAGGTTGACTGAGCCGTTTGAAAAATGAGAGACGTGGGTGGAGGTAAATGAGCTCCAACCCACGTATATGTAGTTGGAGAAGGGCGAGTAGCGCGCTTCGACGATGCCCAACGCTTCAGTACAATCAGCTTCGCTTTCACAATACACAATTTTTGAAAAACACTACGTGTGTTAAAAATTATAATATTTCATTTAGCCACTTGTATTGATTCTTCTGCCCGTCTTTGCGCTGCGAATGGCAGCTGACGCGATTTTCATCCTGCTCGTTTTTTTGCAGCTGAGCGAACCTTGCTAATGAAGGACCGAATACTATTTAAAGGCAAGAAAAACGAACAGGGTATTATGTAAAATGCAAACCCAGAAAAGGGGGTACTCTAAAAAATGCGCCATATCATAAGCTATCCCCCGCATATGCCACCCATGGGCTGACTATTTTGGTGGGTCTTATATACGGGGGATTACAGTACCAGACTAAAAGCCTCCTCAAGGCTCTTGTTTTGAGCCACTGTAGGTTATGTCAACTTGAATTCAAGGATTAAACCGTATATTCAAATACGAGCATGTTGCACTGTAACACTGCACTACACCACTCGGATCCGATATTGTCTGCTTGTTCCGCCCAAACTGTACATGCGATCTTATCACCTTGAATTCACATCACCGGGCTAATCTAGCATCTGGAGTTCCAAATTCACGTTGATCGGCCACGAGAAAGGCGGAACGCCATGGAGTGCATTCGTCGTGTCGCCTCACCACTACCTGGAAACCACCTCCCTGTACGCACCAGCTACCGCGTGCCCATTGCGCGCCTTGCGCCATTCCCTCGCAGCCTTACAACACGGGGGACCTCGCAATCAAACACTACGACACTTGGTAACCAGATCTCGCGAGCTCCCCCTGAATCCCATCTTCCGGGGTCGAATTTCCAGGCCTCCTCTCGCTTTACGGTCTGTTCCACTTCACCCGCTCTTGTTACAGTACGAGCCTTTTTTCCTCTAGGATCCTTTGCACTCCAAGCTCATATCCCAGTCCCCCGTGTCATCCAGCGAGTCCCTTTTGTTAAAATTATATAAGTTATAATTTAATATAGGCTTGGTAGGTTGTTACTGAACCTTTCTGTAGAGGGTACAAACCCCTTCTTGTACTCCTCTCTCTTCCTAATCAAACTTCTTCTTCTCGACTTTCTCTCCCTTCCTAGATCCGTTTTTCCTCACGCCATTCCATGGCGGCCTTCTTGCTAGTATCCTAGCCAACCTAGCCTCCTAAGTTTAAGAACCTTGAGTCCTAAGTTTCTAAGACCTTTCACCCTCAGTACATCGGGCCAACTTCGATTTCCCTCACATTATGCTCGGAACCCTATTCAGGTAGGCTCACTTTTGTAATCTAGGCTAGAGTACAGCAGAAATTTGTCTCGACATGTTGTGGCGGTTAGAATCCCTCGGGGTTACATCCCGCCCTTGACGCACGTTGGGCATGTTCTTGCCAGCGTGCGTCAGCAACAGATTCGGCAGGGTGATGGGCTGGATTCAAATCTTCCCGCGTTTCCCTCTCAAGGAATTTTCCGCGCAAACTCACGGTAGTCGTCGCATCTGGGTTCCGCCCATTAAAGTCCGTTTTCGGCGATATCGTGCTGGTCAGTGTCCATTTTCGGCAAAAAAAAAACCGCTAAAACCTAGACTTTCAAACCGTTCTCAAGCCGATTGTTTTCCGATAACCGACGGGTTCAGAGATAACCGAATCCGTTTAAAGAGTGTTCCGCGTCCACAACAGCCCGTGAAAGTACCAAATAATCTGAAACGTACTTATAAAGAATATTTGATGCTTCAAATGAATCAGGGGCATAAGTTTCGGATAAGCTTCACCTGCCCCTCGCTGAAATGAATCCAGGCCACCCCTCCAGCTGAATCTGCTGCTGACGCAATGCGGAAAGGTCATGCGCCACTTGCGTCAAGGGCTGGACGGAACCCCGAGGGTCCGGGCATAATGTGAGGGAAATCGAAGTTGGCCCCAGTACATCTGTTCCGGTGTTTCTGGTGTGTGCAATCTCTGCCTCCCAACCGCACTCACCCGTTCACAAGCACACCATTTTGCTCCCGCCCTTGAAATGTGGAAGTCTGCTTTTCACTTCTCTAGCATCGCTTTACCCTTTTCCCGTAATGAGTTTCAAGACAATCAGGACCACGTGTCAATATGCTTGTAACGATCTTCAATACTCTTCATATTTAATTATTGTTAATAGCATATTCATTACCACTCGTTCCTTTGCTTATGAGCTTCAGCAACAGCTCCTCCTGCCCCACATAGTGCATTTTTCATCTGACACTTCAAATGCAGATTGAAGCTGTTAAAGTGAAAGAATGACTGGAACAATGATATACAAGGGAATATAACCTAGTGGGTTGTACTCCATAAGACCCAACCCTATACAGTCAATAACAACATACAAAGATATGTTTGACACACCCCCTAGACTAGATAGGGGCAGTGCCTGGTGAGAGAGAAGCGGCTCAGGGCGGCACTACTAGTCCAGCCACTGGGAAGAGGCCACAAGGCCAGTCAGGAAATATATATATATATATGTATATATATATATATATATAAGGGTCTGTACACAATCAAGGTCCTAGCAAGTGAGAGGCTACAGGAATGAGACCTAGCTGTACACAGTGCCGCTGATGATCTTTAGGCGCAAGCGCCTTAGTAAAGATATCAGTTGTGTTGGCACCGGAGGCCAAGTGTACTACGCGGGCCTGGCGACGCTGATGCAGCTCGCGCAAAAGGAAGTACCGCAGCTGGATGTGCTTCGCTATGCCCTCAAGTCGTGGCTCCTAACACAGGAGGATCATGGCCCTGTTGCCAGCATACAGAACCGGGGCAGAGCTAGGCCGCTCACCCAGGTCGGTGAGCAAGAAGGTGAGCCAGCGGAGCTCCTGTGCTGCCATGGCACTAGCGTAGATCTCAGCCTCACAGCTAGACTGGGCAACAGACGAGGAGCGGGTGGACCTCCACGAGATGGCACCTGTACCAAGGCTTAAATAGTAGCCCTGGGAGGACCTGAGAGTCTCGGCATCGTCTGCCCAAGTAGCGTCTATGTGCCCTGTAAGGACCACTGGTTTACGTCCTCCTAGCACTAGCCCCGTGCGCGATGTACTTGCTAGATAACGCAAAGCCCACTTAGCTGCCGACCAGTGCTGTGGTCGGTGTCTGCCGGGGGGCCACAAAGTGAGCTAGGATGCTGAGAGGGTATGCAAGATCTGGACGAGTGCAAGTCATTAGGTACATGAGGCAACCTACCAGCTCTGCGTAGGGACCACTAGGCTCCACAGCCTCCTCCAGGACTGGAGCAGAGAGTCTGTGGTCAAGTGGCAATGGGGTGGGCTGTGCGAAAGAGAACTGAAGGCCGAACCTTTGAAGGACCTGGCGCACCAAGTGTGACTGAGTCAAGGTGATGGTGCGCGCTGCTCTGTCCATGGAGATCTGCAAGCCAAGGTAGCGGCGCAGCTCTCCTAGGTCAGTGCAGGTGTGTCTCCTCAGCAGCTTGGCCTTCACGGAGGCCAGCACGTCTTTGTCTGCAGTAGCAAAGACCATGCCATCTATGTGGACAAGGATGTAGAATGGAGTCTGGCCTGAACGAACGAAGAGCGAGAGGTCTGCAGACAAAGGAAAGTACTGCAAGTCAGCAAGTGTAGCACGGAGCGTGTCGTGCCACTCACGGGGCGCCTGTCGCAAGCTGTAGATGAGGCGCCGGAGGAGCCACTCGGTGCAAGGGGGAAAGGTACCGGAGAATCCCTGGGAGCGGCGCAGGTAGACCTGCTCGTGTAGACTGCCCTGGAGGAAAGCTGTGGAGAAGTCGAGGGAGTGCAGCTCGTAGTTCCCCTGTGCTGCTACGTGTAGTAGTGCGCGAAGAGTGGTCATCTTTGGGGTCGGGGCGAAGTTCTGAAAGAAGTCCACCCCCTCACGCTGATTGAAGCCTCGAGCAACGTAGCGCGCCATGAAGACAAGCAGCTCTCCAGGAGGGCGCTTCACCTTGAAGAGCCACCGGACATCGACTACGTTCACCCCAGGTGGGGGAACTGCGTCGACGAAGGTACCGGTGGATCTCCAAGATGCCATCTCCTGCTCCATGGCAGCTATCCACTGAGAGGCCCAGGGTCCCGAGGTGGCCTCAGCGTAGGTGCGAGGGGTCGGGATGTCAAGGGCGTCTGGGTCACCCTCAGGGACTAGTAGCATGGAATAGAGATGGGAAGCGGCCTCAGACAGGAAAGCGAGCTCGAACTGCCTATCCTGTAAGACGTCATTGCCAAGAGCAGGCACACCCCCGACGGCCAGAGGGCACACAGGGTCAGAGACCAGAGCAGTGGCGTAGTCCGGGTGATGGGTAGCAGCGAAGTCAGTGACAGCAGCGACAAGAGCCGACAGACTCAAGAAAGGAATGGACGGGTCGGTAACGAGAGATGCGAAGACACGAGGAACAAGGGGACGCGCAGCACGGAGGAAGCCAGAGAACGGAGGCGGGGCCACAGCAAATGACGACGGGGGATGAGACGGGAGGAGAGGAGGAGCACGAGACGCGTGGGAGCGAAGCAACATAGGATGAGAATGCAGAATAGGGGAGGTAAAACGAGCACGAGATGGACGACGAGACCAGACGTGAGACGGAGGAGTCAGGTTGGGAGAGAGGGGAGGAGACACAGAAAGGGAACGCAGAGGGAAACGAACTGGAGAGGAGTCTGGGTGAAGGAAACACTGGGCCGTGGACCGACACAGGAGGAGGCGGCGGCGACGGGGGAGGCACCGGCAGGTGGTCAGGGGAAGGAAGACTGAGGAGGCAAACAGCGGACACCGGTGGCGACGGCTGCGACTGCTGCCCGACTCCAACACCAGAACCTCCAGCGACAGCACGGCTCCCTCCGAGAAGCTCCACAGTAGCACCCCCAGAACCTGCTCCAGAAGTAGCTCCAGCCCGCTCCCCAGCACCCCCAGAACGCAATAACCCCAGCTGCGGCGACGATGGCGGGTGCGGTTGTTGCTGCGGCGGCAGCGGCGCAGGCGGCTGTGCCTTTGACAGCAACGTCGGCGACAGGGGAGGGGAGACCAGGGTGGGGACTGGCGGGGGAGGAGACTCCGCCAAGCCACGAGAGTCAGTGGACTCCTCGGCAGGGACAACCGATGGGAGGGGGGTGACGTGAGACACACCAGACGGGGCAGGGCGGGGAGGGGGGGGAAAAAGGGCGACCGAGGGAGGGGGGGGAACCAGGAACTGGGGGGGAGTGACCGGGGGACCACAGTGGGGAAGGCGGTGGTAAAAGGAGACGGACTCGTCAAAGGTGACGTCACAAGAGTGAAAGAAACGGTGAGAAGGCGGGTGGTAGAACTACCATTCAGACGAGTCGAGGGGGAAACCTAGGAAGACACTGGGGATAGTGCGGGCGGTGAGCTTGTCCGTGCCAGAGGCACGAACGTGAGCAAGGCAGCCCCAGACATGGAACGCAGACGCGTCACCAGGAGACCCGGTCTAGAGGAGGGTTGGTGAAACCTGCGGCCACTGAGGGTGCGGCCACAGGTTAAGCTGGTGGGCGGCGTAGCGAACGGCGAACGGCCACAGAAAATGGGGTGCACCGGCATGGATCATGGAGGTACGAGCCACCTCCATGACTAAGCTAATGCGTCGCTTAGTGACCCCATTCTGTTGCGGGGAGTCCAGCAGGGTGAACGTCTGGGTGATGCCCTCCGCACGACAGAAGCGACCAAGGCAGGCAGATGAGAATTCGCCACCACAGTCTGAGTGAAGACGCAACACAGGGAGACCTCGGTGAACACACGCAGAGACAAGCCATGGGATAAGAACGCCAGGCACGTCGGCCTTCCGCTCCAGGGGAAACACGGTGGTGTAGCGTGTGTAGTCGTCGACAAGCACTAGGAAGTAGCGCTCGCGGCGCGGCCCATGGACGGGGGCTGGGCCCCAGACGTCCATGTGCAGGGTCTGCTGTGGTGCGGCGGTGGGGGGGAACGAGGAGGAGTGAGGGGCACGGCGGAGCCGGCCCTCAACGCAGGGCGTGCACGGAGGCGTGGGTAAGGAGGGGAGCGCCGACCCGGGGGGGAGACGGCCAACCCGCCGCTGCTGCTGCTGCTACTGCGGCGGCTGCTGCTGCTGCTGCTGCTGCTGCAGATGTTGCGGCTGCTACTGCTGGTCGTCTAGCGACGGCGCTTGCAACTGCTTCTTCTGGGACTGCGGCTCCGAGGCAGCAGCCCCAGCCCCCTCGTCAGTACTACCAGCGGGCAAGCCACCTCCACCATCGGCACCACCCCCTCCTCCGCTACCTCTGCCGCGCCCAGCCTTGGGGCGGCGACCCTTACCCGGACGAAACTGCACTGCGGTGGCTGTCTCCGCAGCCAGAGCAGTCTTAGCAACCGCAGCAGAACTGTCGGAGTAAGCGCACTGAGCAGGGACATAGCCCTGAAACATAGAGACCGGCACGGTATCACTAGACTGGGCGATAGAGCGCTGACGAGTCTCTACTGTAGACAGGGTGTCAACAAAGTCAGTGAGGGTGAGGTCAGCGGGGTGGAGACTAAGGAAGTGATCGTGGGCGGTGGCAAGGCGGTCAGGGAGGCGGGTGACAAGCAGGTAGAGGGAAGAGCAGATGGGTGGCTGAAACACACGAATCTGGGCCTCATTGCAGGCAGCGCGCCAGGTTGTGTCTAGCATGCACGGATGGGCGGCTAGGTCTGCGACAGTAGGGAAAGACGCAAGGTTAGGAAGGAGCATGGGCAGGATCAGATGACCTACAGAGGCAAAGGGCAGGGTGGAATAGCGCGCAATAATAGCCTCTAGGAAGTCCTGCGCAGTCCTGACTGACCTAAAGCGGGGCCGCTCGGACAGGGGGAGGGCATGACTAATCAAAAGGTGTGCGACAGCGTCACGCGACAACCAGACAGCACGAGCGAGGGCAGCAGCGGCAGCAGACTCACGGCCAGCAGACGTGGGTCAGCGGGTTGAGCAGCAGGGGGGTCCAGGCAGGGGAGCGTACCATGGATGTGGATGGCCAGGGAGTGGCCGTCCTGCCGCTGACCAGTCAGGTGTCGGCGGAGGTCGACGAGCCACGAGTCGAACTCAATCGGCTGCTCCTCTGCATCAAAACGCAGGACCGAGTCCGCCACCCTGGTCGCGGAAGCAGCAGAAAGGCGGTACAGGGCAGTAGGGTGCGGCGAAAAGCGGTGATGTGCGGTGCAGTACTGTACAGTGCGGTAGAGGGAGGTGCATTACGGTAGGGTGCGGTGCAGTCCAGTGCAGCGCGGTGCAGTGTGTTGTAGGATGGTGCAGTGCGGTGCAATGCGGTGCCGGGAGGTGCAGCGCGGTGTAGAGGGCCGAGGACGGCGGCGAGGCGTCTAGGAGACGGGGCCGCGGGCGGCAAGGCGACGGGGCCGGCTAGGCATGGAGGTGACGGGGCCGCTAGGCGACGGTGCCGCTGGGCTACGGGGCGGCTAGGCGACGGGGCCAGCAAGGGGACGGGGCCAGTCAGGCGACGGGGCCTGCTAGGCGACGGGGTCGGCTAGGAGGCGGGGTCGGCTAGGAGGCGGGGCCGGCTGGGCGACTAGGACGGCGAGGCGACCGGGCCGGCTGGGAGGCGGGGTCGGCTAGGAGGCAGGGCCGGTTAGGCGACGGGGTCGGCTAGGAGGCGGGGCCGGCTGGGCGATGAGGCCGGCTGGGCTACGGGGCCGGCTAGGCGACGGGGCCAGCTAGGCGACGGGGCCGGCTAGGCGATGGGGCCGATTGGGCGACAGGGCCAGCTAGGAGGCAAGGCCGGCTAGGAGGCGGGGCCAACTGAGCTACGGGGCCGGCTAGGACGACGGGGCCGATTGGGCGACGGGGCCTGCTAGGAGGCGGGGCCGGCTAGGAAGGGGGGCCGGCTAGGCGACGGGGCGGGCTGGGCTACGGGGCCAGCTAGGCGACAGGGCCGGCATGTGCGGGAGGGGATCGGGGTGGCTAGGACCTAGGGCGGAAGCGCTAGTGGGCGGGGGGGATCTAACCTACTCATGATACCATGTTGAAGTGAAAGAATGACTAGAACAATGACATACAAGGGAATATAACCTAGTGGGTTGTACTCCCTAAGGCACAACCCTATATAGTATATAACAACATACAAAGATATGTTTGACAGAAGCACATATGGCGCCACGAACCAGCAAAGTCAAGGAACTTGAGAGGAGAATGGTCAAGTGTCAGGACTTGAAGAAAACAGCAGACGATGGTGAGCGGCAGCGAGGAGGCAGACAGACCGAAGAAGGGAAAGAGTGAGTCTCACAATGAATTCCGAAGAGAAACGATGTGCAATTCTAGTGGCATAACAATTAAAACCAAACTCACAGTGTTTTCTCCGATATTTCGTCCTGGGGTGAGGCTAGCTCACCTGAACTCTTCCCTTTCTTCTTGCCCTACTGGCCAAAGTTATCTGCAATCATCTCATCTCACCTGATTTTCACTCCATCCTTATCTTCATCCTTGCACGCGGTCTTTGCAGTCTAGGTATGGTGCAACTTCTCACTGACAGTTGGCAGCAGCTGGAGAAGCAGTCATCTGAGGTCGAGACAGTGAATGGTTCGGTGAAAGCTCTGCAAGCGGAAAATGCGGGACTAAAGAAGCAGATGAAGGAGTATGAGGTGATAAAATCCAGACTTAATGACTACAAGCAGATAGAGGCGAGGGTTTGGCTGTCTGAAAAACTGCTGGAGGAGAGAATGAAGGAACTAGAGGGTTGGAAAGCCAAAGCAACGGAGTTTGGAAGGGAGGTTGAGAAACTGCAAGCGCAAGCAAGGAAGGCTGAGGGGTTGGAGGCAAAGGTTAAGGAGGCGGAGGAAGTGGTTGGGGCTCTTAGGGAGAAGATAGTGCCATTGGAGGTGGATCCCTGGAAGCTGGAGGGGAAAGAGGAGGAACTGATCAAAGATCTGGAGGATGTAAGTTAGGAGGGAGGAGGGAATGGGGTGAATGTCATGTGCAGGTGTGCAATGCGATGGAGGGAAAACATCTGCGAGTGTGCTTGTGAACAAGTGCACGCATGCATGTGCGAGTGAGTGAGCGAGTGTGTGAGTGTGTGCGTGTGTGTGTGTACACGTATGAGTGTGTGTGTGTGTGCATGCGTGCATTGGTGGGTGTGTGTGTGTGTGTGTGTGACCAAGTGGATGCATGTGTGTGTGTCAGTGTGGCTGCATGCGTATACGTCTGGTGGCTACTACATGTTGTGTTATTGAGCCTCTCGCCTCTCCCATCTATAGAAACCACGTCTTGGTCCCCGTTTCTGTCTTAAACCGTCGTGCCAAGAGTTTTATTCGTAGGAAAGGTGGAAACAGAAAGAGTTGGCGAGAGGAGGTTGGTTGGCGAAAATCGCCAGCCTTACGAAGTTTTGGAATGAATACGAATGGGATTGCAAGAATTCGCCGATCTATATTTGGGGGTCGCAAGGACGCGGGGAAGCGAATCTAGATTTAGGTGCGCCAAGTTGTGTGGGTAACTTCAGTTTGGCGAACTGAGCAACAGACGACGAGCGAGTGGATCTCCAAGAGATAGCACCTGAACCAAGGCTAAAATAGTAGCCCTGAGATGACCTGAGAGTCTCATAGTCGTCTGCCCAAGAAGCGTCAGTGTGCCCAGTGAGGACCAGTGGCCTGCGTCCTCCAAGCACTAACCCCATGCCTGATGTACTTGCTAGATATTGCAAAACCCTCTTAGCGGCCGACGTGTGCTGTGGTTGGTGTCTGCTAGTGGCCACAAAGCGAGCCAGGATGCTGAGAGGATATGCGAGATCTGGGCGAGTGCAAGTCATCAGGTACATGAAGCAACCCACCAGCTCTGCGTAGGGGCCGCTGCGCTCTACTGGCTCCCCAGGAACGGGAGCGGAGAGCCCATGGTCTACAGGTAGAGGTGTGGGCTGTGCGGAGGAGAACTGAAGACTGAACCTCTGAAGGACCTGACGCACCAAGTGTGACTGTGAGAGAGTGATGGTGCGTGCTGCTTTGTCCTTGGAGATCTGCAGGCCAAGATAGCAACGCACCTCTCCAAGGTTAGTGCAGGTGTGTCTCTTCAGCAGCTCGGCCTTTACAGAGGCCAGTGCGTCCCTGTCAGCAGTAGCAAAGACCAGGTCGTCTACATAGACAAGGATGTAGAACAGAGTCTGGCCGGAACGCACAAAAAGCGAGGGGTCAGCAGAGGATGGAAACAACCGCAGGTATGCTAGCGTGGCACACAGCGTGTCGTGCCACTCGCGGGGAGCCTGGCGCAGGCCGTGGCGCCCGAGAAGCCACTGGGTCCCAGGGGGGAAGGTATCAGTGAAGCCCTGTGGTCGGTGCCGGTAGACCTGCTTGTGTAGGCTGCCCTGAAGAAAGGCAGTAGAGAAGTCGAGGGAGTGAAGCTCGGAATCGCACTGTGCTGCTATGTGTAGCAGCGCCCGAAGAGTAGTCATCTTCGGTGTCGGGGCGAAGGTCTGGAAGAAGTCAACCCCCTCGCGCTGGCTGAAGCCTCAAGCCACGTAGCGCGCCTTGAAGACAGGCAGCTCTCCACGGGGGCGCTTCACCTTGAAGAGCCACCGGACATCGACTACGTTCACCCCAGGTGGGGGAACTGCGTCGACGAAGGTACCGGTGGATCTACAAGATGCCATCTCCTGCTCCATGGCAGCTATCCACTGAGAGGCCCAGGGTCCCGAGGTGGCCTCAGCGTAGGTGCGAGGGGTCGGGATGTCGAGGGCGTCAGGGTCACGCTCTGGGACTAGGAGCATGGAGCAGAGATGAGGAGCGGCCTTAGAAAGGAAAGCAAGCTCATATTGCCTGTCCTCTAGAACGTCACTGCCAAGGGCAGGTACACCCCCGACGTACAGAGGATGGGCAGGGTCAGAGACCAGAGCGGTAGCGTAGTCAAGGCGGCGGGTAGAGGCGAAGTCAGCGACAGCAGCGACAAGCGCGTCAAGGCGCGAGATAGGAACAGACGGGTCTGTAACAAGAGAGGCAAGAACCCGAAGGACAAGGGGACGAGCGGCACGAAGGTAGTTAGACATCGGGGGAGGTGCGACAACAAGCGACGAGGGAGGAGGCAACGGGAGGAGAGGAGGACGAGACAAGTGGGAACGGAGCAACATAGGGTGGGAGCGCAGGACAGGAGAGACGAGACGAGCACGTAAGGGACGGCGAGACCAGACGTGGGACGGAGGTGTAGGGTCAGGAGACAGCGGAGGGGACACAAAAGGGGAACGCGGAGGAAGACGGGTCGGAGACTAGTCCGGCAGCGAGAACACAGGGCCGTAGACAGGAAGGTGAGAAGGTGGTGGGGGAGACACTGGCGAGCGGTCTGGGGAGGGAAGGCCGAGCAGGCGAAGAGCAGAGACCGGCGGCGATGGCTGCGGCGACTGGTGCTCGACCCTCGGACCGGCAGGGGCACGACGACCGCCGGGAGAACACTCAATGGCAGCACCCCCAGAACCAACACCCTCAGAGTGAGAACCCCCTCCAGCACCAGCGGCACCCCCAGTCCCGCTGGGACAGACCACGCCAGGAGCCGCAGGACGAACACCCTCCTCAACGCCAGCACCCCCAGAGGCCAAGAGCAGCAGCGGCGGCGGCGACTGCGACAGTGGGGCGGAGACACTGGGGAAGGGGGACGCGGCAAGGACGGGCCGGGGGGAACACCAGAGTCAGCAGACTCCTCAACGGGGACAACTGACGGGAGGGGAGTGACCTGAGAGACACCAGACGGGGCAGGACGAGGCGGGAGGGGAGGAGGGGCTACCGGGGGAGAGGGAGCAAGGAACAGGGGGGGGGAAACTGGGAGACCTCGGTGAGGGAAGCGACGGTAGAAGGAGACAAACTCGTCAAAGGTGACGCCACGAGAATGAAGGAAGCGGTGAGATTGTGGGTGGTAGAAGAGCCAGTCAGACGAGTCCAGGGGGAAACCGAGGAAGACACAGGGGACAGTGCGGGCACTGAGCTTGTCCGTGCCTGAGGCACGAACGTGAGCAAGGCAACCCTAGACGTGGAATGCAGACGCGTCACCGGGGGACCCGGTCCAAAGGAGGGTCGGCGAAACCTGCGGCCGCTGGGAGCGGGGCCACAAGTTAAGCTGGTGAGTAGCGAACGGCCATAGAAAATGGGGGTCATCGGCATGAATCATGGAGGTGCGAGCAACCTCCATGACCAATCCGATGCGGCGCTCAGCAACCCCATTCTGATGTGGCGAGTCTGGCAAGGTGTACGACTGGGTGATGCCCTCCGCACGACAGAACTGTCCAAGCCGACCAGAGGCGAACTCGCCGCCACGGTCTAAGTGGAGACACAACACGGGGAAACCGCGGTGGAGACGCGCAGCCACAACCCACGGGAGAAGAACTTCAGGCACGTTGGCCTTCCGCTCCAGGGGAAACACCGTGGTGTAGCGCGTGTAGTCGTCGATGAGCACAAGGAAGTAGCGCTCACCGCGCGGTCCGGGGACGGGGGCTGGGCACCAAACGTCCAGGTGCAGGGTCTGAAGGGGAGCAGTAGCAGGGCGAAGCGAGGAGGAGTGAGGGGCACGGCAGAGCCGGCCCTCGACGCAAGGTGTGCACGGTGGCGCAGTCAAGGGGGGAAGGGCAGGGAGCGACGCGGGGAGGCCCAAGATAAGACCGTGCTGAGACATGTGACGCAGACGCGGGAGAGCAGGGTGACCTAAGCGGTGGTGCCACAAAAGGGACGGGTGAGTGAGGGACCGACACGAGCAAGCTGCAGCGACCTGGGAGGACGCACCAGCCAGGGGGGAAGCGGTGTCGAGGGTTAACAGACCGGACACCAGGTCCCGGGGGAACGTCGCAAGGGGGGAACCTGAAACAGCCTCGGTACAGACAGCGAACCGCTCGTGCCCAGGGAACGTAGTGGTGACGCCGAGGTCCTGAAGACAGCCGACACCAACCAGGTTCCTGGAGAACAAGGGAACGTGGAGGCCTGTAAGAGAGCCTGAGGGAACGGCTGGACAGGGAAGGGAAGTGGAGCTGCGAGCGACGACAGGACCCGCAGAGGGGTCAGCGAAAGCGACAACAGCAGGCGCAGCAAGCGGCGTAAGCAAGGAGCGGTCGCGGAAACTAGGCTAGGCAAACTAGGCAGTCCTACGCCTGACGCAGCAGGGTGCTACGCCTAAACTAGAGTACACAGGGTAATGAGATCCAGCAACACTGGAAGCGTCAGCATACAAGGCATGCAACGCAGCACATATCTGATCCATATCTAACTCAAAGATTGGCACGCCATGGCGAAGCAGGCTTTGCCAGTCGGGGAGGTCCGGGGCCGGGCCAAAGCGACGACGAAAAAGATCGTCGAGGCGGCGGAAACAGCGGGCGGTCGGGTGCGGGCGGCGGCACAGAGTGCCGCGGAAAGGCCCGGTCTGAAGCTGGTAATGGCAGGTCACACCAACGGAGCTGCCGGTAGACGCCAAGCTGCGCAGACCGCCACCACGGCCACCACCTACGGAGGTGCCGGGCCAACTCGGCGGGAGACGAGCCCACGGCGGGGGCTGGGACAGCTGCTGCGACGACTGCGATTGCTGCGACGGCTGCTCCTGCTGCTGGGGCGACGGCGGCTGCTCCTGACTAGCTGCGGCAGACCCCTCAGTGGAACAACTGTCTTCGGCACCACCACCACTACCACCAGCTCTACCACCACGCCCTCCCTGGCGGCCACGACCGGCGTGGCGCGGGCGCTGCTGCGGGTGTGCCGCAGCTGAAGTCTCGGTCAGAGGGGTCGCAGTGGCGACCGCAACCAAAACGTCAGTAAACATGCACTGGGAGGGGGCACAGCCGTGAAAGATAGAGACTGCCGGCGCACCGCTCGACTGAGCGATAGTGCGCTGGCGAGTTTCGATCTCTGTCAGGGCAGTGACAAAGGCTGTCAGGGCGAGATCACCCAGGTGCTGGCTAAGGATATGGTCGCGTGCACTAGCAAGGCAGTCAGGTAGGCGCATAGCGATAAAGTAGAGGGTCATGCAGAAGGAGGGAGGGAGCGCGGTGAGCTGGGCAGCAGTGCTAGCAGTGCGGTAGCGAGACTCTAGGGCTCGCATGTGAGTATCAAGGTCAGCAACTGTAGGGAAGGAAGCAAGGTCTCGGAAAAGCATAGGGAAGAGCAGGCGGCCTGCAGTAGCGGAGGCAGGCGTGGAATAGCGAGCAACATCATCTAAGTAAGCCCTGGCTGTATCATCTGTAGAGAAACGCGAACGCTCAGACACAGGGAGGGCGTGACTGATAGCGACCTGAGCAACTGCATCGCGAGAGTCCCAGATGGCACAGGCAAGTGCAGCAGCAGAGAAAGCCTCACGCTCAGCAGAGGTGGAGTCAGTAGGGAGGGGAGCAGGCGCAGGGGGGCGGGGGAGCAAGCCAACAGCATGGACAACCAAGGAGTGCCCATCCTGGCGCTGACCTGTGAGTTGACGGCGGAGATCGGACAGCCAGGCGGCGAAGTCAACCGCATGGCCCTCCGCGTCCAGGCGAAGTACGAAGTCAGCCATCGTGCAGGGTCAGCGACAAAGGGACACAGCGACACAGCTCCACAGGATACAGCAGTACAGCTCCAGGAGGACGGCTGCAAGACGCTCCAGCACGGGCAAGCAGAAGACACGGGGCCGGAGACTCGAAGAACCGTGCCGAGCAGAAGACACGAGGCCGCAGGAGCCGGGCGGGCACTGGGAGCTGCGGGCCGCAGGAGCCGGGCGGGCACTGGGAGCTGCGGGCCGCAGGAGCCGGGCGGGCGTATCGGGGCCAGGCCAGCGCTAGGAGGGGCCGAGCGGGCGCGAGGAGGAGCTGGACGGGCGCTAGGAGGGGCCGGGCAGGTGCTAGGAGGGGCCGGGCGGGCGCTAGGAGAGGCCGGGCGGGTGCTCGGAGGGGCCGGGCGGGCGCTAGGAGGGGCCGGGCGGGCGCTGTGGGACAGGCGGGCGCAACGGGCCGGGCGGGCGCTTGGAGGGGCCGGGCGGGCGCCAGGAGGGGCCGGGCGGGCGCTAGGAGGGGCCGGGCGGGCGCTGTGGGACGGGCGGGCGCAACGGGCCGGGCGGGCGCGGAGGGGCCAGGCGGGCGCGGAGGGGCCAGGCGGGCCCTAGGGGCCAGGGTGGCACGGAGGGGCCAGGCGGGCGCGACGGACCAGGCGGGCGCTAAGGGGCCAGGCGGGCGCATAGGGGCCAGGCGGGCGCGACGGGGCCAGGAGGGTGCGATGGGCTGGGCAGGCGCGACGGGCCGGGCGGGTGCTATGGGCGCGACGGACGGGCGGGTGCTACGGGCCGGGCGGGGGCGATGGGCCGGGCGAGCGCTAAGGGCCGGGCGGGAGCAACGGGCCGGACAGGCGCTAAGGGGCGGGCGGGCGCTACAGGCCGAGCGGGCGCTAAGGGCCGGGCGGGAGCGACGGGCCGGACGGGCGCTACGGGCCGGGCTGGCGCGACGGGCCGGGTGGGCGCGAGGGCTAGGTAGGGGGCGATAGGCTAGGGCGCAGGCGGAAGTGGGTGGGTGGACCTAACCTACTCGTGATACCATGTTAGAATGCGAGAATAATGACTAGTGTGAGAAACCTAGAACATATACCTGTTGGGATTGTACTCACTAGAAGCACACACCTAGGCTAGCCTATAACTTCTACATACAGCATACCGTAATCCCCCGTATAAAACACCCTATGGTGTTGATAAAAATGCAACGAAATTTTGGGTTGGGTGTAATTGAAGGCAAAAAAAATACAGCACCCAGGAGTTATGGAATGTGCATATTCAATTTTTGATTTGAATTCAAGTGTACTTGTGACAGGGCATTGTTCTGAGTATGGAGTCCCATTCTGCTATCTGATCGCGTACCCAACGATTTGGTCCATGTGCATGCCACATCGTCGACGTAAGTTGTTGATTCAGTATGCTGCCAGAGTAGCCAATCAGCTTGTGGTGCAGGCAGCCACCTTGATGCCTCCAACCCACGCTGTGCCAGCACAGCATGGGGTGGTGAAATCAACGGCACATTCCGTCGATGCCTTCTCACGACCGGCCAGCGCACGGAATCACACATTCTGGATGGTCGTGAGAGGCATTTCATGGGCGATAGGGACGAGGGAGTCGCCCACGTCCTTGCCTTCCCCTCCAACCCACTCTTGAACTGGGTCTACCCCGCTCCGTCCGCTCATTTTCAGTTTCGACTCCAGGATGCCTTCAAGACAGCCCCTGCAAGGGCTGTCTAAGGCATCCTCTAGCTCCGTCTCTGTAACGTCCCCTCGCCATGGCCTCAGGCTCTAGCTTGTCTCGCCTTCTGACTCGAAAGGGCCCTTATGGCCAGCAGACGTTTTTACTTCGTCGGTCCTCTGCCGACGGCGATGCCGCTGCGACAGACTCTACAAGCGTCGACGCCGCTGCGACAGATTCTGCAAGCGGCGACGCCACTACGACGGAAGGGCGTCGTCCCCTGCCCCGCGTCAGCGTGCCGAGTTTCCCGGAGCCCACTCGACGACCCCGTGGTCCTACCTTGAATCACGATGTCCATGCCCCTGCATCTCGAAGCAGGATGACAAAGCGGAAGCGCCGCTCTTACTCTACCTCGGAGAAGTTGTACTGGCTTGCCATGCTCAATGCTCAATCCGACCTCTCTGTGCGTGGACTCGCAAAGCTTGCAGGTGTCCAGCCGGTGTCGATTTGGGAGTGGAAGAATGCTCGCAAATGCCTCCGTGTTGCTGCCAGCTGCCGCAAACACCTCGTCGGTGCCGGACGTCCCGCGAAGTACCCGATGATGGAGAGCGCCCTCTACCGACAGTTCCTGAGGCACTGCGGGAGGGGGCTTGCCGTCTCCGTCAAGCTGCTGCAGAAATGGAATCGCTCGTACATGCGCGTACATCATCCCGACGTCGACTGGAGAGCGTCGAGTCGCTGGACGTTCAGATTCCGCGCGCGCTGGGGCCTTACGCGTCGAGTAAAGACGAAGATGGGGCAAAAGCTCGCCGACGGTAAACTGTCGTCCCATCCTTGTTATTCAATCCCTTGCCGCGACTTTCAATATTTGATTCTTTGGATTGTCTTGCTTCTCGCGTGTTCACGCCTGAATTTGTTCTCCGACTGTTTTGTTATAGGCAGACATGAGGACGAAGATCGAGAAATTCTGGGCGTTAGTCAAACAGATGCGGATTCTCAACCGGTACAACCTCGACCACATCGTGAACGCCGACCAAGCCCCCCTCTTCATTGAAATGCCCTAGGAGAGAACGTTGGAGCACAGAGGCTCCCGTACGGTGCATGTGAGGACGGCCGGCTATGAAAAGGAGCGGCTCACCGTCATGTTGGCGGTCACCACGTCGGGATTGAAGCTCCCGCCGTATGTCATCTTCAAGCGGAAGACGCTGCGAAAGATTCAGGTTCCCCCGGGTAAGAATCGCCTTTGCTTTTCGCTCTGTGCATAGTGTACACCGATGCATACCCTCTGACTGTTGTTGTGGCTTGTGATTGTATCCAGGTGTCATCATCCGAGCCCAGCCGAAGGGCTGGATGGACGAGAAGCTTGTCCAGGACTGGACTACTCAAGTCCTGAACCCGTTCTTGCGCCCGCTGCGCGAAGCGAGGAATAGTCGCAAGGAGGCGCTCGTCATCCTGGACTCGTACAAGGGCCACCTCTCGCAAGCAGTCGGGCAGACAATGAAGCTGTGCAAACTTACCCGCGCGGTCATCCCCGGTGGTTGCACGCCTCTCGTTCAACCACTGGACGTCGCAGTGAACAAGAGCTTCAAGGCCGGCGCGCGCGACGGTGCGTGGTTTGAGCAGTTCGGCATCGACTGAAGACTGCGGCAGGTGAGCCCCTTCCTAGTCGCTTCCTCAGTCATTATTAGACTTCTTGCTTGTTGACGAATTCCACCGTGCCCGTTCCCAGTCGTTATCTCGCCGTGCCTGTGTTCTTCTCCTCCCATCATGCTCCCGTCCCATGTGTAGGAAATCTGAAGAAGCCCCCGGCTGAGCTCATCTTGAAATGGATTGCTCGGTCATGGGAGGCTGTGCCAGAGGAGCTCGTGCGGAGTTCATTCAAGACGTGCGGGATATCAAATGTGCTGGACGGCACCGAGGACAACCTCGCTCTTTGCCACCTCCGCGGCAAGCCCGACCTCGAGGTGATGGACGATGTCCATGTCGAGGAGGGCGAGAGCGGCTACATCAACCCCCTCTACGACGCCTTCATCGATGTGGACGGGGACGTCGCCGACGACGAAGAGGCAGATGCAGCGTCGCTGGCGGCTGACGACATCGACTGTGCTGAAGCGGCAACCGAAGCAGCTGAGACGAGCGCAGACAATGCAGAGACTGCATCAGCAGCAGCAGCAAGTGTTGATGTGTGGCCGGCAGAAGGCATTGCAGAGGAGGATGACGACAACTGCTGGTGGGATGAGCTTGCAGATGGGAGCGACGTCGAGATGTGGCAGGCTGGTGATGAGGAGACTGAGGAGGACGACTAGAGCAGTGGCAGAGGCATGAGTATCTGGCGTAGTGTAAGGATTTAAAGTGTAGTGGTTAATTTAGGTTCTAGGCAGAGCCAGTAGGTAGGATTCAAGCTCCACGTGGTGCCACTAGCTATTTCAGCTGTGAATTTTAGCCGAGTAGTGACTAAGTAACTCTAGTTGTATTGCTAACGTATAATTCAAGAAGTTGTATACAGCAAAACATAGAAAAAATGATTTTTCATCTCGGAGGAGGGTGGTCAAATGTTTTCAAGGCCAAGGGTAGGGTGGTAACTAAATCCAGTTAAATTAAACAGCCTTACCCGCTCAAGCTACCCGGGGGAGCTTAATTCCGGCGGGTGTTTTATACGGGGGATTACGGTATGTATAAGTTGACAGGTCATGAGGCTCTTGGTTAAAACCATCTGGACACTGCTTGCTGTAGCTCCCAGGTTGTCAAGCTTGCATCTACCGGAATTCTTTTTCAAGCTTGCATTAAGTAGTGTCTTGCGTCAAGCTAGAAAATGATCGTTGTTGCTCAAGAAAATAATTGAATGATTAGGAAATAGGATGACAATAATCAGGAGTACAGTTTGTTTGTTTATCCACATGTGCTTGCTACACCTTCTCAGCCTTGGGAAGCATCACCTCCTTTCTCGGCCTTGCACTCCATAACTGTGTTCTACAGGCATTTGACGTTGACGTCGACGTCTACATCGAGGAAGCTCCTCAAGCGACTTCAAGAGCACTGGTTACCACCCAAACCAGGTGCACTTTCCCAACCTCGCCTGGAAGCCACGCGACCAAATTGTGGAAAGCGCAAGCGAAAGGGAAGAGGAGATAATTTCAAAATTGCGCAAAAAAAAACTTCTGCCCAGGGCAGGAGAGAAATTATCCGGGGCAAAATGACGAAAAAAGGTTAAGCTGAGATATGACTCGTTGGCGATGGGTTTGTTCAGCTGCTGTTTTTTGCAGGGCAGGCCCAAGCTCGCGAGGGGGGGTAAAGTGGTGACGGTTGTATTTTTGGGGTGTGGAGGCCTAGTACACCCTTGCGGTTGATGTAACGCCACACGCAAGGTGGACTTCGCGACTAAGCGAACGTCAGCATTGCGTCAGGTTTGCGTCAAATTTGCCAGGGAGGGAAGCGACGGGGGTGTTTCCCTGACGTAGATGTCATCCGCAGATGGACCTGTTCTGTAGGCATGTTGACGTAACTAGGTTCGGGTACGTTGTGCCAGGTTTGGACAAAAATTTGCCGGCTGACCCTCGATCCGAAGCAAAAAATCTCGCTTTCGGAAGGTGCTCTGATGTAATCTGCACTTTCATTTTTTGCCTGCAGAACGCAGCCCATGTGTCGATAAGCTCGGGATGATATCAGCCTCAGGGCGTGTCCAGCGCGTTCGTTTACTATTCACTTTGCGGATCAGGTACAGAATTTTGTCCTGGTAGCCCGAAATTTCGTGTCCATTCGGACACGCACGATAAATTGACGGTTTCGGCGGACACCTTCCAGACGTGCCCACAGACGTGAGCCACATGTTTCCGAACCGAATGAAAATCGTGCGCAAATTATGTACACGGTAGAAACGTCCAAAATCTGGCTGGCGAAAAATAGAACGCTTACCTTCGCCAGGATTTCGTGACGCTTGCGAAGCACGGCGAAAAAAGCGGAAGAAGAATTGGAGTTGCATGCGCGGAAAATTGAGCCCTCCATTTTTTTCCCCCTGGGTGGAGTCGCGGCTCGTAATGCGTGTTCGCGAAAGCGGGCGGGGCCTCTTTCCCGGGGCGACATTCGGTTACCCTTATGTTCGCGCGTCAGTCTGTTATGTGCGCGCTGCGCACCCGCTCATCTGTCGAGCCACGGGCGGGACACGTATCCACTCGTGTCCCAGCGTTTTGCTGTTGATACAGTAGGTGTACCTCAACACATTCACACTTGGCGAATCAATATTTCTGCGTGTGAAAAAAACGTCAAAAATTCGTGTTGGGGCAAAATGAACGCTCTGGACACGCCCTCAACTCCCCAGCATCAGCCGAATCCAACAGTCAGCCAGATTTGCATGCTCCATCGCCGAGCCCAGCTTGGCAATGTGCAAATGCCTAGTGACCGTGTCGCCAGTGCCTAGAGATTACCTCTTGCTACGCAGGAGCTTCCATGGGGCTTGCGGGTGTTGGGCCTTGGGGCCTGTCCCCTTCTTGGCGCGCCTTCCGCCGTTCTCCCACAGCCTTCCGCTGTTCCCCAACAGGCTTGCGCCACTCAATGGCGCCTAGGCCTGGCTTCTGGGCCCTAGAGTATGGGTGAGACCACGCCCATGAGGACGCCGATCCCCAAAAAGACGCGCAGCGGGCCAGGCGTTCAGCTTTGTAGCGAAACGCCGCGTGCCCTATGGTTCATGAAGTCGCTCGTTTCGCATACAAGCACGGAATCACTGTTTCTGGGGCCAGCGGTCCCGTTTTCCCGCGTTTTCTCCCTCCGCCGTGCTACTGGAGAATTTCCTCCCTCGATTATACCCCTTCCCTCCACTTTCAGTCGACCTAGTGAAGGTCACGAATCCTTCGTGCCAAAGCAGTGCTTTTGTTACAACTCGCCACGCAGATTCGGAAATTCGTGCATTACGACCTTGTAACCCTAACCAGATCCACCGGTAGCCTCCCTGACTAGGTCCTGTTTCCCAGCCTCACTCCAAAGATTTCGTTCTGCAAGGTCGTACCTTATTTGACATTCGCCATCCTTGTCACCAGCGGTACGTCGACTAAGGAGTTATGACTGCATTTTTAAAGTCGTACTATGCAAGGATGGTTGCATTTAACAGTATTTTTGCACGGGATCAATATGGGTTTATGTCCATTCTACGTCTATGCTAATCTCCTCTAGCGCTTTCCCTTTCGCTTAATTCGACTCATGCATGCACTTTCGTCCTTGTAACAACCCTTGCCCTTATATCATGGGCAACAAGGGTTGAAGTCCAAACCCAACATCCAAGATCCTAGGATATAAAATGGAGTACAAAATCAACTAACGATCCCCTAGCGTAGTATTTAGGAGGAACCTCCTCTAAGAGATAGCTTAAGCTTGAGGAAGGCCCTTGAAGACAAGTGCTTGAGACTCTGGTCGGGTAGGGCTTCCCCTAGGAGATCACACTAGAAGCCACTAGTCAAGGGAAGCTTGTGAGGAGAGCTCATGACTTAGAGAAAAATCCCATTTCAAGATTGATTTCTTGGAGTGGGAAGTTGAGCATGAGCTTCTCAGCTGAGACCCCTTCCAATGACTCCCAGCAGCTGCTCAACCTCCTCCATGGCTCCAAGGAGGTGAGCTAGCTTATGTGGCAAAAGGGTTGGATTTCCAACCAATGAGAGGTTTACAACAATATATTCAGATTAGCATATAGTGTACAGCATAAGAATATTCGAGTTGAGTTGGCACTGCCAACCGACTCCCTGGTTCTGATTGGTCGCAAATCCAACCATCGCGTGAGTTGGGAATTTCGCCAACTAAATTTGTACAACTAAAATCTGATTGGTCCCAAGTGCCAACCAATCCTAATCCTCCCCTCCCAACCCTTCCTTCCCATTTTGCGCTACCTAGCATAGGTAGCCGCTTTGTGGAAAGCGGTTGGGAAGGTCGTTTCTAGGCCCGCGTACTGTGCAGAGGCCATGCGTTACACTCCTCCCCCTCCAGGTGGCAACGTCCTCGTTGCCGTAGAGTGCTTCTGGGGACGGGTGCTTCGAGCGCGCCGAATCACATTACGACCAGGGTCAACACCATCCACTGGTTGTGAGGCTGCTCTTTGAGCCAGGTCTTCTAGATATCCGTGAACCGCAGTTTTGGTCAAATGTTCCTCTGGCTCCCATGAGTTGTGTTCAGGCCCATAGCCTTTCCACTTAATGAGGAACTCGCGTACTGTCTTGCGGCCGCGCTGTCGATCACGGTGCATGAGCACACGCTCGACCTCATAAAAGAGTTCCTCTCCGAGGACGATTGTTGGCGGAGGTAAGTACTTGCCTTCAGCAATGTACTTATTGAGCAGAGACACGTGGAAGACATTGTGAATCTGCAATGTTTCGGGTAACTTCAACTTGTAAGCTACCACACCAACGCGCTGGATCACCTCGAATGGCCCAATCCATCGAGGGAACAGCTTTCGTGCCCCAGGGATTTTGAGACGAATGTACTTCGTGCTCAATAATACCTTGTCTCCAACCTCAAAAGAGACTTCCCGGCGTTTCATGTCGGCATAAGATTTTTGTCGCTGCTGAGACAGCTGCAGGCAGCGGCGAGCAGACTTGAGCGCTTCTTGCTGCTTGCCCACAAAGTCTTGCGTGGCAGGGAATCGCAGTCCGCCTATCCCATGCGTAGCAGGTGTCGTGGGATGCCGACCACAGTTCAGAATGAAGGGTTTTTCGTGGGTACCTTCATGGACGGAATTGTTCACTGCAAACTCAACCACAGGTAACAAGTCATCCCAATCATCCTGAGTTGGGCCAATGAATGAACGAAGCATTTGCTCAAGTGTACGATTCGTCCGCTCTGTCTGCCCATCCGTTTGGGGATGGAAGGCTGACGCCATCTTTAGCTTCGTTTCGAGTGTCCGTGTAACTTCGTGCCAGAACCGGCTTGTAAAGCGCGGATCTCGATCGGACACCAGCACACGCGGTAATCCGTGTAAGCGGAACACGTGTGCTACAAACAACTTGGCCGTATCTTCCGCAGATACGTCTGTCGTAGTAGCAACGAAGTGCACCATTTTGGTCAGTCGATCCACAAAGACCAAGATCGCAGTATGACCGTCTCGTGTTTTTGGGAGGTCTGTGATGAAATCCAGTGAGACAATCTCCCAGGGTTCGTCTGGAATCTCCAGTGGTTGAAGCAAACCACCAGGCTTTTTCGTGTTTGACTTGTTGCGTGCGCATGCATCACAACGCGACACGAATTGTTGGACCTCAGTCCCCAATCCAGGCCACCAGTAAACGTCACTTAAGGCCCACCGGGTTTTCTTGATACCCAGGTGTCCCTCGTACCTGGTGCTATGCACTTCCTCAATTATATCATTCCGCAGGTTACCCACGTGGGGTACCACAATCTCTTGCTCTCGCCACCAGAGCTCATGCTCGTACTTGAGGCCCTTCGTATTTTGTGGGTTCTGAAACCAGGAGTCAATATGGTATCCTGTGCGGATGCGTTTCAGAAAACCACAGAAGGTGACCTCACTCACTCGAGCCACGGCAAGAATACCGAAGCAAGCAGCAACCACTGCCTTATCCTCGGTTTCTTCAAGCCCAGTCGCTGCCCCTATCGGCTTTCTGCTGAGGGGGTCAGCCATGTTCGTAGAACCTGCACGATATCGAATATCGAATGTGAACCCACTAAGGAGTTCTGCCCAGCGGGCTTGGCGCCGAGTGAGCGTGGCTTGAGTAGAAAAATAGGTGTTCGGACAGTGGTCTATCATGACCACAAACTCCACACCTTCCAGATAACATCGCCATGTGCGCAGCGCATGCACGACCGCCAGCAACTCTTGTTCTGACGTCGTATAGCGCTGCTCTGCCGGGGAGAGTTTCCTACTCTCAAATGCCACTGGGCGGCCCTCCTGCAAGAGTACCGCCCCAATCCCTACTGTCGAGGCGTCTGTGACCACCTCATAGGGTTTAGAAGGATTTGGCAATACCAGAACCGGAGCATTGGTCAGCTTTGTTTTGACTTTGTCAAATGCCTCTTGGCATTGTCGAGTCCACCCCCATGCACTACCCTTTCGGGTGAGTGCTGTGAGAGGGGCAACGACAGTTGAGTTATTTTCCAAGAACCGGCGGAAATAATTGGCCAGGCCTAGGAAGGATCTGAACTGGCCCACGTCTTGTGGGACGGGCCAATTCTGAACAGCCACCACCTTCTTGGGGTCGACTTTAAGTCCGTCATTCCCGACAAGATGACTGAGGTATTCCAGCTCGCGTTTGTAGAAATGGCATTTCCATAAACGAGCATAGAACTTGTGTTCTCGCAACTTTCCTAACACCCCTTTTAGGTGTTGAGTGTGCTCCTCTTCAGTCTTGGAATAAACTAAGATGTCGTCAAGGTAAACCAGAACAAAGTGTCCGATTGCTTCGCGGAACACATCGTTCATGGCCCTTTGAAAAGAGGCTGGAGCATTGGTCAAGCCAAAGCTCAGCACACGCCATTGAAAATGGTCAAACGGCGAACGGAATGTCGTCTTGGGAACATCTTCCTCAGTGATGCGCAGTTGGTGGTACCCCTGTGCCAGATCCAACGCGCTAAACCACTGAGCACCCTGGAGTCGATCGAACAGTTCTTCTATCATTGGAAGAGGATATCTGTTCTTGATCGTGATCTTGTTTAAGGCACGGTAGTCGACGCACATGCGTAAGCCACCACCCTTCTTGTTAACGAACAAGATTGGTGCTCCATATGGTGATGCGCTTGGCTCAATCCATCCCTTCCTAAGGTACTCCTCAATCTGTTGTTTAGCCTCCTCGTACTCAGCTGGACTGAGGCGATACAGAGGTCAAAACGGTGGGAGCTTTCCAGGCTCCACAGGGATGGTGTGGCCCACGGCGCGGTTAGGAGGGAGTCCGTCTAGAATAGACTCAAAAACCTCCTTAAACTCATCCGCCAGTACCTTCATTTGAGGTGGAAAATCCTCAATGTCTGGCGTTGGGGTTCCAGCTTCCTCGAGCTGTACGACGAAAAGTGTGTTAGCAACGCGGTAATGCTGTCCGAATTGACATGCAAGAGCAAAGCACACGTCTGCACTTTCGTAATTTGAACCGCCGGGATGGTTGTGTCAACAGACACCTGCCACTGGATTGGTTCACCATTCTGTAGGTGTGCCTCGTCAATGCGTTGTAGCTTATCGTTTTTGTTCTCTTCTTTTCCTCGTGTGCTCCGCACAGACCCACTATTGCGCTTCTGCCTATTTCGACCATCCCGCGGCTGCATTTGTCGAGGTAAGACCTTGCATTTATCGGCGAGGGGCTCTTTTCCGTCGTCGCAACCGCGTGATCCTTTACTGTCGTGCTCATCGCACGCGATATCAATGCCATAGTATCCAGCGGTAAGTCTTTTTATTTTCTCGGCCATCTGAGTTTCTTTTTTCTGCCTTTTCTTGTTCCATTTTCAAGGCGAGGGCAGCCCCGTTCAATCTGCCCATGCTCTAGTGCCCTATTGCTTCGTGTTAATGATGGTTGTTTTCCGTTCAGAATTGCCCTTTACCCCTGTATGTCAACATTTGCCCCTCTTGTGCTTATCGAATTTATGACGCTTTGTTTGCCTCGTGTCTTTTGCACGGCTTTCATTGGCGTGCTCTGGCAAAAAATGCAGGTTCAGACTTTTGCTACTCGCATTATGCTTTTTTTTTATTCCACAGAAATGGGTAATGTTAATTGCACATTTTTTTTCATTGGGTTATATGGCTTGTATAATAAAGTGTTTCATTGTAGCATGACTTGTATAAAACAAGTGAGAGCTACTAGCGAGGATGGTTTGAACAGTTAATGCGATGCATAGTGAACACTGTACAAACACTTCAGGGCCAGTTCTCGGACAGTTTCCATTCCGAAAGCCACCCCAAAACTGTCCAGTTTCTGCCCCGCAAGCATCATACCTTCATTCGGAAAACTATCCGAAACGCCATTCCGAAAAGACACCTGTTTCTGCACGGAATATATGTTCTCGGACAGTTTTGGAACAACTGATTTTGGTGATGTTAGAGAACTATTGCGCCCAAATCATTTCTGAAGTACGTGAGAGCTTGCGAGCTGAGTTGCAAGCTAGTATGGCTGCAGCCGGTGAGGTAGCAGTGAATCCTCCTCCTGCTACGCCTTCTGGAGATAGTCAGCGCGCTAGACCGGCGATTCCCGATTTCTTCATCCCAGGCAAAAGTCAACTCGTTGTTAGTCGTTTGCTCTTCTTAGTGGAGCAGTACTTGATGCTGAGCCACGTTGCACCTTCTGAGTGGAGTACCTTTGGCGGCACGTTACTTCGCGGCTCCGCTGTTGCTTGGTGGCAAGCTGCACACACCTCTATCACCTCGTGGCAGCACTTCACGCAGGCGTTCACGGCTGCCTTCGAACCAGTGAATCCGAGCATCAAGGCGCGTGATCGACTTGCGGCTCTCAAGCAGCTGAAATCCATTCAAGAATATGCCGCCAACTTTCACGACATTGCCCAGAAAATCCCCGACCTCTCCGACGCTGAACGCATGGACCGCTTCAAGCGTGGGTTGAAGCAGAACGTGCGTATGGAGGTTGAGCTGAGGGATTGCACGACGCTTGAGGAAATGATCAGAGTAGCTGAACGGTATGACTCAATTCAATTTGCTTACAAAGCAAGGTTTCCTTGTGCCCCGTTGCTCCCTTTTGCTCCCTCCTCTCAGCCCTCTGCTTCAACAGGCTACGCTCAGCAAGAACCTGCTTTGATGGACCTAGATGTGATGGAGAAGAAGCAGAATCGGAACCCCTCCGTCATCTGTTTCAAGTGCGGCAAGAAAGGTCACATCTGGCAATTCTGCCGCAGTCCTCCAAATCCAAAACCACTTCTTCCTACCCCTGGAAAAGGTGGTGACCAGTAAGTGTGGGCGACTTTCTGGTGCAACCCCTAGCCCCATGACCGCTTCCCTTGAAAACCCTTCTCCCTCTAAACCCCTTTACCTCTCTATGACCATTCGAGGCCGAGTCGTTAAAGCCTTGATTGACAGTGGTTTCTCCTCTAATTTCATCTCTTCCTCACTTGTATCTGAATTATCTCTCCCTCTCCAACCAGACATAAAGCCTCAGACAGTCTTACTTGCCGACGGGTCATCCCTCTCGTGTGGCCCCATTCCTTACCCTGTCAACTGCACCATCGGATCTTACAAGGGCAAGCTTTGCTTTCAGCAAGCTCCCTTGAAAGGTCACGATGTCATTCTTGGGAGAAACTGGCTTTCTGCCAAGAACCCGTCCATTGACTGGACCCATGACCATGTCACCATCAAGCATAACGGCACAGACATCACCCTACCTCAATTCCCTTCTTCCCCTTCCTTACCTACCTGCAATCTTCTTTCTGCAAGACAGATAAAGAAATCCCTTAAATACCCCATTGCACAATTCTTTCTCCGCTATCTTCACCAAAATTTTCAATCCCTCCATCTCCTCCTGTGTCTAATGACCCCCTTGAAATTCAGAAACTTCTCTTTGAATTTAAGGATGTCTTTCTCTCAGACCTCCCTCCAGGACTACCACCCAAACGAGCCGTTGACCACATAATCTGCCTACAGCCTGGATCTGAGCCTACTGTGTGTGCTACGTATCGGATGAGCACGGTGGAGTTGCAAGAAGTCCAGAAGCAACTTGAGGAGCTCCTGGACAAAGGCTTCATCCGCGTAAGCTCATCGCCCTATGCAGCACCAATCCTCTCAAAAAGAAGGATGGCAGCATGCGCATGTGCATCGACTACCGTGCGCTCAACAAAATCATCATCAAGAACCGCTACCCCCTTCCTCGCGTTGAGGAGCTTTTCGACCTGTTGGGTGAGGCAAAAAAATTCTCGAGGCTTGATCTTCGCAGCGGCTATCACCATGTGCGTGTCGTTGACGAAGACATTGAGAAAACAGCCTTTAGAACTCGGTATGGGCATTTCGAATTCCTTGTCCTTCCTTTTGGATTGACAAATGCCCCTGCCACTTTCATGTGTATGATGAATGATATCTTCCCTGATTTCTTAGACCGATTTGTCTTTGTCTTCATTGATGACATTTTGATGTATAACAAATCCTTGGATGAGCATGTCCATCATATAACACAGGTGCTGACTCGTCTACGCCAGCACCACCTTTTCGTCAAACAAAGCAAGTGTGAGTTTCCTCAGTCCTCGATTCCTTTCTTGGGCCATATTATCTCACACAATCAGTTGTGCATGGACCCTTCTAAGGTAAAAGCAGTCCAAGATTGGAAGCCTCCAACTTCCATCAAGGAACTGCAAGCCTTTCTTGGCCTCGCCAACTATTATCGAAAGTTCATTCAACACTTTGCTGCCATCACTTCCCCCCTCTCTAACCTACTGCGTAAGACAGAAGGATTCCATTGGGGACCAGACGAAGACAAAGCCTTTGAAGCCATCAAACAAGCCTTAACCTCTTCTCCTACTCTAGCCCTTCCCAACCCTTCCCTTCCTTACACCATATGGACAGATGCCTCCAGTGTTGCAATGGGTGCAATCCTTTGTCAAGATCAGGGACATGGCCTTCAACCCCTTGCTTTCGACTCTCGAAAGCTCAAACCTGCTGAGTGCAACTATGCCACTCATGACCGTGAGATGTTGGCCATAGTCCATGCCATAAAAAAGTGGCGTTGCTATGTCCACATGCAACCCGTCACTGTTCTTACTGACCATTGCACCCTTCAACATATCAAGACCCAACCTCACCTTACCCCCAGACAGGCTCATTGGATAGAATACTTGGAACAGTATGTGCTTGAGCTGAAGATTGAGTACGGGGCTCGTCGCCTCAATCCTGCTGAATCATTGACTCGACCTCCACCCTCTCAGCTTTCAGCCATTGGCACAGTGACTTGGGATGAGAAATTCATCAACAAGTTCACCAAAGGATATCGGCGTGACTCATTTTACCTCTCCTCTGCCCCTACCCATAAGTCTATCTACTATGAATCCCCTTTCTGGTACAAGACAGACTCTCACGCCATCTGTGTCCCAGCAAACCGAAAGTTGCGTCACCTCTTGCTTCGCGAGCATCATAACCAGAACGCACACTTTGGAGTCGACAAGACACTTGCGGCCATCTCTGCTAATTTCTTCTGGCCGAGGCTCTCTCGTAACGCTCGCTCCTACGTGCGCTCCTGTCATATCTGTCAGTGTAACAAGGCTCACAACGCACCTCCTTATGGTCTCTTACATCCCCTGCACATTCCTGAGCTCCCTTGGAGCCATGTCACTCTTGGCTTCATTACTGATCTTCCCCCTACTGCCTCTCATCATAATGCCATTCTTATTGTCGCTGACAAGCTCTCTAAAATGGTGCATTTCATTCCCACATCCACCACAGCCACTACACAGCATACTGCTGAGCTTTTCTTCAAAGAGGTGGTACGTCTTCATGACGTCCCCTGTTTTCTAATCTCTGATCGTGATTCCCGTTTCCTTAGCCGATTCTAGCAAACCCTCTTCAACAGGCTCGGGACCAAGATTCACCTCTCAACCGCCTATCACCCTCAGTCACATGGGCAGACTGAAAGGATGAATCAAACGCTTGAAGTTGGTCTACGAGCCTGCGTCAACGCGTGCCAGGACGACTGGGATCTCCACCTACCTGACATCGAGTTCTCCTACAACAACACAGTGAACCTCGCCACTGGACAGACCCCCTTCTACCTTGCTACTGGACAGAACCCTCGCACTCCCTCTTCACTCGTACACAGCCCCACTCGAGATACTGCAGCAACTGCTTTCCTCAGCTGCAAGAACACAGGCATTGCAACAGCACGTGCATCTCTTCTTCGAGCACAACGGCGTATGATCCAGTATGCTGACCAGCATCGGCGTGACATCCATTTCAAAGAAGGTGACCAGGTTCTCCTCTCAACGGCCAATCTCCCTCTACTGCAAGAAGGCCTTACTCGTAAACTAGCTCCTCGCTTCATTGGACCCTTCACTATCACCCAAGTCCTCTCTCCTCTCACCTACCGCCTTATGCTCCCATCTCACACCAACATCCATCCTGTCTTCCACGTTCAACTTCTACGCCCTTACCATCAACCCCCTTCTCACTTTCCCTCATCTTCTAAGCCTCCTCCTCCTATGTTCACTCAAAGTCCTGACCTTTCTGAAGTTAAGAACATTCTTGCTCATGAAGACACCTGCAACGGCACCTACTACCTTGTGAAGTGGCGTGGGCAAGATGAATCCCACAACCTTTGGATTCATGAGAGTGTTTTGCAGTACACGCAGCGAGCCCTTACTAAGTATCTTGCTTCCAGGGCAGCACCGAGGACAGTGCTCACTGGGGAGGGGAGTAATGTTACAAGGCGAAAGCGAACTCACCCGAAAGTTCGCCAACTCAGCGAACTGTAGATTTCGAGGTTGGATTCATCCAACCAAAATCGTGCGCCTTGAACTGAACAACTCCCCAATCCCAAATTTGTACAGCTGCCTGTGAGTCGCAGCACTACTCCAGAGCAGATTTCGAGAGCCAGCAAAGCGTGGAAAGCGCCAGCACAAGCTAGAGATTAACTACTGCAGCTACTACAGACGCCAGCAAAGACTACAATTGACATCTACAAGATGACGAAGATGCCAGCTCTACTTGGAAAATGAAAACTACTTGTATAGTTAATTTCTATGCTTGTTTAGCTATTTCCTAGGAGAGACAACAAGGCAAGGCTACTTGTAAATAATCATTAGCTTGCTTGCTTGTCTCCAGCTAGGATAGAAATGCCAAGGTGCCACGGGCGACCTTATCTAGGCGCCTTTAGAAGTACCAAGGTGCCAAGAAAGCTTTCCTAGTATAAGTGCGCTCTCTTCTTTGTTTGAAGCTATCATATTATCTAGTGATTATGCTAGCACTCTTTCTTCAAGGATCCCTCCTCCTCTACTCCTATTAACAGCCCCAGAGCTGTTATACTATGCGAGCTCGTACCTTCACCACTCGCATCCAAGTAGTTCTTTTCACCAGCGGTACGCTGATGAGAAGATTTTTTTGCCTTCCCTAAACTTGCATAGAAGGATGAGATTCAGAGATTATGAGATTAGTATGATTCACTGTTCGGTCTCGGTAAATGTTGAGTTTGAACATATTGTCTTACTGCGTTTAGGCCTGCTCTCTCTCTCCCTCACTCTCTCCTTTTCTCTCGCTCACTCTCCCTGACACTGGCACTTCCATGATCCATCCTAGCAGCTTGAGGCAACCATGGCAGCAAGCAACATCGACGTGGACACTTTCAGAGAATTATTGATCAAGTCTCAGAAGAGCAAGAAGCAGACAAATGATGGTACGTGGGTGGAAGAGAGAGTGGATGGGAGCATGGAAGTGTATGAGATATTTGGGATGTACATAACGAATTATTGGATGGAAGTGTGTCTGTTTTAGTGTGGCAGGAAAAGTTATCTCATCGTTCTGCTGCTCTCGTTTTCCATTTGACTTCAATCTGTGGTTGGTGCTGTCTTTTCCTGTAAGGTTTCCCTAGGTGGCGTGTGTATGTTGACATCCCATGAAGCTGTGGCATTGAGAAACGAATTTGGAATTCCTTCGCGTGAATCCTTCCATTCCTGCTTATCCGTCCACACCCATTTCCTTTCAGACATTGAACAGCTACATAGTTATTTCGATCAGCGGTTATCCAGCCAGGTCGACTTGCTGCATACCGAGTTGGATAATATGCGTGCCGAAAATGTCCAGCTGAAGGCGCAGGTTGAAGGGTTCGAGGAGAAGGACGCTAGACTGAAGGAGCTTGAGAAAGAGGTTGAGACGCTGCAAGCAACAGCAAGGAAGAAGAGAAAGAAGAGGGTTAGGGAGTGCGATAGCCTGCGGGATGAGAGGGTGAAGGAAGTGACAGTGCTGGAAACCATAGTGGAGGAATACCAGAAGATTGTTAAGCAGCAAAAGATAGAAATGGATGACAAGGATGCGAGCCTGAAAAAATATGAGATGGAGGCTGAGCAACTGCAGGCGAGAAAGGCTGCAACGTTTGTGGAGATAGACTTGACCAACGACGTGGATGAGGTGAGGCTGAAGGAAGTGGGAAACAGGGAAGCAGGGGGGTGATTCCTAAACTGCTTTCTCCCCCCAAATTAGGCTGCTATAGCGATTCTTCTTCTGGTGCTTGGACGTTCTTGGCAGGTGATCCACAAGTGGAACGGATTACGCCAGCAGCTGAGGAACACCCAAGAGCACAGGGGGAGGCTGCAGCAGGAAATGATGAAAGCTCAGCTTTCTTGTTCTGCCTTTACCTGGCATATTTCATCACTTGTATTTCTGTAGTCAGTGTCTACTTGTCTCTCAAGTTTATAGTGACTGGCTTGGCGGTAAGCGCTTGTTGCTTGGAGTTCCACCGATACGAATACCATCTTTACCACTCCTTCCATTCATTCCCATAACTCCCAGGTGCTGAGGGGCAGCTTGGGAGATCTCACCAAGGTGTTAGCTGAGGGAATTCCACAGCTAACGAACGCCATGAGCAAGCACATTCAGCCTGTTCTGGAGCAGGAGGAGGAGGATTTGGTGGAAGTCAATCCAGAGCCGTTCGTTGTTCGTCGTTCGCCTTTCGTTGTTCCCTGTTCGCTGTTCGCCGTTCGTTGTTCGCCATTCACTGTTCTCCGCTCGACAAGGAACTGTTCGTTGCAGCATCAGAACGTGATGTGAGGCATGCGCAAGGCATTTGTCCAGGTGCCAGCAGTGTTTCCGTGGTTGCTAATGAGGATAGCATTGAATACTGTCCAGTGGGTCTACTGTCCGGGCAAATATGGTGCTTGAATTTCATGTTTTGAGGGCATGTCTGTGGGCGGAATGAACACTCTACAAGCAAGTGCACCTCTCTCTTAGAACTGAATGAATGGTTGTGTAGAGAGAGAGTACAAGTGAATATACCTAAGTGTTGTACCCTCTAAGAGGTGACCCTATACAATCCATGCAAACATTAGAGATACACATGTTTGACACACCCCCTAGACTGCATAGGGGCAGGTCATGAACAAGCAGCTCAGGGCGGCACTACTAGTCCAGCCACTAAGACAAGGGTCTAAAGACCAGTCAAAAAGGAGTACAGGCAAGGCAAGAACAAGACCAGGGCAGCACTACTAGTCCAGCCACTGGGAGAGGACACAAGTCCAGTCTGAGTACGTATAGATATATAGGACAGTACAAAGTCAGGGCCCTAGCAAGTGAGAGGCTACAGGAACTAGACCGAGCTGTACACAGTGCCGCTGATGATCTTTAGGCGCAAGCGCCTTTGTAAAGATATCAGCTGTGTTGGCACCTGAGGCCAAGTGTACTACGCGCGCCTGGCGACGCTGCTATAGCTCGCGCAGCAGGAAGTACCGCAGCTGGATATGCTTCGCTCTGCCCTCGAGTCGAGGCTCCTGACACAGGAGGATCATGGCCCTGTTGTCAGCGTACAGGACCGGGGCAGAGCTAGGACGCTCACCTAAGTCAGTGAGCAAGAAGGTCAGCCAACGGAGCTCCCGTGCTGCCATGGCACTAGCGTAGATCTCAGCCTCACAGCTGGACTGCGCAACAGACGAGGAGCGGGTAGCTCTCCACGAGACGGCACCTGAACCAAGGCTGAAGCAGTAGCCCTGGGAAGACCTGAGTGTCTCGGCGTCGTCTGCCCAAGAAGCGTCTGTGTCCAGTAAGGACCACTGACCTGCGTCCTCCTAGCACTAACCCCATGCCCGATGTACTTGCAAGATAACGCAAAACCCTCTTAGCGGCAGACCAGTGCTGCGGTCGGTGTCTACCTGTGGCCACAAAGCGAGCTAGGATGCTGAGAGGGTATGCGAGATCTGGGCGAGTGCAAGTCATCAGGTACATGAGGCAACCCACCAGCTCTGTGTAAGGGCCACTGGGCTCTACTGACTCCTCAGGAACTGGAGCAGAGAGTCTGTGGTCTACAGGCAGTGGGGTGGGCTGTGCAAAGGAGAACTGAAGGCCGAACCTCTGAAGGACATGGCGCACCAAGTGTGACTGAGTCAAGGTGATGGTGTGCGCTGCTCTGTCCCTGGAGATCTGCAAGCCAAGATAACGGCGCAGTTCTCCAAGGTTAGTGCAAGTGTGTCTCTTCAGCAGCTCTGCCTTCACAGAGGCCAGTGCGTCCCTGTCTGCTGTGGCTAAGACCAGATCGTCCACGTAAACAAGGATGTAGAACGGAGTCCGGCCAGCACGAACGAAGAGTGAGGGGTCTGCGGAAGACGGAAAGTACTGCAGGTCAGCAAGGGTAGCACGCAGCGTGTCGTGCCACTCACGGGGAGCCTGCCGCAGGCCGTAGACGGGACGCCGCAGGAACCACTGAGTCCCAGGAGGGAAGGTGCCAGTAAAGCCCTGAGGGCGACGTAGGTAGACCTGCTCGTGTAGGCTGCCCTGAAGGAAGGCAGTGGAGAAGTCGAGGGAGTGAAGTTCGTAGTCACGCTGAGCAGCTAGGTGTAACAGAACCCGAAGAGTAGTCATCTTCGGGGTCGGAGCGAAGGTCACGCTGACTGAAGCCTCTAGCCACGTAGCGCGCCTTGAACACAGGCGGCTCTCCAGGGGGGCACTTCACCTTGAAGAGCCAGCGGCCATCGACTACGTTCACCCTAGGTGGGGGAACTGCGTCGACGAAGGTGCCGGTGGATCTCCAAGATGCCATCTCCTGCTCCGTGGCAGCTATCCACTGCGAGGCCCAGGGTCCCGAGGTCGCCTCAGCGTAAGTGCGAGGGGTCGGGATGTCGAAAGCGTCTGGGTCACCCTCAGGGACTAGCAGCATGGAACAGAGATGGGGAGCAGCCTCGGACAGGAAAGCAAGCTCGAACTGGCGGTCCTCCAGGACGTCACTGCCGAGGGCAGGAGCACCCCCGACAGACGGAGGACAAGCAGGGTCAGAGACCAGAGCGGTGGCATAGTCAAGGCGGCGGGTAGAGGCGAAGTCAGCGACCGCAGCGACAAGAGCGTCAAGACACGAGACCGGAACAGACGGGTCGGTAACGAGAGAGGCGAGGACCCGAGGAACAAGAGGACGAGCGGCACGAAGGTAGTCAGACAGAGGAGGAGGCGCAACGGTAAGAGAGGACGGAGGAGGTGATGGTAGAAGGGGAGGACGAGTCGCGTGGGAACGGAGCAACATAGGGTGAGAGCGCATGACAGGGGAGACAGGACGAGCGTGGGAGGGACGGCGAGACCAGACATAGAACGGAGGCGTCGGGTCAGGAGACAGAGGAGGGGACACAAGGGGGGAGCAAGGGGGAAGACGAGCCGGGGACGAGTCCGGCGGAGGGAACACAGGGCCGTAGACACGAAGAGGAGGAGACTGCGGGAGAGGAACAGACGCAGGGTCAGGAGACAGAAGGCCGAGCAGGCGAAGGGCTGACACCGGCGGGGACTGCTGCTGCGGCGGCACAACACCTACACCGGGACCGCAAGCTGCTCCTCGGCTACCTCCGGGACACTCCGGCACCCCCAGAAGGAACACTCCCAGAGCCCGAAACCCCCCGAGCAACAGTACCACCCTCAGGGCCACCGGGGCAGACCACAACAGGAACCCCAGAACTAGCACCCACCCCAACACGGGCACCCCCAGAGTCGACGAACTGCTGCTGCGACGGCGGCGGCGGCGGCGGCGGGAACGATGGGTGCGGCGGCGACGGCAGCGGAGACGACGGCTGCGACAGCAGGGGCGTTGGCGGCGGCAGAGGCTGTGCGGGAGGAGACACTAGGGGAGGG
The DNA here is from genome assembly GCA_027943415.1 of Closterium sp. NIES-67. Lineage (NCBI taxonomy): Eukaryota > Viridiplantae > Streptophyta > Zygnematophyceae > Desmidiales > Closteriaceae > Closterium > Closterium sp. NIES-67. Next base: position 464,141 of record BQMB01000898.1, on the reverse strand, counting down.
GCAGACGGCGAGGACTGCGCCGCAGGACCACCAGAGTCAGAGGACTCCTCGACCGGGACAACCGACGGGAGAGGGGTGACGTGGGACACACTAGAGGGGGCAGGACAGGGAGGGGGAGGGGGGGGGGCAGGGACCACCGGGGAAGGACCAGGAACAGGGGGGGAGTAACAGGGGGACTGCGGTGGGGGAAGCGACGGTAGAAGGAGACGGACTCGTCAAAGGTGATGTCGCGAGAGTGAAAGAACCGGTGAGACGGCGGGTGGTAGAAGTGCCAGTCGGACGCGTCAAGGGGGAAACCTAGGAAGACGCAGGGAAGGGTGGGGGCAGTGAGCTTGTCCGTGCCAGAGGCACGAACGTGAGCAAGGCAGCCCCAGACGTGGAACGCAGACGCGTCACCAGGAGACTCGGTCCAAAGAAGGGTCGGTGAAACCCGCGGCTACTGGGGGTGCGGCCACAGGTTAAGCTGGTGAGCAGCGTAGCGCACGGCGAACGGCCACAGAAAATGGGGTGCACCGGCATGGATCATGGAGGTGCGAGCCACCTCCATGACCAAACCGATTCGTCGCTTAGCGACCGCATTCTACTGTGGGGAGTCCGGCAGGGTGAACGTCTGGATGATGCCCTCCGCACGACAGAAGCGACCAAGGATACCTGAGGCAAACTCGCCACCACGGTTGGAGTGAAGACGCAGGACAGGGAGACCTCAATGGACACGGGCGAAGACAAGCCAGGGAATGAGAGCGTCAGGCACGTCGGCCTTGCGCTCTAGGGGAAAGACTGTGGTGTAACGAGTGAAGTCGTCGACAAGCACAAGGAAGTAGCGCTCTCGACGTGGCTCATGGACGGGGGCGGGGCCCCAGACGTCCATGTGCAGGGTCTGCAGCGGCGCGGCGGTAGGGGGAAAAGAGGAGGAGTGAGGGGCACCGCGAAGCCGACCCTCGACACAAGGCGTGCAAGGTGGGGCGGGGGAGGAGGGAAAAGCGAGGAACGAACCAGGGAGACCAAGGACGAGACCGTGCTGGGACATGTGACGCAGACGCGGGAGCGCAGGATGACCTAGGCGGTGGTGCCATAGGAGAGTTGGGTGAGTGAGGGACCGACAGGAGCAGGCAGCAGCAACCTCGGTAGACGCAGCCACCTGAAGGGGCGCCCCAGCCGGGGGGGTCATGGTGTCCAGGGTGAACAGGCCGGACACCGGGTCCCCGGGGAATGTGGACAGGGGGGCACCAGTGGCGGCCTCGGTACAGACAGCATACCGCTCGTAACCAGGGAACGTAGTGGTGATGCCAAGGTCCTGGAGAAAGCCGACACCAACTAGGTTCCTGGAGAACGAGGGGATATGCAGACCTGTGAGAGAGCCCGAAGGAACCACCGGACAGGGAAGGGTGGTGGAACTGCGAGCGACTACTGGACCGCCGGAGGGGTCAGGAAGAGAAACGGCAGCAGGAACAGGAAGCGGCGTCAGCGTAGTAGAGTCGCGGAAGAAACACCGGGAAGCGCCAGAGTCCAAGGTGAAGGAAAGCGAAGCAGTGGCGTCTGGCGACGGGGCGACAGCGGAAGCACCAAGGCTAAACAAAGCAGAAGCTCCTACGCCTGACGCAGCACGGGAGGCTAAGCTAGGCACACCTACACTAGGCGACAAGGAGTAATAAGAGGGGAGCACACTAGAGTCATCAGCATTTATCACATGCAGGGCAGAAACAATGGCATCCATGTCCATGTCAAAAATCTAAACTCTACGACTAAGCAAACTGTGCCAGTCTGGGAGGTCGGGCGACGGGCCGAAGCGCTGACGAAACAGGTCGTCCAGGCGACGAAACAGCGGGCAGTAGCGTGACCGATCTTACCGCAAACGAAGCCGCGGCGAGGACCGGTCTGGATCTGGTACTTACAGTGCACGCCTCCTGAACCGCCATCCAGCACACCACCACGCGCACAACCACCACTAGCGCCAGGCCACCTGGGCGGGAGGGCTCTCGCCTGCCTCGTTTGCGGCGGCTGCTGCGGCTGGTGCGGCTGCTGCTGCTGCTGTTGCGGCTGCTGGGGCGGCTGCTCAGCTGGACCTGGCAGGGTTCCCTCGTCCGCTCCACCACCAGACGACCCGAATCCACCACCACCTCCACTGGCACCCCCACCTCCTCCGCCGCGCCCAGCCTTGGGGCGGCGGCCCTTCCCCGGACGGAACTAGGCTGCAGCGGCGGTCTCAGCCACAGCTGCAGAACCATCGGAGAAGGTGCATTGAGCGGGGGCACAACCCTGAAAGATAGGGACCGGGACAATACCGCTCGCCTGGCCGATAGAGCGGTGGCGGGTCTCAATAACAGTCAGGGTGCCTATTAAGTCTGTGAGGGTGAGGTCACCGGGGTGAATGCTAAGGAAGCGGTCACGAGCAGCGGCAAGGCGGTCAGGGAGGCGGGTGGCAAGCAGGTAGAGGGTAGAGGTAAGGGGCGGCTGGTGGGCTCTAAGCTGTGCGTCAGTGCAGGCAGCGCGCCAGGTCTCATCTATCGTGCGCAGGTGGGCAGCCAGGTCAGCGACAGTGGGGAAAGACGCAAGGTCAGGAAAGAGCATCGGTAGGATCAGGTGACCCACCGAGGCAGCAGGCGGGGCGGAATAGCGCCAGATAACAGCATCTAAGAAAGCCTGGGTGGTGGTGATAGACCTAAAGCGAGGACGCTCAGACGGGGGGAGGGCATTGCTAATGGCAAGCTGTGCAACAGCGTCACGGGAAAGCCAGACAGAGAGAGCGAGGGCAGCGGCCGCAGTAGACTCGCGCTCAGCAGGTGTAGGGTCAGCAGGCAGCACAGAAGGGGGGTCTGAGCAGGGAAGCGTACCGTCAAGGTGTGCCGAGAGCGAGTGGCCATCCTGCCGCTGACCAGTGAGGTGGCGGCGGAGGTCGGCTAGCCATGCCTCGAACTCCAGAGGCTGGCCTGCAGCGTCGAAGCGAAGCTCCGCCGCCATCAGGAATAGTGCAGGGCAGGGCCAGGTGAGGCAGTGCAGCACGGTACAGTGCGGTGCAACGCGGTACAGTGCGGTACAGTGCGGTGCAGCGCGGTGCCGTGCGGTGCAGGGGGGTGCAGTGCAGTGAAAGGTGATGGAGAACCGTACCAGGAAGGGTGCAGTGCAGTAGCAGGCACGAAGAGCGGGCCGCACGCAGATCGGCGGCAGTCCGGTGGGAAGTTGAGCACGGGGCCGGAGATCGACGGGCAGGGCGCGTGCAGGGGTCGGCAGAACGGGCGCGGGGGCCAGTGGCGGCGGGCGCCGGGCCGGCGAGGACGGGCGCGGGGGCCAGGTAGGACGGGCGTGGGGCCGGCTAGGACGTGCCTGGGACGGGCGCGGGGTCGGCTAGGACGAGCGCGAGGGGGCCTGTAGGACGGGCGCGGGGGCCAGCCAGGACGAGCGCGGGGCCGGTAAGGACGGGCGCGGGAGCCAGTAGGACGGGCGCGGGGGCCGCTAGGACGGGCGCGGGGCCAACTAGGACGGGTGCAGGGGCCGTTAGGACGGGCACGGGGGCCGCTAGGACAGGCGCGGGGCCGGCTAGGACGGGCGCGGGGGCTGTTAGAATGGGCACGAGGGCCGGTAGGATGGGCGCAGGGTCGGCTAGGACAAGCACGGGGGCCGCTAGAACGGGCGCGGGGCCAGCAGGACGGGCGCGCGGGCGCAGCTAGGACGGGCGCACGGGCGCGGCTAGGACGGGCGGCTAGGGCGCGAATAGGTCCTAGAGCGGAAGCGTGGGCGGGGGCGGGACCTACCTACTGCTGACACCATCTTAGAACTGAATGAATGGTTGAGTAGAGAAAGAGTACAAGTGAATATACCTAAGTGTTGTACCCTCTAAGAGGTGACCCTATACAATATATGCAAACATCAGAGATACACATGTTTGACACTCTCAATGTCACCTAGTGATCTGATTCCAATCTTGCAAGGCTTGTCGTTCCTGATGTAACCTAGCTAGTGCATATGATACAAAACAACAGGTACCAGTTCGCAATCCAGGTGAGGTACAGTAGTATGATACAAAACACGTTTGTGTAATAATGCATTACTGGCTAAGTTGACACTGCTAAGCACACTCCATGCAACAAGCAACTTGTTGGGCTAAGAAATAGCCCTTAGGATCTTTCGAGAGACTAAGTCCCAGTTGAAAAAAAAGGAGACTTGAGTAGTGCAGCGGAAGTTGAGTAGTTGAGCCCTTGTACTAGTATGTGAGAACAAGTGATTGATTAAAAGAACAAGCATACAGCAATATATAGAAAGTAGGAAAGTAAGGCAGTTGTAGAATACAGTTGAAGAGCGGTTATCGACTCGCACAGCGACTCGTTTGTCGCTTCGGTTACCATTCTTGCTGTTGTAACGGTCGGTCGCAACCTCCGGTTGCGACCCTTAGAGTTCTTTCGTGTTCTTTGTCCATCCCCTCATGTAACCTCCGTTGACTCGCGTACCCGTTACGATCTTCGTCGAGTGAGGTGTTTATACTTCAGAAACGCTTAAGTCCTCGAGATATTTCCAACACTCCCCTTCGTTTCTGGAGTGCTGCCGTGTCCGGATTCGGTGACGTTTGTCTGCCCGGTCAGTAGCATGCAGTAATCGAACTTTGCTTTCGCCAGTTTCTTCGTCAGGTAGTCTGCAGCCATTTCTGTCGTGGGGCAGTAACTTAGTTGAAGTCTCCCCTTCGCGATTTCATCTTTGACGAAGAAATACCGCAGGGCGATGTGCTTGGTTCGGTTGGCGAAACCATCCTTGTTCGCGATTTTGATCGCAGATTGGTTATCGCAGAGGAGTGATAAGACGGGCAGGGTCGCAATCTTTGCTTCCCCGAGTAACTCTCGCAGGTGAAGTCCTTCCTTGGTCGCAGTGCAGAGGGCGATATATTCTGCTTTGGCCGAAGATAGTGCGATTAGTTCCTGTTTGCTCGACTGCTAGGAGATAGTCCCGATAGGCTCTAGTCGGTAGATGTAGCCCGTCCTTGAGCGTCGATTTTCCCTGTCTCCCGCGTGGTCGGCGTCGACGTATCCGAGTAGTTGTACGGACAATGTCGTTACTTTACTGTAGGTAAGTCCGGTCGTCGGCGTAGAGACGAAGTAGAGTAGTGCCCTATTTAGTTCCTCGAGAATTTCTTGTTCCGGCTGCTTCAGATGCGTCGCCAATTGGCTCGTGCTGTAAGATAGGTCCGGTCGGCAGGTTACTGCTGCGAATAGTAGGCAGCCGAGCTTCTGCTGATACTCCTGGATTTGCTTTGCGGGGAGTTTTGCGGAGGTGTCGTTGTTGTTCCTGTAGCGGTAGGGAGTCGTGACTGTAGTCGGTGTTAGTCCGAATTTCTTCGCGACAACGCCTGCGTATTTTCCAGCATATAGGTAGAAAGCCGAGTTGTCTTCGACGACGTTCAGGCCCAAGTACTGGGTCACGGTGTCAGACACCGTGAGTGTCAAGTCACTTCTCAGCTCCCCTTCGAACCAGGTGGCGATGTCGGTAGTGGAGCCGATGTAGAGCAGGTCGTCGACGTAGACGATGAGTAGGATAAAGTCCCTTTCCTTCTGTAGTCGGTACATGCCTTGGTCGTGCGGTAGCTGTAGGAACCCGATTCTGACGAGGCGACCGTGAAGATGCTGCTGCCAAAGCCGCGGAGCTTGCTTGATCCCGTAGAGGGATTTTATCAGCTGGCATACTTTTGTGGGGTCGTCGATGAATCCGTGGGGCTGCTCGACGAAGATCTCGGCGTCCACAGGTGCGTACAGGAAGGCGTTTGCGACGTCGATCTGGCGTAGTGGTAGTTTCTTCGTGGCCGCGACGGCGAGTAGAATGCGCAAGGAGGTGTGACGGGAAACTGGGGCGAATGTTTCTGTGTAGTCGGTTCCGTATCGTTGATCGAATCCTCGTACGACCCAGCGAGCCTTGAATCGTTCGATGGAGCCGTCCGCATTAGTCTTGATGCGGTACACCCACTTTCCCGAGAGTACGTTCTTCCCGTTGATGTTCGTTCCAGGTACCAGCTTCCATGTATTTCGGTCTTGCAGAGCTTTCAGTTCCTTTTCCATTGCCTCCTTCCATTTCGCCTTATGTTCCCCCCCCAGAGCCTGCGACAGAGTCGTTGGCTCACGCGGAGATGGCGGCGGCGGGTGCTGGACGGAGACCCATAAGCCGAGTATCTGCAGTCCCGTGGGTGTGTGTCGAGGGGAATTTTCATTCCCGGAATAGGCTGCTTCGTCACCATCTTCTGGATCAGGTAAGAAGTTTGGGCCGATGCGTTCTGAGACATTCGTGTCGACCGGGTGGGGTGTAACGTAACCTTGGTCAGCGAAGTGGTAAAGGGTATCGAGGTTGGTGCTATCGAGAGGATTGTCATCGTCGAGTGGAACAGGCACGGAACAGTAAGGGAGTGGTCCGGCAGCTTCTGAAGCTCCAGGTACGTCTTCTTCTGCTGTGTCAGCCTCGGCAGCACGGTCGGCGAAGGAGCGAAGACCCGCGAAGCCGTCGGTGGGGTCGTCTGTGTTGGTGACGTTGTCCAGGTAATGCTGAAGCGTCAGTCGTTCATAGAAAATTACATCACGTGATACCACGGTATTTTTGTCTTGTATGTCGAGGAGTTTCCATGCTTGGAAATCTTTGGCGATGCCGAGGTGTAGTCCCCACCGTGCTCGTTGTGTGAATCGTCCTGCTTGGGCTGTGTGGGGTCTGTATTGTACCATGCAGCCAAAAACCCGAAGTAGTTTTGTGCTGCCCCTTTTTCGTGTCCACAGCAGGTGCGGTGATGCGTTGTTGGGAAGCGAGGATGAGGATAACAAATTGTGCAGGTGGACTGCATGGGTCATCGCGTCTGGCCACAGTGTGTTGGGCAGTCTCATCCCCGGGAGCAGCTTCCGCATCGTCATCTGCAAGGTCCGCTTCATTCTTTCTGCGACCCCCTGCTGCTGGTGAGCGTAGGGCAGAGACACCAGGCGTCTGATTCCTCTTTTCCGCCAAGTAGTTCTTGACTCGTTGCGACTGGTATTCCAGTGCGCCGTCTGACTGGAAGCTCTTGAGCTTAGCTCCTGATTCTCGTTCAGCGATGGGGAGCCACGTCGTAAAGGCTTCGAAAGCTTGATCGCGCGTCTTAAGGTTGTAGTGCCATACATATCTTGTTGCTGCATCGATGAACGTGATGACATAGTTGAAGTCGGCTTCAGTGTCGTCTCGAGGCATGTTTAAGATGTCGCTGTAAACTTTTTCCATCGGTGCGTATGCAGGTGCGCTTGGGTTGTGATGTGATGGAAAAGGTTGGTGGGGAAGATCGGCTTCGGGGCACGTGAAGCACCGTGCGCATGGTCGTCGAAGTTCTTGGCCGCTCGTTGTAAGAAGAGCGTTTTGTTCTAACACTTCGGCTTGGATGGTTTGTAGTACTGTGCTGTTTGCAGGGTACCCGAGGCGTTGGTGCCAGATGTCGTCGGGAGTGCGATGGCCGGGCGAGCGTTGGTACATGTCGGTGTTGGAGAAGAACGCGACGACCGTGGCGGGACTTCGGCAGACTTCTCGTGTGATTGGCATAAGTTGATCTGCTTCGGTTGGCGGTCCTTGGATTGCTGGTGATGGTACTCGGCTGGGTCCCGCTGCTGTTACTGCAGGTGATGTCGAGGAAGGGACGCTTGCTGGTACTTGTCTTTCTTGTCGAATGACTGCTACCGCTCGTGTTCTCTCTGCTGCAGGTATGGTGTTGGAGTACCAGAAACCATCTGGGGTGAAGTCCGGGTCAAGATCCGACGGGTGCATCCATGCGGCGAACGACACGATGCCATCGCTGTCGGCAGTACCGCGGTCGGGGACGAAATCCAACACGAAGACGCCTGACTTCAGGAGAGCGCGACCGATGAAAAGACCGCCCTTCTCGTGGTAAAGGCGAAATTCGTTGGAGTCCGAGTCCCATTCCAGGAGAATCCCTTTTGCCATTAACTGGCTGACGCTGAGTAAATTGTATCCCAAGTTGTCGACGATTAGAACTTTGTTGAGTTGCAGTATAACGTTTGTCTCCATTGACTGAAGTTGAACGACGCCTTGTCTGTTTGTCTTCAGATTCTTGTTGTTGGCGACGGTGATGATAACATCGCGGTTAAGAGGTCGCTCTCGTTGCACGAAGCGCCCGGAATAACACATATGTTGGCCACAATAGCTGTCCAAGAACCAAGTGTTTCGTCCGGTGGGTTCGGCGTTGGCGACTGCAACGTACGTTGGGTTGACCTGAAGTCCTTGTGAGCGCGGCGGCGACAGTTCTTCTTCGTCTGGAGCGTAAGTGGGTGGTGATCCGGGTGCGCAGTTGTCGATGTGTACCATGCAATTGATGATGTTCGGTGTGCCTTGTGCAGATGTGGAGGAACGCCTCGGCGGGCTTTCTTGAGTGGAAGCGACGTGCGGGTCTACTGGTCGATAAGCTCGGGGGCGTGTGCAGTTGAATTTGGAGTGTCCGGATGTTTGACAGTTGTGGCAGAACGGCGGCACAATGGTGAGTCCTCTGTTGTCGCGTCGATCTTGCTTGCCGCGTCGGTTGTAGTAGTTGTCGTTCCTTCGTTGAGTGTAGAAAACTTACGGTTGCTGTTTCCTTGGTTGTCTTTCTTCAAACAGGTCCATCTCCTGTTGTTCAGCATGGAGCTCGGCGCAGAGGTGCATCTCCGAGATTCGTCCGTGGGCGCGAAGAAGCGAGCGGGTGGTTCTCCATTCTTGCCCGAGCCTAGCAAGGACAAGCGTCACGAAGCTTTCTTCAGTGATTGTTCCTCCACACCGAAGCAGGCGGTCGTGGAGTGTCTGGCAGCGACTCATATACTGCATCGCCTTTTCCCTGGTCTTCATCTGTGTTGTTGCCAGCTGCTGCATGAGTCTGCTTTGTGTCACGCTGTCGTTTGCTTGATAGAGACACTTGAGGTGATGCCATGCGAGTTCCGCGGAGTTTCCATAGCTCCGATACGTTCTGATGCTTTGCTGTTCTTGTGGTGACAGGTTCCGCAGGAGAACTGTGTACGCCAGCAGCGACTGATAAGTAAATATTTCTTGCTCCTTTGCAGTGCCATTGCTTGGAAATGGCAGGGACCCGTTGAAGTATCCCAAGAGGTGCGCAGCCTCCATCAGCAGCTCGAACTCAAAGCTCCAGGTAAAGAGGTCGTGTCCGTTGAACGGTGAGGATGTCTGCAGTTTGATGACGTGTGAAAACTGCGCCTGGAGACTCAGTATCTCGTTTGGTGTCTGTTGTGATGCAGCTGCTGTTGGTTGGGCACGGGGCGGCATGAACTCGAACGTCCCCGGTGAAGAGTGATAAGGCGCAAAGGTAGGCGCTTGATTGTGTCGCCCGAACGATGAGTTGTCGAGGCTCATCGGTGCTAATCCCATGTTTCCTCCGTTGCTCTGTGTTGAATGCGCAAGTGTCCTTGTCTGCTGCTGCTGGTCGAAGTGTGACATGAAGCTGAAGAACCTTTCCATAAGGTTCGGGTCCACGCTTGAAGAGGGTGATGGGGTCACCATTTCTGGTGCTCTTCCTGTTGTTTCTTGAGCAGCGCCGGTCTCGGATTGTAGTCTTGAAGTGTGCAATCCAGAGTTGCCGGGTTGGGTGTCTTGGCCGCTGGGTGAGCGCGTAGAGATCTTCTTGCCCTTGTTGTCCATGACTTATAATTGATGAAGCTTGTTGAAGTTGTTGAATGTAGATAGTGCGTAGTTGCTGGGAGTTTGGTCTCTGACCAGCTCTCATATTATGTTGGGCTGGGAAATAGCCCTTAGGATCTTTCGAGAGACCAAGTCCCAGTTGAAAAAAAAGGAGACTTGAGTAGTGCAGCGGAAGTTGAGTAGTTGAACCCTTGTACTAGTATGTGAGAGCAAGTGATTGATTAAAAGAACAAGCATACAGCAATATATAGAAAGTAGGAAAATAAGGCAGTTGTAGAATACAGTTGAAGAGCGGTTATCGAGTCGCACAGCGACTCGATTGTCGCTTCGGTTACCATTCTTGCAGTTGTAACGGTCAATCGCTACCTCCGGTTGCGACCCTTCGAGTCCTTTCGTGTTGTTTGTCCATCCCCTCGTGTAACCTCCGTTGACTCGCGTACCCGTTACGATCTTCCTCGAGTGTGGTGTTTATACTTCAGAAACGCTCAAGTCCTCGAGATATTTCCAACACAACTCACCAGGGCCCCATATCCACTAACTTCAGTAAAGGCTCCTCACCAACCCTGGTTTGAAACGCCTCCTTTCTTCATGTTCTGCAGTGCAGCACAAACAATCCACCCGGGACTCGCCCGGGCAATCACCAGTCTCCTTTGACTCGCCTGGACACACTGTAATGTCTCGTCTCTCCCCAACTCCCCTCCCCTGTTCTTGAATAGAGGCGAATCCTCTCTTCACGATTTCCAGCAGAAACACATTCCACAAGACAATCCGCCCCAACAGGCATCAGTCTCCTTTGACTCGCCTTAACACACTCTAGTGTCTCGTCGCTCCCTAACCCTGCTGACCTTGAATAGAGGGAAGCCCCCACTTCACGATCTGCAGGAGAAGCACGTTCCACGAGTCAATGGGCCCGGGCAGGCACCGGCTTCTGTTGAAGCACCTCAGCTCAGACACTCCACCTCCACTACCTGACTTCCCTTTCCCCCCTGCCCCTGAATAAAGGCGAATCCCCTCTTCACCATCTGCAGCAGAAACACATTCCAATAGCCAACCCGCCCTGGCAGGCACCAGCTTCTGTTAAAGCACCTCCAAACATTCTAGTGTCTGGTATGCTCCCTCCCTAACCCTGCTGCGCCTGAATAGAGGCGAATCCCCTCTTCACGATCTGCAGCAGAAACACGTTCCACGAGTCAATTGGGCCGGGCAGGCACCAGTGCAGGCAGTCCTGCGGCGGGGGGAACTTGGAGCCCTCATATTTGGCCAACTCCTCCGCTGCATTCAGCCCTCTATAAGGGCCGGGGTGCCCATCCACTCTCACCCCCGCACTTGGCATCACGTCCATAAGGGTGAATCTCAACGGGTCTACACTCGCCCCTGCTTCGTTAGCAGCCTCCATCGCCTCGTTATAAGCCTGCAGCTGCTGCACGTACAAGTTGAGCCCGAATGCGTTGCTGTAAGTGTAGTTGGCGCCTCTAGGTTCGGTAAGCCCCGCGCACGAGCCTCCGGTGTTCCATTCGCCCTTCTCATAGTGGTCCGGGGAGAAGGTTCGGTAAATGAACACCCGGTTCGGATTCTTCCCAAGCTCTTCCACCACATCCCGGAAAACCGTCCGAATCGCGAGTGCGAACGCGCCCTTGTTGTCGACCTTTGGCGGTTCCCCCCTCTTCCACCACCCGCCCTGGGATCCAATCGCCTCCCCTTTCTCCATATAGATTGAGGGTTTCACGAACCAATGTGCCGAACTGAACATGACCACGTCGAACCTGGCGATCTCGCCGAACCACTTGGGGCTGGTTCGGTCGAGGTGGAGGCGCGGTATGGTGTCAGGGCAGTCAGGTATGGCGTCGTTCCCTTCGTCTACAAGCCATGCGGAGTTGATTCTAGCGAGTGTGACTTTAGAGGAAGGAAAGACGAGTCGCAGCATGGCCTTGCTGCCATGGAGCTCGGGCTTCTCCACCTGGTGAAAAGGAAATAAAGGGAGGAGGGGAGGGGGGGGGAGAATGGAAGGGAGTATGGATGGATGGGAGGGAGCACAAAGCGCACAACGCGGGGCAGTGCCCAGCAGGTAGCACACCACAGACAGGCATGCGCCATGAACGCCGCACGCCCACCCCTCACCTGGCTCAGCAGGCGCACCAGTTCCTCGCCACACTGTCCCCCACTAAGAGCACCCCTCTACCGCGCATAAGCCTCATGAACGAACTCCCTAGCCTAGGCGGTCCAAGCCCAACGCCAAGCCCAAGCCCCTCCCTCAAATGGCCGAGCAAACAGACAAGCAACTCCACGTGGTTCCTTGCAACGCTGTCCTCCACACAGAGCACCCCTCTACCGCGTATAAGCTTCATTACCCTCATACCCCTCATAGCACTCACAGCCCCAATAGCCTTCACAGCCCCAATAGCCCTCACAGCTCCAATAGCCCTCACAGCTCCAATTGCCCTCACAGCCTTCATAACCCTAGTGACCTTCATAAACCCCACAACCTAGGCCCAAGCCTAAGCCCCCCCCTCACCTCGCTTAGCAAACAGACCAGCGACTCCATGTGGTTCCGCGCCACGCTGTCCCCCACAAAGAGCACCCCTCTACCGCGCATAACCCGCATGAACTCCCCGGCGTCGAATCGTGGCAGCGCGCACCCCTCCCCCTGCGGCCGCCACTGCCAGCGCTCGTACTGCCTGTCGGGGCGCCCGTTGCCCTGGCAGTTCTGGTGGCGTGTGATGTTGGGACACGTGCTGTTGGTGTAGAGCGGGGGGCTGGGGTCGGGGACCCATGACCCACGGTACAGGTCACAAGCAAGAGGGACTGTATTTGGGACGGGGGTGAGGGAGCAGAGGGGAGGGGAGCGAGAGGATAAGAGGGAAAGGGCGGAAAGATCATCAAAGTCAAGCAGAGCACAGCACAGTGCGCACCCCTCCCCCTGCGGCTTCCACTGCCAGCGCTCGTGTTGCCTGTCGGGGCGCCCGTTGCCCTGGCAGTTCTGGTGCCTTGTAATATTGGGACACGTGCTGCTGGTGTAGAGCGGGAGGCTGCTATCAGGCACCCATGATCCATGGTAGAGGTCGCAAGCAAGAGGGACTGGAGTGGGGAGGACAGGGGAGGAAAGAGAGAGGGAGAAGAAGAGAGAGCATGAGTTGCCCTGGCAGTTCTGGTGCCTTGTTATGTTGGGACACGTGTTGTTGGTGTAGAGCGGGGCGCTGCGATCAGGCACCCAGGACCCACGGTAGAGGTGGCAAGCAAGAGGAAATGCAGCACGTAAGGGAGCAGAGAGGGGGAGGGAAGCAAGAGGAGGGAAGAGGCGAAAGGGGGATCAGAAGCATCGAGCCTAGGCAGAGCACTGCGCACCCCCCCCCTGCGGCCGCCACTGCCAGTGCTTGTACTGGCTGTCCAGGCCGCCTGGTAGTGCGAAGTGCCTCTGAAAGAATCTCATACATGCTCGTACTGGCTGTCTGGGCGCCCGTTGCCAAACCGGGAGCCATGGGAGCAGAAGGCAGCACGCGACAGTAGGTCTACTTTAAGGCGTCTCAAGTTTTGTGGCACCTAAAAAACAGCACGTGGCAGTAGGTTTACTTTGAGGCGTCTCAAAAGAAACCTTCTTTCACCAAACTGGGAGCGACGGGAGCGGAAGCCAGCAGCCTTCGAGTCAACTCAACAGCCAGAGGCGGTAAAGCATGGTGTTGAGATGGCGTTTGAGTTGACTCAAAAGCACAATGAAGTGCTGCAGAAACGAGATGATAGAAAAAGGTTACCGGCATGGCGTTTACTAGAGCCTGAGCTCGTACCACCCAGTTTGATCCTCGCCTTGCGGTTCAGATGGCCTTGGAGTCAGCTCCAAAGCATGGGGACACGGCATGGTAGAAAAGGGGTGCCGGCATGTGTGACTTTGCTTGAGTGCGAGCTCGTACCATCCAGTTTGATCTTCGCCGTTGCGATCGAACGAAGGTGCTGTGGCATGGCATGGACATACGGGTGGTTGCTGCAGAGTCTGCTTTTGATAGAAGAAAAGGTCTACTAGAGGGCATGAGCGCGTACCATCCAGTTTGATCCTCGCCTTGCGTCCTCCTTTCTTCCTTGCGCTAGAGGCACCCTTAGCTGCTGCTCCCCCGCCACTCCCACCACTCCCATTAGGGTCACTCTTGGCGTCACCGTTACTGTCACTCTTGGTGGCACCATTACTGTCACTCTTGGTGCCACCGTTACTGTCACTCTTGACGCCACCGTTACTGTCACTGTTGCTCCCACCACTGCCCCCGACTCTCTTATCCGCAGCGCTGCTGCCTGCCTTAACTCCTCCCTCTCCCGCTCCAGCCCCATTCCCCCGCCCTGCATTTCCCTCTACTCCGCTCGCCTCCTGTGCATTGCCCGCATTGACTCCTCCCTCTCCCGCTCCAGCCCCGTCCCCCTGTCCTGCGTTTCCCTCTGCTCCATCCACCTCTCTCGAATTTGCTTCACCTGGTGCCTCCTCCCCACCACCCTCCTCTCTCCCTTCCTCTCTCCCCTCCTCTCTCCCCTCCTCTCTCCCCTCCTCTCTCCCCTCCTCTCTCCCCTCCTCTCTATCCTCCTCTCTCCCCTCCTCGCTCCCCTCCTCTCTCCCCTTCTCGCCCCCACTGCTATCGCTCAGCGCTTCACTCATCATCTCCTCGCACCCAACCAGCAAATCCTCTCCGTCTTGCCCTCCCTCCTCCGAACCTCCTTCCGAACCTCCCTCCGAACCTCCTTCCGTACCACCCTCCGAACCTCCTGTCGAACCTCCTTCCAGTCCCCCACCTTTTCCTGCACCTATGCTACCCCTCTCCTCCACCTCCCCCTCGCCATTCCCCCCACTCGCCCCTTCTCCCTCCCCCTCTTCACCCCTCTCCCCTTCACCAACCGCCCCCCCACCTTCCCCTCCTCTCTCTCCCTCCCCCGCAGATTCTCTTGCCTTCCCTCGTCCCTCTCTCTCCCTCACCACCCCTCCTCCTTCTACACTCCCACCTACCCCCCGGCCCTCTCCCTCATCCTTCCTCGCATCATCTCCCTCCGCCGCCTCTTTCCGTTCGTCAACTCCCTCCGCCTCTCCGTCAGCGGCCGTCAAATCTGCCGGCCCGTCAACGGAAACGGCCGTCTCGATCTTCCTGAAGCTGCCGAGAAGCGAAGCCGTCGCGCTGCCCGATTCGTCACTCTCCGCCTCCCCCTCTCGCGCCTCCCCCTCTCGCACTTCCCCCTCTCGCGCCTCCCCGTCTCGCGTCTCGCCCGTTTCAGGAGCGCCAGGCCCCCATCTCCTGCCGCCGCCCCTTGCGCCTGCTAGCTCGGCTTTCGAGGAAAAGCTTGCTTCTGCTGCTTGCTCCGCGGCGTTTAAAGAGAAGCTCTCTTGGGATGTCTTTAGGTGCTCCGCGATCGGCGCTCGCGCAACGAACGAGCCCCACAGGACGACGCACGCGAGCAGCGGGAGCAGCAGCAGTGCGACACCCAGCTGCGACTGTGCGATGGCGTGCGACGCCCAGCTGGAGAATCGTCCGGTGAGCTCCTCCTTCTTCGCCATTCCCCTGGCGAAAACGTAACCCCCCTGAGTGACTGATAGAGTTTCCGCACAAAATTCCGAATCACCCAGAGTAGGATCCTCAAAACTGTCACACGGAGAATAGAGATGATCGCGTCGCCAAAATCTCACGCGAGCAGCACCAATGGGAACTGCGGTTACGAGTACCTAGAAGGCGAGGTTGTAGAGTGGGCTCAACAGCAGTTCTGCGATTCGCGCGAGGGATGGTACCGTGGCCATGACGGTGTGTCTGAGCGTGAAGGCGTGCCTGGAGGCATGTTTCGCGCACCTGCTAGCGGCGAATCTGCTAGCGGCGAATCTGCTAGCGGCGAATCTGCGAGTGGCGAATCTGCTAGAGGCGAATCTGCTAGAGGCGAATCTGCGAGTGGCGAATCTGCTAGAGGCGAATCTGCTAGCGGCGAATCTGCTAGTAGCGCGTCTGCTAGCAGCGCGAAGCCCGCTTCTACCGCACAAGTCGTCGACTTGGGAAATTCTCGGGCATTGATAAATGCAGGTAGAGGGGAGCGAGGGCTGGATCATGTGTGTGTTTTTTAGTAGAGGGGAGTGAGGTCGAGATATGAATGGTCGCCGGGAAGTGCCAGGCGAACGGAGCAAGCGGGATGGAACTCAACCCAGCGACGAAGAGATTCGAGGGTGTCACAAGAGTTCGACATGCCCCGAGAGGCGTGTTCCCACGCGTACGTTGAATTGCGGTTGGATGAGATGCTCTTCGAGTTAGAAGGGTCTCATAACGACCTGAAACGGTTGGATTGGGTTTTGAGCGAGAAACGTACGCGCGGGACATGCCCTGAACAGATCTCGGGGGAAAGGGCCTGGCAAACAGACATCCCATCAGGCCCACAAAGGAAGGACACACCTAGGTTGTTTTTGGCGGGAGACGAATGAGCGGACGAGACCTGAATTTCACAGGTGCACTGTAACTTCACAGGTGGCGTTTTGGGTTGGTTGTTGGTTGGAGAAATTCTGGGGCTCGTGTCTGACACCCGTGTCAGAGCGAATCCCTACGAGCGTTCCAAACACCAGATTCGGATTGCTGCCAGCTCTCTCATTTGATTTTGTTGGCACCTGCCATATTTGGATCTTCCGATCCTGCATCCCGGATTTCAAGGGTTTCAGGGACAGAAGATTTAATCTAAGCTTCTCCTTTACAGATTTAATCTTGGCATGTTTTTTCCAGAAACTTAAAACAAGCTAGTTCAAAGACCTATAATACAATACGGGTTTGTCTCCGAGCGCTTATTGTGTCGGTAAATACTAGGTAAGTACCTCCGAAACGCAAGGCAAGCAGGAGCGATACGAAGTTCGTGTTCGGGCGTTCGCAGGAAATCGCTCTCATACAGGAAGACCCGATGTGGAAATTTTAACCTCGGGTCTTCCCAACCCTGACGGCTGTTGGACCGGAAAGTCACATTTAGCTGACAGAATTAGCGGAAGACGAGTGTCACAAAACCTGATTCGAGATTCGTCCGCCAGTCTACGACTCCCAATGCCATACAGTCATAGTTCAATTTCGCTCTCGTTTTCGCTTTTGCGTGACCGTCATAATCACAAGACCCAACGTTGGGTCTGCAAACCCCGCGGCTCCTTCGGCCGCGGGTCAGACTCGGGTCAACCCGAGGTGCGGAATGAGCTCAGGGATTTATTGAAGTCGTGGAGGAGGTTTAGGGCGTATTCAAATCTTGTGTCATTCCAACATCTGGTCATCATTTGCCAGCATTTCGGAACTTCGGGTCTTCCGAAACGGGGCAAATGATGACAAGATCTTCGACTATTGCCAGTTTCGTTCGCTGCGCGGGCCACGATTTACAATTCCGCAGCGAGTGTCACCCTAGGGTTTAGGGTGAAGACCCCGGTCTGGAAAGAAACAAGAGGCGACGAGATCGTCTTAGGGTTGCGGAGCATTCGACGAGGAGACTTTATTATACATAAATGTTTGATTTTCATACCAAATAATCACTCCGTTTGTTGGATAGAAGCCGGCATTTTCCATATCACAAACAAACAGTTGATTATTATTTCCATATCACAAGAACAAATGATCGTGCTTCACATATTTATTTGAAAATTGAGGCAATATGTAAAAATGAGTTTGGATGAGGCCACGTCTTGGAGATCGACTATTCACTTGTGAAGATTCAAACCCGAGTGCTTCCAGATCAATCTGTCTTTCAATCGACTAAGAATTCACACGTTGTCTGAATGAGTTGTTAATTTTTGACATGTTAAAATTGCGACGAAGGTCCAACAACTTCAGCGATCGCTTCTCATTTTCCTCTCGCCTAACAATCTCCTCAGCAGACCTACCTCTCATAGCACATATATGTCGTTCAGCAGAGCTACCTCTCATAGTTGCCTCCTAATTTCCTCACATTTCCTATCTTCTTTCCGCGAACTCGATGGTTCTGGGTCGGGATATTGGGCTGCAGCCCATTTCGACCTTGTTCTAGGTTGTATTAGTGGGCTGCAACCCATTTCAGCCTAGTTCTAGGTCGATCTACAGGGCTGCAACCCATATCGACTTCGTTCTAGGCCGATTTTAGGGATTGCAACATTTCTCTACCTATATCTAGGTCAATTTATGGGGCTGCAACCCACGTCGACCTAGATCTACATCGATTTATTGAGCTGCAGCCCATTTCGACTTCCATTTTGCCGTTTTTCTGCAAACCCTTCTTCTTACTTTCTTGTATCATTCTCTAATTTGTGTTCACCGTCTGTTTCTTGCTCTATTTCTTGCCTTGTTTCCTGATCCCCTCTAACTCCATTGGCATTCTTGTATACTTGACTTAGGATTCCAAGCATTCGTGAAAGCTGAAAAGTGGCTTCGTTATGGGCGTCGATTAAACACCGTTTCTATTCCAAGCTGACTGAATTGCATCCTTGCTTGTCAAATTTTGTATTGCTTGTTGATGATTTCTCTTCATGTCTGTCGCTGGCCCAACAACATCCATTTACCACATGGATAAGCATTTTGTGTGAGAAAGAAAGTGGGTTAATCTTATCATTTCAAGCAAGGTTCTTTGACTCTCTTTTTGAGTGCAGTCACTTGAACTGGAGATGATAAGTGCAATCTATTTTTTTTGCTATCATAAAATATATTATCTTACGGAGTGTTGATATAATATGCTTTCGACTTCCCCCACTTAGCTGGGGAAGCGATAGCATATTTTTCTCAATGACAAAACCTATTTTTGTCAATGAAAAAAATACGCCAAAAGAAATCATGGAGAACAATGACAAACGTTTTAGATTCAAATCAATCAGGATAACTAAAATTTATTGGGAAATTCATTGGTAAATAAAGATTTGGTTTTTTTCCGAATCACAAACTTGGAAGAAAATTCCTTATGATCAATCGCAATAGGTTGCTCTGCAACCCAAAAATTGCCTCGGGTCTATGAAAAACAAGGCTCCACGTAAATACTTAGGGAAATTCTGTAGTGAGTGTCAGACCCGAGGGTTTAGCGGGAAGATCCGAGGCTCGAAAAATATTGCCTCGGGTCTTGCGAAATACTGACGGCTCCAGCTAGTCAGCTGTCAAACCGAACAACTAACAAAGTCGCGCAAATGAATTTCCACCAATCATAACATCGAAAAATTCTGCTGGACTCGAAAAGTTCGGCCAGTATAACGCAACCCTCCCCTTGCGACAGTTCACGACTATGCTGCCGCTGCACCGTCAAGAAAATTAAACCCGCAGTTAGGTTGTGACAACTCGCGGCTCCTTCGACCGCGGCTCGACCTCGGGTTTGAAACTCGTTGCGGAATGCTCCCTCAGATGGGTTGTGTATCAACATTTTCTTGCATATATTGAAATATATTTTTTTCCTGGAACAATTTTATTAGGAATGTGCAATACTTCAATTTAATTGATTGGGAAAATGGATGTATGATAAAATTGGTAGCATTAAGAACTTTAGAAACGCTTTAATGCTTTATATTAAAGTAATGCTTTGGATTACTCTTTCTACGTTTGTAAAGGTGTTGACCTACCGGTACAAATGAATGGCTTTCAGGGACAAAGCAAACACACTCCTGCTAGGGTTTATTGGTGAGTCTTCCACCATTGCCTCGTTCTTTCTCGTCCCTCGCTCGTACAGTAGCTTGTTTTTCCTCTTCTCCCGTGCCTTGTTCTTCCTTGTTGTACAGTAAGTCTCCCACCTAGTCCTAGCACATACTTATCCTAGTTCTTGCTGCTAATTATGCTTAACTGTTACCAAAGCCATTTCAGTTCGCGCTGGCGCGGTTTGCGCTGGCACGTTTCACGCTGGCGCGGTTTGTGCTGGCACGTTTCGCGCTGGCGCCTTGCGCGCTGGCACATTTTGTGCTGGCGCCGTGCGTGCTGGCGCGTTTCGTGCTAGCGCCTTGCGCGTTGGCGCGTTTCGCGCTAGCGCCGTGCGCGCTGGCGCCTTGCGCGCAAGCGCGTTTCCCGCTGGCGCTGCACGCGCTGGCGCGTTTCGTGCTGGCGCCATGCGCGCTGGAGCCCTGCGCTTTGGCGCCTTGTGCGCTGGCGCGTTTCGCGCTGGCGCGTTTCGTGCTGGCGCCTTGCACGCATGTGCGTTTCGTGCTGGCGCCGTGCGCACTGTCGCCGTGTGCGTTGGCGCATTTCGTGTTGACGCCCTGTCTCTGCGGCCGTGTGCGCACGTGGCGCTGTGCGAGTCGTCGTGATATGGACATCGGAAAAATGTACCCTCCGTAACGGCACGTTTAGCCTTGGTTTAGGGGAGGGGATGCCGTCGTAACGAGGGTTCCCCATGCGCTCCGTAAACGGAGTAGGCAATGGATGTTTAGGTGTCGCAAAACTGGTGCTCAGTAGATGGGCATTTTGCAATCGAAACGGAGCTACAGTGCGTCGCGTTTCTGGTCGGAAATGGCCTTGTAAGCTCCCGAATGCTGCTAACGTGTCCTTGTGGGGCTCGGCTCGTCTGTAACGGAAACCCCCGTTTGCGGCCTGAAATTTCCTCGTCTGCCCCATTTGTGGGAAGCTCTCGGTGGCCAAGTGGTACTACTACATTGGTCCTCGATGTGTGATCGAACACTTCACGCAGATCCTGGTAACAGGATCCTTACGATAATCTGATTTTTGTATTGTTATATTGCATGTTTTGGTTTCGCTAATGTCACATGTTTTTTAATATCAGCGCGGTGTTGCTTCACTGTAGAATTAGCCTTTAAAAGTTGTTTATAATACAATGAATTGATTTATGCGCGTTCATTTTTTTTTTTTCGCATGGAATACTATTTTGCATTTATTTCACATGAATACCACTACAAATATAAATAATTGATTAGATAAAATGGGGTTAAGATTATTAATAATAAGCACTCACACTGATTATCCGATGAAACCTAGGCAGGGGGTAGGCCATTGGGGAAGATATCATTCTCAAACCCCTCGATAAGGATTTTGACCTTATCATTTGCGCCCATGCAAAAGCCATGAGGGTAGCGGGGCCTCCTGATGGATGGGTCCAAATAGTAGTACTCCCTGAGCCATTCCACGACCTCTGTGATCTTGAGGTTGACATGGTGCCTGTTGTTGGGGTCTCCACTATGTCCAGTGAGGCAACCGCAGGGCCCTTGTTGTGAGCCATGGGTCACTCAACCTACGCAGTAGTAAATGCTAGTAAGAGCTGGATAGTTGGAACCCAAACAATGCCAAACTCGTAAACAGTAACACTTACCTCATTGCACAAATATGCAACGGCCGGGATCTTCATGTCGTACTCGTCTAAACAGGCGTTGCCATAGCCTTGGCAGACAGCATATGCAAACCCCTTGGTGGCATAGGGGCGAAGAGTGATTGTGAGCGGGCGTGGTGCGATGCAATGCCACTTGAACCTTGTATTCCCTGAAAGGTATGTAGAAAAGCAGACAGAACGGTAGTTAGGGTCCCAACAGAACGAGATGGAATAGCGGGTGGGCAAACAGCAACTACGAGTGTTGAGAATTAAAATCAGCAAGAAGGCTAGTCGTGACCCCGCACTCGCCACCCCCTCGCCCACCCCCTTGCCCACCCCTCGCCCACCACCCGCCCACCGCCGGCCCCTTCAATCGGTCACCAACTTACCGTGCTTGAAAGTCAGGGTCCGCTGCTTTGGGGTGAGTTTCTAGTCAGGTTCAAGGCCAAGCTCCCTCAGCAGATGCCACTTGTCCTTCGACACCGCTCCTCCGGGCCCGCGGTCAAAGAGGACCATCGGCCTGCTCATGTTGCCTCGCTTGTCCGAAACATGGTCCATCGCCAACTTGAAGCGGCCAGCGGTCGTCGCCATCACGTAGTTGAATTATTCCTTGCCGACCCCGAGCAGCTTGTACCACCCCATGAGAAAGCGGCGAAATCTCGCAAGCGTGGGGTAGAACTCCATCAAGTCCCTTGGCACCTTCGTAACCATCCAGGTGAATGCTGCTGTGCATTGGTTCTGTAGGAGGGGGGGAAGGAGGGAGGGAGAGGGGAGGGAGGGACAAGGGGGGGCGTGGGTAGGGAGGGGGGGGGTTCGTAAAGAAACAGGAAACATAATATGAAGAGGTCAACAAGCTAAAGTAAGGGAAAACAACAAATGTAATGACCAGCTATTTAGTGAGGGTTGGGCAAAGCGACACAGGGTCCCTGATATCAGGAATACAGATGGCACTGCTCGAAATGCCTTGAAACCTCACCCCAAAGGTCGCACGGTCTGTCATAATGTCGTGGAGGATAAGGTTGCCATCGCGATCCTTAGGGAGCTTGTCCCAGTCGAACCCGGGCTCTTCTTATGGATTCACGTCAGCATCCATGTGGGTGGCGATCTGCTCCGTGAGGTTGTTCACCAAAGTCTGAATCCTCGCTGCGTCTTGCTGGCTGACAAGGATAACGGTGTCCCTCCTTGAAGCTTAACGCGTAACACCGTGACGGTGCGCTTCAAGTCGAGTAGCTCCGCCTCCATCACCTTCGCTGCGTTTAGTGAAGGCTGGGCCACTACACCAGGCACACCATTCAATAGCATGCATTCCAAAGAACACCAGGCACATAATAAATTTCCAAGCCTCACCACCAACAGAATAAGGGAAAACAAAATACACGAAGGCCTGAAGGTGGCTGCCAGCACAGAATACATAGAAGGGATGGACGGACGAGCGGAGAGGAAGGGACGAGAGGAGAGGGACGGACGAGAGGCGAGGGACGGACTAGAGGGGAGGGACGGACGGGGTTGTGAGGGACGGACGAGAGGGGAGGGACGGACGAGAGGCAAGGGACGGACCAGAGGGGAGGGACGAACGAGAGGATAGGGGGGGACGAGAGGAGAGGGAAGGTCGACATGAGAGGGATGGACGAGAGGCGAGGGACAGACTAGAGGGCAGGGCCAGACGGGAGGAGAGGGGGGACGGACGGGAGGAGAGGGGGGACGGATGAAAGGCGTTGGACAGATGAGAGGCGAGGGACGCACGAGAGGCGAGGGACAAACGAGAGGTGAGGAACGGACGAGAGGTGAGGGATGGACAAGAGGCAGCAAAAACCATCACCTGGAGTGCGCACAGATCGCGGAATCGTAACGAATGCGGTGCCCGCTGCGTTGAGGGTGCGAAGCTGCTCCGTGCACCTCCGGCAGATCCCACGACGAGTGCCGAGCCTGCGATGCCTCCTGCGCACGTGACGTTGCCAGACCCCGCGACGCCACCAAGGCCTGCGACGTCGCTGGAGCCCGAGACGCCGCTTGAACTAGCGACACCTCCCGCGTCGGAGCCCGCGACGCCTCCTAGCAGTGCGGCAGCCATGGTAGTGGCTACAGCACCAGCGACATCGTGGGCAACAACAGCGACCACGGACGGCTCGGGTTCAGCCGCGTCACTTGTAAGCATCGCGGTGAACGTGACCAACGCAACATGCGGCGCGGGCGCCGGAGGGACGGGGTCGTCGCACTCTACTGATGTAGAGACTGCACCAAAGGCCGCGTCAGCATCAATATGGTCCGCGCTGCCGTCTACAGCGTCGTCATCAACATCAGCAACTACAACCTTCCCCTTACGAGCGACAGTTGGCTTGCTTGCTTTCTTCCCCTTCTGGGCGGCTTTCCGGGCCTTGGCGGTTTTAGACATAAGTTCGGCGACGAGAATCTTCTTTGCTCCAGGGTCTGGTACAGCTCCTCCAAATTTGTTTCTGGGACAGCCTCCCCCTCCGAGTCTGAGCTATCATCAAGAGGGCGATTGAGGGTGTGGTGGGCCTCTGAGTGAACCGTGGGCCCAGCTTGGACCCTGCGTCCTGCTCTGTTGGAAACCACGTGGGTAGAAAGCACTGGTTGTTGAGACATGAAGGGGTCGAGAGAAAAACAATTTTTGCTCCATTTTGGAGCGTTTACGCCTCAATTTGTATTCTAGTCGGGGCGCGGGATTGTGATGGAGAACACGCAGGGCAGTGGGGAAAATTCAAATTCGAAATTTAAAATTTCAATTGTGCAAGAATCTTGACAAGGATGGATGGCCACTGACTGCATGGTCTCGATGAACTTGGCTGCAGACGCGAGGTGGTTCTCGGGCCGCGAAGTGGATGAGTGGCGACAGTGCGTTGGAGTTGAACGGTAACGGTACCTGGCAAAAGGCAAGCATCTTATTGGCCAGACGAGGCCGATTATGCTGCCACATCTGCCAACCAGGACAATATGGCATCGCGACGCAGCGATTAAATGGTTAGGGCAGCTCCCGATCCATCAAGCTTTGATGATCTGGATATCCTAGCCAGCCAATCGTTTGTCCTTGACATCACGGCGTTGGCTGTTTCATAATGCGAGCAAACAGAGTTGGTGTTTGTGTGCAGTGTAATACTTGTGAAAAATAACATAATGCCTATATAGTCCCAAGTTTCACTTCCTTTGAAAGTGCACATTCACACTACCCTCTTTCAACTACCCTCCATTTAATGCACTCCCTCTGATACAACATTTTCCACACTCAATATTCGGCACCCAAATATCAAGAAACTCCCAGCGCTTTGCTACCTTCTTTGCCCTCCTTTAGCTCACGCCCCATTCCCAGCTATCTTTGGGTTAGCCTTGTTTTGTTGGCACCCATCTAAACCCACATTTTAAAAAGCCTACTTAGCAACTCACCCCATTCCTTACCCCATTTTAAGCATCTTCCATTCCCTGCCTGACAATCCCTTCCTCTCACAACCAGGGCTGACGTTGTCAGACTATTTAGTCTGATTAGTCTGAAATTTTAGACCCTGTTGTTGGCCAGACCTGAATTTTCAGATTACCCATTTTCCCAATCTTGATCACTTCAGAGTACGATTTTAGGGATCCTGAAAAATTCAGACTTGTTGCTAACCCAGTACTGAGTTTCCAAAGCACTCTGCCTGAAATATATGTACAGTACAATGTGTTGAAACACATGTACCTACTAGCAACATGCGACCCAGAAAAAAATGGCGAAGTCCCCGACTAATCAGACTAATCTTAGCCAAACTTTTGGCTAAGTCATAAACAGATATATACTAGATATGAGGGTGAGCTGGGCAAGTAGACAAACCTTCCCTGAGGGGAGAGGGGAAGCGAAATGGAGCGGAAGGGGGGAGATCGAAATGGACGGAAGGGGGGAAGCGAAACAGAGGGGGAGGGGGGGATAAAAAATGGAGGGGGAGGGGGGGATCGAAATTGGGGAGAGGGGGCAAGCTGGGTGAATAGAGAGGTGGGAGAAACTTCGCGCCCTTGTAGCACCCCGGTTGGGAGATCTTGGACGTCAATCATTAGTGGCAATCGAACGGTGGAAACATGTTGAAACGATCGCAATCGATCGAGGTCGTCGAATTTTGATAGACTTTCACTTGGCCGAACGGGCAGCTGACGAGAATTTCCCTAAAAGGGATGACTATTAGAAAATAGTTGTTTCGTCTCTACCCATCTAGGATCAAAAAAAATTTCATACTAAGGCATCATCGTCAGTACCCTTAAAGATCCGCACATTTTCGTCTCTATTTTTTTAAAACTCTAGTTGTACTCGCTGGACACTCAGAAAATCAGACAAGCTCAGTTATCGACTCTGACGTTTCAGAGTACCGATATTTTGGCTGAATGGCCTTTTTTTTCTTCTTTTTCTTCTTCTTCTTTTTTCTTTTTTCCGGGGGGGTTGGCTCAGAGTGCCTTTGTTTGAAACGCCAGCCCTGATCACAGCCCTTCGTCCACACCCTCACTCTATCGACTTCCTTTCGTTAGCCGAATCCCAATACCCTCCTGTCCTGACTCTGCTTCCAGGACGCACCTTTCTTTTTCCCTCCGGCCACTGCCCTGGACACTCTTCTTTCCGTTCCCCTCCTTCCATCCTCCAACAAAAAGTTTGTGCACCTTCAAATCTGTCAGCTAAAATTTGCAGCATGACTACCACGCCGGAAACCTCAGTCTGTCGTAGTGTTAGGAACGTGACTCAGGAGGAGTTTGACGAGTTGCAAGCCAGGGCGGCTACAGTGACGACACTGCAGGCCCATCTTCAACAACTCGCCGATAAGTTCGAGTCGCTGGGAAGCGAAGTATAGACGCTGCGCAACGAAAACTCGTTGCTTCGCCAGACGCGAGGTGAAACACGTCAGGGGCGGCCTGTTACTCGAGACGAAGATGATGCGAGCGAATCGAGGGTGTCGGTAACACCTGAAGCAGTTGAAGAAGTCCACAGCGAGCCTCGGGCGGCCATTAAAATCAAGCCTCCAATGCCCCCACCATTCAACTCGACCGACATGACAACTACAGTGAGCGGGTGGCTGTTCGCCATGGAAATCTTCTTCACAGCTACAAGTATTAATGACAATGCATCATGTGTCAACTTGGCTGTGTCGCTGCTGAGGGGACCGGCACTCGACTGGTGGCGCATGCATCTAGACGAGGGAGGAGCTCCGGCAGGGAATCAACGGGCGGTAGATGGGGAGCTGAGTTCATCAACGGCGAAGGCAGAACCAATCTTTGGATCGGCCACGATCCGCACGTGGAAAGCGTGGGGCGAAGAGTTGAAGGGCAGATTCGAGCACATATCCATGCGCGAAAATGCTCGCACACAGCTTCGGATGTGGAGACAATTGGGCTCTGTCCAAGAATACACGGCATCATTTCTGGCAATCTGCGACCAAATCGGAGGGCTTAGCGTAGACAAAAAAATCGATCGCTATATGGGTGGTCTCAAGCCGGACTTTCAGCGAGAGATCGTCCTACGAGCCCCGACGACATTCAACGAAATCATTCGCATAGCAGACGCGCTAGATGCATGACGTGGACTCGCGAGAGTGGGTTTCTGGGAGGGAAATTGCTTTCGAGGCCAGCCCCAACACACATCAATCAACTGCGTGGATGTGTTTGCAGCCCGAGTATTTTCGGGGACCTGCTTCCACTGCAACCAGCCGGGTCACATGGTGAGGGACTGCCTGCAGCTGAAAAAGAAATTACCTAACGACAAGAAGCAGTCGGGAAATGGAGATCGTCAGTAGCAGATGGGCCACCTACTGACTTGACTGCATCGCCCAAACGCCACCACCCCTACCAGGTTATAGTGCCGATTTGGGCTATCGACCATTCCTGGCTGAATAAGGGGGGTGAACCGGTTGATCACCCTGTGCTGGTTGAAGGGAGAATTGGCGACACCCGCATCAAAATATTCGTTGATGGCGGGGCGAGCCACAGTTTGATGGACGTGATGAAGGCGAAAACATTGCGGCTGCAGCTAGAGCGCTGCATGCCTGAAATTGACGCGAGATTGGTTGACGGCACACCACTGGCAATTCAGGAGCGAGTACCTCACGTGCGAGTAACATGCGGCGAAAATTTCAGTTTCACAACGAAGATGCTGGCGACAACTTTGGACAGCTGCGACATGCCGCTGGGACGCGATTGGCTGCGCGAATACAACCCGAGGTTCTTCCGTTCCCGCAATTGAACGCCGGTTTCAGTCACGCGCTAGCATTAAAACAAAACATCGCTGCTTCTATAAACACGGAATTTCAGGGACCCTCGCACGATTACCCTAGGGGATGTCAAATGGGCGCCAACAGTGCGTGACAACTTCTCTACGACGTGACGACCCGTCACCCCACATTCGACCAATGCAAAGTTGCGTCATCGGCCAAACCAAAACAACTGCGAACATTTGGCCCGCTTTTTAACCGGCCCGCCCAGTCTAAAAAGTCCCGACGGATTCCGAGCTGCATCGAAATTCGCTGCCCTTCTCCAATACCGTCGGTTTGGGTTCTGTCAAGAGTTCATTTCTATGTGCTACTGTGGTCGGTGAACAAAAATGTTTACCTGGAACAACCCGATGCCAATGGGTGATTACCCTAAACATTCGACAACTCCTCCTTTCAGGGCATCCAAGGAGCTCCTTCTCCGAGGCTCTACTCCTTGTCAGCTTTGCGAGTGTTTTTCTGAGGTGCTAGCCGCAAGACACAACGGCTTCCCAGATCGAACAACGGCTTCCTAGATACAACAACGGCTTCCTCAATACCCGTTTCAATGCTCGCGAAGCGCCTGCACGTTACAGCACGTAAACACAGATATTGTTGAACGTGTGCATGATTTTAGAACTAGATGCCTTGATGGATATCAGGCAAGGACATATGGTTCTCGCCCTTCCCTTGCAGGCTCTCTAGACCAGAACCCCAGCTCACTGCCTGGAGCTCCCCCCGCTGCAATCCAGGCCCAGCCCACTCCAACAGGGATCTTTGCAGCTGAGGGAGGCGGCGATTCAGGCGCGGCGGCAGAGAATCTGCCAGAATCTCAGGAGGACATCTCAACTCCTTCCTCTAGTGCTGGCCAAGCACTCCAAACACCGTTGCAAGCTAACCGCATTGTTCAAAGTAAGCTCCCCTCTAGGTTTTACCATCCATGTGGTTGCGTACACATACAATTGCTAACTAACCTCACCACCACTATGCTTGCAGACTTAAGCCGTGTGGAGGAGCGCGATGTCCACCATTGAGAAGCCAACAATTTCAACCCAGTCAACGCAGACATTCGTCTGGCCCTGCGTAAAATCAATGAGCTTCTCACGCACGTGGAGCAACGCTTGACCTCAGCGTTTGCTCATGCAACTGGTGCAACAGCTGTTTGAACAAGTGGTGAAGCCGAGTTGGTGTGACGATTCAAGGATTGGGGTTCGTCTTGAAAATACAGGAACACTCTATGAACTGCATACTCACATGCTTGTGCTTGTGTTTGCACATGCTTTTGCTCGGGGTTGTGCTTAACTAATTCCACATGCTTGTGCTCGTTATTGTGCTTGGCTGGTTCCACATGCTTCTGCTTGTGCGTACGCCCCGTTTGGATGCGCAGGAATCTGTGAGCAATGTCACGGACATGTTCCTTAATGGACCCAAGTTGAAGAAGAGGAAGATCTACCCAACTCCAGAGGATTTTAAGGGAGAGGTTATGGTAGATCTGTGCGTGCAGACTGATGACTTTGAACGCTTTAACAAGGTTTGGAATGATGGCGGCTGGGTGAGGAAGTGTGTTGATCTTTGCAATGGTAGGAGGGGGAAGCTTGCTAGCAACTTTCGTAGCATTGTCTATGCAGTAATGACCACTCCAGACGGCGAGCCTGTGGAGGACACGCCTGAGGATCGCAAGGCTTTTGCCACCAGCCACCTGTCTGGTAAGATACCTAATTTGGTCGCACCATGTTCCTGCCCCATTGATTCGATTTTGCCCAATCTGATGCCACCTTCATTCTTTCCATGTATTGCAGATAGGTATGGGCTGTCTTGGCATGTCGTTGATAACAGACCGTGCAAGCAAGATGGCTTTGTTGAAGCATCTGCTTCATGGTACAAAGAAGAGCCTAAATGTGTTGCACTTACGATCGACCAGATGACCTATATGTTTGTCGCGGTAAGTATGGATTTTCCAGCCATATGTATTTTCCATTTTTCATTTAATACTAACCCAATATCTTTTCTTGTGATTGCAGGTGGAACACAGCATGCTGACTCGCAAAGCAAGTTTGACTCCTGACAGCTCGTCCATTCTTTGGGAGATGGAGAAGAGGAAGTGTCAAATCGAGAATTGGATAAATAAGTGTGGGATTGTCGCCGATGAAGGTTTCTACGACTTTGGTGAGGTGGCCCTGCTGGATTGGCATGCGGATGCATCTGAGTAGTGCAGGAACGGTGTTGGAGGGGTTTGCTGAGTGTTTAGGTTTAGGCTTTGTAGTTGGCATTATTTCCAACCCATCGCAACTTCGTAGTTTGCCACGGTATTCACTAGCGCCTGGGAGAAGATGCCCCATGCGAACCTGCACTCAACCTTCTCGCAGATTCTGTTTGTTGCCAATCGGCAACAGCGGATTGAGTTGCGATTGCTGGATCACCCTACCCTATCTACCTTCCCGCTGTTTCCCTACCAATTCCCCGCAAACACAGCTAACCGTGCGATGAGTGTGATGACGCACCAACCAGTGCTCTAGGCCTTGACGATTCAAAGAATGAACAACCGCCCTCCGTTACTCAGGTGAGATACTCGCCTGCCGATGTGACACGTGCTCTACCTGCTCACCAGCCCCTCGTCTCTCACTGTCGAATCTTGCGTCGACGCGCATGAGTATGCCCTTACACCCTGTGTTCTGGGTCTGACTATCATGTGCTGTTTCCCCTCCTTTCATTGCTTTTCACCATAAGCTTCTTGAGAGTAATTTCTTCGAGAAATCATGGTGCTCGCTCTAAGCCGGTCTTTTTTCTGTCTGCCCCACGCCACCATGATTGTACTGCAGGTTCATACGATCGGTGAGCTGAACGCGCGCAACCAACGTATCGCAGGATCCCTGCATGGCAGTGCCGAAGTCTATCGGCATCTGTTTCGGGCGCCTGTTGTGGCCGGCGTACAACCTTGTGCAGAGATCGCCGAAGGGAAGCCGACGAGCCCTACATGCCACCGGTGGTCTCTCCCCCCCCCCCCTCTGGAAGCCTTCCCCCCAACAACGCCCACCCCTGCTCTGGCTTCCCCTCGCCCCACCTTCTGTGTCCCTTGCTGATTTGATCTCAATAGCCAAGCGTGGCTATCCATTGCTGGGTCTCACACCTGCAATACACCAAGCCAAGCAGTGTTTCTTAGACAAACTAGTAGACGTTTTGTTGGTTAGTTTCGAGATTTGTTTGAGCCTAGAAATGTTTAGCGGTATTGGGGGCTGTACTGTTAGGATTAAGGACGGAGTCTAGGTGAACTTAGGAGCTAGAATTACTCAAAATATAAATCCGAAATTCTGGACAGAAAAGTCGTCTTCACAAGAAACGACGTCGACGACAAACTAGCCGTTGGAATGTCGCGAAACTTGGATATGTTGTAGCTCTTAATCTCAGCTACCGTTCCCAATTTGAATCATGTTGATTGATGAAGTATTCGCGACGCTATGGCTTTCGACGCACTAGGGGGTAAGCTGTAGGAGGAGAACTTAACTCAATCTCAAAAGGTTCAATCAAAGTTCAAGAATCTCACAAGGAATTAGAGGAGCAAGAGAAAGGTTGGGATAGAAGAGAGGGATGAGAAGGAAGGTCCCAAGAGAGTCCCCAACCAAGGAAACCCCATAAGCACAAAGATTCCCTCCCTATAGGAACCCCAACTTTGACATTTGTCCCTCCCCAACCAATCCATCCAAGTTGGCCACCCTTGCCAACCTAGCTTGGTTGTTCCCAACCAATTTGCAGCTGTTACAGTAGAGTGACAAATT
This sequence comes from Closterium sp. NIES-67, assembly GCA_027943415.1. NCBI lineage: Eukaryota > Viridiplantae > Streptophyta > Zygnematophyceae > Desmidiales > Closteriaceae > Closterium > Closterium sp. NIES-67. The sequence continues at coordinate 433,324 of BQMB01000898.1, read as the reverse complement.
TCCCCAACCCCCAAAGGTCCCAACTCCATATAAAGTCACCCCACAACTTCACTTTGTAACCGCCGCAATTGTAACGCAAGCTCATGAACTTTGAATCTTCATAGCTTTCGCGTTCTTGCTCCGATTGAAGGGATTCTCGTTGCGTCGGAAAGATCTTCTCAAGATCTATCATCACAAAAAACCTGCTCAAACAAAATAACACAAAACACATTCCCAAACTCCAGAACACATCACACACAAATTCTTGCACACGTTCAAACCACACATGCAAGTTGAAAACATGGGATGGGAGGCAGACAGAATGTGATAGCATATGATGACATCACACAACAATCTCCCCCTCTGGCTGCCAACCATCATCCACCATACCACATCTCAAGCATGCATACTCAATGCACACTCATCCCAGCAAGCTTCATGCCCTTCCAATGATCCGCCTCCGCCAGACGCTTGGTGAAAATATCTGCTGCCTGCTGATGGGTCTTCACTATCTCCAGCCGCACCTCCTTATCAAGGAGTCTCCTCACCCAGTGCCACTTAGGCCTTATGTGTTTTGTCAGACCATGCAGACAAGCATTCTTGGCCAGCTTCACTGCAGACTCATTGTCACAGAACACAACTGTCGGCTCCTCCTGACCAACTCCCAACTCCTCCAACAGACGCCTCAGCCATACCACTTCCTTGGCCCCATGGTGTAAGGCCATGTACTCAGTCTCACATGAAGACAATCCCACCTCATTTTGCTTCTTGCTGCGCCAGCTCACAGCACCACCTCCCAGCAAGCACACATAACCCCCAATGCTGGTGCCATCCGCTTTCACTGAGTTGAAGCTTGCGTCAGTATAGCAACTCAAGAGCATCTCTCCACTCTTCACATCTGCAGCACCTCTCTGCAACCGCTGCCTCACTCCACTGTACTCCAATCCCACTGATGCCGTAGCACTCACATAGCGGACCAACCTCTTGGCCGCTTCCAGCTGCTCATGACTAGGGCGTGAGACCACACTAGCCAACCGTGATGTAGCAAATGCAATGTCAGGCCGTGTATGATTTGCAGCATAATTCAGCGACCCAACCATCGAATGAAACAGCTTCCTGTCACTCTCACCCACTACCTCCTCATCAGCACATGGCTCCACAGTGAACCCCGAAGGTAGTGGTGTTGCTGGCTTTCCCCCATCTTGCAGCCCATACTTCTCAGCCAGCCCCTCACAGTACTTCCTCTGGTGCAACCTCAGCACACCCTTCTCCACATCTCTCTCCACATGCATCCCCAAGTAGTACTTCACCTCACCCATCTTGGAACACTTGAACTGCATCTCTAGCATCTGCTCTGCGCTGTCCAGCAAAGCAGTTGATGCAGAAAAGAGAAGGATATCATCCACGTACACCAAGAGCATGAGGATTTCATCCTTCTCCTGCAGCAGGAACAGGCTGGGGTCACACTCACTCTTCTTGAAACCCCCAGCCAACAGCGCCTCCTCCAACTTGTGATACCATGCACGAGGCGCCTGCTTAAGGCCATAGATGGCCTTCTTCAGCCTGCAGACCCTGCCGCTCCCATCATCCAGCCCCTCTCGCTGCTTCATGTACACCTCCTCCAGAATGATCCCATTCAGAAAGGCAGTCACAATGTCCATCTGCCGTATCTTCCATCCCAGGAGTGCAGCCATCGCCAATAGCACCCTCAATGTTGTTCCTTTCCCCACAGGAGCAAACACCTCATCATAGTCCTTCCCCTTTGTCTGCTGAAACCCCCGTGCCACAAGCCTTGACTTGTAGCGGGTCAGCTCCCCTTCAGGTCCATACTTGTGCCTGTAGATCATCTTGGAAGTGATTGCCTTCTTCCCAGGAGGCAAGTCACACAGGTCCCATGTCTCGTTCTCAATCAGGGACCCGAACTCCTCATCCTCACTCGCCTTCCACTTCTCCCCATTTGGTCCATTCAAGGCCTCCTCTCGAGTCTTGGGCTCAGGGATTGGTGCCCAGTAGCAGTGAGCGATCTCATCTTCCTCAATCTGCTCAACCACACTCCCAGCCTGCACCACATTCGGCTTGCCTCTTCCCCCATAGGTCAGCCTCACAGGAGGGCGCACATCCCTCCTAGGACGCTCAGGCGGGTGTGGAACTCGAGGTGGAGACTCATGTTGCTGCTGTTGCTGCTCCACTTCAGCTGCTCCCCCTTCCTCAGTCACCCCAGACATCTCCTCCTCAGACACTGCAACCTCCACCTGTCTTGAAGGCCGCTGCACCTCATCTACCTCAACGAGCGGTGTAGATGGAAGCTTCTGTTGCTGCTGCTTCCATTCCTTGTAGTACAGGGACTCAAGAAACTTCACATCCCTTGACACTGTCAGATTCTGGGTGGTCAAGTCCCATAGCAACCATGCTTTGTGATCCTTTGCAATCCCCAAGTGCACACCCCATCTTCCAGAAGCCTCCAACTTCCCCCTTTTCTCCTTGGGCACATGAAACACCACCATGCACCCAAATGCCCTCAGCATGTTCACCGCTGGAGCACTCCCATACCACTTGACATATGGGATCCACTCCTTATCTCCAACTGTAGCCAGCACCCTATTCTTCACAAGGGCGACCTGCCTCAGTGCAGACACCCAAAACGGATCAGGCAGCCCTGCACGCCCAAGGAGAGTGCGTGCCCCCTCCTGCAGGGTCCTGTTGAACCTCTCAGCCACGCCATTCTGCTGTGGGTTGTAGGGCACTGTCAGTTGATGCTGGATCCCCTTCCTCTTCAACTCCCCCTCAAAATCAGCTCCAATGAACTCCCCACCATTGTCACTGCGGATCACCTTCACCTTGTGTCCGCATTCCCTCTGAGCTCTAGGCATCCACTCCTTAAGGACAGCCGCTGCCACCTCCCCCTTGCTCTTCAAAGGGTAAACCCACACTGCCCGAGTGTGGTCATCTACAATTGTCAAGAAATAGCGGCTGCCTGAGAGGGAAGGGGCTCTTGTGGGCCCCACCACATCCATGTGCACAAGTGCAAGTGGGGTCTTGGCTGGTCCTGTAGTGCTGTTGAAGGGGAACTTGGAGAACTTGGTCTCCAAGCATGTAGGGCAGCTCCCAATCTCCTTCAATCCCCCCTTTACCTCCAATCCTTTCAGGCTCCCATCCTTCACCAACTTCTGCAGCATAGGGAAGTTCACATGACACAGCCTCTCATGCCATGTCTCCCAATCGGCCTCTCCACTCCTTGATGAAGCCTTAGCCCATGCCGCACTTGCATCCACACCAGCAAGCACCTCACCATGTGTCTGCTGCTTCTGCACTTTCTTGACTGCTTCCAGGACCCCATCTGTTGGTGCAGTTGCATCTCCTCCTGCTGTTGCCTTTGCCGCTGCTGCCGTTGCTGCTCTTGGAGTCTTCCCATTCCAAGGGATGATGGGCAGCTGCCACAGGTCCTTGATGCAGCTGGTCTCCTCTTCCAGACTCCACAGCACCTTCTTCCCAAGCTTAGCACGGCAGCTGGTTGGTCCAAAGGTCACTTCGGCCTTACTCTTCTGCAGTCGCCGCACAGAGAGAAGGTTAGCAGACAAACCTTTAACCAGCAGAACATTCCCAAGCCCCACAAGCTCCCCATTAGCTCCCTTAACCTTGGCATTCCCAACACCAATTACGGGGAGCAAAGCACCTGACGCTGCTGCCACATACTTAATCTTCCCAGGGGGTTTTACCTCATCAAGCAAATCTGCCCGTGGGGTCATGTGACTGGTGCACCCTGAATCAATCACCCAGTGTGTGAGAGGGTGCATCACAACCTTTCCCACTGATCCCACATCACCCTTATGCCCATGCACATCCTCAACCATGAGATACATCCCAGGATAGGCGTTACCTTGTGCACCTTCAACTTGTGCACCTGAGCCTTGCACAGCGCCACCTTGTGCGCGTTCACCACTTGGCGGCTTCATGCCTGGAGGTGACCATCCCTCCGGCCTGCTGAAGCACTTGAACCAAGGATGCCCGACCTTCTTGCAGTACCAGCAGGTGCCCTCCATTCTGGTACTCCCCCTGCCACTGGAGCTTCCATGCCCCTCATTATAGTCACCTCGGCCTCTACCTGTGCCAAAGCTTCTCCCACGGCCTCGGCCTCTCCAACCCCCTCTTCCTCTGCCGCGCCCTGCAGCTCCATACCCCTCAGCAGTCTTAGTGGCAGCACCGCCTCCCACATGGCGTCTGCGGAAGTCCTCCTGCAGAATCTGCTGCCTTAGCCACTCAGGTGTCCATTGATCTTGCTGAGAGTTGAGGGTGGGGATGAGGTTGTCCCAAGAGTTGTCCAACACCGAGATGATCTTGGTGCACTGCTGCAGCTGAGATACACTGCTGCCCGCTGCTGCCATCCTTGCATAGGTGTCCTTGATCTTGTCAAGGACCGGCTTCACATCGTCCCCTGGTCGCATGGAGATGGCAGCAAGTTCCTTCTCGAGCACGATCACCATCAGGAGAGTGTTGGGCTGAATCACATCGCGTAGTAGTTTCCACGCCCTTGGACCCGAATCATCCGCTTCCACAAGATCCTTGATGTGCTCGAACATCTCCTTGTTGACCGATTGAAGGATGAGATCGAAAAGCACCGCGTTTTTCTCAATCCACCGTTCACGTGCTTCGCCTTCTTCCGGCATCTTCTCTTCCCCAACAGCAATCTTCAGGAGCTTGTAGCGTTTGAAGGCACTCCTCATCCGCCCGCTCCATTCCTCATAGTTGGAGCCATCCAAAGCTTCAACTTTTGATGGCGGCGGCTCACTTGTCTTCTCAGCTACAGCTCCTCTTCCATTAGCATCTCCTCCTCTCTCATTCATCTTCTCCTTGAGAAATGACGAATTTCAGCTCCCCTTTGCTGTCCACACTCAGCTCCCTCGATATTTTCACAAGTGTCGGCGTCCACGAAATTTCGGCAGAGTTTCCCCTTAGCGGAAGACACATCCAACCTTCAGAACACCACTTAGGCACACCCACAGGCCATGGTGGGTCTAGAAGGGTCTTCAAACTTCTGTAGACTCCTCTCAATGTCCTTAATATCGCTCTGATACCACTTGTTAGGATTAAGGACGGAGTCTAGGTGAACTTAGGAGCTAGAATTACTCAAAATATAAATCCGAAATTCTGGACAGAAAAGTCGTCTTCACAAGAAACGACGTCGACGACAAACTAGCCGTTGGAATGTCGCGAAACTTGGATATGTTGTAGCTCTTAATCTCAGCTACCGTTCCCAATTTGAATCATGTTGATTGATGAAGTATTCGCGACGCTATGGCTTTCGACGCACTAGGGGGTAAGCTGTAGGAGGAGAACTTAACTCAATCTCAAAAGGTTCAATCAAAGTTCAAGAATCTCACAAGGAATTAGAGGAGCAAGAGAAAGGTTGGGATAGGAAGAGAGGGATGAGAGGGAAGGTCCCAAGAGAGTCCCCAACCAAGGAAACCCCATAAGCACAAAGATTCCCTCCCTATAGGAACCCCAACTTTGACATTTGTCCCTCCCCAACCAATCCATCCAAGTTGGCCACCCTTGCCAACCTAGCTTGGTTGTTCCCAACCAATTTGCAGCTGTTACAGTAGAGTGACAAATTTCCCCAACCCCCAAAGGTCCCAACTCCATATAAAGTCACCCCACAACTTCACTTTGTAACCGCCGCAATTGTAACGCAAGCTCATGAACTTTGAATCTTCATAGCTTTCGCGTTCTTGCTCCGATTGAAGGGATTCTCGTTGCGTCGGAAAGATCTTCTCAAGATCTATCATCACAAAAAACCTGCTCAAACAAAATAACACAAAACACATTCCCAAACTCCAGAACACATCACACACAAATTCTTGCACACGTTCAAACCACACATGCAAGTTGAAAACATGGGATGGGAGGCAGACAGAATGTGATAGCATATGATGACATCACACAACATGTACATCATGTCAACGCACAAGTGCTAGGCGTATGGTGCTGGGATAATAAATATGCAGGGGTTCACGTCACACATGACCGGCTACAAATATCCAAGGCGGATGCAGGCCATGCGGAACTTGTCCATACCTAGTTGGGCAGCACACAAGAGGGCTCGAACCACCAACATCCCTGAGAATCCTATCGCTGTAGCAACTGCAAACCCCGACCCTGGCCCACCCGAACCTATTCATGGGCCCTCCGAAGAGCCACCTTCACCTGATGATCGTTTGAGTCCTGCACAAATTGACGTGAAGGCAGAGCAGGGTGATATGCAAGATGGCGAGGCGAATGCTGGCAGTGATTCTTATCGTAGAATCGAATGTCGAGAGAAGAGACGCGAGGCGGCGGAGGCGGAGACGCCTGGGAAGGGGCAGGCGGCGAGGACTGCGCCGCAGGGCCACCAGAGTCAGCAGACTCCTCGACCGGGACAACCGACAAGATTGGAGTGATATGAGACACACCAGACGATGTAGGACGGGGAGGGGGAGGGGGGGGGACAGGGGTGACCGGGGAAGGGGTGACCAGGAACAGGGGGGGAGTAACCGGGGGACCTTTGTGGGGAAAGCGGCGGTAGAAGGAGACGGACTCATCAAAGATGACGTCACGGGAGTGAAAGAACCGGTGAGACGGCGGGTGGTAGAAGTGCCAGTCAGACACGTCAAGGGGGAAACCGAGGAAGACACAAGGGAGGGTGCGAGCAGTGAGCTTGTCCGTGCCAGAGGCACGAACGTGAGCAAGGCAGCCCCAGACGTGAAACGCAAATGCATCACCAGGGGACCCGGACCAAAGAAGGGTCGGCGAAACCTGCGGCTGCTGGGGGTGCGGCCACAGGTTAAGCTGGTGAGCGGCGTAGCGAACAGCAAACGGCCACAGAAAATGGGGTGCACCGGCATGGATCATGGAGGTACGGGCCACCTCCATGACCAAGCCGATGCGTCGCTCGGCGACCCCATTCTGCTGCGGGGAGTCCGGCAGGGTGAACGTCTGGGTGATGCCCTCCACACGACAGAATCGACCAAGGACACCAGAGGCAAACTCGCCACCATGGTCGGAGTGGAGACGCAAGACAGGGAGACTGCGGTGGACACGCGCAGCGACAAGCCACGGGATGAGAACGTCAGGCACGTCGGCCTTCCGCTCCAGGGGGAACACAGTGGTGTAGCGCGTGTAGTCGTCAACAAGCACTAGGAAATAGCACTCTCGACGCGGCCCATGGACGGGGGCGGGGCCCCAGACGTCCATGTGTAGAGTCTGTAGCGGTGCGGCGGTAGGGGGGAATGAGGAGGAGTGAGGGGCACGGCGGAGCCGGCCCTCGACACAGGGCATGCATGGTGGGGCTGGGGAGGAGGGGAACTCGGGGAACGACCCTGGGAGACCTAGGACAAGACCGTGCTGTGACATGTGACGCAAACGCGGGAGTGCAGGGTGACCTAGACGGTGGTGCCACAGGAGTGTCGGGTGAGTGAACGACTGACAGGAGCAGGCCGCAGCAACCTGGGTAGACGCAGCCACCTGAGAAGACGTCCCTACCAGGGGGGTCGCCGTGTCTAGTGTGAACAGGCCGGACACCGGGTCCGGGGGAACGTGGTGAGGGGGGCACCAGTGGCGGCCTCGGTACAGACAGCGTACCGCTCGTGACCAGGGAACGTAGTGGTGACGCCAAGGTCCTGGAGGCAGCCGATACCAACTAGGTTCCTGGAGAATGAGGGGATGTGCAGGCCTGTAAGTGAGCCAGAAGGAACCACCGGACAGGGAAGGGTGGTGGAATTGTGAGCGACTACCGGGCCGGAGGAGGGGTCGGCAAGGGAAACTTCAGCAGGAGTAGCAAGAGGCGTCAGCGTAGTGGAGTCACGGAAGAAACACCAAGAAGCGCCAGAGTCGAGGGTGAAGGAGAGCGCAGCCATGGCGTCTAAAGACAGAGCAGCGACAGTAGAATCTAGGCTAAACAAAGCAGGGGATCCTACACCTGATGTAGCAGGGGAGGCAAGACTAGACATGCCCACTATAGGCAACAAGGGGTAGTAAGAAGCAGTCACACTAGAGTCATCAGCATACATCACATGCAGGGCAGCAACAATTTCATTCATGTCCATATCAAAGATCTGAACGCTACGGCGAAGCAAGCTATGCCAGTCGGGGAGGTCGGGCGAAGGGCCGAAGCGCTGACAAAAAAGGTCGTCCAGGCGACGGAAACAGCGGACGGAGGTGTGACCGATCTTACCGCAAACAAAACCACAGTGAGGACCGGTCTGGAGCTGGTACTGACAGCGCGCGTCACCTGACCCGCTACCCGGTGTTGTGTGATGTCATCATATGCTATCCCATCCCATGTTTTCAACTTGCATGTGTGGTTTGAACATGTGCAAGAATTTGTGTGTGGTGTGTTCTGGAGTTTGGGAATGTGTTTTCTGTTATTTTTTTGAGCAGGTATTTTGTGATAGATCTTGAGAAGATCTTTCCGACGCAACGAGAATCCCTTCAATCGGAGCAAGAACGCGAAAGCTATGAAGATTCAAAGTTCATGAGCTTGCGTTACAATTGCGGCGGTTACAAAGTGAAGTTGTGGGGTGACTCTATATGGAGTTGGGACCTTTGGGGTTGGGGAAATTTGTCACTCTACTGTAACAGCTGCAAATCGGTTGGGAACAACCAAGCTAGGTTGGCAAGGGTGGCCAACTTGGATGGATTGGTTGGGAAGGGACAAATGTCAAAGTTGGGGTTCCTATAGGGGGGGAATCTTTGTGCTTATGGGGTTTCCTTGGTTGGGGACTCTCTTAGGACATTCCCTCTCATCCCTCTCTTCTATCACAACCTTTCTCTTGCTCCTCTAATTCCTTGTGAGATTCTTGAACTTTGATTGAACTTTTGAGATTGAGTTAAGGTCTCCTCCTATTGCTTACCCCCCAGTGCGTCGAAAGATATAGCGTCACGAATACTCCATCAATCGACGTGATTCAAATTGAGAACGGTAGCTAAGATTACAAGCTACAATATTTCCGAGTTTCGCGACATTCCAACGGCTAGTGTTTTGTCGACGTCGTTTCTTGTGAAGACGACTTTTCTGTCCAGAATTTCGGATTTATATTTTGAGTAATTCTAGCTCCTAAGTTCACCTAGACTCCGTCCTTAATACTAACACCCGGCAGCCCACCACGCGCACGACCACCATGTTCACCGCCACCACCAGCACCAGGCCACCAGGGCAGGAGGCCACTCGCCCGCCTCTTCTGCGGCGGCTGCTACGGCAACTGAGGCTGGTGCGAGGGTTGCTGCTGCGGCTGGTGCGTGTCCGGCTGCGACACCTGCGGCTGCTGAGGCGGCTGCTCGGCTGCACCTGTCAGGGTCCCCTTGTCAGCGCTACCACTAGGCGACCCGACTCCACCACCACCTCCACCTGCACCGCCACCCCCACCGCCGCGCCCAGCCTTGAAGCGGCGGCCCTTCCCGGAACGGATCTGCGCTGCAGCTGCGGACTCAGCCACAGCAGCATAACCGTCGGAGAAGGTGCACTGAGCGGGGGCACAACCCTGAAAGATAGGGACCGACACGGTATCGCTGGTCTGGGCTATAGAGCGCTGGCGGATCTCTATGGCAGTCAGGGTATCGACAAAGTCAGTGAGGGTGAGGTCACCAGGGTGGGTGCTAAGGAAGTGGTCGCAGGCAGTAGCAAGACGATCAGGGAGGCGGGTGGCAAGCAGGTAGAGGGTAGAGTAGAGGGTCGGCTGAAAACCTCTAAGCTAGGTCTCAGTGCAGGCAGCTCGCCAGGTCGCGTCTATCGTGCACAGGTGAGCGGCTAGGTCAGCGATGGTAGGGAGGGACGCAAGGTCAGGGAAGAGCATCGGCAGGATCAGGCGACCTACAGAGGCAGCAGGCGGGGTGGAATAGTGCTTGACGACGGCCTCTAGAAATTCTTGCGCAGTCGTGACTGACCTAAAGCGTGGGCGCTCAGACAGGGAGAGGACATGACTAATCGCAAGCTACGCGACAGCGTCACGTGACAGCCAAACTGGGCGAGCAAGGGCAGCAGCTGTGCCAGACTCACGGTCAGCGGACGAGGGGTCAGCGGGCAGGGGAGCAGGGGGGGTCTGTTATAATCACAATAGGCTCAGATGTGCCTATAATGAGAGATAGAGAGCACAGTCGAATTTCCATTAGACGGCTTCAAATATTGATAACGATCTGCTCTCTGACTCAAACGGTGATCTGTATGTTAGATCTGGAGCGCGTTGCTGTCGCTTATCAGCAGCAAGTTGAATCATGAATTTCCATGAAGATTTGACGACGCTATGGTGGTTTTTCTGGCAGGAGGTATAGCAGCCACTATTGTCTTAGAAGTACAAACTTAGCAAGAAGAATTCGAGAGGGAGATGGTTCCCAGCCTCTACATACCCCAAGAGCCGAGGTCCAGGTTGGTGGTACACCACCACAGAGTCCCCAACCACGAAGAGTCTCGAAACAAACCCTCCAAGGGGCTACACCAAGTAGAATGAAACACTACACGATGTAGCGTTACTATTTTCACTATTTAATATTTATCCGCGTCCCTTGGGCTTGAAACCTTGAGCTCTTGGTCTTGGTTCTGCAAGATAAATTCTTCTTGAGTTGATGGGGGCTTGCTGCACACACCTGCGATGCGATGGACACTTCACACTCGACAAAATAGAAAAAAACACATGCGACACGCAAACGACGACTTGACATGCGAGTTGTAAAAACTCGCTAATGTCTTGACCGACACAAACCACATTGTGATACACCATTCAAACACACACACAAGCACTAGATAGCAATGACATAGACTCACAATTCATTCCATGCCATGCATGCACACACACAAAAAAGGACGACAAGCCAAGTGCAAGCCATTGGGTTGCACCAACAGGGTCAGGGCAGGGGAGCATGCCGTCAAGATGGACCGCCAGGGAGTGGCCGTCCTGCCGCTGACCAGTGAGGTGACGCCGGAGGTCGACCAGCCATGTGTCAAACTCGATCGGCTGTCCCTCTGCATCGAAGTAGAGCACGGAGTCCGCCATCAGGAGCGATGCAGCAGCGGCGCAGTGCTATGCGGTGCAGAGCGGTGTAGTACGATGCAGAGCGATGCAATGCGTTGCAGTGCGGTGCTCTGCAATGCAGAGTGGTGCAGTGCAGTGCAGAGCGGTACCGTGTGGTGTAGTGCAGTGCTGTGCGGTACAGTGCGGTGTAGAGTGGTGCCGGGCGGTGCAGTGCGGTGCTGGTCGGGAAGGATGAGCCGGGCACGAGTCGGAGTTGAGCGACGGCAAAACGAACGCGGGGCCGGCGCGGATCGGGCATGAAGGGGCCGACTAGGAGAGGGCTCGGGGCCAACAAGGGGTGGGCGCAGGGGACCGGTACGGAGCGAGCGTGACGGGGGCGCGAGGGGCCGGCTAGGGACGGGCACAACGACTCAGGGGGGGCCGGCTGGGAGCGGGCGCGGCGGCTTAGGGGGCCATCTAGGACGGGCGCGACGGCTCAGGGGGGGGGGGGGCGGCTAGGATGGACGCGATGGCGCAGGGGGCCGGCTAGGACAGGCGCGACGGCTCAGGGGGGGCCGGCTAGGACGGGCGCGATGGCTCAGGGGGCCGGCTAGGAACTGGCGCGACGGCTAAGGGGGCCGGCTAGGGCGGGCACGACGGCTAAGGGGGCCGGCTAGGAACGGGCGTGACGGCTCAGGGGGCCGGCTAGGACTGGCGCGATGGCTCAGGGGGCGGGCTAGGAACGGGCGCGACGGCTCAGGGGGCCGGCTAGGAACGGGCGCGACGGCTCACGGGGCTGGCTAGGACGGGCGCGACGGCTCAGGAGGCCGGCTGGGAACGGGTGCGACGGCTCAAGGGGCCAGCTAGGAACGGGCGCGACGGCTCAGGGGGCCGGCTAGGACGGGCGCGACGGCTCAGGGGGCCGGCTAGGACGGGCGCGACGGCTCAGGGGGCCGGCTAGGACGGGCGCGACGGCTCAGGGGGCCGGCTAGGACGGGCGCGACGGCTCAGGGGGCCGGCTAGGAACGGGCGCGACTAGCTAGGGGCGGCGCAACGAGGGCCTAGGGCGGAAGCGTGGGCGGCGGAACCTGCCTACCAAGCGTGATACCATTTTAACGTAGAATCGAATGTCGAGAGAAAACAGTACAAGGGTATAAGCCTAAGTGTTGTACCCTCTAAGATATGAACCTATACAGTCTATACAAACATAAACTATATATATGTTTGACAGTGATATCTCTAGCCACTCTAGATCTTCCAGTGGTGGAGAGGATGATAGGATGCCTTTTGATGATGTTCTTCCCGATATCAATGAAAACAACCCACCAGTTGGTGGGTCCGGGGGGAACGGGGTGATCGACGAGGAGGTTGAGGGGGGGGGGAGCAAGAGCAGGAGAGGTTTGATATCAAATATTCACTCTCACACAGGCTTTTGATAAGCAAGTTGTCGCAGGCAAAGATCGATGAGTTTTTGGCTATCCTAAGGCATGAGAGGGCACAGATCAGCGACATTTTTTACTGGAAGAGTGTTCGTGACATACAGCAGTACGCTGACTCCAAATGCCCTGATGCTCACAGGCAGTGGCGGAGGGAGGTTGTGCGTGTCAGGGACAAGGCCTTTATTGAGTATTGGTACTGCGACATCATGGTGGCAATAAAGGATCCTTTGAAACACCAAAAGCTGGCTCCTAAACTGGTCATGCGTGCCAATCCAACCCACGATGGCAACACCGGTGTGTTCACCACCCCTGAAACAGGACTGTGGTGGGAGACACTCGAGAAGTTAATCTTCGAGGAGGACCAAGACGATACAATGGTCGCAGTTATTCTGGCCAGCGATGAAACCCATATGGACCATCGGGGGAAAGCCAAGGGGCACCCGCTTTACCTAACCCTCGGAAACATCGACAAGGATGACAAGTGAAAGCCATACGGCCATGTACTTTTGCCGCTGCTCCCTACATACCCCCCTATGTACACAGCGGTTGACAAGATGCAGGTGTTTAATCACATTGTCAACCAAGCTCTGAAACCTGCAAAGACAGCTTCGCACGCTGGTGTGCCTATGATCGATGTTGAGGGCACAGCTTTCAATGTGTGGCCGTCCCTGTACACCTATGTATGCGACTTCCCAGAGTCGTGCAAGGTGACATGCACGAAATCTCTCGGAACGAAGTTCCCATATTCGATGTGCAAGGTCCAAAAGTCTGCGCTCAAGGACTTTAAGGACCGTATCGAGCCACCAACATCATACGAACAGCAATCCATCGTTCAGGAAAAAAAAAACGTCCGGCTCACTAGAAGCACAATCGACACAATCTGTAAAGATACGAAACCACACTACTGCCCCCCATCGATATATCGCGCGACTTGGAATGCACATGCTAATCCAGTGGCCATGCCTTGCCGCTGTTTTGCGAGCTTTCTGTGGGGCTGGAGGTGGGAGGTCAACCCGGTGCTCAATCCTTATCTGGCTGTAATTCCCGACATCATGCATCAATCTGATCTCGGAATCCTCAAGCACATCATGGACTCGATCAAGGAGCTGTTGGCAGACATTGTGTTGCGCTTCCTCGATTGCGAGTTGAAGGAACTGAAGCTGCATTCACGATAGGGCGCCCTGCGCTTACCCACAGGGCAGTAATTTTCCAAGGGTGCAAACTACTAGGCGTACGACGAACGATCAATTATGCAAGTGCTGCCATTCCTGATCACTGGTTTCCTGACACAGTGGGAGATGGACGCCATCATTGCGTACACAAAATGGTACCTCAAGTGTGCCCGTGTGAGCGAGCACACCGAAAACTCTTTGATCCATCTGAGAGACAAAGCAAAGAGGTGAGCGGATTGTGTGTAATTCCAAACTCAATGTGCCGTGCGCTGTGGCGTCATGTGCGCTGACACCCGAGGTTTATGACGGGCAAGATGAGACATGGGCTCCAATACTCCTTCCCCCAAACTTCTGACTGGAACATCATCAAAACACACCTCATCAACCATTACATCGACTCCATCCGACGCGCTGGACTTCCGGAGCACTAATGTGCACAGCTTTTTGAACACCTTTATATCAAGTACATCAAAGACCCGTACAGAGCATTTAACAAGCGGAATGTCAATTCCCAAGTCGTGAAGGCTGACGAGGCAAGGTTGCTTCTGAGATCGCTCGTACCCTTGCAGTGGAAGACAAAGAAGTACAACACGGCCATGGTAAAGGTGAGCTGGCACCCATGGGTAGAGCCTCCACGTTATGTACTACTACAGCGGGCACTAAGTTGTCCATGGACTTTGTCGTGTTTTACAGGCCCAGCGGACAAACCAATGGGTTATGTCGAGAAGAAGCTGGCGTCTCCACGTTCCACATGAGCGTGAAGCAGCGCCGTATGTGGTTCCATGTGCACCTAAACCTCAGCTTGATGAACCGCTGCTAGCAGCCATTGGGAAAGACTGTGAGTGTGAGAGTACGACCCCGTTACACCACTTGGCCTTATTTCCTTCCTTTTTCATTTCTCTTTTATTCCATCTCATCTGGTTTCCTATTCTTCCTTTTCCATTAACCTTTGGTTTATCCTGCTATTATCATTATATCACCGACCAGGCTTGGGATGTACTGGTGCGCTCTATCTAGCATAATCCTGCTGTAATCCCTTAAAGCCAATAGCCTTGCGTGGCTATACGCAGGGTGATTCTATCTTCTAGAAGGGTCTATTCCCCTAGGATAAGATAAACCTGGTTACCTGATGTACTCTGGAAGTATAAAAGCGCCCTGTACTGATCGATAGTGCAATCTTTCCTCGACACATTCGATCCTGTGACACTTGGTAATAAGAGCTTTTCTCACTCGGCCGCGCTCAACAAAGCAGCAGCAGCGGGAAAACCTGCCTCGAAAAACCGCCGGGGGCGACCAATTCGACGCCGATTCTGGTAAGCACCAGCTCCGCGATTTTCGAATTACCCCCTCCGTGCGTGTTTTGAACAGGATGGCAACCTTCGACAACACCGAGGTTACCCAGCAGCTCTTCGCGCGCATCGCCGCCCTTCAGGAGGAAATGCGAGCGGATCGCGAAGCATGGCGAAACAAGTTCGAGCGAGTAACTCGACTCGCCGGAGCGCACCACGAGACGACAACGGCGACGACGCAGCAGTCGCAGCAGTTTCTCGAGGCTCCGAAACCGTGCCCACCAGAGCCGTTCGATCCGAGCGATCGAAACTCCGACGCCCGCAGATGGATCGCCGGGATGGAGATCTACTTCGCAGCCGTCGGATGGAGCTCGCCAGTCTGGGACTGTCAACGTGTACGACTCGCGGCGACACTGATGCGAGGGCCGGCACTCGAGTGGATTGGCGGCAACAGTACCTTCATCCACGGTGAAGCCACGTGGCAGCAGTTCCGCGCTGACCTACTGAAACGCTTCGAGCCGATAAATTCCAGTTTCCTTGCCCGGGAAAAAATTCATCGACACCGACAGTTCGGGAGTGTAGCGCAGTACACGCAGCAGATGGAGGAATTTTAAAACCGAATTCCCGACCTGACCGAAGGGGAAAAAGTACAATCGTACCTTGCCGGGCTGAAGACCGAAGTCAAACGACAAGTCGCAGCGTCAAACTACGCGAGCTACAATGACGTCGTTTCAGCAGCGGAGCGCTTCGACATGGTCAATGCCGGAACACGACGGACGCACGTTGGCAGTACGCAACAGGGCGACCGCTCGGCTCACCCCACGTTCGCCGACCCGATGGAAGTCGACAGATTCGAGGGGCGGCCACGTCCAAAAAACACCAATTACACGTGTGATTTTTGCGGGGTGCCGGGTCATCGAATCTTCGACTGCAACAAAATGAAAGCCGCACGCGCAGAGTATCGGACACGCAACAGTGGTGGAATTCCTTCAGCCAATCAGAAGCCAAAATACGGGAGTCGCCAGTAATTGCGAATCTAGCTGGCGAAAATAAAAAGATCCGAAAGCGGCCGCGGGATTCCGGGAGAATCAACTTCGACGAAGCTGATTCGACGCGAGAAGGAGGAAATGATGGGGCAAAATCTCCACCCCACGACCAGTCTTGCCAGGGAAAATCGCCGAGGAAAAAAACGACTCCGCGAAAAAAGACTCTGCCGAGACAAGGATGTTGTGTGATGTCATCATATGCTATCACATTCTGTCTGCCTCCCATCCCATGTTTTTTCAACTTGCATGTGTGGTTTGAACGTGTGAAAGAATTTGTGTGTGGTGTGTTCTGGAGTTTGGGAATGTGTTTTGTGTTATTCTGTCTGAGCAGGTTTTTTGTGATGATAGATCTTGAGAAGATCTTTCCGACGCAACAAGAATCCCTTCAATCGGAGCAAGAACGCGAAAGCTATGAAGATTCAAAGTTCATGAGCTTGCGTTACAATTGCGGCGGTTACAAAGTGAAGTTGTGGGGTGACTCTATATGGAGTTGGGACCTTTGGGGGTTGGGGAAACTTGTCACTCTACTGTAACAGCTGCAAATAGGTTGGGAACAACCAAGCTAGGTTGGCAAGGGTGGCCAACTTGGATGGATTGGTTGGGAAGGGACAAAGGTCAAAGTTGAGGTTCCTATAGGGAGGGAATCTTTGTGCTTATGGGGTTTCCTTGGTTGGGGACTCTCTTGGGACCTTCCCTCTCATCCATCTCTTCCTATCCCAACCTTTCTCTTGCTCCTTCTAATTCCTTGTGAGATTCTTGAACTTTGATTGAACTCTTGAGATTGAGATAAGTTCTCCTCCTACAGCTTACCCCCTAGTGCGTCGAAAGCCATAGCGTCGCGAATACTTCATCAATCAACGTGATTCAAATTGAGAACGGTAGCTGAGATTAAGAGCTACAACATATTGGAGTTTCGCGATATTCCAACGGCTAGTTTTTTGTCGACGTCGTTTCTTGTGAAGACGACTTTTCTGTCCAGAATTTCGGATTTATATTTTGAGTAATTCTAGCTCCTAAGTTCACCTAGACTCCGTCCTTAATACTAACAAGTGGTATCAGAGCAATATTGAGGACATTGAGAGGAGTCTACAGAAGTGTGAAGACCCTTCTAGACCCACCATGGCCTGTGGGCGTGCCTAAGTGGTGTTCTAAAGGTTGGATGTGACTTCCGCTAAGGGGAAACTCTGCCGAAATTTCGTGGACGCCGACACTTGTGAAAATATCGAGGGAGCTGAGTGTGGACAGCAAAGGGGAGCTGAAATTCGTCATTTCTCAAGGAGAAGATGAATGAGAGAGGAGGAGATGCTAATGGAAGAGGAGCTGTAGCTGAGAAGACAAGTGAGCCGCCGCCATCAAAAGTTGAAGCTTTGGATGGCTCCAACTATGAGGAATGGAGCGGACGGATGAGGAGTGCCTTCAAACGCTACAAGCTACTGAAGATTGCTGTTGGGGAAGAGAAGATGCCGGAAGAAGGCGAAGCACGTGAACGGTGGATTGAGAAAAGCGCGGTGCTTTTCGACCTCATCCTTCAATCGGTCAACAAGGAGATGTTCGAGCACATCAAGGATCTTGTGGAAGCGGATGATTCGGGTCCAAGGGCGTGGAAACTACTACGCGATGTGATTCAGCCCAACACTCTCCTGATGGTGATCGTGCTCGAGAAGGAACTTGCTGCCATCTCCATGCGACCAGGGGACGATGTGAAGCCGGTCCTTGACAAGATCAAGGACACCTATGCAAGGATGGCAGCAGCGGGCAGCAGTGTATCTCAGCTGCAGCAGTGCACCAAGATCATCTCGGTGTTGGACAACTCTTGGGACAACCTCATCCCCACCCTCAACTCTCAGCAAGATCAATGGACACCTGAGTGGCTAAGGCAGCAGATTATGCAGGAGGACTTCCGCAGACGCCATGTGGGAGGCGGTGCTGCCACTAAGACTGCTGAGGGGTATGGAGCTGCAGGGCGCGGCAGAGGAAGAGGGGGTTGGAGAGGCCGAGGCCGTGGGAGAAGCTTTGGCACAGGTAGAGGCCGAGGTGACTATAATGAGGGGCATGGAAGCTCCAGTGGCAGGGGGAGTACCAGAATGGAGGGCACCTGCTGGTACTGCAAGAAGGTCGGGCATCCTTGGTTCAAGTGCTTCAGCAGGCCGGAGGGATGGTCACCTCCAGGCATGAAGCCGCCAAGTGGTGAACGCGCACAAGGTGGCGCTGTGCAAGGCTCAGGTGCACAAGTTGAAGGTGCACAAGGTAACGCCTATCCTGGGATGTATCTCATGGTTGAGGATGTGCATGGGCATGAGGGTGATGTGGGATCTGTGGGAAAGGTTGTGATGCACCCTCTCACGCACTGGGTGATTGATTCGGGTTGCACCAGTCACATGACTCCACGGGCAGATTTGCTTGATGAGGTAAAACCCCCTGGGAAGATTAAGTATGTGGCAGCAGCGTCAGGTGCTTTGCTCCCCGTAATTGGTGTTGGGAATGCCAAGGTTAAGGGAGCTAATGGGGAGCTTGTGGGGCTTGGGAATGTTCTGCTGGTTAAAGGCTTGTCTGCTAACCTTCTCTCTGTGCGGCGACTGCAGAAGAGTAAGGCCGAAGTGACCTTTGGACCAACCAGCTGCCGTGCTAAGCTTGGGAAGAAGGTGCTGTGGAGTCTGGAAGAGGAGACCAGCTGCATCAAGGACCTGTGGCAGCTGCCCATCATCCCTTGGAATGGGAAGACTCCAACAGCAGCAACGGCAGCAGCGGCAAAGGCAACAGCAGGAGGAGATGCAACTGCACCAACTGATGGGGTCCTGGAAGCAGTCAAGAAAGTGCAGCAGCAGCAGACACATGGTGAGGTGCTTGCTGGTGTGGATGCAAGTGCGGCATGGGCTAAGGCTTCATCAAGGAGTGGAGAGGCCGATTGGGAGACATGGCATGAGAGGCTGTGTCATGTGAACTTCCCTATGCTGCAGAAGTTGGTGAAGGATGGGAGCCTGAAAGGATTGGAGGTAAAGGGGGGATTGAAGGAGATTGGGAGCTGCCCTACATGCTTGGAGACCAAGTTCTCCAAGTTCCCCTTCAACAGCACTACAGGACCAGCCAAGACCCCACTTGCACTTGTGCACATGGATGTGGTGGGGCCCACAAGAGCCCCTTCCCTCTCAGGCAGCCGCTATTTCTTGACAATTGTAGATGACCACACTCGGGCAGTGTGGGTTTACCCTTTGAAGAGCAAGGGGGAGGTGGCAGCGGCTGTCCTTAAGGAGTGGATGCCGAGAGCTCAGAGGGAATGCGGACACAAGGTGAAGGTGATCCGCAGTGACAATGGTGGGGAGTTCATTGGAGCTGATTTTGAGGGGGAGTTGAAGAGGAAGGGGATCCAGCATCAACTGACAGTGCCCTACAACCCACAGCAGAATGGCGTGGCTGAGAGGTTCAACAGGACCCTGCAGGAGGGGGCACGCACTCTCCTTGGGCGTGCAGGGCTGCCTGATCCGTTTTGGGTGTCTGCACTGAGGCAGGTCGCCCTTGTGAAGAATAGGGTGCTGGCTACAGTTGGAGATAAGGAGTGGATCCCATATGTCAAGTGGTATGGGAGTGCTCCAGCGGTGAACATGCTGAGGGCATTTGGGTGCATGGTGGTGTTTCATGTGCCCAAGGAGAAAAGGGGGAAGTTGGAGGCTTCTGGAAGATGGGGTGTGCACTTGGGGATTGCAAAGGATCACAAAGCATGGTTGCTATGGGACTTGACCACCCAGAAGCTGACAGTGTCAAGGGAAGACTCCAACAGCAGCAACGGCAGCAGCGGCAAAGGCAACAGCAGGAGGAGATGCAACTGCACCAACTGATGGGGTCCTGGAAGCAGTCAAGAAAGTGCAGCAGCAGCAGACACATGGTGAGGTGCTTGCTGGTGTGGATGCAAGTGCGGCATGGGCTAAGGCTTCATCAAGGAGTGGAGAGGCCGATTGGGAGACATGGCATGAGAGGCTGTGTCATGTGAACTTCCCTATGCTGCAGAAGTTGGTGAAGGATGGGAGCCTGAAAGGATTGGAGGTAAAGGGGGGATTGAAGGAGATTGGGAGCTGCCCTACATGCTTGGAGACCAAGTTCTCCAAGTTCCCCTTCAACAGCACTACAGGACCAGCCAAGACCCCACTTGCACTTGTGCACATGGATGTGGTGGGGCCCACAAGAGCCCCTTCCCTCTCAGGCAGCCGCTATTTCTTGACAATTGTGGATGACCACACTCGGGCAGTGTGGGTTTACCCTTTGAAGAGCAAGGGGGAGGTGGCAGCGGCTGTCCTTAAGGAGTGGATGCCGAGAGCTCAGAGGGAATGCGGACACAAAGTGAAGGTGATCCGCAGTGACAATGGTGGGGAGTTCATTGGAGCTGATTTTGAGGGGGAGTTGAAGAGGAAGGGGATCCAGCATCAACTGACAGTGCCCTACAACCCACAGCAGAATGGCGTGGCTGAGAGGTTCAACAGGACCCTGCAGGAGGGGGCACGCACTCTCCTTGGGCGTGCAGGGCTGCCTGATCCGTTTTGGGTGTCTGCACTGAGGCAGGTCGCCCTTGTGAAGAATAGGGTGCTGGCTACAGTTGGAGATAAGGAGTGGATCCCATATGTCAAGTGGTATGGGAGTGCTCCAGCGGTGAACATGCTGAGGGCATTTGGGTGCATGGTGGTGTTTCATGTGCCCAAGGAGAAAAGGGGGAAGTTGGAGGCTTCTGGAAGATGGGGTGTGCACTTGGGGATTGCAAAGGATCACAAAGCATGGTTGCTATGGGACTTGACCACCCAGAATCTGACAGTGTCAAGGGATGTGAAGTTTCTTGAGTCCCTGTACTACAAGGAATGGAAGCAGCAGCAACAGAAGCTTCCATCTACACCGCTCGTTGAGGTAGATGAGGTGCAGCGGCCTTCAAGACAGGTGGAGGTTGCAGTGTCTGAGGAGGAGATGTCTGGGGTGACTGAGGAAGGGGGAGCAGCTGAAGTGGAGCAGCAACAGCAGCAACATGAGTCTCCACCTCGAGTTCCACACCCGCCTGAGCGTCCTAGGAGGGATGTGCGCCCTCCTGTGAGGCTGACCTATGGGGGAAGAGGCAAGCCGAATGTGGTGCAGGCTGGGAGTGTGGTTGAGCAGATTGAGGAAGATGAGATCGCTCACTGCTACTGGGCACCAATCCCTGAGTACATGGCCTTACACCATGGGGCCAAGGAAGTGGTATGGCTAAGGCGTTTGTTGGAGGAGTTGGGAGTTGGTCAGGAGGAGCCGACAGTTGTGTTCTGTGACAATGAGTCTGCAGTGAAGCTCGCCAAGAATGCTTGTCTGCATGGGCTGACAAAACACATAAGGCCTAAGTGGCATTGGGTGAGGAGACTCCTTGATAAGGAGGTGCGGCTGGAGATAGTGAAGACCCATCAGCAGGCAGCAGATATTTTCACCAAGCGTCTGGCGGAGGCGGATCATTGGAAGGGCATGAAGCTTGCTGGGATGAGTGTGCATTGAGTATGCATGCTTGAGATGTGGTATGGTCGATGATGGTTGGCAGCCAGAGGGGGAGATTGTTGTGTGATGTCATCATATGCTATCACATTCTGTCTGCCTCCCATCCCATGTTTTTTCAACTTGCATGTGTGGTTTGAACGTGTGAAAGAATTTGTGTGTGGTGTGTTCTGGAGTTTGGGAATGTGTTTTGTGTTATTCTGTCTGAGCAGGTTTTTTGTGATGATAGATCTTGAGAAGATCTTTCCGACGCAACAAGAATCGCTTCAATCGGAGCAAGAACGCGAAAGCTATGAAGATTCAAAGTTCATGAGCTTGCGTTACAATTGCGGCGGTTACAAAGTGAAGTTGTGGGGTGACTTTATATGGAGTTGGGACCTTTGGGGGTTGGGGAAACTTGTCACTCTACTGTAACAGCTGCAAATTGGTTGGGAACAACCAAGCTAGGTTGGCAAGGGTGGCCAACTTGGATGGATTGGTTGGGAAGGGACAAAGGTCAAAGTTGAGGTTCCTATAGGGAGGGAATCTTTGTGCTTATGGGGTTTCCTTGGTTGGGGACTCTCTTGGGACCTTCCCTCTCATCCATCTCTTCCTATCCCAACCTTTCTCTTGCTCCTT
Organism: Closterium sp. NIES-67; assembly: GCA_027943415.1. Classification (NCBI taxonomy): domain Eukaryota; kingdom Viridiplantae; phylum Streptophyta; class Zygnematophyceae; order Desmidiales; family Closteriaceae; genus Closterium; species Closterium sp. NIES-67. Next base: position 411,312 of record BQMB01000898.1, on the reverse strand, counting down.
CTAATTCCTTGTGAGATTCTTGAACTTTGATTGAACTCTTGAGATTGAGATAAGTTCTCCTCCTACAGCTTACCCCCTAGTGCGTCGAAAGCCATAGCGTCGCGAATACTTCATCAATCAACGTGATTCAAATTGAGAACGGTAGCTGAGATTAAGAGCTACAACATATTCGAGTTTCACGATATTCCAACGGCTAGTTTTTTGTCGACGTCGTTTCTTGTGAAGACGACTTTTCTGTCCAGAATTTCGGATTTATATTTTGAGTAATTCTAGCTCCTAAGTTCACCTAGACTCCGTCCTTAATACTAACAAAGGAAACTCCTTGAAGACCCAAGAAATTATAAGAATTCGTTAAAGTTATCTTATAAAGATGCTTTAATGAAAACTTATGATTTTCGAGAAGCTAGAGCCTTGGAGAAATTTCGGGAGGGACTCCAAAAGAAGCAGACAGCTGTGGAGATTATACCGGTACCGGACAACTTGGGGAAAAAATTACGCAGTGTGGAAAGAAGCCGACCTTTCCACGGAGTCAACGTCCTCTCCCGACACCAGCCCACAACGACTACCCGTTCCCCAGGGAAGACGTCGGTGGAGCTGAAGCAGCTCAAGAGGAAGCTGGGGGTCTATAAGAAGCTGCACAAACCCCAAAAACCTCCTCCGGATGCATCCAGTTCTTCGGCATCAATGACGCGCACAGTCGTCAAGGAAAATCCGGGCCCTGGAGAAGAGCTGTTCTCCAAGCAGCCTTGGTCAGCTGCCAGCTCAGGAGTAGATAGCAACACAAAGGTGTGTACGGAATATTGGGATGTACCCTATGATCCTATCAATGAAACTATCTTTGGGTACTCCGAGCAACGACTGCCCCTCGTGCTCGAGGTCATCTGCAAAGGACGACGCCTCCAAGCACTCGTGGACAGCGGAGCATCACACACCGTCTGCGACAAGGCAGTAATCGACCGACTTCAGGAAGAGTACAAGCCTTCAGGATTCTCTGCAACGATGGTGGACGGCAGCAAGTTACCAGTACACGGGGAAGCAGTGCTACACCTACAAATTGGACCACTGCGCTGGAAACCTGCACTTCCCATCACCAACATCAAAGGGCTTGACCTGATCTTCGGGCGAGACTTCCTAAAAAGATTCAACCCCGAGATCAACTGGGTGAACCACACCGCAAGCAACTACAACAATGGACGGAGAGTACAGCTACCCAACTGGGACGATACAGGAGATATCCCAGTGGAGACACTCGCACGATTCGAGAAGGACGTGAAGCGAACCGACACAGGGTTCCTAGCAATAGCAACAGAGGCGGAGAACGACAGGGAGAGAACCTCAGACCTCCAGGAAAGATCAAGGAATTATTGAAGGAGTTCCAAGATATTCTTCCGGGCGATCTTCAGAATGAGCTACCGCCAAACCGAACACATCAACACGAGATCGTGGAGGAACCGGGTTCGAAGCCGACCTTCCGAGCACCATATCGGCTCAGCCCTACGGAGCTGACCGACATGAAAGAACAAATCGAGTATCTCCTAGCCAAAGGACTCATCCGGCCATCCACTTCGCCGTACGGTGCCCCAGTACTCTTCACACCAAAACCGGACGGAAGCCTGCGCATGTGCATCGACTACCGAGCTCTTAACAAGCAAACCATCAAGAATAAATATCCGATACCACGAATCGATGACTTGCTTGACCAGCTTCGGGGAGCTACGGTATTTTCCAAACTAGATCTGCGGTCCGGATACTGGCAGATACGCATGGCGGACAACTCTATCCACAAAACTGCTTTTCGAACTCGGTATGGATCGTACGAGTATTTGGTAATGCCATTTGGACTCACCAACGCACCGGCAACGTTCCAAGCCGAAATGAACCACATTCTACGACCACTTTTGGACGAGTGCGTGGTGGTGTACCTGGACGACATACTCATCTACTCGCGCGACATGAAGCAGCACGTCGAACACCTGCGACGCGTCTTCGAAATTCTTCGACGAGAACAATTCTACGTCAAACTGTCCAAGAGCGAATTCGCCCTTGAGAAGGTCCAGTTCCTAGGACACATGGTGAGCGCTCAAGGAGTTCACGTCGACCCCAAGAAAATCGAAGCCGTACGCACGTGGAAGACACCCGAGAACGTGAAGGAGTTGAAGCAGTTCCTAGGCTTTGTTAATTACTACAACAGGGTCGTGTCACAGTATGCGCGCAGCACCACTCACGAATCTGCTGAAGAAGAACACGCCCTACAAATGGGAGCCGAAGCACCAGGAAGCCGTGGAGCAGCTAAAGCAAGCACTTACGTCCGCACCGGTACTCATTTTGCCAGATCCCGAACGCGACTACGTCATCGAAGTTGACGCCAGTGACCAAGCAGTGGGAGCAGTCTTGATGCAAGATCAAGGGAATGGACTGCAACCAATCGCTTACCTAAGTAAGAAACTACACAGGGCAGAACTAAACTACCCGATACACGACAAGGAGGCCCTGGCTATCATCATCGCCTTCAAAGCATGGAGATGCTATCTCGAAGGACGAAGAACAACCGTCTACACTGACCACTGCAGCTTGAAATACTTGAAGACACAACCCAACCTTTCCAGGCGGCAGGTCCGGTGGATCGACTTCCTCGAGACACACTTCCACTACGACATCGTGTACAAGCCCGGTCACAAGAACAAAGCAGACGCTCTCAGCCGGCCTGCACACGTTGCCGCTATTCAGGTCGAAGGGATGAATCCACTACTCAAGGGACTCTTCAAACACGGGTATGCCACCGACCCCGAGATTCCCTTGGCAGAAAAGCGACATCTGCTACAGTGGGACAGTGACATCGCGTACCGGAAAGGATCAACGAAAATCTGGGTACCCAATTACCCTCCTTTGCGCCAGTTACTACTCGAAGAATACCACGACGTCCTCTACGCCGGACACTTCGGTAGCAACAAGATGCTGACCAGTATCGCAAAGCACTACTACTGGCCCCACTTAGCAGAAGATGTCCAGAAATTCGTCACCTCGTGTGACACATGTCAGCGGATGAAGAGTACCACGCAGAAAAAGGCGGGACTACTGCAGCCTCTTCCTGTCCCAGAACAACCATGGCAAGTGGTTAGCCTGGACTTCATCACCGAGTTACCACCTACAACTAGCGGTCATGACGCAGTCCTCGTCGTCATTGACAAGTTCTCCAAAATGGGACACTTCATCCCGACACACACGAAAGCACGCACCGAAGAAACCGCACAACTCTTCGTTCGATACATCATCTCACAGCATGGCATTCCAACCACACTCATCTCCGACCGAGACCCTAAGTTCACCAGCAAGTTCTGGAAGGAACTTATGTCTCTCCTCGGGACCAAAATCGCCATGTCATCTGCTTACCATCCGCAGACAAACGGACAGACCGAGCGCCTCAACCAAATTGTTGAGCAACTCCTCCGAGCAGCCTGCAAGGACGAGGTCTCCAAATGGGACTTGCACCTGCCCGTACTAGAGTTTGCTTACAACAATGCTACACATGCCGCTACTGGACAGACGCCGTTCTTCCTCTGCTACGGACGCCACCCACTCACACCACAGAAACCGACAGCATCAGCTACAGTCCAACCAGCACATGATTTCATCACAACCATGCATCAGCTTTGGGATCGGACCCACAAGCGCCTACTCGACATTCAACAACAACAGAAGCGCCAAGCCGATCGCCATCGCAACGATCACACCATCACGGTGGGAGACCAGGTGCTTCTTGACACCCGCAACCTGGACATCAGCCATCTCCCATCTAAACTTCGACCTCGCTTCTGTGGGCCTTTTCTCGTTGAAGCACAGGTCACTCCTGTTACCTTCCGATTACGCCTGCCAGCTACCTGGAAGATTCACAACGCCTTCCACGTCCAACTTTTGAAGCCCTATCGGGACCCGAACACGATTTTCGTCGGACGCCAACCGCCGCCGCCACCGCCCGTCCTCGTCCAGAATGAACCCGAGTACGAAGTCGAGTCCGTGCTCGCACACCGCCGTCGTCGGAATGGCACCGTGGAGCTTCTCATCCGTTGGAAGGGTTATGATCCTTCTGAGGACAGCTGGGTACCTGAGTCCGACATGGGTAACGCCCGTCGTCCTCTGCATGACTACCTTGTCAAGCAGGGTGTTACTTCTACCACCCAGCTGTGAGGGGGGGAAGTGTGAGAGTACGACCCCGTTACACCACTTGGCCTTATTTCCTTCCTTTTTCATTTCTCTTTTATTCCATCTCATCTGGTTTCCTATTCTTCCTTTTCCATTAACCTTTGGTTTATCCTGCTATTATCATTATATCACCGACCAGGCTTGGGATGTACTAGTGCGCTCTATCTAGCGTAATCCTGCTGTAATCCCTTAAAGCCAATAGCCTCGCGTGGCTATACGCAGGGTGATTCTATCTTCTAGAAGGGTCTATTCTCCTAAGATAAGATAAACATGGTTACCTGATGTACTCTGGAAGTATAAAAGCGCCCTGTACTGATCGATAGTGCAATCTTTCCTCGACACATTCGATCCTGTGACAGTGAGTACCTTGGTGCCGTGCTTGATGAAGCCCTGCTGACCAGACGCCACCCAGAATTGATGGAGTACATCAACGTAAATATCAGTGTCATGAGCGAATCCTTTCTGCGGTCCACAGTCGTTGACATTGTGCGTTACATACTGCTTTGAAATGTGCCATGGCAGGTTCAATGGGAGCTGGCAATGTCGGCGGCCATTGATGCAGACTATGGCCGGTTGCCTCACTGCATTCGCACACACCCGACACATCATGGCCGGGATTGGTTCTTGGACATAGCAATCGATGGGAAGGATGAGTACGGCAAAACTGAGGAATGTTTTGCAAACATTTTGCTACTATTCCATATACGGCAAGATGGAGACAACCAGGGCTACTGATTCATCGAGTACAAGGCGCAGCGATACATTGACAAGAAGACCCAGTGTACTGCACTCACATCGGAGGCCAGGGCTTACAGATACAGAGTAGTATCAATAGCTAGTATAAAGCATGCGGTGTTCCTGGTGCGCCCGAAGAAAAACAAAGCGCGGTGGTTAGTGAACTGATTTATCTTCTAGCAATTATGTACAATAGGCGCAACAATGAAAGCGCTTTGCTCGACTAAACACATCGACCGTCATTGTGATGCATGATCTGTTGTGCAACATATTCCGATGTGTACTGCGAATGCTTTTCTAGAATCTCATACTTCCCAAAGCGCGTTCCAAACAACATGGCTCCTTCCCCCTAAAGCATAGTATGGCATGGCAGCAAGCTTGTTACTGGAATTTTGCGTCGTACATGGATAAATGCTATGCTACCTGAACCAAGGGGTTTTTGACTTACCAAAGAGGAATGCCTCTTTCATAAACCCCCAGTAGATATGCATATAGTAATGTTGCCATATTCTGGGTACCAAACAGGCTGGTAACTGAATCGAATGTAGGTCAGGCATTGGCCAAAATTTTGAAATGGCACTGTATTCTTTCAACGGGACGGGTTGATCCAGAAAACACCCTATAGAGTTCCACATACTGTAGCTAGGTTGCCTCTTTCTATGAACTAGGAAGGCTGAGCATTGAGACAAAGTTAAGTCCTACTTAGTGCTAGGTAATGGTGACATTAAACATTGGCATCAGGATGCAGCTCTAACGAAATGGCACTCTACTTTGTCACGTCGTAACGTTGCTCCAAAGTACCCCCCCTATCTGTTAGTCAAGGTATTGTTTCCCAATTGTCAGAACGTACAAGAGCTGACAATTGAATAGGTGGCACACGTTGCTCATGGCTAGACCATGATCACCATAGACCACGCTAAAAATGATGCATCAATAGATGTATGGAACTGTATTCTAGCAAAGTTGTAGTTTGACATGGACAACCCCACTTTGGATATACAAATGTTAATGTTGCCAAACTTTGTGAGCCAACAGGGCTGGTAATTCAATTGAGATGTGACTTACTGTAATGAAGCGCAACGAGCGTGTGTCAAAGGATTGAGTAACGTGGAAACAATACAACTGAGGCAATATCAAAACAGCACGGAGCATGGATATAGCTAGCCTAGAGCACATAGTCGTGGCTCGGCAGAGCTGGGACGTGTGATTCTTAAATTGGCGCGAAGCGCCCAGATCGAGGCATGCAATGGCAAGGCGGGAAACAATGGCAAAATGCCAGAGCCCTTGACCCTATGTGGTTGTCATTTGAACTGAAGGTTTTTCTGCAATAACCGTAGGGAAGATTCACTTCTAGAGTGGCCCTAAGGTAGGCGATTCTAATAAAGTAGCACCATGTTTACTGAAGAGGTAAGGCTGCTCCATAGTGACACCCTCCAAAATTTCAAGGAGGCATGTTGACAGACTTCTTGAACAGTGGGTGCTGATAATTGAACCCTAAGCACGGTCTTCCTTTGGGCCAGGTTCCCATGGATCTTTCAAGAGCCACATTTCCCGATATTGTGGGACATTTGGGCTGTTAATAAAGAGTAATGCAGGTCTTGCGTTGGGCTGGACCCACGCTCCCTCAAAGCTCTCAAGAGAAGGCTCAATAACATTGAAAGGGCAATGCGTTTTATCGATGGGTGAGGTTGCTCCAAAATACCCCCAATGGATATTCCAAAAGCCATATTGCCCTATTCCATGAACTGATAGGGCTGTTAATTGAATGGAATGTGGGGCTTGTTTAAGGCTGAAACCTGTTCAACTCATACCTCACATGGAAAGGCGTGATACTAACAAAATGACACAATGTTTTGCTGTGGGGTAAGGTTGGTCCAACTACCCCCAATGGATATCCCAAAAGACAAGCTGCCCGATTCGGTGTGAACGTGTAAGGCTGAAATGTGAAATGGAGGTAGATTTTGCATGGGAATTTACCCTGGTCTTGTATGATGCTAAAAAGGGCGCAAGAATGACGAGATAACACTATGTACTATGATTACCCATCCTCCCACCAAGTTGCCCCCTATACACAATGAGACATAGCAAATTGTGGGTGATTGCAAACGTAGCGACCGTGCGATTATGTCTATACTCGAACTCCCAAACAAAGATTGCGTGTTTTTGGTGAGCTTGAGTGCAATTCCACAAAATGGCAGTGTCCTGCACATGATGAGAGTAAAAAAAGAAGGTAAACAGCACGGACACCCTGCAACGGCTCTAGCAGTTAGAGGACACATGGGTCTTATCACGTGCTGTAAACGGGTAGAAACAATATGTACGCGGGTCTAAAAAATGGAACCATCGTAACTTCAGCAGAAAAGACCTAAAGTAGTTACACTAGAGGTCTGGCCGATATGGCTGAGGAGAACTCCGACGATGCCTACGAGGAAGCAGCTGGCTCCAACCATGTCTTCACCGAAGGCAAGAAGCCAAGAGATCCAAGGACGAAGAGCACCGGCGCGCAGCCACCCTCGCCGCGCAGTAAAGCCAACAAGAAGCAGCGACGCAGCCCTAAACCAAACAAGAAGGCACAGTGGGCACTGAAGTATCACGAACTGGGGTCACTTATGCGAACGGTGATCGAAGCAGGATCGGAAAGTGCTCAAAACGCAGCTGGGTGGAGGCGGTTAGGGTGGAAAGTACAAGGGGGCTGTGAAGTGCAGGAAGGGGCTGCATGGTGTTGGACGGCATACGCGTCACCCCGAGATGGGAGGAGGCACTTGCCAAGTAAATCTGCGAGCAACAAAGTCGGGGCCTTGCAGTCAGTGTCAACAACATTATGGAATGGAGCCGAAACTGCATTCGCAGACGAGACCCGCAGACTTTGTGGCAAGGGTCGAACCGTTGGAGCCATCGGTTTCACAAGAGGTGGGATTCACACAACACCGCCGTACAAAGGTTGGGCAGAAGCTCTCTTGAGGTAAGCTTCTCATGCCCTATGGGTCAGCCTATGCCTCTGTCACTGCGCTCGTCTCTGTGCAGAGCCTTTGTCGATGTCTCTGAATCCGTCGCTTGTGAAGAGCCTCAGTTCTCTGTCTCTGCATATGTCTCTTGTGCAAAGCTGTTGTCTCTGTCTCTGCATCTGTATTGTCTCTACACTTGCTAAGGCCCCTTCCCCTCCTTCCCTTACCCCCCAACACAGAATGAGCCGCGGACTATGAGGGGTATTGGAAGTTCGTTCGCATCTGCCGTGCCCGATATCAGATGGACTTACACCGCATAATAAATGCCGATCAAACTCCACCTTTTGTGGAGATGCCAGCTGGCCGAACTTTGGAGCAAAAGGGGTCCCGTTCGGTGTTAATGAAGATTGCCAGATACGAGGAGCAACACTTGACCGTGATGCTATCATGTAGGCATAGCTGCGACAAACACCATCCTGTGGGTATGGTTCAATCGCAAGACCATACCCAAGTGTAAATGTCCCTAGAAAAAGCCTTCCGTGCCTCGCTCTGCATGCAGTTCTGAACCCTTCCATGCTGTAAGCACATGACCGGTTGTCTGACTCACATGAATGTGACTTGTGCGTGCATTCTGCAGGGGTTGAAGTGCAGGCCCAGGAGAACGGCTGTATGGATGAGGCAGCCGTTAAGAAGTGGCTGGAGAAAGAGGTTCTCACTCTCGCGCTGACTGAAGGCTCTAGAAACGTAGTGCACCTTGAACACTGGCAGCTCTCCAGGAGGGCGCTTCACATTGAAGAGCCACCGACCATCGACTACGTTCACTCCAGGTGGGGGAACTACGTGGACGTACGTGCCGGTGGATCTCCAAGATGCCATCTCCTGCTCTATGGCAGCTATCCACTGAGTGGCCCAGGGTCCCGAGGTTGCCTCAGCGTAAGTGCGAGGGGTCGGGATGTCAAAGGCGTTTGGGTCACCCTCAGGGACTAGCAGCATGGAGCAGAGGTGAGGCGCGGCCTCGGACAGGAAAGCAAGCTCCTACTGCTGGTCCTCCAGGATGTCATTGCCAAGGGCAGGAGCACCCCCGACGGACGGAGGACGGGCAGGGTCTGAGACCAAAGCGGTGGCGTAGTCAAGGTGGCGTGTAGTGGCAAAGTTAGAGACGGCAGCGACAAGAGAGTTAAGACTCGAGACAGGAACAGACAGGTCGGTGACAAGAGAGGCGAGGACCCGATGAATAAGAGGAATAGCAACACGGAGGAAGTCAGACAGGGGAGGCGGAGCGACGACCAGCGACGACGGAGGAGGCGACAGGAGGGGAGGACGAGATGCGTGGAAACGAAGCAACATAGGGTGAGAGGACAGGGAAAGAGAGACAGGATGAGCACGAGAGGGATGGCGAGACCAGAAGTGGGACGGAGGCGTGGGGTCAGGAGACACAAGAGGAGACACAAGAGGAGAACTTTGGGGAAGACGAGCTGAAGACGAGTCTGGCAGAGGAAGCGGGGTCGGGGGAGGCGCAAGCGGGCGGTCAGGGGAGGGAAGCCCGAGGAGGCGAAGGGCGGACACCAGCGATGATTGCTGCTATTGCTGGTCGATGCCAACACCAGAGCCTCCAGCTGCACCACGGCTACCTCCAAGACACTCCGGGACCACACCCCCAGAACGAGAACCCTCTCCAGCAGCGAGGCCACCCCCTCGAACAGCACCCCCAGAACCAAAACCCGCTCCAGCACCGATGCCACCCCCAGGACCGCGGGGACAAGCCACGATAGTACCCCCAAGACTATCACTCTCCTCAACGCCAACACCCCCATAGTTCACAGACCCCTGCGACGACTGCTCCTGCGGCTGCGGCGGTGACAGCGGCTACTGCAGTGGCGGCGGAGGAGTCAACGAAGCAGAGACACGCAGTGAAACCGAAGCCACGGGGTCCCCGAAGTCAGCCGACTCCTCCACTGGGACAACCAACGGGAGGGGAGTGACGTGCGACACACCAAACATGGTCAACGCCGGGACACGACGGACGCACGTCGGCAGTACGCGACAGGGCGACCGCTCGGCTCACCCCACGTTCGCCGACCTGATGGAAGTCGACAGATTCGAGGGGCGGCCACGTCCGAAAAACACCAACTACACGTGTGATTTTTGCGGGGTGCCGGGTCATCGAATCTTCGACTGCAACAAAATGAAAGCCGCACGCGCAGAGTATCGGACACGCAACAGTGGCGGAATTCCTTCGGCCAATCAGAAGACAAAAAACGGGAGTCGCCAGTGATTGCGGATCTAGCTGGCGAAAATAAAAAGATCCGGAAGCGGCCGCGGGATTCCAGGAAAATCAACTTCGACAAAGCTGATTCGACGCGAGAAGGAGGAAATGATGGGGGAAAATCTCCACCCCACGACCAGTCTTCGCCAGGGAAAATCGCCGAGGAAAAATACGACTCCGCGAAAAAAGACTCTGCCAAGACAAGGAAACTCCTTGAAGACCCAAGAAATCATAAGGGTTCAGCTAAACTGAACGCATGAACTGAACCCTTTAATCTAGGGTACTCATCATTCACCGCTCGGGCATGGGTCTTCGGCCGTCGATCATGATTGGCGAGCATCATACACCGTCGATCTCCTTATAGGTGTTCCCCAACTTTAAGTTTGCCAGCTGCTCCGTCGAATCTTAAAGCTTTCCCCACCCGGTACCCTGATGTTTACCCAGCGCGCCGACGTTCACCCATCGTCACGCTCATCATGGTACCAAAGTAGGTCCTAGGCTTTAGTGCGTTAAAGTAGCCCGCGTAATCAGGGTCAACTCCCTCCGCTTAGCCATACTCTAAAACCTTTGGAAACACTGACGAACTCCTCCAGCTGTAACCCAAGCTCTTAAAATACTCTAGTACCCCTGCCAGCGGGCCGTGCAGACGTTCACCCATCTCGCTGCTACAGGTTACCTAAAACCGCTTCGCTGCTGCTTAACTAACTCCACTAAAACCTGCAATGGAGGGCAAATGATAAAGTTGGCTGGACTAAAGAAGTCCCCACATGATCGCTGCACATCTCCTGCCTCCCGACGTGCTGGGGTGAGACACTCCGAATCTTACACCTGCAAAAGCCGAAAACTCCTCTGCTGCACCAGGTGAAACCCTCAGCTCCACTGCAACAATAACTCATGAATTTTCGATGACACCCCTCAGCACTGTGTAGATTGCAGGTTCACTCCCCTTTCGCCAAGTGTGGACGACCCATAGTCAACACTACATCTTGGTGGGAATGGTGATATTCGGGCGACAAAGCTCCGTCAGCAGGGGATCCGAATGCTGCCTGACGTTTAACTAAAATCTAGCTTCTTCTAGTCGTTTTATTTCAGTTGCTTCAGCTCTTGACGGTTTGACGCTTGCGGTGCCCCGGTGAAAAACAATTAATACACACCCTTATGTGGTGGCCTCCGTTTCTGTTGATTGTAGGGGTATGAACGGTGCTCCACGAAAACGCCTCCCCAACTCAGAAAGTCGCACTCGCTGAATAGATTCCAGAGCAACTTCATCCTCCAAATGAGACCGCCCATGCACAACAGCTGAGGTAGTTAGTCTCGTGCTGCTGCTGTCTGGCCCACTCACTTGTGTGTCTGTGCGATCGTGGCAGTCCGAAATCATCGCAGCCGCCCCTTGCCGAAATAGTCGCGGAAGTCTTGTCCATCGCATGCAATTAGCCTGCCAGAAATGCCGGCGCCAGCGACGCAACTGCACTTCACCATGCAGCTACATGGCACGATAGACGTACATTACCGTACATCCTGCCATTTTCGCCCATTCGCGCGCTCCTGACGACCATCTCCCGGCCGCCCGAGGACTCCCGTGCACTTGTCTTCTCCTGACGACTTGCAAGTCTATCGGACAGGATCCAGCAGCATCGGAAGCGCTACGCCACCAGCATCCTTGCGCCCCCTTCTTCGATAGGGACTGCTCCCCTATCGGAACCTAGATGGGCATAATCGAGGCTTTGATACCAGCTGTTATGAAATATAACTAAGAGTATAGCACAGAACTCTATAGGGGAGCGTGACTACAATATGTGTCCAACAACTGAGGCCTAGGGCTTATATAATGCGAGTTGACCAGGTTGAACCTCGAGAGTTGGACCAGTCAAGGGCTCGGTAGTGCCGAGGGTGACGGGGTTAAATTGGGTTCGGGGCGCCTTGGTAACACGTTCGGGGCCGACTAGGTCGGCGGGGGTGGATTGACGCGAGACTTGAGGGCCGAGGCTGCGGACGCGAACTGTTCGGGGTACTCGCTGTGGCGAGACTTACAATATGGGACACTGGGAGGATGATACATGTTACCACACCAGGCGATTGTCGTGAATCTGTCCGACCAAACGAACCACATGCGTGGTCTGGGTTTTTTCCTATCTACAACTTTCTCGCTCAGCCAAGTGAATCGAGGCCAGACTTTTCATACGTCAGCACATCGCTGATGTGGCATAACTTGTCCCACAAAAAATCCTGGATGTACCCGGGAGACATTTGGTGTGGGTCTGAAATACACCGTCGAATCCTCGCGTAATTTCAGACCACTCATCTCAAAATCCGAAGCATCCCTTTCCTACGAAGCTCGAATTTAGCAGCGTGCTTTCGAGACAACGGCCCTGTTCGGCGGCAATAAGCTGTCCCAGTTAGTTGGATGGCGCCGCAATGTTTCTGGAAAATCCCAAACACGACGTGGTTGGAAAGTTTGATGAGCTTCGGGGGTATTCCAGCTTACTCACACGTGGCTTGGGGGGAAATCTTGCACCCAAATTTCGAGCCTGCCAGTCAAATCTCGGGGGCACACAAAACTCGCGCGATAAGCTGGTTCTTGAATTTGTCCGATTTGGGTGTTTTTAAAACATCTCGTCGGTTTGTTGCATGCACCCAAATCTCCGGTGACGGAATGTGCTTGGAGGATTCCTTGGCCAATAAACGAACGTTTCACGACTGCCTGTTCGGTAGCCAGTTTATTTGCCCCAGGTTCGGTGTGACTAATTTGAGAGTGTGGGCCTCAAGCCCTCCCGAAAGAAACCAACCTGCGGGTTCCAAAAAGTGCCGCCGAACAGTGCCCAACCAACCAATGGAAAATGTTTGGGAACCGCGACATTTCCAGGTTCGAGTGAATGGACATGTCGTGTCGAGTGGAGTCACCCCCCTTGTCGCCCCATGTTGCCCGTGCCTAGCCAAGCCACAGTTGAAGTGCATTCTGTGGACAGCGACTCCTCCCTCCCATGACGAGACGACTGTCTCGCAGCGCTGCTGCTACTTCTGTATACAGTCGATGCCCGGCCTTATCGCAGCTCAACCTGGCGCCCAATCAGAATCCATTCCCAAAACCCCCGATATACGGGCAATGTGAGATCCGTTTGAGTCACTCATGATTGCGTCTGTGACCAGCATATAGCAAGGGACAAGTCGTTGGCGACGAGGTTTCGTCGCCACGGAACTGTGCACCACCTTCGCCTGATCACTTCACAAGAGTGGCACACTGGCAACAAATATTGCCACACAAGCCCCCTCCACAAATACCCACCCATTTCGCCGTGTGCTCGTGCGAAAGCCTCATTTGCCCGTGGCGAGGGACAGCGAAATACTTGACCGATTGAATCCCCGGCACCCTAAAATCTTGTGCGACTCTGTCGCGCCTCGACTGTACTTCTGTTCCGCTGCTGTAGCCGAGCGCCTATCGCCGCACATTCGAAAATCCATGGCGCTGAGGCCATCGCCCCTCGTGTGGAGGAGGGTGCGGCAACGGCAGCCCTCAGGCAGAGCAAAAAAAAGAGACGTTACCTGGCGAGGCCGTATGCCCTCACGGGGAGCCTCCGCGAGCTGCGGGGAAGCAGGCAGCTCCGGGAAACCTAGATCCAATGGCGGACGCAGCATACCCACCAGGAGTATTGCGGCATGAGAACTACTAGCAGCAGCAACTTCAAGTAGAGCTTTTTGACACCTTAGTTGTCACGTTGTCTTGAGCTCCGACTTCAGCTCCAACGTGGTTCACCTCTGCCTGACTCAGCCTCGGAGGCGGAGCGGAGCGCCTTAGACTCTGTTCCGAACCGAGCCCCTCCTGACGCGCCTTCGAGCCGCCGTGCTAGCATTCCTCGGCTCGCGTGATTTGCCTCAGGCGGAACCGAGCCCCTTCTGGGACGCCCACCACGAGCCGGTAGCATTCCTCGGCTTGCGCGCTTCTCGCGCTTCTCGCGCGTCTTTCACTGAGACGGCAGACATGGCTCCGCCCCACACCCTTCCCCGTCAGCCCCTGGTTCTGTTGGGCGTGTGAATGCCCCACAGATAGTGAATGTGTCCCACACGCGCAACAGAACCTCCGAGGTTCACATTTTTTAATCGGCGTACATGGCTCCACCGCCTCACACTCTTCCCCGTCAGTCCCTCTCGAGTCAGCGCCAGCACCGCCAGCCGCAACGACGCGGCGAGTCGCAACGACGCCAGTCGCACTGCCCAAAACTTCGCAGCCGTCTTTCGCCATCCTTCGCCATGATTTCCCCGCCCTCCCGCCTGTCCGTCTTATCCGCGGCATGCTGCCTGCTGCTCCTCCCCCTCGCGCTCCCCCCTCTCCTCGCGTCCGCCATGAGCGATCCGCCGCGGACCCTTGCTCGCCCCACGACGCCGGCTCCTCCTCCTCGCCGTCCGCCCTAAATGCCCTCCCCGTGCTCCCCGCCCTCCCCGTCCTCCCTGCCCTCCCCGCCCTCCACCACCTCTCCACCCTCCCCGCCGACCTCCGGCCAGTGCTACCATCATCACCAGCACCGCACGGCGCGTCGCTTTTCCCCAACGCCACCTCGCACCCAGTCACAGCGCCACTTACCCCATTTCTCTCCCTGCGCGACTCGCCGGACTCCCGGGATCATCGGTCGGACCTACTACTCGCACAGCCGCACGCGGTGCGCTCCGTGCGGGGTCGCGTGCTCGCCGCGGCCAACGACTCGGCAGCGCCTATACCGCCACTCCCGCCGCCGGCACCGCCAATGCGCGAGGTGGCGCTGGACGCGTGCGCGCTGCAGGCGCTGCTGCCGCAGCTGCTCCCGCCGGCCCTCCTCGACCCCCTCTGCTCCCGCCACCTCGCGCTCCACCGCTCCGCGCCGCATTCCACCCCGCTCGATTCCGCCACTCCGCTCGATCCCCCGTCTCGCCCCGCCGGGGCGTCCACGGCATCACCTTTCGCGGAACCTTCCGCGGGCAGCGGCAGCGGCGGCGGCGGCGGCGGAGAAAGCGCTTCGGCGGCAAAAGTGGCGACGGCGACGCGGAGCGATCTGCTGGACGTGGCTCGGAACAAGGCGCAGGCTAGCACCGTGTGGGCGCCGCTTGAGGCCCGGGGAACGGCGGCAGGAGGGGGCCCGGGGGAAGCGGCGGCGCTGGCAGCAGGGCCGGGGAGGGCGGCGGTGGGGCCGCCGGCGGAATCGACGCTGACCCCGACGAGCGAAGTCCTCACCGTGTGCCGCTCCCCTGGTAGGGCGTCGATGGGGCCAGGGGTTTAGAGGGGTTTAGATGGGCTAAGGTGGGCTCAGACGGGCTCAGATGAGCGGGGGAGTGGCGGCGGGGCCGACGCGCGGGGGAGCGGCGACCAGCGAAGCCCTTGCCGCGTGCCGGCGAGGGCGTCAAGGGGTGTCGAGGGGCTCAGGGTTTTGAGGGATTTACTGGTGGGCGAGATGGGTGTAGATGGGATGGGCTTGTATGGGCTGAGATGGGTTAAATTGGCTCAGATGGGCGCAGATGGGCACAGATGGGCACAGATGGGCACAGATGGGCACAGATGGGCTCAGATGGGCTCTGCTGGTGATGGTTTTACGACGCATGTTCGCCTTCAGTACATCCAGTTGTTCCCCTCTTCATTTCCCATCCCCCCACCTCTTCCCCCCTTCCCCGCCCCCCACGCTACTCCCTACCCGTGACTATGCTCGTCCTCATGCTGGTTCCTAGTCCGCGCCTTCCTTGCTCTCTCTCACTCCTGTCCCTCGCTCTTCTCTCCTTTTGCTTCTCTGCGCACGTGTCAGTCCTCCCCTTCATTCCCACTGCCTCAGTGTCTTAACCACCTTCCCATCAGTCCGAACCTCACACTTCCCCTTCCCTCTCTGCTCCACCCGGACCAATCTCTCGTTCCACATCCTCTCTGTCCCATTCCCCTCTGCCCCCTCCCCCTCTGCCCCCTCCCCCTCTGCCCCCTCCCCCTCTGCCCCCTCCCCCTCTGCCCCCTTCCCCTCTGCCCCCTCCCCTCTTTCCCCTTCCGCCTCCCTCGTCCCCCCTCCCATCTCCCCCTCTCTCCCCTCCCCCCGGCCCAGCCAGCATCACCATTAGTCCGGATCTCACCTTTCCTCTCCCCCTCTCCCCAACATCCCCCACTTCCCATCCCATTCCCTCTCCCCCACCTCACCATTACCCTGCGGATCTCACCTTTCCCCTCTTTCCCCTTCCCCTCTTTCCCCTTCCACTCTTTCCCCTTCCCCTTTTTCCCCTTCCCCTCCTTCCCTTTCCCCTCGTTCCCTTTCTCCCTCCCTTCAGCACCAGCCAGCATCACCATCCGGACCTCACCATTCCTCTTCCCTCACTTCTCAACCCTGACACCTCCTCCCTTTCCCCCTCCCTCTCTTCCCCCCTCGCTCCCTCTCGTCTTCCTTCCCCCCCCACCCCCAGGTCCTGCCAGCATCACCATCAGTCCGGACCTTAATGGGCAGAGCTGGAGAGGCTGGGGCACCTCGCTCGCATGGTGAGAGGATGGTAGCATGGTGAGAGGATGGTAGCATGGTGGCTTACCCACTTTGGCGAGCACCACAATGGTGGCACAGTCTTTGCATGGCAGCGACTGTAAGTGCTGGTTGTGGCCAAGTATGCATGGTGCGGCTGGGGCACCTCACCATCATGGTGAGTGCACTGTGCCATGGTGAGTGCCCTGTGGCATGGTGAGTGCCCTGTGGCATGGTGAGTGCCCTGTGGCATGGTGAGTGCCCTGTGGCATGGTGAGTGCCCCCTGGCATGGTGAGTGCACTGTGACATGGTGAGTGCACTCTGACATGGTGAGTGCACTCTGACATGGTGAGTGCACTGTGGCATGGTGAGTGCACTGTGGCATGGTGAGTACCCTGTGGCATGGTGAGTGCACTGTGGCATGGTGAGTGCACTGTGACATGGTGAGTGCACTGTGACATGGTGAGTGCACTGTGACATGGTGAGTGCACTGTGACATGGTGAGTGCACTGTGGCATGGTGAGGGCAATCTGACATGGTGAGTGCACTGTGACATGGTGAGTGCACTGTGGCATGGTGAGTGCACTGTGGCATGGTGAGTGCACTGTGACATGGTGAGTGCGAGTAAACACCACTTTGGTGACATGGCCTCTGCGTGCTCGCATGCGCGGTGAGGCCGGAGCACTGACTCGTGTGGAGGTTTGCCCGCTTTAAATAAGCACCACTTTGGTGGCAAGGTCTGTATGTAGCAGCAACTAATAGCGCTTGTTATGATGACAAAGGGGGGATTGCTCGCATGATGAGGCTGGGAGACTGACTTCGGGGTGAGTAGGTGATGGCATGGTGAATGGGTGATGGCATGGTGAATGGGTGATGGCATGGTGAGTGGGTGATGGCATGGTGAACGGGTGATGGCATGGTGAATGGGTGATGGCATGGTGAATGGGTGATGGCATGGGGAATGGGTGATGGCATTGGAAATGGTTGATGACATGGGGAATGGTTGATGACATGGGGAATGGTTGATGGCATGGGGAATGGCTGATGGCATGGGGAATGGCTGATGGCATGGGGAATGCGTGATGGCATAATGAGTGGGTGGCGGCATGGTGAGTGCACGATGGCATGAATGGGCAATGGCATGGTGGTGAGTGCATGATGGCATGGCGAATGGGCAATGACATAGCAAATGGGTGATGCCATACTGAATAGGTGATGCCACAGGGAGTGGGTGATGTTAACCTGTTCTCCCTTCCCCCCCCCCTTGCTTTCAACCCAAGCCTCAAGCCCCTCCCCCCCGCCTCTCTCCCTGCCCCCCCCCCCCCCCAACCCCCCCCACCTTCCTCCTCCTCCTTCTCTGTCCCTCCCCCCAGGTTTGCCAGTTTTGATTGGCAAGCTCCCCCCCGACCAGCTGAACCTCGCATAAGCGCTACCTCATATTCTCAACCTGCCCCCCTCCCCCTCTCCCTCTCTCCCCTGCCTCCCATGTTCGCTAGTTACACTGGCAAGCTTCAGCCTCCTCTTTCTCTTCTCTTCTCACATTGGCAAGCTCCCTCCTGACCAGCTGAACATCCTCCTCGACCTGCTCTTCTCCCCTTCCTCCGGCGTTGGGCTGAACCTCTCACGCTACCTCCTAGGGGCCAGCTTCATCCTGCTCTCTTGCTCTCCTCGCTCTCCCTCCCTATCCCCCCCTCCTCTCCCTCCATCTCCCCCTCCCTTAGGTCCGCCAACTACATTGGCAAGCTCCCCCCCGACCAGCTGAGCCCCCAGCTCACCAATGCCCCTCCCCCACTCTCTTTCCTTCCCCCTCCCTCCCCACAAGGTCCGCCAACTACATTGGCAAGCTCCCTCCCGACCAGCTGAACCTGCTTCTCGACCTGCTCTTCTCCCGTTCCTCCGGCGTCGGGCTGAACCTCGCGCGCTACCTCATAGGCGCCTCCTTCAACGCCTCCATGAGCCCCCAGCTCACTAAAGACACCATGCACCAGACCAACCTCCCCGGCTACAAGCCAAAAAAGGCCGGCCCGTACACCTGGGCAGCGGACTGGAGACAAAGGAAGGTGCTGAAAGGAGCGATGGCGCGGGGGGTGGATGAGGTGGAGGCAATTGCTTACTCCCCCCCCTGGTGGATGACTGTCAGTGGGGATACAGCCGGGAATGCTATTGGGGTATCGAACCTCCGAGCGAACATGTATGACGCGTATGCGGATTACCTGGCCACCATAGCGGCTTATTTCCGCAGCAAGTTCAAGGTGACCTTCAGCACAATCAACCCGGCCAATGAGCCGCTGGAGGTGTGGTGGCGCAAGGGCGGGACGCATGAGGGGTGTGCGTTTAACGCCAAGGAGCTTGAGCGGCTCTGCTGGGCGGTGAAGGCTGCATTGAAGAAAAGGAAGCTGCCGACACAGGTGGCTGGGTTTGATTCCTTCGTGGGATTCACTGCACGAAACGCGAATCTGTTTACCGGGTGGCTCAAGTCGAACCTCTAGAGGATATCTGTACACGAGTATGTGGCGCCGGCTCCGGATAGTACGGACACACGGACGTTTATCGAGGAGCTGTATATGGAGATAGTGCAAATGGGCATCAGTGTGGGGAAGGAGGTGTGGGTGTCGGAGATTGGACCAATGTGGGTGGAAGGTAGGGATGTGGATGTGGGGTTGCACATGGCTCGATCAGCCATCCAGGCGATTAACATCTTGGGAGCTTCAGCTTGGACCTACTGGCAGGTGAAAGGTCCGACCCTCCCAGGGAACCTCACCCCGTTCAAGTGGGGGTTGTTCACAATAACCCATAATAATATAAGTGACCCTGCGATCGTGCCACTGAAGATCACATTTTCCAAGAAGTTCCACATGCTGAAGCAGTTGGTGAGGGGGTCGCCGAGAGGGAGCATGCCACTGAAGATTGATACTTCGGATGGCTGCCAGCACTGCATTGCATCGTTCTTTAACCCCGAGAAAACGTTCATTTCGATCTTTATAGTGAACCAGGACGCCGCGGACTATGGTGTAGTGTTTTCATTCGAGTCGTTTGTGCGGAAAAACGGGTCGATTCCGTGTGTGGTGGAGGTGCAACGATCGTCGGAGAGTGAGGATGCCGATGTGGTTAACACCAACAGTTACAATGAGATGCAGCAGAAGCTGTCTGTTACAGCAGTAGGCAGAAGCCTCACCACTATAACGATCTCGAATGTGGTGTGGCTGTAGTGGAGACTTGCAGAATGCTTCCTGGAAAGTGATGGGGCAAGGGGTGAGGTGGGGGCAGAACCATGGGAATATAGGTACCGTATGCTGTAGTCTTCGCATGCTCATGTCACCACTGTTAGGTTATCAAGAGATACAAAACTACCCGTAAACGCCCGGATAGAAGACCCCTATGTCTTATCATATACCGAGGAAGAAAGTGGTGAAGTTTCTTATAAACGGAAAAAAATCAGGGGGTCCGGGTTTCTTATAAATGGAAAAAAAAACTTATAAACGGAGCCCTTTTTGGGTGGGCAGAAAGCGCTAACCGAGGTTTTAGGGAGTGTACCGTCACTTGGGTCTCATACTGACTTAAAAAGTGTGTCTTATAAACGGAGAGGCCGAATACAAGATAGACGCCTAATACAAGACATGGTGTCTTCTATTCCATGGGGGTCTTCTATCCAGGCGTTTACGGTAGGGTTGTACTCGCTAAGAAGTAAACTAGCTAGGCTATAAACAAATAAATTAGCTACATAGCTAATCAATACAAATATATTTCTTGACATTGTTAGAATACTAGAATGAATAGAAACAAGAGAGAACAAGCAAGATATAGGGTTGGGTTGTACTCTCTAAGAACATACATGTATTCTAGCCTATAACTTCTACATGCAAATGTATGTAGAAGTTGACACACCCCCTAGGTTAGATAAGGGGTAGTGCTGAGCAAGAAGCACGCAGCTCTGGGTGGCACTACTAGTCCAACCTCTGAGACAGGGGTCCGAAGACCAGTCAGCAAGAGTACAAATAAGAGAACAGCAAACCAGGGCGGCACTACTAGTCCGGCCACTGGAAGAGGAGCCACAAGGCCAGTCTGAAAGATATATATAAAGACGAGTACACAATCAAGGTCCTAGCAAGTGAGAGTCTACAGGAACTAGACCAAGCTGCAAGCAGTGCTGCTGATGATCTTTAGGCGCAAGCGCCTTAGTAAAGATATCAGCTGTATTGGCACCGGAGGCCAAGTGTACTACGCGGGCCTTGCGGCGCTGCTATAGCTCATGCAGGAGGAAGTACCGCAGCTGGATGTGCTTCGCTCTGCCCTCAAGTCGAGGCTCCTGACACAGGATGATCATGGCCCTGTTGTCAGCGTACAGGACCAGGGCAGAGCTAGGCCACTCACCTAAGTCGGTGAGCAAGAACGTCAGCCAGCGGAACTCCTGTGCCGCCATGGCACCTGCGTATATCTCAGCCTCACAGCTAAACTGGGCAACAAACGAGGAGCGAGTGGACCTCCACGAGATGGCACCCGAACCAAGGCTAAAGCAGCAGCCCTGGGAGGACCTGAGGGTCTCAGCGTCGTCTGCCCAAGAAGCGTCTGTGTGCCCAGTAAGGACCACCGGACTGCGACCTCCTAGCACTAGCCCCATGCCCGATGTACTTGCTAGATAACGCAAAACCCTCTTAGCTGCCGACCAGTGCAGTGGTCGGTGTCTGCCGATGGCCACAAAGCGAGCCAGGATGCTGAGAGGGTATGCGAGATCGGGACGAGTGCAAGTCATCATGTACATGAGGCAACCCACCAGCTTTGCATAAGGACCAGTGGGCTCTACTGACTCCTCTGGAACTAGAGCAGAGAGCTTGTGGTCTACTGGCAGAGGTGTGGGCTGTGCGGAGGAGAACTGAAGACCGAACCTCTGAAGGACCTGGCGCACTAAGTGTGACTGTGTAAGAGTGATGGTGCGCTCTACTGTGTCCCTGGAGATCTGCAGGCCAATGTAGCGGCACAGCTCTCCTAGGTCAGTGCAGGTGTGTCTTCTCAGCAGCTCGGCCTTCACAGAGGCCAGCGCGTCTCTGTCTGCAGTAGCGAAGACCTGGTCGTTTACGTAGACAAGGATGTAGAACGAAGTCTAGCCAGTACGAACAAAGAGCGAAGGGTCTGCAGTTGACAGAAAGAACTGCAAGCCAGCTAGCGTAGCGCCCAGCGTGTCCTGCCATTCACGGGGCGCCTATCGCAGGCCGTAGACCGGGCGCCACAGGAGCCATTGGGTCCCAGAAGCGAAGGTACCGGTAAAGCCCTGTGGACGGCGGAGGTAGACCTGCTCGTGTAGACTGCCATGGAGAGAAGTAGTAGAGAAGTCGAGGGAGTGTAACTCGTAGTCACTCTGTGCTGCTACGTGTAGCAGCACCTGAAGAGTAGTCATCTTCGGGATCGGGGCGTAGGTATGAAAGAAGGCCACCCCCTCTCGCAGACTGAAGCCTCTGGCCACGGAGCGTGCCTTGAATACAGGCGGCTCTCTAGGGGGGCGCTTCACCTTGAAGAGCCATCGGCCATCGACTACGTTCACCCCAGGTGGGGGAACTGCGTCGACGTAGGTGCCGGTGGATCTCCAAGATGCCATCTCCTGCTCCATGGCGGCTATCCACTGAGGGGCCCAAGGTCGCGAGGTCGCCTCAGCGTAAGTGTGAGGGGTCAGGATGTCAAAGGCGTCAGAGTCACCCTCACGGACTAGCAGCATGGAACAGAGATGGGGAGCAGCCTCGGACAGGAAAGCAAGCTCGTACTGGCTGTCATCAAGGACGTCACTACCAAGGGCAGGAGCACCCCCGACGAACGGAGGATGGACAGGGTCAGAGACCAGAGCGGTGGCGTAGTCGAGGTGGCGGGTAGAGGCGAAGTCAGCAACTGCAGCAACTATTGCATCAAGAGTGGAGACAGGAACAGACGGGTCGGTAACGAGGGAGGCAAGGATTCGAGGAACAAGAGGACGAGCAGTACGAAGGTAGTCAAACAAAAGGGGAGGTGCGTTAACGAGCGACGACGGAGGAGGCGAAGGATGGAGGGGAGGACGAGATGCGTGGGAACGAAGAAACATAGGGTGAGAGCGCTGAACAGGAGAGACAGGACGAGCACGAGAGGGACAGCGAGACCAGACGTGAGACGGAGGCGTCGGGTCAGGAGACACAGGAGGAGTAATAGGAGGGGAACGAGGAGGGAAACGGTCTGGGGACGAGTTCGGCGGATGAAACACAGGACCGTGAACAGGAAGGGGAGGAGGCTACGGGGGAGGCGCTGGCAAGCGGTCGGGGGAGGGAAGGCCCAGTAGGTGAAGGGCGGACACCGGCGACGACTGCTGCTGCTGCTGCTCGACGCCGCCACCTGGACCGCAAGCGCCACCGCAACTACCTCAGGAACACTCCACTCTCGCACCCCCAGAACGAGCACCCCCAAAACAAGAACCCTCTCCAGCACCGGTGCCACCCCCGAGCCTGCCGGGACAAGCCACGACAAGAACCCCAGGACTAGCACCCCCAGAGTCCACGAACGGTTGCTGATGCTGCGACGGCGGCAACTACTGCGGCGGCGGCGGCGGCGACTACGATGGCGGAGGAGGAGACACCGAGGGAGAGATAGGTGGCAAGAACTGCGCCGCAGGGCCACCATAGTCAGCCGACTACTCGACCGGGACAACCGACGGAAGGGGAGTGACGTGAGACACACCAGACAGAGCAGGACAGGGAGGAAGGTGAGCAAGGGCTACCAGGGGAGTGGGGACCAAAAACAGGGGAGGGGAAACCGGGGGACCTCGAGAGGGAAAGCAGTGGTAAACTCGTCGAAAGTGGCGTCACGAGAGTGAAAGAAGCGATGAGATGGCAGGTTATAAAAGTGCCAGTCAGAGGAGTCCAGGGGGAAACCGAGGAAGACACAGGGGACAATGCGGGCAGTGAGCTTGTCCGTGCCAGAGGCACGAACGTGAGCGAGGCAGCCCCAGATGTGGAACGCAGACGCGTCACCAGGGAACTCGGTCCAAAGAAGGGTCGGCAAAACCTGCGGCCGCTGGGAACGCGGCCAGAGGTTAAGCTGGTGAGCGGCGTAGCGAACGACGAACGACCACAGAAAATGGGGTGCACCAGCATGCATCATGGAGGTACGAGCCACCTCCATGATAAAACCGATGCGTTGCTCAGCGACCCCATTCTGCTGCGGGGAGTCTAGTAGGGTGTAAGACTGGGTGATGCCCTCCGCACGACAGAAGAGTCCAAGCCGACCAGAGGCGAACTCGCCGCCACAGCACAGGGAGACCACTGTGGAGGCGCGCAACTACGACCCACGGGATAAGAACGTCGGGCACGTCGGCCTTCCGCTCCAAGAGTAACACCGTGGTGTAGCGCGTGTAGTCATCAACGAGCACTAGAAAGTAGCGCTCGCAACCCGGTCCAGGGACGGGGGCTGGGCCCCAGACTTCCAGGTGCAGGGTCTGGAGGGGTGCGGTGGAGGGCGAAGTGAGGAGGAGTGAGGAGCACGGCGCAGCCGGCCCTCGACGCAGAGCATGCACGGCGGTGCAGGCGAGGGAGGGAGGGTAGGAAGCGACGTAGGGAGACCTAGGACGAGACCGTGCTGAGACATGTGACACAGACGCGGGAGTGCGAGGTGACCTAGACGGTGGTGCCATAGAAGTGACGGGTGAGTGAGCGAACGACACGAGCAAGCCGCAGCGACCTGGGTAGACGCAGGACCAGGGGAGGACGTGCCAACCGGGGAGGACGCGGGCGCTCAGAAAGGGGTAACGCATGACTAATGACAATCTGCGCTACAGCATCGCGAGAATCCCAGTTAGTGCGAGTGAGCGTAGCAGCAGCAAAGGCCTCACTCTCAGCAGTGGTGGGGTCAGCAGGGAAGCAAGCCATCAGCATGCATAGCCAGGGAGTGCCCATCCTGGCGGTGAATAATCAGGTGTCGGCAAAGATCGACAAGCCAGGAGGCAATGTCGATCGCGTGCCCCTCCGCGTCCAGACGTAGCATGGCATCCGCCATCGCGCAACCGCAGCGGCACCTGGACACAGCGGCACAGCAGCACAGGGACACAACAGCGCAGCGGCTCAGGGACACAGGTACTCAGCTACACGGCGATACATCGACGTGGCGGCATGACTCTCCGGAACAGGGACCGGGCGCGCGAGGAGCCTGAGGGCGCGCAAGGGGGGCCGAGGTGCACGAGGGGGTGGCCAGGCGGTAGGGGCCGGCTAGGCGGTGGGGACCGGCTAGGCGGTAGAGGGACCGGCGGCTACGCTAGAAGGGGCTGGCTAATTTCGAAGGGCCGGCTAGGCACGAGGGGCCGCCTGGGCGCGAGGGGTCAGCTAGGGCGTGAGGGGCTGGCTGGGCGCGCGGGGCCGGCTGGGCGGAAGGGGCCTGCGACAGCGCGAGGGGTCGGCTAGGGCGCGAGGGGCCGACTATGACGCGAGGGGCCAGCTACGGCGTGAGGGGCCGCCTAGGGCGCGAGGGGCCGGCTAGGGCGCGAGGGGCCGGCTAGGGCGTGAGGGGCCGGCTAGGGTGTGAGGGGCTGGCGACGGCGCGAGGAGCCGGCTACGGCACGAGGAGCTGGCTACGGCGCGAGGGAGGGCCGGCTACAGCGCGACGGGGCTGGCTACGGCGCGACGGGCCAGCTAGGCGCGAGAGGGGCCGGCTAGGCACGAGAGGGGCCGGTTGGGCACGAAGGGGCCGGCTAGGCGCGACGGGCCGACTAGGCGCGACGGGCCGACTAGGCGCGAGAGGAGCCGGCTGGGCTCGAAGGGCGGGGGGGGGGGGGGGGGGGGGGGGGGGCTAGGCGCGAGGGTCCGACTAGGCGCGAGAGGGGCCGGCTGGGCGCGTGAGGCCAGCGGACGCTCTAGGGGCCGGCGAGGCGCGGTAGGCTAGGGCGCAGGTCGGAAGCCGGTGGGTGGACCTAACCTATTCATGATACCATGTATAAGTTGATAGACACACCCCATAACCTAGATAGTGGCAGTTCATAACAAGGCAGAGTACACCAGGGGCGAGTCTGAAGGGCCATTTAAGAAAAAAAATCGCTACTTTGAAATCTCAGTGTCCAAGAGTCAACTAGTCTGAAATTCCTGCGCCCAAGTCGAAATATTGTATTTTCAGAGTTCACACGCTAGTGGGTAGAGAACTCGTTGTTTCTTAGCTGGCAAAAAATGGGGCCGTAAGACAGGATTTCACATAAATGGCTAGATTGACGGAGCATGTACCCTCGCGGCCTCTTTCGAAGTCTGACGCGGCTCTATGTGGGGTGGGGCCCCAACACCTGTTTTTCTCCACACTCGAGTGTGCAAGTACCGTATTCCCCCGTATATAACACCCTAGGGTATTTTCAAAATTTAATTAAAAAACGTATGGGTGTTAACAGTAGGCTGGAAAAATATAAAGCCCATGTCTTATGTAAAATGCAAAATGAATTTGGATTGTAACAGGCACTTTTGAGGACAGAACTTCACCAAGCAAATGCTAATGTGGAATCTGCTACAGAGATCGCACACTCTGACAGGGTCATTTCGTTGCCTCTGAAAATCGTGGGAGATTAATCCAGCAGCAGTGCCAGGTGCCGTTGACCAATCTCGTCTGAGTACTGTGAACAGAGCCAGTTTCGTGCTTCGAAAAGCAGTCGAGATATTCTCGGCCATTGTTGCTGACGTGATCGAGGAGGTTCAACTGCAAGATGGACGGTCAAGATCCTCTCGACACTTGCCGTCTTTCGATTTCGTTTTGCCACTTGCATTGATTCGTCTGCCCGTCTTTGCATTGCGAATGACACCTGACACGATTTTCATCCTGCTCGCTTTTTGTAGCTGAGCGGACCTTGGTAATGAAGGACAAAACACTGTTTGAAGGCAAGAAAAATGAGTAGGGTGTTATGTACAATGCAAACCCAAAAAAGCGGGTACTCTAAAAATGTGCCATATCATAAGTTATCCCTCGCATATGCCACCCATGGGTTGACTATTTCGGTGGGTCTTATATACGGGGGATTACAGTATGATGACGATAGTACGAAACTTCGCGGGGGATGGTTCATTCTATTGAAGAAACTTTCTCAATGAGAGGGGTATTAGCGCATGTATTGCGAGGTGCTTGCGAGGCCTAGCTTGTTGTGATGAGCAGGGCTTACGTTTGATTTTTGGGGCACCTGTCAGATCCGGGTATCTGGCCAAAGCTACCCGTCAGAATCCGTGTTCAGTACCCTGTTCTGTCAAAATTCACCTGTCAAATCCGGGTTTCACAGCTACTTCTGCCAAAAGTCACCTGTCAGAATCCGGGTTCAAACCCTATTTTTGGAAAAGTCACCCGTCAGAATCCGAGTTCAGCGAAAAAATCACCCGTTAGTTTGTCGAAATCCGGGTAATTCCTGTAAAAAATACGCCCTGGGGACTAGTCGCAAGCAAGGCTGACGCTGTACGTCAAAGCACGTCGAAGGTCAATGCGGGTACAGTACAGTGGCTTGTCTGTGATGGGTCCTTGCAAGTGTGTGATTGGTTGTTGAGGGACTTGTGACATGCGCTCAGAGGACTTGACAAAAAATTTAAGGGGAAAGGGGTGTGGGAAGAATGTCTCTAGAAATGGAAGACTTATTCGATTTTTGTGGGTGTTGGGGGTGTGAGAGGGGTGTCTCTAGAAGAGGACTTCAACGATTCTTATGGGCTGCTGATTGTGCTGGGGGGAACTGTCTCTAACCGCTAGAGCTTAGCCGGATTTTATAGGTTGCGGGGCGGGGTGTGTGTGAAAGGACTTGACTCTGGTTGTTGGGAACTTGGACGGAATTTTTGGGTGAGGGCAGGTAGGTGCAGTACCGGTATGTCTGTCTCAGGGTCTGTACATGCTGCACTCTGAAAACTCAGTATCCGCAAACTGCAAAGTCTGAGATTCTCAGTATTAAAAAACATATAACTATGAAGGGTTCAGCATTCAGAAAATGGCAAGTCAAAAAAATCAGGATCGGCAAAAAAATTGGTCTGAAATTTCAAACAATCAGACTAAAATAGTCTGATAAAATCAACCCTGGCTAGAACACAAATGTCAAGAGCTACATTTTTATGTGCTCGAATTCGTTTTTCATAAAATCCCTTAGTTAAGCCCTGGGCTTATATATTTTATTTGATTACAAGCGCATGCCATTTTTGCCAAGTATTTCCCATAAGCCCCCCCATGCGCCTATATCAGGGAGATTACGGTACTAATCTGACCTCTGGTGACGGCAACAAGGCAGCTTAGGGCAGCACTACTAGTCTGACCACTGAGACGAGAGGCCACAAGGCCAGTCAGCAAGTGTAGCAAGGCAAGCAAGTATGGAACAACAAGTACAAACAGGTATAATATGACTCATGATACAAGGAGCGGTGCTACTACTGAGACTAGACTAAGCTGAGTACAAAACTGTTGATGGTCACGAGGCGCAAGTGCCTTGGTAAAGATGTGAGCGGTGTTGGCCTCTGAGGCCAACTGTACCACACGAGCCTGACCGCGCTGCAGCAACTCACGTAGCAGGAAGTACCGCAGCTAGATGTGCTTCGCCCTGCTTTCATGTCGAGCCTCCTGACACAGGAGGATCATGGCCCTGCTGTCAGCAAACATGACCGGGGTAGACCTAGGCTGCTCACCTAAGTCTGTAAGCAAGAACGTCAGCCAGCGGAGTTTTAGAGCGGCCATGGCCCCAACATAGATCTCTGCCTCACAACTGGACTGGGCTACAAACGACGATCTGGTGGACCTCCACGAGATTGCACCAGCACCAAGACTAAAACACTAGCCCTGAGATGACCTGAGCGTCTCCACGTCGTTAGCCCACGACTCGTCTGTATGTCCAGTGAGCACCACTCGTTCCCGTCCTCCTAGCACAAGCCCCAGTCCTGATGTACTCGCCACACACTGTAGTACCCTCTTGGCAGCCGACCAATGGACTAGTCGATGCCTGCCTGTCGCAACAAAGCGAGCCAGGAGACTGAGAGGATACGCTATATCTGGTCGAGTGCAGGTCATCAGGTAGATGAGACACCCCACCAGCTCTGCATATGGACTACTAGCCTTGACTGACCCAGCCAGAACAGGAGCATAGAGATTGTGATCCACAGACAGAGGGGTGGGTTGTGCTAAGGAGAACCGGAGACTAAACCTCTGGAATATCTGCTGCGCCATATGGGACTGGGAGAGTGTGATCGTGTGAGCGGCACGGTTACGAGAGATCCCTAAGCCCAGATAGCGCCTCAACTCCCCAAAGTCTGTACACATGTGTCTCCTAAGTTATTCGGCCTTCACAGAGGCCAGTGTGACTCTGTCAGGGGTAGCAAAGATAAGATCGTCTACATACACTAGGATGTAGAACGGTGTCTGACCTATGCGAACATAGAGAGGGGTCAGTAGAGGACGCAAAGAACTTTAGCTCAGCAAGAGTGGTGTGAAGCATGTCGTGCCACTCACGGGGTGCCTGACGAAGGCCGTAGATAGGACGGCGCAGGCTCCACTGGGTCCTAGGTGGGAAGGACCCAGAGAAGCCTAGAGGGCGTCGGAGGTAGATCTGCTCGTGCAGACTACCCTGCAGTAACGTTGTAGAGAAGTCGAGTGAGTGAAGCTCGTAGTCACGCTGCGCAGCTATGTGGAGAAGGACCCGAAGAGTAGTCATCTTTGGGGTCGGCGAGAAGGTCTGGAAGAAGTCCACACCCTCATGCTGACTTAAGCATGTAGCCATGTAACGGGCCTTGAACTTCGGCGGCTCTCCTGGTGCTCGCTTCACCCTGTAGATCCGCATGCCATCGACTACGTTCGCCCCAGACGGGGGAACTACGTCGACGTAAGTGCCTGTGGATCTGTAGGACGCCATCTCAGCCTCCATGGCCTGTATCCACTGGGCTGCCCAGGGCACCGACACCGCCTCAGCGTAAAAGCGCGGAACAGGAATGTTGAGAGCATCTAGGTTGCCCTCTGGGGATACAAGCATGGAGCAGAGATAGAGAACAGCGGCAGCAAGGTAGGCCAACTCGTACTACCTGTCCTCTAGCACATCACTGCCAAGGGCAGGTGCACCCCCGACGGACGGAGGATGCGCAGTACCAGAGACCAGAGTGGCAGCTTAGTCAAGGCGGTGTCTAGCAGCAAAGTCAGCAACAGCAGCGACAAGCGCAGAGACAGACTCAGGAGGAGCAATAGGGTCAGTGACAAGGGACGCAAGCAAGCGCAAGAGGGTAGGACGAGCAGTAAGCGCAACGTCGGAGCGAGGAGGGGGGGACTGTAGGAGCGAGGATGGAGGAGGTAACGAAAGCACCCGGACTAGAGAAGCACGAGAATGGAGGACCATAGGGTGGACACTACGATGGGGAGAGACAAGACGAGCACCAGAGGGGCGGTGGATCCAGTGGGGAAGAACTGTGGACTTGAGACGAGGGGGAACGAGGGACAAGTTAGGGGACAGAGGGGAGCGTGGGGGAAAACGATCCGGAGAGGAGTTCGGAGGAGAGAACAACATGCCGTAAACAGGGTCACGCACCGGAGGGGGAACGGGTAGGCAGATAGGGGAACCAAGAGCAAGACCAAGGAGACGACGGGCAGTCTGTGGCTGCTCCTACCGGCAGCGGCTACGCCTGCTGTTGTGGCTGCTGCTGCTGTTGCGGCTGCTCCATGTCCTCTCCAGGACCTCCAGCAGCACCGCGGTTGCCACCGGCTCTCCCCAAAACAGCACCCCCAAGACTAGCACCCTCGAACGCACCACCCACAAAACCAGCACCCCCGGAGTTAGCACCCCTAGAACTCGCACCCCCAGAACCAGCACACTTAGATTCAGCACCCCCAGACCTCGCATTCCCAGAACCAACACTCCCATCACCAACTCCACCAACAAAAGCAGCCCCAACACCAACACCGCGAACACCAGCACCCCTAGAACCAGCACCCCTACTGCAGCCGCTGAGTCTGCTGCGGCGATGGCTGCTGCTGTTGAGGCAAGGGAGCAGGCACCTGAGCTGGCGGAGGCGCCACAAGGACAGCAAGCGCCCCCCCAGGAGCTGGGTCCCTAGAGTCAGCCGAATCCCCCATGGGCCCAACCGAGGGGAACTAAGTGGCGTGGGAGACACCAGAATGGGCTGGGCGGGGAGGGAGGGGTGCGGTAGGCGGGGAAAGGACAAGGAAGAGAGGACGAGGAGGCACGGAAGCTTTGCAGTGCGGGAAGCGCCAGTAGTAGGGGAGTGTCTTGTCGAACGTAGCGTCACAAGAGCAGTAGAAGCGGTGGTGTGCCGTGTGGTAGAACAGTTAGTCAGGGGCGTCAAGCGGAAACCCCAGGAAGACACAAAGAAGGGTGCGAGGTGAGAGCTTGTCCGCGCCAGTGTCACGGACGTGAGCAAGGCTGCCCCAAACGTGGAATGCAAACGTGTCACCAGGAGACCCGGTCCAGAAAAGGGTCGGCGAAATCTGAGGCCGCTAGGAGCGAGGCCACATGTTAAGCTGGTAAGCAGCGTAGCGCACGACGAACGGCCACAAAAAAATGGGGTGCACCAGCGTGGACCATGGAGGTGCGGGCTACCTTCATGACCAGGCCGATGCGTCGCTCAGCGATCCCATTCTGCTATGGGGAGTCCGGTAGTGTGTACGTTTGGCGGATGCCCTCTGCACTAAAGAACTGTCCTAGAGTTCCGGAGGCGAACTCGCCACCACGGTTAGAGTGCAAGCGACCAACGTGCAGGCGGTGGCGGGTGCGAACAACAAGAAGCCACAGGATGGGAACAGTAGGCGCGTCGGCCTTCCGTTCCAGCAGGAACACTGTGGTGAACCGTGAGAAGTCGTCGACGACAACCAGGAAGTAGCGCTCCCAACTAAGACCATGGACTGAGGTAGGGCCCTAGACGTCCATGTGCAGTGTCTCTAGTGGCGCTGTGGTTGGATGAAACGAGGAGGAGTGAGGGGCGGCGCGCTACCAGCCCTCGATGCAGGAGGTGCACAGGGGCGCTACCGACGGAGGCATGGCGGGGAGTGACGCAGGAAGACCAATGACTAGACCGTGCTGGGACATGTGCCAAAGACGCGGGAGTGTAGGGTGACCTAAGCAGTGGTGCCACAGAAGGGTCGGGTGGGCTAGTGAGCGATAGGAACAGGACGCGGCGACCTTGGCAGACGCAGCAGCCGGCAGGGACTCTGTTTGCAGTGTAAAGAGACCTGACCCTGGGTCACGCTAAAAAGTGGCTAAGTGTCGACCGGTGGCCGTGTATGTGCACGTGACGTGTCTCTCGTGACCAGAGAACGTAGTGGTGACGCCTCCATCCTGTAGGTGACCGACACCCACTAGGTTCCTAGAAAACGAGGGGATGTGCAGATCGGAGAGGGAGCCAGAGGGGACAGCTGGATAGGGGAGTGTGGTGGTGCTACGTGCAACAGCTGTGGCGGAGGAGTCTGCTAGTGCGACGCAGACAGGCACAGGAAGCAGGGTAAGAGCAGTACTGTCTCGAAAAAGGCACCGAGATGCGCCAGAGTCTAGGACAAAGGAGAGGGCCGAAGTGGCGGGGCCCAGTGAACAGTCTCTAGCAGGTCCTATGCCTAACGCACCAGGAGAGTCTATGCCAGACGTAGCAGGGGATCCTAGACTATACACAGCAGTAGATCCAAGGCAACAAAGAGCAAGATAATCAGAACTAGCAACACCAGAAGCATCAGAATACAGAGAATACAAGGCATGATTGATCTGAATCATATCCATATCAAAGATAGGAACTCCACGACGAAACAAGACAGGCCAGAGGGGTACCTGCACATGCAGGCCGAACTGACGACGGTAGAGGTTGTCCAGGCGGTGGAAGCAGCGAGCGATGGTGTGCCCTGCGTGCCCGCACACCTGGCGGGCCTGCGGGCCAGTCAGCAGCTGGTACGTGCAGGTCACTATGCCACCAGAACCACCAGCACCCTAACTCACAGAAGAGCCACACATCCATTGAACACCGACTGCCCTGGGCCCCAACCCCCAACAGCCTCCACCACGACCACCACCCCCAAGGCCCGCAGGCCCTCACGGCAGCTGTGGCTGCTGCTGCTGCTGCTTTGCAGACCCCAACTCCGACTGACCACCCTCTCCGTCTGCACCCGCACCCTCTCCACCCGCTGCTGCCGTCCCCCCATGACCCTTGCCCCCCGTACCCTTGCCCTTGCCACCAGAGGAGTGGCCAGGGACAGAGGAAGCTGCTGCAGTCTCGGCTACAGAGGCGGAGGCAGGGACTGTCACTTGGGAGGGAGCGCTGCCCTGAAAGATAGGGACTTCCGGCGCGCCAGTGGAACTAGCGAAGACGCGGAGGCTGTCCTCTTTCTCTGTCAGGGAGGTCGAGAAGAGGTCAAGGGTGAGCTCAGAGGGATGACGAGCGAGGAGCGCGTTGTGGGCAGGGGCAAAGCGGTCAGGGAGACGGGTGACAAGGAAATAGATTGTGGTGAAGAGGGGGGGCGGGGCAAGTGCCAGCTGGGCCTCAATACAGGCCGCACGCCAGCGTGCGTCGAGGGAGCAGAGGTGCTCAACTAGGTCTGCTACAGTGGTGAAGGACGTCAGGTCGGGATGGAAGAAGGGGAGGAGGAGACGACCAAGAGTGGCAGACAGCGATGTGGAGTACCTAGTGAGGATAGCCAGCTAGAGGGCGCGGGCTGACGCGACACCCACAAAGTGGAAGTGCTCGTCATCCGGCAGGCACCTGAGGATGGCGACACGAGCAGTGGCGTTGCGGAATGCCCAAACAGAGTAGGCGGTACGAGCAGCAGCGTGCACAGCCTGCTGCGTAGATGTCGCGTCAGCAGCAAGAGCGCTCGGGCGGGAGATTGGAGGGATCTCACCGGTGACGTGGGCGTCCAGGGACTCGTCATCGACGCAGTGACTCGTGAGCTGCAGGAGAACCGCCTTCTGCCAGGCGGCGAAACCGACCGCCCGCCCCTCCCCATCCAGGCATAGAATGAAGACACTAGGTGACGCCATGCGAGCAAGTGTGGTGGCAGCTGAGGCCGTGAAGACGGAGGCCACAGAGGCAGGGACAGCGGCGGCAACTGCTACAAGGGCAGCAGGAATAGGTGCTGCAGTGGGAGCCGATGGTAGAAGCGGCTGCGAGCTGGCAGCTGGGTGGCGACGGTGGCGAGCCTGCGGCACGCTGGCTGGCGGCAGAGACAGTGCGGCTGCAGGCTAGCCGCGGGAGCGGTGGCAAGAGAGGCCGGTTGCCACTGCTGCGGCAGAGACAGTGCAGCTGCAGGCTAGCCGCAGCAGTGGAAATGGCGGCAGTGGCAGTGGCGGCAACAAAGCGGCGGCAGTGGCAGCGGCAGCGCAAGCGGCGGCAGTGGCAGCCGCAGCAGCGGTAGTGGTGGCAGCGGCAGCGGCAGTGGCAGCGGCAGTCGCAGCAGCGGCAGTGACGGCAATGGTTGTGGCAGTGGCAGCAGCGGCAGTGGTGGCAGCGGCGGCAGCGCAAGTGGCGGCAGCAGCAGCCGCAGCAGCGGCAGTGGTGGCAGCGGCTGCGGCAGTGGCAACGGCGGTAGCGCAAGTGGCGGCGGCAGTCCGGCAATGAGCTGGCAGCAACTGCTGGCGGCGAGCTGGCGGATCGCGTTGGCTACTAGCTGGCGAGCCCTGCTGGCGGTGAGCTGGCGAGCTTTACTGGCGGCTTGCTGGCGGCGAGCTGGCGAGCCCTGCTGGCGGCGAGCTGGCGAGCCCTGCTGGCGGCGAGCTGGCGAGCCCTGCTGGCGGCGAGTTGGCGAGCTGTGCTGGCGGCTAGCTAGCGAGCTATACAAGCAGAAGCGTGAGATGCGAAAACTACCTAGCTCTATACCATGTTAGGTTAACGAAAGAATCAATGGACTAAGGGGAAATGTCAAGAGATACAAATATGACCTAGGGTTGTACTCGCTAAGAACTAAACTGGCTAGGCTATAAACAAATATGACCTAGCTAATCTATACAAATATATTTTTAGACAACCACACCACCTCCACCGCTCCAAACCCGTTTCATCCCTTTTCCCCTTCTTTTGGTCTTCCTTCAAGGCATGTCCTTTTCCACCTCCCAACTCTTGTTTTTTAGCCTCTTCTTTCGTGGAGGTTCCCTCGATGGGCCAGCCCCACATTGACGCACTCCTGAGCGTTGCACCCTCCTTTTCATCCTTTCAGGTCCTCCTTATGAGTTCCACACCCTCTCTTTTGCCCTCATAGCTCCTGCTTCCGAGTGCCATGCCGTCCTATCAATCACCCTCTGTATGCCCCGTTTTGACAAAATCCTATGTACGAACATTTTTGGCTTCTTGAAGAGGTGCACACACCCACGCAGAGATTTTGCCTTCACATCGACTACTGCAACAATGTGCGATGGCAGGCTGGAACTCGAAAAGTTGTGGGGGTTTAGAGAATAGCGGGTTGAACTAAGCAAGGGCATACAGGGCGTTATTATGCTAGAGGGTTGTACTCTATAAGAGCATGCACCAATCTTGCCTATAACTACAAATATAGAACTTGACACACCCCCTAGGCTAGACAAGGGGCAGTGCCTAGGAAGAGACACGCAGCTCAGGGTGGCACTACTAGTCCAACCTCTGAGGTGAGGGTCTGAAGACCAGTCAGCAAGAGTACAAGCTAAACAAGTGTATACGAGGGTGACACTACTAGTCCAGCCAATGGAA
This sequence comes from Closterium sp. NIES-67, assembly GCA_027943415.1. Taxonomy (NCBI): domain Eukaryota; kingdom Viridiplantae; phylum Streptophyta; class Zygnematophyceae; order Desmidiales; family Closteriaceae; genus Closterium; species Closterium sp. NIES-67. The sequence goes on along the minus strand of BQMB01000898.1, from coordinate 376,093 downwards.
CTCGAGCCACAAGGCCAGTCAAGATAATATAAGGAGTACCTAGTACACAATCAGGAACCTAGCAAGTGTAGAACTAGGCCAAGCTGTACACAGTGCCGCTGATGATCTTTAGACGCAAGCGCCTTAGTAAAGATATCAGTTGTGTAGGCACCCGAGGCCAAGTGTACTAGGCGTGCCTGGCTGCGCTACTATAGTAGGAAATATTGCAGCTGGATGTGCTTCGCTCTGCCCACTAATCGAGGCTCCTGACACAGAAGGATCATGGCTCTGTTGTCAGTGTACAGGACCAGGGCAGAGCTAGGCCGCTCACCTAAGTTTATGAGCAGGAACGTCAGCCAGCGGAGCTCTTGTGCCTCCATGGCACCAGCGTAGATCTCATCCTCACAGCTGGACTATGCAACAGACGACGAGCGGGTGGACCTCCACGAGATGGCACCTGCAGCAAGGCTAAAGTAGTAGCCATGGAAGGACCTGAGCGTCTTAGCATTGTCCGCCCACGAAGCGTCAGTGTGCCCTGTGAGAACGACTGGCCTGCGTCCTCCTAGCACTAGCCCCATGCCCAATGTACTAGCTCGATAGCGTAGAACCCTCTTAGCAAACAACCAATACTGGGTCGGTGTCAGCCTGTCGCCACAAAGCGAGCCAGGATATAAAGAGGGTATGCGGGATCTGGATGAGTGCAAGTCATCAGGTACATGAGGCAGCCCACAAGCTATGCGTATGCACCAATAGGCTCTACCGACTCGTCAGGATCGGAGCCGAGAGCATGTGATCTACAGGCACAGGTGTAGGCTATGCGGAGGAGAACTGAAGGTCGAACCTCTGAAGGACCTGGCGCACCAAGTGTGACTGTGTGAGAGTGATGGTGCGTGGTGCTCTGTCCCTGGAGGTCTGCAGGCTAAGGTAGTGGCGCATCTCTCCTAGGTCAGTGCAGGTGTGTCGCTTCAGCAGCTCAGCCTTCACCGAGGTCAGTGCGTCTCCGTCTGCAGTAGCCAAGACCACGTCATCTACGTAGACTAGGATGTAGAACGGAGTCTGGCCTGAGCGAACGAAGAGAGAAGGGTCAGCAGAGGACGGGAACTGCAGGTTGGTTAACGTAGCACGCAGCGTGTCGTGCCACTTGTGGGGCGCCTGGCGCAGACCGTAAACCGGGCGCCGGAGGAACCACTCGGTCCCAAGTGCCAGAGATGGCGATCGGCGCAGGTAGATCCGCTCGTGCAAACTGCCCTGGAGAAACGTTGTGGAGAAGTCGAGGGAGTGCAGCTCATAGTCGCGCACGGCTACTACGTGAAGCAGTGCCCAAAGAGTGGTCATCTTTGGTGTTGGGGTGAAGGTCTGAAAGAGGTCAACACCCTCACACTGACTGAAGCCTCTAGCAACGTAGCACTCCTTGAACAAAGGCAGCTCTCAAGGAGGGCGCTTCACCTTGAAGAGCCACTGGCCATTGACTACGTTCGCCCCAGGTGGGGGAACTGCGTCGACGTAGGTGCTGCTGGATCTCCAAGATGCCATCTCTGCATCCATGGCAGCTACAGTATCCACTGAGAGGCCCTGGGTCCCGAGGTCGCCTCAGTGTAGGTGCGAGGGGTTGGGTTGTCAAGAGCATCTTAGTCACCCTGCGGGGCTAGCAGCATGGATTAGAGATGAGGCTCGGCCTCGAACAGGAAAGCTAGCTTGTATTGCATGTCCTCTAGGACGTCACTGCCAAGGGCAGGTGCACCCCTGTCGGACGGAGGACGCGCAGGGTCGGAGACCAGAGTAGTGGCGTAGTCAAGGCGGCGGGTAGAGGCAAAGTCAGTGACGGCAGCGAGCGTCGAGACTAGAGACGGGAACGCACGGGCCGATGACTAGGGAGGCGAGGACAAGAGGGACAAGAGGACGCGCAGCATGGAGGAAGTTAGAGTTAGGGGGTGGAGAGACAGCAAGGGACGACTGAGTAGGCGATGGGAGAAGAGGAGCAGGACGAGCACGAGATGCGTGAGAATGGAGCAACATCGGATGAGAACGCTGAACAAGAGAGGCAGGGCGAGCACGAAAGGGACGGCGAGATAAAGTGGGAAGGAGGCGTCGGGTCAGGAGACACAAGAGGAGACGAAGGGGTAGAACGAGGGAGGAAACGAGTCGGGGATGAGTCCGGCGGAGGAAACACAGGGCCGAAGACCGGACGAGGAGGTGGCGGCGCCGGGGGCGGTGTGGGCAGTCGTCGGGGGAGGGAAGTCCGAGGAGGTGAAGGGCGGGCACCGGCAGCGGCTGCTGCTGCTGTTGCTCTACGCCCACACTACAACCTACAGCTGCACCACTGCGACCTCCAGGACTCGCCACGACAGCACCCCCAGGACTAGCACCCCCGGGACGAGCACTCCAAGGACCAGCACCCCCAGAACTAGCACCCCTAGAACCAGCACCCTCCTCAGCACCCGCACTCCTAGTGCCATGACCCCCAGAGCTCGCGGACCCCTGCTGCTGCGGCTGCGACAGCGACGGCTGCTACAGCGGTGGCGGCTGCTGCGACGGCTGCTGCTGCTTCCGCGGCTGAGGAGACACTGGGGCCGAGGGTGCAGGCGACGTAGAAACAGGCGGCGGACCGTGAGCTGCACGGCTCCCTGAGTCACCAGACTCCTCCGCTGGGGAAACCAAGGGAAGGGGGGTGACGCGAGATACACCAGACGGGGAGTGGGAGGTACCGGGGAGCGGGGACAAAGAACAGGGGTGGGGTGACCGGGAGAGCTCGGTGGTAAAAGTGGATATAGAAGGGTACAGACTCGTCAAAAGTGACGTTACGCGCGTGAAACAAATACAGTCAGACGCGTCCAAGAGGAAGCCAACGAAAATACAGGGGTCGGTGCGAGAAGTGAGCTTGTCCGCGCGAGAGTCGCGGACGTGAGCGAGGCAACCCTAGATGTGAAACGCAAACGCGTCACGAGGGGCCCCGGTCCAGAAAAGGGTCGGGGAAACCTACGGCCTCTTAGAGTGCGGCCACAGGTTAAGCTGGTGAGCAGCGTAGCGCACTGTGAACGGCCACAAAAAATGGGGTGCATCGTCGTGGATCCTGGAGGTACGAGCCACCCCTATAGCCAAACCGATGTGTCGCACAGCAACCCCATTCTGCAGTGGGGAGTCCTGCAGCGTGTATGACCGGGTGATGCCCTTTGCACGAGAGAACTGGCCAAGTCGACCGGAGGCAAACTCACCGCCACGGTCGGAGTGGGGATGGAGCACAAGCAGGGCGCTGTGGACTCGAGCAGCTACAAGCCATGGGATAAGAGCATCAAGCACATCGTCCTTCCGCTCCAGGGGAAACACCATAGTGTAACGCATGAAGTCGTCAATGTATACAAGAAAGTAACGCTCGCGACGCGGCCCGAGGACGGGGGCTAGGCCCCCGATGTCCAAGTGCAGGGTCTGGAGTAGCGCACTGGTGGGGGGAAATGAGGAGGAATGAGGGGCACGACACAGCCGGCCCTCGACGCAAGGTGTGCATGGAGGCACAGGCAAGGGAGGGAGGGAAGGAAGCAATGCAGGTAGACCTAAGACACGACCGGGCTGTGTAATGTGACGTAGACGCATGAGTGCGAACTGACCTAGGCGATGGTGCCACAACAGCGACGGGTGAGTGAGCGACCAACACGAGCAAGCCGCAGTGACCTGAGTAGACGCAGCCACCTAGGGGGACGCCCCCATCAGGGGGGGGCACAATGTCTAGCGTGAACAAGCCGAACACCGGGTCCTGGGGGAACGTGATGAGGGGGGCACCAGTGGCGGCATCGGTACAGGCTGCGTACCGCTCGTATCCAAGAAACGTAGTGGTGACGCCGAGGTTGTAGAGACAGCCAACACCAACTAGGAACTTGGAGAACAAGGGGATATGCAAGCCTGTAAGGGAGCCCGAGGGAACTACCGAACAGGGAAGGGTGGTGGAACTACGTGCAACTACCGGACCTGAGGAAGGGTCAGTAAGAGTGATGGCTGCGAGGACGGCAAGCGGCGTAAGCGTAGTGTGGTCGCGAAAGAAGCAGGCGGACGCACCAGAGTCCAGCGTAAAGGAGAGAGCGATGGTAGCGTCAGTCGGGGGAGGGACTAGCGTGGAGCCAAGGCTAAACAAGTCAGGAGGTCTTACGCCTGACGCAGCAGGGGAGCCTAGACTACACATAGTGGGTACACCTACGCCAGGCAACACAGGATAATATGGTCCAGTCACACTAGAGTTATTAGCATACATGCCATACAAAGTACAGCAAATCTGATCCATATCCATCTCAAAGCCAGGCATGCGGCGACGTACCAGGTTGGGCCAGTCCGGGAGGTCCGGCCCTGGGCCGAAGCGGAGACGGAAGAGGTCGTCGAGGCGACGGTAGCAGCGGGCGGCGGTGATACCAGAGCGGCCACACACAGTGCCACGAAAGGGATCAGTCTGGAGCTGGTATTGGCAACTCACAGAGCTGGAGCTAGCACTGGACGTCGAGCTGCGTGGGCCGCCACCAAAGCCGCCAGGCCACCATGACGGGGGTCCCCACGGCTGCTGCTGCTGCTACTGCAACTGTTGTTGTTGTTGTAGTTGTTGCTGTTGTTGTTGTTGTTGTTGCTGTTGTTGTTGTTGTTGTTCTTGTTCTTGTTCTTGTTGTTGTTGTTCTTGTTGTTGTTGTTGTTGTTGTTGTTGTTGCTGCTCCTGTTGATTCGCCGGGGCATCAGCCCCGGCCCCCTCGTCTGTACCACCGGCACTCGCACCACCACCCACTACCTCTGCCACCACCGCCACCCCCGCCACACCTCCCTCTGCCACGCCCCCCTCTGGGGCGGTGGCCCTTGCCCTGACGAGGCTGCGCTGAGGCCGCTGCAGCGGACTTAGCGGCAGGGGCTGTTTGAGCGACTGTAGAAAAAACGTCAGAGAAAGTGCACTGGGAGTGAGCACAACCCTGGAAGATAGGGACCACCGCAACATCGCTAGACTGAGCGATAGTGCGCTTGCGGGTTTCTTTCGCGGACAGGGTGGTGACAAACTCGGTAAGGGTGAGGTCAGCGGGGTGGAGACTAAGGAAGGCGTCGCATGCAGTGGCGAGGTGGTCAGGAAGGTGCATGATTAGGAAGTAGAGGGTAGCGCCAAAGGGTGGAGGCAGTACAGTGAGCTGGGCCTCATTGCTAGCAGCGCGGTAGCTAGACTCAAATGCGTACAGATGAATGGCAAGATCAACGATAGTAGGGAAGGACGGAAGATCAGGGAAGAGCAGGGGCAGAAGTAGGTGGCCAGCAGAGGCATAGGAGGGAGTAGAATAGCGCGCAATGCCGAAATCTAGGTACTCCTCCGCAGTCTCTATGGCCTGAAAGCGGGGACCCTCTGGCAGGGGGAGGGTGTGACTAATAGCAAGCTGTGCAACAGTGTCTCTCAACTCCCAGACAGAGCGGGCAAGCTGAGCAGCTGTAAAAGCCTCATGCTCAGTAGGCGAGGGGGCGTCTGGGAGGGCAGCAGGCGGGTCGGGGCAGGGGAGCTTACCGTCGATGTGGACGGCCAGGGACTGGCCATCCTAACGCTGAAACTTCAGCTGGCGGCGGAGGTTGGGGAGCCACGCCTCTAAGTCAACTGCCTCACCCCCCGCGTCGGGGCGGAGCACAGCGTCCGCAATCACCACGGCTGCAACAGCTGACGACCACAAGAGGAGGAGGAGGAGGGGGGCAGGCAGGTGCTGTGAAGAGTGGTGGAGGGCGGTGGAGCACGGTGGAGAACGATGGAGAGCGGTGGAGAGCGATGGAGAGCGGTGGAGAGCGGTGGAAAGCGATAGTGTGCGGTGGTGTGAGAGTACGACCCCGTTACACCACTTGGCATTTCCTTATTTCCTTCCTATTTCATTTCTCTTTTTATCTCATCTCATTTGGTTTCCTATTCTCCATTTTCCTTTAACCTTTGGTTTATCCTGCTATTATAATTATATCACCGACCAGGCTTGGGATGTACTGGGCGCTATATCTAGCGTAATCCTGCCGTAATCCCTTAAAGCCAATAGCCTCGCATGGCTATACGCAGGGTGATTCTATTTTCTAGAAGGGTCTATTCCCTTAGGATAAGATAAACCTGGTTACCTGATGTACTCTGGAAGTATAAAAGCGCCTTGTACTGATCGATAGTGCAATCTTTCCTCGAGTCATTCGATCCTGCGACACTTGGTAATCAGAGCTTTTCTCACTCGGCCACGCTCAACAAAGCAGCAGCAGCGGGAAAACCTGCCTCAAAAAACCGCCGGGGGCGACCAGTTCGACGCCGATTCTGGTAAGCACCAGCTCCGCGTTTTTTCGAATCACCCCCCCCGCGCGTGTTTTGAACAGGATGGCAACCTTCGACAACACCAAGGTTGCCCAGCAGCTCTTCGCGCGCATCGCAGACCTTCAGGAGGAGATGCGAGCGGATCGCGAAGCGTGGCGAAACGAGTTCGAGCGAGTAACTCGACACGTCGGAGCGCAGCACGACTCGACAACGGCGATGACGCAACAGTCGCAGCAGTTTCTCGAGGCTCCGAAACCGTGCCCACCTGAGCCGTTCGATCCGAGCGATCGAAACTCCGACGCCCGCAGATGGATCGCCGGGATGGAGATCTACTTCGCAGCCGTCGGATGGAGCTCGCCAGTCTGGGACGGTCAACGTGTACGACTCGCGGCGACACTGATGCGAGGGCCGGCACTTGAGTGGATTGGCGGCAACAGTACCTTCATCCACGGTGAAGCCACGTGGCAGCAGTTCCGCGCCGACCTGCTGAAACGCTTCGAGCCGATAAATTCCAGTTTCCTTGCCCGGGAAAAAATTCATCGACACCAACAGTTCGGGAGTGTAGCCCAGTACACGCAACAGATGGAGGAATTTTATAACCGAATTCCCGATCTGACAGAAGGGGAAAGAGTACAATCGTACCTCGTCGGGCTGAAGACCGAAGTCAAACGACAGGTAGCAACGTCAAACTACGCGAACTACAGTGACGTCTTTTCGGCAGCGGAGCGCTTCGACATGGTCAACGCCGGGACACGACGGACGCACGTCGGCAGTACGTGACAGGGCGACCGTTCGGCTCACCCCACGTCACCGACGCGATGGAAGTCGACAGATTCGAGGGGCGGCCACGTCTGAAAAACACCAACTACACGTGTGATTTTGGCGGGGTGCCGGGTCATCGAATCTTCGACTGCAATAAAATGAAAGCCGCACGCGCAGAGTATCGGACACGCAACAGTGGCGGAATTCCTTCGGCCAATCAGAAGACAAAAAACGGGAGTCGCCAGTGATTGCGGATCTAGCTGGCGAAAATAAAAAGATCCGGAAGCGGCCGCGGGATTCCAGGAAAATCAACTTCGACAAAGCTGATTCGACGCGAGAAGGAGGAAATGATGGGGGAAAATCTCCACCCCACGACCAGTCTTCGCCAGGGAAAATCGCCGAGGAAAAATACGACTCCGCGAAAAAAGACTCTGCCGAGACAAGGAAACTCCTTGAAGACCCAAGAAATTATAAGGGTTCGTTAAAGTTATCCTATAAAGATGCTTTAATGAAAACTTGTAATTCTCAAAGGGCTAGAGCCTTGGAGAAATTTCGGGAGGGACTCCAAAAGAAGCAGACAGCTGTGGAGATTATACCGGTACCGGACAACTTGGGGACCAAATTAAGGAGTGTGGAAAGAAGCCGACCTTTCCACGGAGTTAACGTCCTCTCCTGACACCAGCCCACAACGACTACCCGTTCCCCAGGGAAGACGTCGGTGGAGCTGAAGCAGCTCAAGAGGAAGCTGGGGGTCTATAAGAAGCTGCACAAACCCCGAACTCCTCCTACGGATGCATCCAGTTCTTCGGCATCAGTGACGCGCACAGTCGTCAAGGAAACTCCGGGCCCTGGAGAAGAGCCGTTCTCCAAGCAGCCTCGGCCAGCTGCCAGCTCAGGAGTAGATAGCAACACAAAGGTGTGTACGGAATATTGGGATGTACCCTATGACCCAATCAATGAAACCATCTTTGGGTACTCCGAGCAACGCATGCCCCTTGTTCTCGAGGTCATCTGCAAAGGACGATGCCTCCAAGCACTCGTGGACAGCGGAGCATCACACACCGTCTATGACAAGGCAGTAATCGATCGACTTTGGGAAGAGTACAAGCCTTCAGGATTCTCTGCAACGATGGTGGACGGCAGCAAGTTACCAGTACACGGGGAAGCAGTGCTACATCTGCAAATTGGACCACTACGCTGGAGACCTGCACTCCCCATCACCAACATCAAAGGGCTTGAATTGATCTTTGGGCGAGACTTCCTGAAAAAGATTCAACCCCGAGATCAACTGGGTGAACCGCACCGCAAGCATCTACAACAATGGACGGAGAGTACAGCTACCCAACTGGGACGATACATGAGATATCCCAGTGGAGACACTCGCACAATTCGAGAAGGACGTGAAGCGAACCGACACAGGGTTCCTGGCGATAGCAACAGAGGCGAAGAACGACATGGAGAGAACCTCGGAACCTCCAGGAAAGATCAAGGAATTATTGAAGGAGTTCCAAGACATTCTACCGGACGATCTTCCGGACGAGCTACCGCCATACTGGACGCATCAATACGAGATCGTAGAGGAACCGGGTTCGAAGCCGACCTTCCGAGCACCATACCGGCTCAGCCCTATGGAGCTCACCAACATGAAAAAACAGATCGAGTATCTCCTAGCCAAAGGACTCATCCGACCATCCACTTCGCCATACGCTGCCCCAGTACACTTCACACCGAAACCAGACGGAAGTCTGCGCATGTGCATCGTCTACCGAGCTCTCAACAAGCAGACTATAAAGAACAAGTACCCGATTCCACGAATTGATGACCTGCTTGACCAGCTTCGATGAGCCACGGTATTTTCCAAACTGGATATGCGGTCCGGATACTGGCAGCTACGGATGGCGGACAACTCTATCCACAAAACTGCTTTCCGAACTCGGTATGGATCGTACGAGTATTTGGTAATGCCGTTCGGACTCACCAACGCACCTGCAACGTTCCAAGCCAAAATGAACCACATTCTATGACCACTTTTGGACGAGTGCGTGGTGGTGTACCTGGATGACATACTCATCTACTCGCGCGACATGAAGCAGCACGTCGAACACCTGCGACGCGTCTTCAAAATTCTTCGACGCGAACGATTCTACGTCAAACTGTCCAAGAGCGAATTCGCCCTTGAGAAGATCCAGTTCCTAGGACACTTGGTGAGCGCTCAAGGAGTTCACGTCGACCCCAGGAAATCGAAGCCGTACGTACGTGGAAGATACCCGAGAACGTGAAGGAGATGCAGCAGTTCCTAGGCTTCGCTAATTACTACAACAGGTTCGTGCCACAATATGAGAGAATCGTAGCACCACTCACGAATCTGCTGAAGAAGAACACGCCCTACAAATGGGAGCCGAAGCACCAGGAAGCCATGGAGCAGCTGAAGCAAGCACTTACGTCCGCACCAGTACTCATCTTGCCAGATCCCGAACGCGACTACGTCATCGAAGCTGACGCCAGTGACCAGGCAGTGGGAGCAGTCTTGATGCAAGATCAAGGGAATGGACTGCAACCAATCGCCTACCTGAGTAAGAAACTATACGGGGCAGAACTCAACTACCCGATACACGACAAGGAGGCCCTAGCTATCATCATCGCCTTCAAAGCGTGGAGATGTTATCTCGAAGGACGAAGAACAACCGTCTACACTGACCACTGCAGCTTGAAATACTTAAAGACACAACCCAACCTCTCCAGGCGGCAGGTCCGGTGGATCGACTTCCTCGAGACACACTTCCACTACGACATCGTGTACAAGCCCGGCCACAAAAACAAAGCAGACGCTCTCAGGTGCCCTGCACACGTTGCCGCTATTCAGGTCGAAGGGATGAATCCACTACTCAAGGGACTCTTCACACACAAGTACGCCACCGACCCCGAGATTCCCTTGGCAGAGAAACGACATCTGCTGCAGTGGGACAGTGACATCGCGTACCGGAAAGGGTCAACGAAAATTTGGGTACCCAATTACCCTCCTTTGCGCCAGTTACTACTCGAAGAATACCACGACATCCTCTACGTCGGACACTTCGGTAGCAACAAGACGCTGACCGGTATTGCAAAACACTACTACTGGCCCCACATGGCAGAAGATGTTCAGAAGTTCGTCACATCATGTGATACATGTCAGCGGATGAAGAGCAAATAGAAGAAGGCGGGACTACTGCAGCCTCTTCCTGTCCCAGAACAGCCATGGCAAGTGGTTAGCCTGGACTTCATCATCGGGTTACCACCTACCACCAGCGGTTATGACGCCATCCTTGTCGTCATCGACAAGTTCTCCAAAATGGGACACTTCATCCCGACACACACGACAGCACGCATTGAGGAGACAGCACAACTATTCATTCGATACATCATCTCACAGCATGGCATTCCAACCACACTTATCTCCGACCGAGACCCCAAGTTCACCAGCAAGTTCTGGAAGGAACTCATGTCTCTGCTTCGGACCAAACTCGCCATGTCATCCGCTTACCATCCGCAGACAGACGGACAGACCTAACGCCTCAACCAGATTGTCGAGCAACTCCTCCGAGCAGCCTGCAAGGACGAAATCTCCAAATGGGACTTGCACCTGCCCGTTCTAGAGTTTGCTTACAACAACGCTACACATGCCGCTACTGGACAGACGCCGTTCTTCCTCTGCTACGGACACCACCCACGCACACCACAGAAACCAACAACATCCGCTACAGTCCAACCTGCACATAATTTCATCACAACCATGCATCAGCTTTGGGATCGGACCCATAAACGCCTTCTCGACATTCAGCAGCAACAAAAGCGCCAGGCCGATCGCCATCGCAACGACCACACCATCACGGTGGGAGACCAGGTGCTTCTTAACACCCGCAACCTGGACATCAGCCACCTCCCATCTAAACTTTGACCTCGCTTCTGCGGGCCTTTTCTCGTTGATGCACAGGTCACTCCTGTTACCTTCCGCTTACGTGTGCCAGCTACCTGGAAGATTCACAACGCCTTTCATGTCCAATTTCTGAAGCCCTATCGGGATCCAAACACGATCTTCGTCGGACGCCAACCGCCGCCGCCACCGCCCGTCCTCGTCCAGAATGAGCCCGAGTACGAGGTCGAGTCCGTGCTCGCACACCGCCGTCGTCGGAATGGCACTGTGGAGCTTCTCATCCGTTGGAAGGGTTATGATCCTTCTGAGGACAGCTGGGTACCTGAGTCCGACATGGGTAACGCCTGTCGTCCTCTGCATGACTACCTTGTCAAGCAGGGTGTTACTACTACCATCCAGCTTTGAGGGGGGGAAATATGAGAGTACGACCCCGTTACACCACTTGGTCTTTCCTTATTTCCTTCCTATTTCATTTCTCTTTTTATCTCATCTCATTTGGTTTCCTATTCTCCATTTTCCTTTAACCTTTGGTTTATCCTGCTATTATAATTATATCACCGACCAGGCTTGGGATGTACTGGGCGCTATATCTAGCGTAATCCTGCCGTAATCCCTTAAAGCCAATAGCCTCGCATGGCTATACGCAGGGTGATTCTATTTTCTAGAAGGGTCTATTTCCTTAGGATAAGATAAACCCGGTTACCTGATGTACTCTGGAAGTATAAAAGCGCCTTGTACTGATCGATAGGGCAATCTTTCCTCGAGTCATTCGATCCTGTGACAGGTGGAGCACAGTGAAACCGAAGCAAAGGAGACAGCCGACCGAAGCGCCGGCTCAGAGTGGAACCAGGGCTAGTGGCGAGGAGGGGCCGGCAAACTGGGTCGGCACGGCAGCACGGGGCCGGCCACGGGGCGGGTGGCACGGCGAGCTGGGGCCGGGCACGGGGCGGGTAGCTCGGCGACTGCGAGCAGCGGCATCGCGGCAGGCGGGGCCGGCGACGAAGCGGGCGGTGCGGCGAGCTAAGGCTGGCTACGGGCCGGCGTCGAGCAACGGGCCGGCGCGAGCCGAGATAGGGCCGACGAGCCGGGGCCGGCACGAGCTGGGGCTGGCGAGCTGGGGACGGTGAGCTGGGGCCGACGAGCCAGTGTCGGCGCAAGTTGGGGTCGACGGGGGTTGGGGCCGGCGCGAGCTGGGGCTGGCGAGCTGGGGCCGGCGAGTTGGGGGCGGCGATCTGGGCCCAGCGCAAGCGGGGGCCGGCGAGCTGAGGGCGGCGCGAGTCGAGGCCGGCGAGCTGGGACCGGCGAGCTAGGGCTGGCGTCAAGCTAGGAGCCGCGCGACGCGCAATGGGCCGGCAGCGAGCAAGGGGCCGCGTGGCGAGCAAGGGGCCGGCGGCGAGCTAGGGCAGCGCGACTAAACGAGGCTTGGGGTCTAGGGCGATGCACGGGGACTAGGGCAGGCTAGGGCGGAAGCAAGGGTGGGGAGACCTAACCTAGTCTGATACCATCGCAGAATAGCGAATTGAACTAAGCAAGTGCATACAGGGCGTTATTATGCTTGTGGGTTGTACTCTCTAAGAGCATGCACCAATCTAGCCTATAACTATAAATATAGAAGTTCCCAGAGGTTACCACAAAACTCTGAAGCGCTGTATTAGACTGGCTTGTTGGAAATATAATTTGCCTTAAACTTGCACTTCCAAAATCGCTGTACTGATTTTACACATCTTTTTGCAGTGTTTATCTATCTTTCTCACAGCTATTAGCTGCATATATTTGAATTTGGCCATGGTACATGTATGACCCTATTTTCCTATCCTAATTCTACCTATTGTGTTCTGTGATGTCCATTTATCAGACCTGAATATTCTCTCGGTTTGATGTACATTTCATTCAGTAACAGGCACCACAGGGGAATCACAGCCATACAGTCACCACCATTTCCGCCATGATAAGCGCATCGCGCTCACCTCAGAACACCCACATTTTCAGCAGGCCTGTCGCTCACTAATTATGGCCTAGGGAGTTCTGTCAACGGACGGAATCGGCTCTAAGCTGATTGGAGGGACCAGAGTGGGAGGCAGCAGTTCTTCGGGATTACCGAATTCGGGTTTCGGGTTTCTAAAAGCGGATTCCAGCCGATACTCTCCTAGAATTCCTAGTCTCACGGGTCATAGGCTCTACTTCTAGCCCGTCTTTCCCGACACTTAACCTGTTTGGCTGAGAACGGATTACGATAGATGACCACGACAAATAAAATGCGACAGATGGTTGGGACAAATACTATTTGATTGTTGATTATTTGAGGACTTCGCCGGCTCGCATATATCAGGAATGGCGAGGAAACTGACGATCGAATCTGTGCTTCAGCCGCCGAAGTCCGTTCCGTCTGCTCCAGCAGCAGTCTCGATAGACGGCCATCCGTCGGATTCTCGCCTGTTAGCCGTCAGTTACGACACCGCAAATTCGTCTTCCGTTCACATTCCGTCAGCAGTCGGTCCGCCGTCTCCGTCAATTGACGAATCTCGTTTGAACATCGTCAACGCTCAGGATTGCACTCAGTCTAGGCTCTCCGTCACCTCAGCCGTTCGATCTGGCGCCAGCCTTTATAGTGACAGAGACGATTGTGATAATAACGGATGCGTGGCCGTGTGGACGAGGGACCGGCCGTTGTCCCCATTAGAATCCCTCTCTTTTAGAAGCTCGCGAGTCACTACCGTCCTCTGGGTACCCGACGACCCGAACCTGCTATTAGGGGGGACTCGAAACGGACACGTGGCATTCTGGGATTTGCGGGTGGGAGGGGATCCGTGCCAGGTGGGACCGGGAAAGGCGCCGTGGAGAGCGGCGGATGGCAGACGAGTGACGTCACTGGCGGCAGGAGGAGGGGGAGCAAGAGGAGGAGGGGGAGGAAGAGGATTAATAGGTGGAGGAGGGGTGGCAGGATCAGGAGGAGCGGGGGAAAGCAGTGGGGAGGAGGTGCTGAGTGGCAGCGCTGGAGGGAGGCTGCTGAGATGGAGCAGGCGAATGATGGCCACGGTGAGTGGGGCACTTGTGATGGACTGGAGGATACTGTAGCATGCCATAAACGGTGTCATGCCATATCCGTGCCATGCCATCGCCGGTGTCATGCTATGATTCGTCTTACCTTGTCCTCTCTGGGTCGATGCCGCGATATGGCAGCGAGTGTTGATGGAGGTAACCCGGAGATGGATTCGAGTGAGGGTATCCCATGCTCCTCTCAATCCGCCCCAACTTTTGCTCCACGCTTGATTCCCCTCCTTTTCCCTCCCCTCCTCCTCCCTCCCCTCCTCTTCCCCTCCCCTCCGCTTCCCTCCCCTCCTGTCCCCTCCCCTCCGCCTCCCTCCCCTGCTGTACTACTTTTATGCGTCCGCTATCCTTCTCCCCCTCTGCACCCCCACCTTGGGATTCACCTGACAGCTGGAACGGGCTCACCTATATCTCGAGTCAACTCAGCCCCTTCCTCTCTCATTTAATGTCCGTCCACTATGCTCTCACCCTCTCACACCACACACACCGACATCCGCACCTCTCACCTCCCCTCCTCACCTCAGCACCTCACCTCCCCTCCTCTCCTCCTTCCACTCCTCCCCCCGCTCCTCCCTTTCCATCTTCTCTTCTCTGCTTCTCCCCGTCCCTGCCAACAGCCCTTGGAGGTCGTTCCCCTCACCCCACCTGGCGTTTCACCTGACAGCTGGCGCATGCTCACCCAGTGGCCCCTGGTGCCCTCAGAGCTGCAGATGGGGACGACACCTGCGTGGAGGGGAGCACCTGGGAATGCACCTGAAAAAGCACCTGGATATTCACCTGGGGCTTCACACGGAGTGTTTTACATGGGGACGGACTGTGGTGGCGTGTTCCAGGGACATCTCTCTCCCTTCCCCCTCACCGCCTCTCCCTCTACCTCCTCCTCCTCCTCCCCCAACCAATCAAGGCTCGACTTCCAGTTTGGCTCCTGTTTGGCCTGCGCCCCTGCCACCTCAGCAGCCACGTCATCTGCTGTGTCAGCATCTGCGTCTGCTTACGTGCCTCTGACCCCCAGCCGATCAGGAATACCTGCAAAGCAAGAATCCGAGTGTGGTAAGAGGAGCCCTCAGTAGCTGATAAACATCCCCCAAGTCTCCAACCAACCTATTTCAGTTCACTCTAAGGCCCAAGTTTCCAACCAGCGATTTTGGGTCGACTCAAGGCGAAGCGAGGACGGGAGTCAGGTAAGGCGCAGCCTCCGTACTTCAGCAATACTGCTCAGCCTAAGGTCTCATCCTCTTTCTCCCAGCCCAAGCGACTCCTGACCTAAGGTCAGGTCAGTAGCAGCCTCAGTAAGTCCAAGCGACTCCCAATCAAGGTTTGAAAAAACGGCATTTTTTTTCATATTTAGACAGTTTGCTATGGTACAGTATTTTTCGGTCGTTTTAAACGGTTTAAAACGGTTCTGAAAGTTAGCTTTTTTGGTTGAAAAAAAAAGTCGTTTTATACGGTCGAATTTTAAAAACTATGGCCAAGCCAGTGTGGCTGAACTACTTCACGCCGATTCCGGCACGTATTTCAGGCGCGATCCAGCACTCAACAGCCTCGTGAGATGTAGGCGCCTTATCGCCATGCCCCGCGCCCCATCCCCTTTGTGGGCGCATGTGAAGCATACTCGGGATGACGATGGCAAGGTCATCCGGTCGGAATGCTTGCACTGCGGTTTGAACATTTCGGGTAGTGCGACGCGCATACAAGAGCACCTTTACGGAATCCCTGCATCGAAATTCAAGAATATTGCGGAGTGCAACTCCGACTTTGCAAGGAACGCGCAAGGGGAGCCTTGTCTTCTACTACAACGGATGAGGGGGAGGAGGAGGGGTAAGAGGAGGGGTAGGTGGATGAGGAGGAGGATGGGTAGGAGGTAGTGTAGGGGGGAAATAAGTAGTAGGAGGAATATGCGGCAGATTCGAGCTTTGGCGGTCCTATTTAGTTCAGTTAGGACCCCTACTATGCATGCCACAGCCACCAATAGTCGTTTATTTTGTCCCCTTCTGTCCCTGTTTTTTTTTTTTTTTTTTTTTTTTTTTTTTTTTTTAATTGGAAAAATAAAATCTATTAAAAAACGGCGTTTTTTTAATTAAAAAAACCGTTTTAAACGACCGAAAAAAACGGCCTGCCTTTTTTTTCAACCTTGCTCCCAATTCCCCATTCACTGTCTCATCCTACTTCAGCAACACTGCTTAGCCTAAGGTTGTTTTTGCGAACTCCAAAACCATTCGTAAAAACCCAACTCAGCTCATACTGACCATCTCATCCTCGTCAGCAGTACCACTTAGCCTAAGGTGTCATCCTCCTCTCAACCCCCCACCCTCCCACCCCCCCACCCTCCACCCTCCACCCTCCACCCCCCACCCTCCACCTTCCAAGCTCCACCCTCCCACACCTAGCACGTTCCTATAATTCCAGTCCGCCTTCCTCACGCTCTCTTCACCTTGTTCTCATTCCCTCCCTCACCCTCTCCTCACACTGCAGTCCTTCCTCACACTGCAGTCCTTCCTCACACTGCAGTCCTTCCTCGCACTGCAGTCCTTCCTCACACTGCAGTCCTTCCTCACACTGCAGTCCTTCCTCACACTGCAGTCCTTCCTCACACTGCAGTCCTTCCTCACACTGCAGTCCTTCCTCACACTGCAATCGTTCCTCACACTGCAATCGTTCCTCACACTGCAATCGTTCCTCACACTGCAATCGTTCCTCACACTGCAATCGTTCCTCACACTGCAGTCCTTCCTCACACTGCAATCGTTCCTCACACTGCAATCCTTCCTCACACTGCAATCCTTCCTCACATGCACTGCCAGCTTTCGGCTGTTGTGCTTTCATACCCCTGTATCCCCTCCATTCCCCGTGCCCCCTTAATTCTCCTCCCCCCTCAACCCCCTCCCCCCTTCTCCATTCTCGGCTCACTATGCTGTCAATCACGATGCCCCAACCCCATCCGTCCGCCGTGCACCACAACGCCCTCATATCCGGCTACCACTGCCGCCCATGCACAGCCGTTTCAGGGCTAATTTCCCTTCCATGTCGTCTCCCCCCTTTTCCCCCCTTTTTCCCCCTTCTCCCTCGCCCCTGCGTCCTCCAATCCTCAGCGTCACACCACAGCGCCTTCGTATCCGGCCTTCTCTGCCACCTGTGCGTCTCCCCCCTCTCCTCCAACCCTCCTCTCTGGCTCACCCTTGCTCGTTCGCTCTCTCACCACTGCCTCCTGTCGCTTTCTCCCTTCCCCAACCCCCTTTTCCCCCATCCCCCAGCCACACATCACCAAAGCGCCTTCATCTCCGGCCTGCACTGCCACCCATGCGCCTCCCTGCTCTCCTCCGACCCTCCCCTCTGGCTCACATTCCTCCTTGGTAACCTGGATTGTCACAGCAGTAGTGCTACCGGCGCTGGGCAGCCCAGCAGTAGCAGCACAAGAAGCGGTTTTGATAACTCTCTCAGCAGCAGGGGAGATGCTGTGGGGGAGTGGCATGACGTGGTGCCCTCCCATCGCGGCTTCACCACGCCATCCCATGATGGCGTCACCATGCCACGCAGCAGCAGTGTTGGCATGCCATGCCAGGGCGATTTGATTCTCTCCAGCTCCTGGGATTGGACCGTCAAGCTCTGGTCATCAGCTGTCTCCCACAGGTAGGCCAGATAGGCCAGGTAGGCCAGATAGATAGACCAGGTAGGCCAGATAGATAGGCCAGGTAGGCCAGATAGGCCAGGTAGGCCAGATAGGCCAGGTAGGCCAGATAGGCCAGGTAGGCCACATAGGCCAGGTAGGCCAGATAGGCCAGGTAGGCCAGATAGGCCAGGTAGGCCAGATAGGCCGTCTTGCGTCCTGCATCTTGCACAGGCAAGCTAGACAGGGCCTCCTCTTGAGTAAAGCTCATCTTGAGGCGCCTCAAAAGCAGCTCCTGGGATTGGACCGTCAAGCTCTAGCCGCCAGCTGCCCGCCACAGGTAAGCTAGACAGGCTTCCTGGCATCATGTAAGCCAGGTAAGCCATCCCATCGCGACGTCACCATCCCATGCCATGATGGCGTCACCATGCCGTGCAACAACAGTGCTGGTATGCCATGGCATGGTGATTTGATTCTCTCCAACTCCGGGGATTGGACCGTCAAGCCCTGGTCGTCAGCTGTCCCCCACAAGTAAGTCAGGTAGGCCTCCTTGCATCACGTTAGCCAGATTTCTCCCCTTGTGGCAGGTCAGCTGTCTCGCGTCACGCTGTCTGCATGCCATGGAGATATCGCCCCAAGAACTCGCTTCTTCCGTTTCTTAAAGCCCGGGTCGACAGCATTCCACCACAGATAGGCCATCTTGCGTCGTGCTGTCTCTTTAGACAGGCCCCGTTTGTCCCTGGTGTGACCTCATACACATGCCATTCCTTTCTTTATCCTTCTCAAGTCAACACTCCAAAGGCCCCTGGTTTTCATTCCCTCCCACAGTCTCCTAAGCAGGCTCTTACTCGCCGTCCAATCATGCAACGACACATGTCACGATGTGCGCTGGTGCCCCTCAACCCCTCTCCACCGTTATCCCCCCTTTGTGGCCCTGCAAGGATGACTTATCCTCAAGGATTTCGCTTTTAAATCCCCTGGCACCCTCCCCACATCCTCTCCCCCCCCTCTTTCCCCACTCATCACCTTCCCAACACCCCCAAAGCAGACCGCTTCTCACCCTCCAATCAATCAACGACACGTGTCACGATGTGCGCTGGTGCCCCTCAAGCCTCTCCACCTTCGCAGTATCTCTTGGTTCCAGGAGGATTCAGCTCTGGGACCTGGCCTCCAGCACTCGCTATCCGGTCGCTACAATGTCTTCTACAGTGCGTTCGACAGTGGCATCTACAGAGTCCAATACAGTGGGTAAGCCTGAACAGTGTCCAACAAGGCCTGGTGACGTGTGTTACGATAGTGAGCAGGGCAGAGAAGAGAATGGGAAGCATTCAATAGTGGATGATGGTGTATTTATTAGGCTACGGTGGACATGTGATGGCAACGTTATCATCGCTGGAGACACCCTTGGAAGGGTGTTTACTATAAATGTGTGAGCCTCGTGCAATTGAAAATCCATATAGGGCTTTCATCAATCCATTACTCAATCCACTATCACACCGTTTTCTCGCTCTCCCAACTTCAAATATCCCAAATACCAGAACACATGTTTTATAAACTTTCAATATTAGCACAAAACTACGCATGCAAAATTGCAAGGGTTGTTAGTCTTAGCGTACATGTAAATCACATATATATATATATATATATATATATATAAATGCACTACAGGTTAGCTAGGTGCAGATTGTAGTGAGGACAGCCCCAATACTTGAACCCTCTTATGTTTCTGTTTCAGTCAGTCAGTTCTTTCATTCTGACATGGCATCAGAGCTAGGTTAGACCCTAGCCTCCACGCTTCCGCCCTAGGTAATCCCCGCTTACCTCCCGACCTAGCCCTAGCCCTAGCACACCGTAGGCCCCGCTGGCCCCTAGCGCCTCGTAGGCTCCGTCGCACTACCCGCGCCACGCCACGCCCTAGCCCGCGCCGCGCCCCGCCGCGCCACTGCTCGGTGCACCTGCCGCGCCTGCTGCGCCTGCCGCACTGTGCCAGCCACGCCTCCCAAGCTGTGCCTTCCACGTCTGCCGCGCTGGTCGCGCCCTGCCCATGCATGCCGCGCTTGTCGTACCCGCACCGCGCCGAGCTGTGCCGCGCCTGCGCTTGCGCCCCACCGCGCCACAACCCGCTGCACCTGCCACGCCTGCCGCACTTGCCGCGCCCTGTCCATGCCTATCGCGCGTGCTGTATCCGTTGCAATTGTCACGCCTGCCATGTCGTGCCGCCCCGCCTCGTGCAGCGCCTGTAGCATCTACCGCACTCGCTGCGTCCTGTCCGCGCCCCGCTGCGCTGTGCCTTCCGTGCTGCCCCGCGCTTGCTGCGCCACGCCCGCACTCTGCCGACTCCGCCCCATCCTGCGCCTTGCTTAAGCCTTGCATGAACTTTGCCGCTACCGCCGGCCCTGTCGTTGGAACTGCCGCCAGCCCTACTGCCGCCACTGCCATCGAATCTGCTGTCGTACGTCGCCCCCGTCAACACTAGCCACTATCCGGGTACGTGCGGCATCTTGGCCTCCTGCCAACATGGCAGCCTCGTCGGCGTCGGTGTTCGTCCTTCGGCTGGGCGCCGAAGGCCGCGCAGTCGATTTCGCAGCCTGGCTTTCTGCCTTGCGCAAGCAGCTAACGAGCCAGCGCCTGGATGGTGAGTCGCTTGTGACCCATGTCAGTGGTGAGCTGCCCACCACCTCTCGCCCCGCTCCCCTTGGCGCCGAGGCGACGTCGGAGCAGCGTGCAGAGTACGAGGCTGTCAGGACTGCCCTCTCCATCTGGGAGTCACGCGACGCCGCCGCGCAAGTTGCCACCAGCCGGTGCCTGCCAGTCGATGAGCACTCCCACTTCGCGTCGGAGAAGATGGCTCAGGCCCTCTGGGATGCGATCGTCACCTGCTACTTGACCCCGAACTCCGCCACCTTCGGTCGCCTCTCCCTCCTGTTCCTCTTCCCCGACCTGGCCTCGTTCCCCACGGCCGCGGACCTCGTTTCGCACCTGCGCTCCCTCAAGGCCCACTAGCACGTGGCCTGCACCAAGGCCCAGCTTACCGCGCTCCTCCCACCTACCCCCATCACTATTTACCTCCTCCCTGACCGCCTCGCCCCTATGTGCAATGCCCCCCTCGCACTGCACTCTGCTGACCTCACTATCGACCTCTTCTCCACCTCCCTCGCTGCCTCTGTGCTGGCCTCTGTCGCTCTTCAGGTTGTTCGCGGTGCTCTCGTGGACGTGGGGCATCGGCAGCGGCAGGCAGTGGGGTGCTGGTGGGGCCCAGGGTGCTGGGAGAGGGGCCGGTACGGAGGAGGAGGGGGAGCAGCAGCAGCCGCAGCAGCCTCAGCGGTAGCAACCGCCGCTGCCAGAGCAGCAGCAGCAGCTGCTGCCGTGGGGGGCCAGTGGGCCCTGGGAGTGTTGGGCATGGTGGGGGCCTTGGTGGTTAGGTCCCGGGGCAATTGGTGCCCTGGGATTCGAGTGGCTCCTCCGTAGGCCAGGGTGGCATGGGACCTGGGAGATCCGTGCGCTATGCGTACCAGGTGCATACCGGCCCCGCTGCAGCTACCCTCTCCTTCAGACTCGACTCTAGAGTGTCTCACTACTCCTTCTTAGACAGTACTGCTCTCACACCACTTCCGGCACCGGTGCCGATCTCCCTAGCAGACGCACACTGCACATGGAGTCCCCCCAGGTAGCTGGTCCACCCAAGTCGCCACGTCCTGCTCCTGTCGCTCCCTCACCCACCCGACGCTCCTTCGGCACCACCACTTAGGCCACCCTGCCCTCTCGCGTCTCCGTCATACGGCACAGCACGGCCTGGTCACTAGTCTCCAAGCATCGCTCCCTGGCTCGGTAGCGCTCGTGTGCACTTCCTGCGTTGAGGGCTCGCAATGCGCCGCCCCTCACTCCTTCTTCCCTCTGGCTACTGCACAGCTTCAGACCCTGCACATGGACGTTGGGGGCCGACCCCTTGGGACTCACAGCATGCGCTACTTCTTGGTTGTCGTATACCACGGTGTTCTCGTTATCGCGAAAGGCTGACGTGCCTGAAGCCCTCCTCTCGTGGCTCTGAGTTGTCCGCGCCCAACACTCCCTGCCCTTGCTCCGCCTTCACTCCGACCGTGGTGGCGAGTTTGCCTCAAACCGTCTTGAAGGGCGCTGCTGTGCAGAGGGCATCACCCAGACATTTACCCTACCGGACTCGCCGCGGCAGAATGGGGTCACTGAGAAGTGCATGGGCTTGATCATAAAGGTGGCTCGCACCTCCATGGTCCATGCCAGTGCCCCCCATTTTTGGTGGCCGTTCGCGATGCGGTACGCGGCTCATCAGCTTAACCGGTGGTCTAGCACCTTGCGGCCATAGGTTTCTCCGACCCTCCTATGGACTGGGTCCTCTGGTGACGCCTGTGCGTTCCACGTATTGGGCTGCCTGGCTCACGATCGCGGCACCAGCGTGGACAAGCTCTTGGCCTGCACCCTCCCCTGTGTCTTCCTTGGGTTCCCACTCGACGCTCCTGATTGGCTGTTCTACCACCCGGTGCAGCACCGCTTCTTTGAATCCCGTGACGTTACGTTTGACGTGTCTGTCCCCACCACGCTCGCTTCCCTCACCGTGGCATTCGGGTTCCTCCGCACCCTCTCTTCCCCACCCCTGCCCCGCCTGTTGCTCCCCTCCCACCCCGCCTTGGCCCGTCTGGTGTCTCCCACGCCACCCCCCTCACCTTGGTTGGGCCTCTAGGGGATTCTGACTCTCGGAGCCCCGTGGCTGGGGATGCGCCTGCCGCAGCTACAGTTCCCCTCTCCCCAACTCTGGTGCTCTAGGCACCTTAGCAGCCTCCCCCACTGCGGCAGCCACCACAGCCGTCACTGGAGCCGCAGCTATAGTAGCAGCGGCAAGGGACCGTGGGGACTGGGGGTGCTGACTCAGAGAGTACTGGCCGTGGTGGGACTGGGGGTCTTGGCGTGGACCGGGAGCAGCAGCAGCAACAGCAGCACCAGCCGCAGTCTGCCCTTCGTCTCCTCGGCCTTATCACTAGTTCCCCTTACTGCCAGCTCGTAACTCCCACAGCGCCTCCCCTCCTACCTGCCCCCATCTACGGCCCGCTGTTCCCTACCCCAAACTTTGTCTCCAGATCGTTTCCCTTCTCCTTCGTCCCCTGTACCGTCCTCCGTTGCCCACTCGTAGATGCGTCATCCCCCTGGTGGTCGTCCTGTCTCTCCTTGTGCTCGTGTCCACCATATGGTCCTTTCCTCATGCTCATCCAATTCCTGTCATGCCTACCCCTTTCCTCCATTCCTCCCTTTGACTCTGCTCGCACTGCTGGCATTTGCGGCCAACTATAAAACTCGAGCATGATAGCACTACTGCAACTCAGGCAGCAAGAAGTACCGCAGCTGGATGTGCTTCACCTTGCCCTTAAGTCGAGCCTCCTGACACAGGAGGATTATGGCCCTGCTATCAGCAAACAGGACCGGGGCAGACCTAGGCTGCTCACCTAAGTCGGTGAACAAGAACGTCAGCCAACGGAGCTCCTGAACGGCCATGGCCTCAGCGTAGATCTCTGCCTCACAATTGGACTGAGCTACAGACGACGACCAAGTTGACCTCCACGAGACTGCACCCGCACCAAGACTAAAATAGTAGCTCTGTGAGGACCTGAGTGTCTCCAAGTCGTCAGCCCACGACGCGTCTATGTGACCAGTGAGTACCACTGGCTCCCGTCCTCCTAGCACAAGCCCCAGGACCCTCTCGGCAAAATATCGCAGCACCCTCTTGGCAGCCGACCTGTGGACTGGCCAGTGCCTGCTTGTCACAACAAAGCGAGCAAGGAGCCTGAGAGGGTACGCTAGATCTGGTCGAGTGCACATCATCAGGCACATGAGACATTCCACCAGCTCTGCGTATGGACCACTGGGCTCGCCCAGCCCAGCCAGAACAGGTGCAGAGAGCTTGTAATTCATAGGCAGAGGGGTGGGTTGTGCTGAGGAGAACTAGAGACTGAACCTCTGAAGGATCTGCTGCACCATGTGGGACTGGGAGAGAGTGATCGTGCGGGCGGCATGGTCACGAGAGATCTCCAAGCCTAGATACTGCTGCAGCTCCCCCATGTACTGAGTCTGACCAGTACGGACAAAGATCGAGGGGTCAGCAGAGAATGGGAAGAACTGGAGAGCAGCAATTGTGGCACAGAGTGTGTCGTGCCACTCACAAAGCGCCTGATGTAGGCCGTAGAGAGGGCGGCGCAGGCTCCACTCGGTCCCAGATGGGAAGGACCAAGAGAAGCCTAGAGGGCGCCGGAGGTAGATCTGCTCGTGCAGACTACCCTGTAGGAAGGCTGTGGAGAAGTCCAATGAGTGGAGCTTGTAGTCACACTGCGCGGCTAGGTGAAGGAGCACCCGAACAGTAGTCATCTTTGGGATAGGGGAGAAGGTCTAGATGAAGTCCACACCCTCCCGCTCACAAGCCACTAGCATGCCTTTGACTTAGGCGTCTCTCCCGGTGCCCGCTTCACCCTCAGACCTACATGACATCGACTATGTTCGCCCCAGGTGGGAGGATTGTATCGACGTAAGTGCACGTGGATCTGTAGGATTCCATCTTTGCTTCCATGGCCTGTATCCATTGGGCTGCCCAAGCAATCGAGACCGCCTCAGTGTAGGAGCGCGGGATAGGGGTGTTTAGGGCGTTCGGGTCACCCTCAGGGGATACAACCATGGAGCAGAGATGAGGTGCAGCGGCAGCAAGGTAAGCGAGCTCGTACTGCCTGTCCTCTAGTACATAACTGCCAAGGGCAGGTGCAACCCCGATGGACTAAGGATAAGCAGGTTTAGAGACCAGAGCTGCAGCGTAGTCAAGGCGATGGCTAGCAGCGAAGGCAGCGACTACAGCGACAATTGCAAAGATGGTCTCAGGAGGAGCGGTATGGTAAGTAGCAAGTGACATAAGAAAACGGGAGACTACTGGACGAGCAATGCGAGTAGAGTCAGTGGGAGGAGCAGAGGACAGTGGGAGCGACAACTGGGGAGGTAACAGAAGAGCGGGGATTGGAGGAGCACGAGGACGAAGGACCATAGGGTG
This sequence comes from Closterium sp. NIES-67, assembly GCA_027943415.1. Taxonomy (NCBI): domain Eukaryota; kingdom Viridiplantae; phylum Streptophyta; class Zygnematophyceae; order Desmidiales; family Closteriaceae; genus Closterium; species Closterium sp. NIES-67. The sequence goes on along the minus strand of BQMB01000898.1, from coordinate 351,459 downwards.
GACACTAGGATGAGGGGGGGCGGGGGACAAAGGAGAGCAAGGAGGAAAACGAGCCGGAGAGGAGTCCGGGGGGGGGGGGAACAACAAGCCATAGACAGAGTCAGGCAAGAGAGGGGGCAAAAGAAATCCTCCGGAACCCCCCCGCTACACTGAAATTTTGGCTAAGTTCTTATAACTATACGAGACAATCCTCCACAAATCCCCCCGTTACTCTAGAATTTCTACCAAGCCCGAATGCTAGAGGCCATTCCCCTGGTCTTGCATCAAGACTGCTCCCACTGCCTGGTCGCTGGCGTCAGCTTCGATGACGTAGTCGCGTTCGGGGTCTGGCAAGATGAGTACGGGTGCGGACGTGAGTGCTTGTTTTAGCTGCTCCACGGCTTCCTGGTGTTGTGGCTCCCATTTATAGGGTGTGTTATTCTTTAGCAGATTCGTCCGTGGCACGGGGATCTTCGCGTATTGCGGCACGAACCTATTGTAGTAGTTGGCGAAGCCAAGGAACTGCTGTAACTCCTTCACGTTCTTGGGTGTCTTCTACGTACGCACGGCTTCGATTTTCTTGGGGTCGATGTGAACTCCTTGAGCGCTTACGATATGTCAGAGGAATTGGACTTTCTCGAGGGCGAAGTCGCTCTTGGATAGTTTGACGTAGAAGCGTTCTCGTCGAAGAATTTCGAAGATGCGTCGTAGGTGCTCGACGTGTTGTTGCATGTCACGCGAGTAGACGAGGATGTCGTTCAGTTACACCACCACGCATTCATCCAAGAGTGGGCGTAGGATATGATTCATCTCTGCTTGGAACGTTGCAGGTGCGTTGGTGAGTTCGAACGGCATGACCGGATACTCGTACGATCCGTACCGAGTTTGGAAAGCAGTTTTGTGAATGGAATCGTCCGCCATTCTTATCTGCCAGTATCCGGACTGCAGATCTAATGTTGAAAATACCGTGGCTCCCCGAAGCTGGTCAAGCAGGTCATCGATTCGTGGAATCGGGTATTTGTTCTTGATGGTTTGCTTGTTGAGAGCTCGGTAGTCGATACACATGCGCATGCTTCCGTCCGGTTTTTGTGTGAAGAGTACTGGGGCACCGTATGATGAAGTGGATGGTCGGATGAGTCCTTTGGTGAGGAGATACTTGATCTACTTCTTCATGTCGGCTAGTTCTGTGGGGCTTAGCCGATATGGTCCTCGGAAGGTCGGCTTCGAACCTGGTTCCTCCACGATCTCGTGTTCGTGTGTTTGGTATGGCCCTAGCTTGTCTGGGAGGTCATCGGGAAGAATGTCTTGGAACTCTATTAGTAACTCCTTGACTTTTTTTGGAGGTTCCGAGGCTTTCTCTCCGTTATTCTCCACCTCTGTTGCTATCGCCAGGAACCCGGTGCTGGTTCGTTTCACGTCCTTCTCGAATCTGGCGAGTGTCTCCACTGGGATATCTCCTGTATCGTCCCATTTGGGTAGCTCGACTCTCCTTCCTTTGTTGTAGATGCTTGCGGTGCGGTTTACCCAGTTGATCTCGAGGTTGAATTTCTTGAGGAAGTCTCGCCCGAAGATCAGGTCAAGCCCTTTTATGTTGGTGATGGGGAGAGCAGGTTTCCAGCGCAGTGGACCGATTTATAGGTGTAGCACTGCTTCGCCGTACACTGGTAACTTGCTGCCATCCACCATCGTTGCAGAAAACGCTAATGGCTTGTACTCTTCTCGCAGTTGGTTGATGGTTGCCTTGTCGCATACGGTGTGCGATGCTCCACTGTCCATGAGCGCTTGGAGGCGTCGTCCTTTGCAGATGACCTCGAGCACGAGGGGCAGGCGTTGCTCGGAGTACCCAAAGATAGTTTCATTGATTGGGTCATAGGGTACATCCCAATATTCGTTGCTTCCTACTCCTGAGCTGGCTTCAGCTCCACCGACGTCTTCCCTGGGGAACGGGTAGTCGCTGTGGGCTGGTGTCGAGAGAGGACGTTGACTCCGTGGAAAGGTCGGCTTCTTTCCACACTCCTTAATTTGGTCCCCAAGTTCTCTTGTACCGGTACGATCTCCACATATTTCTGCTTCTTCTGGAGTCCCTCCCGAATTTTCTCCAAGGCTCTAGCCCCTCGAGAATTACAAGTTTTCATTAAAGCATCTTTATAAGATAACTTTAACGAATCCTTATAATTTCTTGGGTCTTCAAGGAGTTTCCCCGTCTTGGCAGAGTCCTTTTTCGCAGAGTTAGATTTTTCCTTGGCGTTTTCCTCTGGCGAAGACTAGTCGTGGGGTGGAGATTTTTCCCCATCATTTCCTCGTGTTCGCGTCGAATCAGCTGCGTCAAAGTTGATTTTTCCGGAAGTCCGCGGCCGCTTTCGGATCTTTCCTTTTTCACCAGCTAGATCCGCAATCACTAGCGAGTCCCGTTTTTTGGCTTCTGATTGGCCGAAGGGTTTCCGCCACTGTTGCGTGCCCGATACTCAGCGCGTGTGGCTTTCATTTTGTTGCAGTCAAAGATTCAAAGACCCGGCACCCCGCAAAAATCACACGTGTAGTTGGTGTTTTTTCGGACGTGGCCGCCCTTCGAACCTGTCGACTTCCATCGGGTCGGCGAACGTGGGGTGAGCCGAGCGGTTGCCCTATTGCGTACTGCCGACGTGCGTCCGTCGTGTCCCGGCATTGACCATGTCGAAGCGCTCCGCGGCCGATACGACGTCACTGTAGCTCACGTAGTTTGTCGCTGCCACTTGTCGTTTGACTTCGGTCTTCAGCCCGGAGAGGTACGACTGTACTTTTTCCCCTTCGGTCAGATCGGGAATACGGTTATTAAATTCCTCCATCTGCCGCGTGTACTACGCTACACTCCCGAACTGTCGATGGCGATGACTTTTTTCCCGGGCAAGGAAACCCGAATTTATCGGCTCGAAACGTTTCAGCAGGTCGGTGTGGAATTGCTGCCACGTGGCTTCGCCGTGGATGAAGGTGCTGTTACCGCCGATCCACTCGAGTGCAGGCCCTCGCATCAGTGTCGCTGCGAGTCGTACGCGTTGTCCGTCCCAGACTAGCGAGCTCCATCCGACGGCTGCGAAGTAGATCTCCATGCCGGCGATCTATCTGCGGACGTCGGAATTTCGATCGCTCGGATCGAACGGCTCAGGTGGGCACGGTTTCGGAGCCTCGAGAAATTGTTGCGACTGCTGCGTCGTCGCCGTTGTCATTTCGTGTTGCGCGCCGGCGAGTCGAGTTACTCGCTCGAACTCTTGTCGCCAAGCTTTGTGGTCGGCTCGCATCTCCTCCTGTAGGGCGGCGATGCTAGCGAAGAGCTGCTGGGTAACTTCGGCGTTGTCAAAGTTTGCCATCCTGTTCAAAACATGCGCAGAGGGGGAAATTCGAAAAAATGCGGAGCTGGTGCTTACCAAAATCGGCGTCGAATTGGTCGCCCCCGGTGGTTTTTCGAGGGAGGAGTCCCGCTGCTGCTGCTTAGCTGAGCGCGGCCGGGTGAGAAAAGCTCTGATTACCAAGTGTTACAGGATCGAATGTGTCGAGGAAAGGTTGCACTATCGATTGATACAAGGCGCTTTTATACTTCCAAAGTACATCAGGTAACCAGGTTTATCCTATCCTAAGGGAATAGACCCTTCTAGAAAATAGAATCACCCTGCGTATAGCCACGCGAGGCTATTGGCTTTAAGGGATTACGGCAGGATTACGCTAGATATAGCGTACCAGTACATCCCGAGCCTGGTCGGTGATATAATGATAATAACAGGATAAACCAAAAGGTTATGGAAAAGAAGGAATAGGAATCCAAATGGAATGAGAGAAAGACCAAATGAATCAGGATAAAAAGAGGAATGAAATGGAAAGGGAAGATGGAAAGGAGAAAGGAATGGAACGGGGTTGTACTCTCACATCAACCTACGAGAAGTCCTTAACACCTGCTCAATCGGCACACAACAGCAACAATGGAGCAGTTCCAATGAGCCTTGACGACGCATCGTACGCCTGTTCTCCTATTTAGTCCCAGGGTTTTCGCATGCGCCTCGAGCCTGTAAGCAGGAAATTGTAAAACACAGGCAAACGAGACTTTGAAGAGGAAATCCCACAGTAAACAAGGACACTTGGTTACAAATCTCGCTCATGCACTAGATAAGTCGCATGCGGGACGTCCCAGCTCTGAAACTCGCAATTGTCGAAATTCAATTTGGCTGTTTGCTATCCTTCAGACTGCAGCCAATCAGGTTCAGTGTCAACGCGAGTCATGCTGAGAACCTGGTAGGTGAGATTGCAATTTGGACTGTTCCGGGTGGGACAATAGAGGGGAAAAGGTGTACGCAAGAGGCACACAACCTACATAGCATCAACCTTACCAACCCTCGCCAGGCTCGTTTACCTTATTGCCGACTCCCGAGCTCGTAGTGGACTCGGAGACAATTGAGAAGCAGTCAGGCATCGTCACCATGCAACAACAGTTCAATAACATTCTAAACCTGCAGACGTCCTCACCATTCAACGGCAAGGACTTGCCTAGAGCTTTGAGTTTGAGTTGCTGATGGATAGCGCGCAAATCCTCGGCTTCTTCACCGGCTCCTGGCCCTTTCCTGTAAACGGGACAACTCAAGAGAATAAGATTTACACTTATCAATCGCTGATGGCCTTCACCATCCTCTTGCGCAACCTGTCAGCAACGGAGCAACAAATCATTCGCACGTATCGCACCTTCGGCAACTCGTCCGAACTGGCATATTGTCACTTGAAGAGCGTCACCAAGCAACCGACAGTGTGACTCAAAGCTGATTGACGGCACAACTCTTGATGATCCAGATGCAACCAGGATAAAAAGCGATGCCGTACATCAATCGTTGCAAAGGCTTATGCAACAAACTTCTACGAAGCGGTGGGCACTTATCGGAGGATTCGTTCATCACATTTGTTCTTGCTGGCCTCGGTCCTCAGTGGCGTACAACGCACCCGCACTCACGGGAGGATCTCCGAGATGCACTTGTGCGTGGAGCTCCATGCCGAGCAGCAAGACATGGACCTGTACGAAGAATGACACGCAAAGAAACCGAGTCAGCAACTCGCGTTCTACATGCACGGGCGCAAACATAACAATCACCATCATAAATGACACTCACCTCCGTATTGTCATCGATGCCGCACGGCGGGACACTCGCAATCAACTGCCCAAGGCAGCAGCAGCAGCAGCAGCCGCAGTTCCCGCAGTAGCAACCTCGAGAGCCACGTCCGTCACCGAGTCCGGTCGCTTCAACTCAGCAGCGCCCCCAAGCTCCGACGAATCGCTCTGCACAAGATGCAAGGAACATCGTAAGCTGCAAGGCACGAACATATTTCTGCGTACCTGACTCCCCACCTCACAGTGATCTCGATGAACAACCCCCCGCTCCGACACAGACCAGGCTCCAACCAAACCCGACTTACGCTGCAATAGCTCGAGACGAACCGTCTGGCCGCGACACTTGGTTTCTTGATAGTTGCTGTGGTCAGCACATATGTTCTTCAACGCGTTTCGTCCAGCAAGAGAATAATTTGAGCCGAGATTTCGTCATCACGGTCGCCAACAATAAGAATCAGCTCACACGAAAAGAAGGGGCCGTTCAGTTACAATCTAGCAAGACAAACGTGATACTACATATGTTACGGGTACTTCTTGTCGACAAAATGGCTACAATCTACTAAGCGTCAGCCAGCTAATGTCGAAGGGTATTCACCTGGAGTGTGACAGCTTCGATCAAGAGTTCCGTCTCTACCATGGGATGGGCGGTCCCTTCATCGGTAGAGCCATCCGGAAGCACGGAGTCTTTGTCTTGGACTTTGTTCCAGACCGCGGGACCGCTGACGGCGATGGCGTCGTCTCCTTCACATCCTGGACGCACCTACCAGATCTTGACCTCGGATTCGACCGCGACGGTTTCTGGTACTACAATACGATCCTTGAAAGCCAAAAGCACACGGGCATTAGCGGTGATGCGGGAAGTAGAGGAACAAGAAGCAGAAACACAGCATGCAGCAGAACCACAAGCGCCAACATGACAACTTCCTGAAAGTCCCATCGCTGGGACTTCGTCGGCGCCACCCGTCAAAGAAGCTCTGCCTGAGACGCCACCCGTTGACGAGCCACCATGGACCAACACCGAGCAGCTGAAGGCGCATCCTCGTGCGCAGCATCAGAGCGCCGCGACCGTCTCCGCCTTCTACGCCAACTCGGACCTGTACCGATGATCTGTGGGACACAAGGCAAGCAAGGAGATTTGGCATCAAAGGTTAGGACATCCCAGCATCTCACGCCTATTCGACACTATTCGTAAAAACGTCCTGGACAAGGACGCTCTTCTACTTCTCGACGGCCGTGAACATCGACGACCTTGACGCACCTGCTTTATCTGCCCGGAAGCAGATCTTCCTTGTCAACCGTTCCCGTCGTATCACAACCCGAGCACACCAGAGTACACTCCACTCGAAAAAAGTATTCAGCGATGTATTGCATATCCCGCGAGAAGTCGGCCGGGCCGACCTCAACTACGTTATCACCTTTGTCAATGCCACAACACGGTACACTTGGCATCTTAACCTACCATTACGCGACATCGACTTCTCTGCCTTCGTTGCATGGCTTGCTGCAGCAGAACAGGAGGGAGACACGAAACTGAAAGATTTTCAGTCAAACGGGGCGATGGAATATCAGTCACAGTGATTCAGGGACTACCTCGCTGAGAGAGGAATCAAGAGGCTCGTCACCCTTCCCTACGCTCACCAACAGAATGGTGTAGCAGAGAGGATGAACAGAATTCTCCAGAACACCATGCGGAAGTTGCTGACTGAGATGCATCTGCCCAACTCGCAATAGCCGGAGGCGATGAATCACGTTGTCATGCTGCAGAAACTTCTGTCGTCAAGCTCCCTGCGAAACAACGCATCACCGCATCGGATGTGGACAGGGAAGCAGAGCAGCACAAAATTGTTACGAGTGTTCGGCTGCATGGTACAGTACCGTCTGCACACTGCACGAGCTGGACGATTTCCACAGCAGGCAAGATGAGGTCTACACCTCGGGGTGTAAAAACACTACAAGGCTTGGATTTTTTTTTACATGGAAGGGCCAGAAGACAATACTGGCACGTGATGTGTTTTTCTACGAGAACCTCACCCTCAACCATTACCTGGAGAACAAAGCAACCAATCAAGACCCATCTGGTGGTTTCGCTGGCGCACGCGCGATCGCCTCGACAGAAGATGAAGCTGACTAGGACAAGCAGAACGTCCAGAACGCGTCAGCACCTGTAGGACCACTTCTTTACAGCTCCGTCCATACGCAGATGGACTACAAAAATCCTCGCAAAAGCGCGAATGCTGAAGCATACTACCATTTCACCGATACTAGTTACGTAACACCCAACAGCGTCGACACCAATGTTTCATAAAGAGTTGGACCAGGTTTCGTACCTCATCCTGAAGCGGGAGACGAAGTAGACCATCCCGAGGATGCGACACTCCCCCGGTACACCGAGACTGGCCTGCAAATCCTCGGACTCATAGCAGCCGTGCATCCTCCGTCCTCACCGTCGCCAGTCGAGGAGCCGAAGACCGTCAAGCGAGCGCTGCAAGGACCACACAGGGAAAAATAGAGGGAGGCAATGGATTGAGAATTAGTGGCACTGCACGAGAGAAACTATTAGAAGCTGATTCCAATTTCTCAGACCAAGGGGAAGACAATCTTCTCCTGGAAGTGGGTCTTCCGAGTGAAGATCAAGGCGGATGGAACCATCGAACGATTCAAAGCACGATGGGTGGTTCGCGGCTTCGACCAACAGCACGGCAGTGACTACACCGAGACTGCGCTCCGGTCAGTCGCCACACTTCTCTTCGCATTCTCCTTGCAGTCGCCGCTGCTCAATGACTTCCTCTTCAACAAATCGACGTTGCCACCGCATTCCACTATGCCCCCGTCGATGCCGACATCTTTGTCAAGCAGCCACACACATATGTCGACGATCCCACCCCAATGTTCCAGCTCATCAAATCCCTCTATGGGATCAAGCAGGCCCCGCGCCGGTCGCAGCAGTACCTACACAGGATCCTGGCCACCATGGGCTTCGCCCAACTTCCCCACGACCAAGGCATGTACAGGCTATCCCGCAGCGGCGGCTACGCCCTGCCGATAGTCTACGTAGACGACCTGCTCTGCGTTGGCTCCTCTGCTTCCATCACCGTCTGGTTTGAAGGGGAGCTGGAGCTTCAGTTCACCATCACCGTGTCGCCGAACGTGATGCAGTACCTTGGCCTCAACATCACCGACGGCCCCGACACCGTCCACCTCTCGGCGTCGAAGTACGCCGAGAACATCGCTCAGCGATTTGATCTCTCCCGTTACCTCTCACTACTACGTACGCCTACGCGCCGCAAGTTCCCGCGTCGACTGCCTCGCTACTCGCACCAGCTAGAATCCGGGAATATCAGCAGAAGCTGGGCTGCATGCTGTTCACCGCCGTCACCTGCCGTCTTGATCTCTCCTACGCCGCTACCTAGCTCGCTATCTACCTTAAGCGACCTGAAGGGGGGAATCTATAGGAACTCGATCGCGCGCTTCACTACTTCATCTCGACCCCGACGATCGGCCTGACCTACCACAAAAACGCTACTACCAAGACCAAACTCATCGGCTACGTTGACGCCGATCAGCCCGGCGATAAGGATACAGGACGCTCTCACACCGGCTACATTTACCGTCTGGAAACTATCGACACTATCTCCAGGCACTCGGGAAAATAGGAACTAATCGCTCTCTCATCTGCTGAAGCTGAAAATATCGCCCTCTGCATAGCCACAAAGGAAGGACTGTACCTGCGTGAGCTGCTCAAAGAAGCGAAGATTGCCGAGTTACTGAGCTTCTCTATCTTCTGTGACAACCAATCAGCAATCAGAATCGCCAACAAAAACGGATTCGCGAATAGGACGAAGCACATATCGCTTCGCTAGTTTTTTGTGAAGGACGAGATCGAGCAGGGACACCATGAGGAACAAGTTAACAATAGAAGAGAGACAAGCTACTTTTATGTCTGCTAGAAGTACCTGTTCAGTAATGTATCTGTTCAAAACTATTTGCGCTATGCGCTCCAATCGCTCTGGAAAAGGGACGCGACTGTTCGCGTGACTGAAACGGCCTGCTGTCGTAATCATCCAGACGAGCGTTATTTGCTGACGTCATTCTACAGATGCTTACTATAGTATAACTCGATAATATCTATCGGAACTACTTACACAAATGCTTAAGTACGAATTTATCACAACACTCTCCTTCATTTCTGGAAGTCCGATAGTGTTACGTCTTGATAATTGTGCAGAGCTCGTTGCAGTACTGGAACTTCTAACGTGTCAGCTTCTTTGTGAGAAAATCTGCACCCATTTCATTGGTCGAGCTGTAAACCAATCGCATTCTCCCCTTCTCGACTTCATCCTTGACGAAGAAGTATCATAGCAAAATGTGTTTCGTCCTGTTGACGAAGCCGGGTTGGTGCACAATTCTGATCGCACTTTGGTTGTCACACTGCAGCTGTGTACTTGTCGTCAATTTCGCTTCCTCCAGTAGCTCTTGTCGATAGAGACCTTCGCGAGTAGCTGTGCAAGCAGCTATGAAATCGGCTTCAGCAGATGATAGAGCTACGAGCTCTTGCTTTGTAGAATTCCACGAGATAGTCCTGATAGGTTCGAGACGATGGATGAAGCCGGTGCGAGATCGGCGATTAAAAGTATCTGCTGCATGATTAGCATCAATATACCCGTTGAGATATAGAGTTTTTGTAGTGGTGACTTGATAGGTAAGTCCGACTTCAGGTGTCGAAATGAAATACTGTATTGCACTGAGAAGATCTAGCCGATTCTCCCCCTCATGTCGATGCAAATATTGCGCGAGCTGGCTAGCGACATAAGCGAGATCTGGGCGACACGTTACGGCTGCAAACAGAAGACAACCTAGCTGCTGCTGATAGAGCTATAGTTCAGTGTTGTCAAGTGGAGTGGTATCGGGTTTATAGTCCGTAGGTAGAGATTGGTAAGGTGTGGTGACTGTTGAAGGTGTGAGGTTAAAATGTGCGGTTAGTGTAGCGGCGTACTTGGAAGCGTAAGATGAATAGCAGTTGGTGTGCAGTGAATGTTGAGGTTGAGAAATTGTGTGACAGTAGGTATGATGGTGATCTGTAGGTGTTGTTGAAGTGTGTGTTTGAAGGCAGTAGCGAGGGAATCAGTGGTGCTAATGTAGAGTAAGTCGTCGACATAAGCGACGAGTAGTTTGTAGTCGAGTCCAGCGGTAAGTAAATACATTCCTTGGTTGTGTGGGGGTTGACGAAACCCATCAGTTAGTAAGTGAGCATGTAGATACTGTTGCCACAGTCATGGAGCATGTTTAATGCCGTAGAGTGACTTTTTGAGTCGGCAGACGCTAAGGGGGCTAGTTTTGTAAGAATGCGGGTACTCAACCAGAATTAATGCGTCGACGGGTGCATATAAAAATGCATTAGCGACGTCGATTTGGCAAAGTTTCAAGTTTCGGCAGGCTGCGATACAGAGTAGGATGCGGACACTAGTGTGTCAGCCAACGGGAGCAAAGGTTAGCTTGTCATGGAGTCCAAAAGTCTGCTCGAATTTGCGGACAACCCATCGCGCCTTGAATTTTTCAAAGGAACCATCAGCGTTCGTCTTCATACGAAAAACCCATTTGTCGGTAAGTACCTTACTCTCCATGGCTTCTTTCAGTGGGATCAAATCCCAGGTACCTCGCTTTTCTAGAGCCGCCAACTCCCGGCCCATGGCTTCTCGCCACTTTTCCCTGTCTGGAATGGTCTAAGCTTGGTGAACTATTTTCGCCTCCAAAATCTTGTTGTTCTTCGACTGTACTGCGACTGCGAGTCCCAATATTTGTAACCCAATTTCTATCAAACGAGGACGATTTGAGTTGACACTGGAGAAATTATTTTATGACCCCTGCTCCCCCCCAATTTCGTCACGTGTCACACCGATAGCCGGTTCAGAAACAATGGGCATGGGCTGCTGCTGGCGATCATGTTTATAATCAAGAAGAACGTCCCTGACATCTACAGAGTCGCTGAGTGGAATAAAATCAGCAGTTCTAGCTGACGTGGCTGGCACGGGGATGACTGTGGCTTCTTCGGAAGCCTCGGCAACTGCTTAATCTTGTACGTCTGCTTCAGCTTCGTCGGTAGCAAAAGCACGCGAGCCTTCGAACAGCTGGGTAGGGTTGGCAGCTGCTGCCTGTTGAGCACGAAAAACATGTAAGGTGAGTCGGTCGTAGAAAAGACAATCATGTGCTGGTATGATTTGACTCGTGCGAAGATCCATAATTTTCCATGTGTAAAACTGCTTCTCGATGACAAGATGAATACCCGACTTAGCCCGTTCTGAAAATTTCCCGAGAGCTGTAGTTGGAGGCCGGTATTGGGCGATGCAGCCAAAAAATATTGAAGATACTCGGTGAAAGTGGTGCTCGTATACTCTCTCAGCGACCGCGAGCCATGCGACGAATATAGAGTGAGCCGTATGGCGAGCTGGAATGTTGACAGTCTAAACGTAACGAGTACAATCTTCGATAAAAGAGATCATATAGAGCTAACTGTTGATGCCATATGTCCTTTTTTGCTATGTGTCCTATTGAACGCAGATAAAAAAATCAGCATTAGAGTAAAAAGAATAAATGATGAAAGGAGAAAGCGCTGGATATTGTTCGAGTTGTCGAGGAACGAAGCGAGAAAGAGGTGACTTCCACGTCGAGAATTTCTTCTGGTTCCAATTTTAATTCTCCTTCTTCGATATCTGTTATTGTTGTATCTGCTGCAGATTGACCGATGAGAACCCTTGTTTTTGCTTCGCTGCTACTTTGCTGCTTCTGCTTCACTGCTTCCGCTGTTTGGCCCCCAAGGTACTTCAGGTTTGTTGGTGAGTTGTGCTAGAGTATTATAATAGTTCCGCCACGCTGATGTATCTTCTTCGGCTCTGTTTGTTGGCATAGAGCTGTGATAGCTGCAGCGGCTGTACGAGAGGTTATTGGAACTGCAGTTGAACGAAAGTCCGCGTCTACCCTTTGATAATCAGTTTCTTCAGGATGTTGCCAAGGTCCAAGAGAAATCGCTCTTTCGGAATCACCCGAAGTTCCTTGGGCTACAAATTGAAGAACAGAGACGCCATATTGGGTGGCGGCTCTCCCGATGTAAGTAGTTGTCCTGTTGTGATAAAGTTCTTGGTCCATAGTCTCACAATTTCCTTGTGTCCTGATCTTATGTCGTAGGAGTTGAGCTGTTGAAAGAAGATTGAAGCCAAGTCCGGCGACGATGAGGACGTTCGTAACGGGTAAGGAAAAACCAGCGTCATTAGATTTCAGCATGATGCTGCCGATCGATAGTGCCATAATGGTTTGTCCATTTCCGAGTGTGATAGGTACAGGCATCGAAGAGGACATTGATGAGTAATTAAAAGCGTCTCGGCAGAGAACATGTGTTGACCACAACAACTGTCGAGATACCAAGTGTTTGGTCCTGCAATAGTCCGAGCGAGATTAGCGTAAACCTGAGGTAAGACCATATTTTCAAGTTGTTCAATTGAGCTGGTTTCTTCATCGTCGTTGAAATCTGAATTAGTTGCATGAACTATAGCAACACAACTGAAAACATGTTTTCCTGATGTTTCAAAAGTTGTTGTTGGTGGATTCTGCTTCACAGGTTGCTTAGACTGCTGCGACGGCTGCTGCAGTCCTCCTTTCTTATCAGCTTGAAGCTTGTTGCAATATTTAATTATGTGTCCATCCTTTTTGCAGTAGTGGCAGAAAACCTTGTTTATGGGTTTTGCAGGTGTTGAATAGAAACTGACATGAACTACCCCCTTTTTCTTACATGCTACTTGCAGATCAAGGTCTTGCGGCTTTGCTTGAAGAATCGAACAAATTTTAGCTTCAAAAGATTTGGTTGAATGCGAAGAAGAGATCGACATTGTCACCATTATCGTCCAAGGCCGGCAAGAAGAACTGTTACAAACATGTCCTTTGGGAAGTATCCGCCGCATTTTTCTAGTTGGTCGCGAAGTGTGCGAGCCCTGTTGATATAGTCCGAAACGTTTTCGTTGCCCATCACCTGCACAGTTGTCAGTTGTGAGAGAATCTTACTCACGGAAATGGTATCCTGTGCCATGTACAGCCCCTTTAAATGCTTCCAGACAGATTCAGCTGGAGTCAGGCTAGTGTGAAGAGAGCGTATCCCGAGCTGCTCTTTCAGCGACAGAGTTAGGATAAGAACTGCATAAGCGCTGAGTGAAGCATGAAGAAAACTCTGCTGCTCCATCTATGTTCCCCTGACAGGATACGAATAATCGCCGCTGAAGAAAGGCCACAATCCAGCGGATTTCACAAGGAGCTCGAACTCGAAACTCCAGGAGTAGAAGTCAGCTCCATTAAAAGGTATTGTTGTCTTGATCTGTGTGTTGTTTAAAAGATTTGGAGCCTGGAAAACAGGTCCAGTAAGGCCAATCTATTGCTGCGGAAACTGGTGTTGCTATGGCTGGTATTGAGATTGCTGTGGAAACTGTTGTGGCTGTTGCTGTTGTGCTTGAAATTGTTGTTGCGCTTGTTGTTGTTGTTGCATGAATTGGAACTGTTGCTGCTGTGCAGGTGTAAACACAAACGAAGAACATGAGCTTGTAGCAGCTGCAGCTCTTGCATAACTGGAGCCATTAAGACTCATACCATTAAAATCTGTTGTTAGTGACGCTGCTGTTTGTTGCGATGGTGCTTGTTGCTGTGATGCATGCTGTGGTATTGCAGGTGCAGATGACAAAGTCCCTGGTGGATGCACAGTAGGCAACCCTTGCTGCTGTTGAGGCATCCCAATTGAAGCATATGCAGGTGGAAATTTTCCAGCTGCAAAATCTCCTGCTTGGCCTGTAAAAACAGTAGGATTTATAACACCCTTGGGTCCAGTTGTTGAGGAACCAGCTGTTGGAGCTGATGATGGTCCAATCATTTGTAGAGTAGACGATAGTCTTAATGCTAGATAGCTCTCATACCATCTGAGAATTTGTAAAACGGTGCAGAAGACTAAGTATAGAAGATGCACACACAAGTACTTGAAGTAGAAAATAATATTGGATGTACCTCCAATAATAGCTAGTATTCACAAGTTGTAACACCAGAATCAGTGTTACAGCCTTGTGATACTTTAAGACTTGAGCAAGGATCTTTAACGGAATGTTAGAACTAGTAAGACAGCGGAAGTCTTACAACTTGTAAGTGTTGACCAGAATTTACTGAAGAACAAGTTAACAATAGAAGAGAGACAAGCTACTTGTATATATGCTAGAAGTACCTGTTCAAAACTATTTGCGCTATGCGCTCTAATCACTACTGTAAAGGGACGCGACTGTTCGCGTGACTGAAACGACCTGCTGTCGTAATCATCCAGACGAGCGCTACAGCGACGGAAAGTATTGTCCACATGTTTGTGACTTAGAGGAATTTTGCCATTGTAGGGGGTCATGGACATTAAGCCTTAATCTTCTGGTGTGCCTAGTGTATGTAGGTTGGGGTAAGGCTCCACGCCCATGCCTTACATCACACAAGTATAATGATGTTTACAACAAATACTAGAAAATAACAATCTTGGTACATGTGGACAATTATTGCCAGGCGCAAGCAGCAAGTTACATCAACCCCAAACTAGTACCTAATCCACCGCCCTTTCGCCTTAGACACCGCCCTCACCCTCCTGGGCATGCTTTCCACCAGGTGGGTGCACACATCCGCCGGGATCTTCTCCCATTTCTCCTGCACCCGCTCCCAAAGGTCCAGCATACCAGCGGGAGGCTTATAAGGCTTGGCCATCTGCCTCTTGAGATGAGCCCATAAATGCTCCATTGGGTTGAGGTCGGGTGAGGAAGACAGCCACTCTAGCACCCCTGAATCTTACTCTCAAAGCCACTCCTGTACGATACGCGACTTGTGCTTCGGGTCGTTGTCATGCTGGAAGATAGTTTTTGAGGGTGTAAGCTGGTAGAGCTCAATCTTACTGTTGAGATCGTCCTGCAGTATACTCAGCGAGAGTAGTCTGTCCACCCTACCATATGTTTTGCTCATGAAACCCGCTCCCTTTTACGACATGCAGTCGTAAATTATCAAGCAACCGCCCCCGTGTTTGACGGTCTGCTTGATTTGGTGTCTTTGGAGGGCAGTCCCTTCGTGAACGCAGGCGTATGAGATTCAGTCGGATGCAAGACGACCGATCTTGGTCTCATCCGCACAGAAAACTCGCTTCTAGTCGTCGACCGTCCAGTCTGCGTGGGCACGCGCCCATTCCAGCCTATCGCGTATGTTTTTCCGAGAGTGTCGCGGCTTCTTGGGATGCTTGATTGCGACAAGTTGGCTCCCATTCAAAGCGTTACGCAAGGTCTTAAGATGCAACGTGATGCCGTGCTGCTTCTCAACGATTTTCGCCACGTGAGCGGAGATTTCTGCCTCCTCGAGGGTAATCGACCGAACTATGCCGCGGCGAACTCTCTCTGTCACTAAGCGAGGGCGACCGGCTGAGGGCATCGTAGGACGCACGTCATCGCGGGTAGACTCTAAAATCGCCTTGATGGGCCGAACTCTTCCCTATGGCTAGCTGTTTAGCGATTCAACGATTGCTCTACCCCCTCCGCAACAAGGGAATGATCTATGCGTAGAGCGCCTCATCTAACGGTTTCATGACGGCCTAATCATCGCAGCGGTCCTAGCCTATCTCCTGACTACTCGATAGTCGCGAGGGCAAGTAAGAAGAAATAGCGAGGTTAGGAAATAGATCTACTACGCTGCTTGGCCTAAACTGTCCGGATGCACCCACGCGGACAAAATCTCGTCCTCGGTAAAAAATCGACCCCTATAAAACTGAAACCAGCATCCGTCACATACAGTACAGTACTACTTTACATCCAACCCCGAAATTTGATTCGTAACTAAACAAAGAAGGCACCAAACCAGTACGAGAAATGTTTTAAGGCAATTATCCGGGCAATACTTTCCGTCGCTGTATTTGCTTACGTCATTCTACGGTTGCTAACTACATTATAGCTCGATAATATCTATTGGAAGTACTTACAGAAATGCTTAAGAGCGTGTTCTTACGAACCTCTTCCCATCCTACCTCTTCCCAGACTCATGCGCTAGAGTGTCGCAAAATTTGACGCGAAGTTGTTCACTACGGTTTCGCGTGGTGCGACGCGACAGTGGGTTTGTCGAAATTCAGGGCGTGTTCTAACATATTTTTTCTTGCATCCTCTTTCCTGGCATACGCGTATATGTACAGCGCAATTTCGACACGATGTTTTTCTGTTGTGGATCCTAAACCTTGGAACGCGAATCTAAAACGGAGCTTGTCTGAAACGGGGTTCTGCGAGCGCGCTCTCAAGCGAGCGGCAAATCTGGGAAGAAGGCTAGCCTTGGACGAGGTCCGTAGGAACATGCTCACAACAATTACAGCTATGCGATACTCCTAAAATGCCTTTTATCATTTCCAACAGAGGGTACAGCATAAATATAGGAACCATGTCCTACATGTGCCTCATCATTCATTCTTTCTGTTTGACAGCAACGGTTTATTTTCCAAAGAAATAATTTATCCATACGTACCAATGCTTTTCATCAATGGACAAACCAAGAGTTCAACAACATTCAACTACCGTAATCCCCCAACTATTGGACCCAATGGTCTTCTTAGAATTACATAAAAAAATGTCTAGGTGGACATTAACGCGGACGTAAATTATCTTATATATAATTCTAGGCTTGGTAGGTGTTACTGAAACTTACTGTAGAGGGTACAACACCCGCTCCTTGTATCCCTCTCTCTTCTAATCTCTCACTCTTTTCTCTCGTCAACTTTCTCCTAGCTAAACCTCTCACCATTTTCATGGCTTCCTAGCTACCTAGCTCTCGTAACCCCGACTCAGAGCCGGCGGTCCGCCCTGCTGGGCCGCCTCCTCACGGTTCTGCCGCGTACCCTCCCCCTTCTTGTTACTTCCGTGCCGCTGTGGCGGCCGTGTCGTGCTGCCATGGCTGCTTGTCGTGCTGCTGTGGAAGCCTCGACGCGGCGGCTTCGTCTCCCCAGCTCCCCAGCTCGTCATGTCGGACCCTGCTCGCCGCGTAGGACCCAGCTCGCTGCGTCGGACCGAGCTCTCCGCGTCGGTCCCAGCGGACCCAGCTCGCCGCGTCGGTCCCAGCTCGCATCGTCGGTCCCAGCTCGCCACGCCTGCTGGCTCCGCCCCGCTGGAGCTCAAGAAGGCCTAGCGCCTTCCTTCCCTGCAGTCACATCTGCTGCAAGGTATGGGGGTGCTAAGCTTAGAGGTGATGCATGTGGGGTGGGCTAATGACTACCAAGCCTAGGGGGTGTATTAAATTATATCCTATATATAATTGTAGGCTTGGTAGGTGTTACTGAAATCTATTGTAGAGGGTACAATTGTCAAACATATCATTGTATGTTATTATAGACCATACAGGGTTGTGCCTTAGGGAGTACAACCCATTAGGTTATATTCCCTTGTATGTCATTGTTCAAGTCATTCTTTCACTTCAATATGGTATCATGAGTAGGTTAGGTCCCCCCCCCCCACTAGCGCTTCCGCTCTAGGTCCCAGCCGCCCCGTTCCCCTCCCGCATGTGCTGGCGTGTCTCCTAGCCAGCCCCGTCGCCTAGCCGGCCCTCTCGCCTAACTGACCCCGTAGCCCAGCCTGCCCCGTCGCCTAGCCAGCCCCACCTCCTAGTCGGCCCCGCCTCCTAGCAACCCCGCCGCCCAATCGGCCCCGTCGGCCCCGCCTCCTAGCTGGACTTGCCGCCCAACCGGCCCCGTCGTCCTAGCCGGCCCCGTAGCTCAGCCGGCCCCATCTCCTAGCTGGCCCAGTCGCCCAATCGGCCCCGTTGCCTAGCCGGCCTTGTCGTCCGACCGGCCCCGTCGCCTAGCTGCCTCTGTCACCTAGCTGGCCCCGTAGCCCAACCGGCCCCGCCTCCTAGCCGACCCCGCCTCCTAGCCGGCCCCGTCGCCTCGCTGGCCTCGTCGCCCAGCCAGCCTCGCCTCCTAGCCGACCCCACCTCCTAGCCGACACCGCCTCCCAGCCGGCCCCATCGCCTCGCCTGCCTCGTCGCCCAGCCGGCCCGGTCTCCTAGCCGGCCCCGCCTCCTAGCCGACCCCGTCGCCTAGCAGGCCCCGTCGCCCGACCGGCCCCGTCCCCTTGCTGGCCCCGTCGTCTAGCCGCCCCGTAGCCCAACAGGCCCCGTCGCCTCACCGCCTAGCCGGCCCCGTCGCCTCACCGCCCGCGGCCCCGTCTCCTAGACGCCTCGCCGCCGTCCTCAGCCCTCTGCACCGCACTGCACCGCCCGGCACCGCACTGCACCGCCTGGTACCGCACTGCACCGCACTCCACCGCTCTGCACCGCACTGCACCGCACTGCACCGCTCTGCACCGCTCTGCACCGCACTGCAATGCCCTGCACCGCACTGCACCGCGCTGCACCGCACTGCACCGTATCCTACCGTACTGCGCCTCCATCTACCGCACTATACAGCACTGCACCGCACATCACCGCTTTCCGCCGCACCCTACTGCCCAGTATCGCCTTGTTGCTGCTACAGCGCCCATGATGGCGGACTCGGTCCTGCGTTTTGATGTGGAGGGGCAGCCGATTGAGTTCGACTCATGGATCGTCAACCTCCGCCGACACCTGACTGGTCAGCGGCAGGAGGGCCACTCCCTGGCCGTCCACATCGACGGTACGCTCCCCTGCCCGGCCCCCCCTGCTGCTCTACCCGCTGACCCCACCTTTGCTGACCGTGAGTTCGCAGCCGTTGCTGCCCTTGCCCGTGTTGTCTGGTTGTCGCGTAACGTAGTCGCACAGCTTGCGATTAGTCATGCCCTCCCCCTGTCCGAGCGCCCCCGCTTTAGGTCGGTCAAGACTGCGCAGGAGTTCTTAGAGGCTATTGTTGCGTGCTATTCCACCCCGCCCTTTGCCTCCGTAGGTCGTCTGATCCTGCCCATGCTCTTCCCTACTGTCGCTGACCTAGCCGCCCACCTGCGCACGCTAGACACGACCTGGCGCGCTGCCTGCACTGAGGCCCAGCTTCGTGTGTTTCAGCCCCCCATCTGCTCTACCCTCTACCTGCTTGCCACTCGCCTCCCTGACCGCCTTGCCACCACCCGCGATTACTTCCTTAGTCTCCACCCCGCTGACCTCACCCTCACTGACTTTGTTGACACCCTGTCTGCTGTAGAGACTCGTCAGCGCTCTATCACCCAGTCTAGCGGTACCATGCCGGTCTCTATCTTTCAAGGCTGTTTCCCTGCTCAGTGCGCTTACTCCAACGGTTCTGCTGCAGTTCCTAAGACAGCTCTGCCGGCGGAGACAGCCGCCGCAGTGCAGTTTCGTCGGGGTAAGGGTCGCCACCCCAAGGCTGGGCGCGGCGGAGGTAGCGGAGGAGGGGGTGGTGCCGGTGGTGGAGGTGGCTCGCCCGCTGGTAGTACTGACGAGGGGGCTGGGGCTAGTGCCTCGGAGCAGCAGTCTCAGCAGCAGCAGCAGCAACAGCAGGTGCTGTCGCTAGATCAGCAGCAGGAGTAGCCGCCACAGCAATAGCAGCAATATCGGCGGGTCGGCCGTCTTCCCCCCAGGTGGCCAGGACCCGGCAGTGACGGTGGTCGCAGTGGTCGTGCGTGCGGCATGCCATCGGGTGGTGGTCAGAGTGACGGGCGCTTCTAGTACCAGCTTCAGACCGGTCCTCGCCGCGGCCTCGTGTGCGGTAAGATCGGCCATTCCCCAACTCGTTGCTTCCGTCGCCTAGACGACCTATTTCATCTCCGCTTTGGCCCGTCGCCTGATCTCCCCGACTGGCATAGTCTGCTCCATCGTGGTGTTAGGATCTTTGATATGGACATGGATGAGATTAGCTCTGCTTTGTATGTGCTGTATGTCGATGACTCTAGCGTGACAGGTTTCTATTACCCTGTGTTGCCTAGTGTAGGTGTGCCCAGTGTGCCTAGTTCAGGCTCCCCTGATGCGTCATGCGTAGGATCCCTTGCCTTGTTTAGCCTTGGGTCCTCCCTCGCTCCTCCGACCTCTGTCGCCGCTGCCGCGCTCTCCTTCACCCTGGACTCCGGCGCTTCCCGATGTTTCTTTCGCGACTCCACTACACTTCCGCCGCTTGCCGCTCCCGCTGCAGTTGCCCTTGCAGACACTTCCTCCGGTCATGTAGTTGCCCGTAGCTCCACTACCCTCCCCTGTCCGTCGGTTCCCTCGGGCTCCCTTTCAGGCCTGCACATCCCCTCATTCTCTAGGAACCTAGTTGGTGTCGGCTGCCTCCAGGACCTTGGCGTCACCACTATGTTCCCTGGGCACGAGCAGTACGCTGTCTGTACTGAGGCCTCCACTGGTGCCCCCCTCACCACGTTCCCCCGGGACCCGGTGTCTGGCCTGTTCACGCTGGATACCGAGTCCCCCCCGTAGGGACGCCTCCCCAGGTAGTAGCGATTCCCAGGTTGCTGCAGCGTGCTCGTGTCAGTCGCTTACTTACCTGTCGCTTCTGTGGCACCACCGTCTCGGTCACCCCGCTCTCAACCGTCTCTGTCACATGTCCCAGCACCGTGTTTTACTAGGTCTCCCCGAGTCGTTCCCTGCGCTCCCCTCCTCACACGCGCCTCTGTGCACGCCATGGGTCGAGGGCTGGCTCCACCGTGCCCCTCACTCCTCCTCATTCCCCCCCACCTCCGCACCGCTGGAGACCCTGCACATGGACGTCTGGGGCCCCGCCCCCGTCCATGGGCCGCGTCGCGAGCGCTACTTCCTAGTGCTTGTCGATGACTATACACGCTACACCACCGTGTTTCCCCTGGAGTGGAAGGCCGACGTGCCTAACGTTCTTCTCCCGTGGCTTGTCTCTGCGCGTGTTCACCGAGGTCTCCCTGTGTTGCGTCTTCACTCCGACCGTGGTGGCGAGTTTGCCTCTGGCTGCCTTGGTCGCTTCTCTCGTGCGGACGGCATCACCCAGACGTTCACCCTGCCAGATTCCCCGCAGTAGAATGGGGTCGTTGAGCGACGCACTGGTTTGGTCATGGAGGTGGCTTGTAACTCAATGATCCATGCCAGTGCACCGCATTTTCTGTGGCCGTTCGCCGTTCGCACCTGTGGCCGCACCCTCAGCAACCGCAGGTTTTGCCGACCCTCCTCTGGACCGGGTCCCCTGGTGACGCGTCTGCATTCCACGTCTGGGGCTGCCTCGCTCACGTTAGTGCCTGTGGCACAGACAAACTCACTGCCCATACCGTCTCCTGTGCCTTCCTTGGTTTCCCCCTCGACTCGTCTGACAGGCAGTTCTACCACCCGCCTTCTAACCATTTCTTTCACTCTCGCGACATCACTTTTGACAAGTCCGTCTCCTTCTACCACCGCTTTCCCCACCGTGGTCCCCCGGTCACTCCCCCCCAGTTCTTGGTTCCCCCCCCTCCCCTGTCGCCACCGTTGCTGTCACAGCCGCAGCCGCCTCCGTCGCTGCCGCCGCAGCCGCAGCCGCAGCCGCCGTCGTCACCGCCGCTGGGGTTCGTGCGTTCTGGGGGTGCTAGGCAGCGGGCTGGAGCTGGTTCTGGAGCGGGCTCTGCGGGTGCTGGCGTGGGGCTTCTCGGAGGGAGCTGTGTTGTCGCTGGAGGTTCTGGTGTTGGAGTCGGGCAGCAGTCGCAGCAGTCGCCGCCGGTGTCCGCTCTTCGCCTCCTCGGTCTTCCTTCCCCTGACCACCTTCCGGTGCCTTCCCTGTCTCCGCCGCCTCCTCCTCTGCCAATCCACGGCCCCGTGTTTCCTCCCCCGGACTCCTCTCCAGCTCGTTTCCCTCCCCATTCTCCTCCTGTGTCTCCTCCGCTCTCTCCTGACCCGACTCCTCTGTCTCACGTCTGGTCTCGTCGTTTGTCTCGTGCTCGTCCTACCTCCCCTGTTTAGTGTTCTCACCCTATATTGCTTCACTTTCACGCGTCTTGTGCTCCTCCTCTCCTCCCGTCTCCTCCCCCGTCGTCACTTGCTGTGGCCCCCCCTCCATTCTCTGGCTTTCTCCGTCCTACGCGTCCGCTTGTTCCTCGTATCCTTGCCTCTCTCGTTACCGACCTGTCCGTTCCTGTCTCGAGTCTGTCGACTCTTGTCACTGCTGTCACAGACTTCACCGCAACCTGCCGTCTGGACTACGCCACCACTCTGGTCTCTGACCCTGCCTGCCCTCCGGCCGTTGGGGATGTGGCTGCTCTTGGCAGTGACGTCTTAGAGGACAGGCAATTCGAGCTCGCTTCCTTGTCTGAGGCCGCTCCCCATCTCTGTTCCATGCTACTAGTCCCTGAGGGTGACCCAGTCGCCCTTGACGTCCCGAACCCTCGCACCTACGCTGAGGCCACCTCGGGACCCTGGGCCTCTCAGTGGATAGCTGCCATGGACGCAGAGATTGCATCTTGGAGATTCACCGGTACCTTCGTCGACGCAGTTCCCCCACCTGGGGTGAACGTAGTCGATGGCCGGTGGCTCTTCAAGATGAAGCACCCTCTTGGAGAGCCGCCTGTCTTCAAGGCGTGCTACGTTGCTCGAGGTTTCAGTCAGCGTGAGGGGGTGGACTTCTTTCAGACCTTCGCCCCGACCCCGAAGATGACCACTCTTCGGGCACTACTATACGTAGTAACACAGCGCGACTACGAGCTGCACTCCCTCGACTTCTCGGAACGTATAGGAGCTACGGAAACTCCGCAGAATTCGCATGGCATCACCTCAAGTGCCTCTATCAAGCAAATGACAGCATGACACAAAGCAGACTCATGCAGCAGCTGACAACAATACAGATGAAGACCGGGGAAAAAGCGATGCAGTATATGAGTCGATGCCAGACACTCCGCGACTGCCTGCTTCGGTGCGGAGGAACAATCACTAAAGAAAGCTTCGTAATGCTTGTCCTCGCCGGACTCGGGCCAGAATGGAGAACCACCGGCTCGCTCCTTCGCGCCCACGGACGAATCTCGGAGATGCACCTCTGCGCCGAGCTCCATGCTGAACAACAGGAGATGGACCTATTCGAAGAAATGCAACCAAGGAAATAGCAACCATTAGTTTTCTACCCTCAACGAAGGAACGACAACAACTACAACCGACGCGGCAAACAAGATCAACGCGACAACAGAGGACTCACCATTGTGCCACCGTTCTGCCACAACTGCCAAACATCCGGACACTCCAAAGTCCACTGCACACGTCCCCGAACTTATCGTCCAGTAGACCCACAAGTCGCTTCCATTCAAGAAAGTCCGCCGAGGCGCTCTTCCACATCTGCACAAAATACACCGAATATCATCAACTTCATGGTACACATCGACAACTGCGCACCCGGATCACCGCCAACTTACGCTCCCGATGAAGAAGAACTGTCGCCGCCGCGCTCACAGGGACTTCAGGTCAACCCAACGTACGTTGCAGTCGCCAACTCCGAACCCACCGGACGCAACACTTGGTTCTTGGACAGCTGTTGCGGCCAACACATGTGTTCTTCCGGGAGTTTCGTGCAACGAGAACTACGTCTCAACAGAGACGTCATCATCACCGTCGCCAACAACAAGAACCTGAAGACAAACAGACAAGGAGTGGTTCAGTTACAATCCATGGAGACAAACGTTATACTGCATCTCAACAAGGTCCTCATCGTCAACAACTTGGGATACAACTTACTAAGCGTCAACCAGTTAATGGCAAAAGGAATTCACCTGGAGTGCGACTCGGACTCCAACGAATTTCGCCTATACCACGGGAAGGGCGGTCTCTTCATCGGTCGCGCTCTACTTAAGTCCGGCATCTTCGTGTTGGACTTCGTCCCCGACCGCGGTACCGCCGATAGCGATGGCATCGTGTCATTCGCCGCATGGACACACCCACCGGACCTTGACCCCGACTTCAACCAAGATGGATACTGGTACTCCAACACCATACCTGCAGCAGAGAGAACACGGGCGTTAGCAGTCATTCGACAAGAAAGACAAGTACCGGCAAGCGTCTCTTCATCGACATCACCTGAAATCACAGCAGCAGGACCCAGCAGAGTATCACTACCAGCAATCCGAGGACCGCCAACCGAAGCAGATCAACTCATGCCCACCACACGCGAAGTCTGCCGAAGTCCCGCCACCGTCGTCGCGTTCTTCTCCAACACCGACATGTATCACCGATCGCCCGGCCATCGAGCTCCCGACGACATCTGGCATCAACGCCTTGGGCATCTTGCAAACAGCACAGTACTACAAACCATCCAAGCCGAAGTGTTAGAACGAAACGCTCTCCTTACAACAAGCGGACAGGAACTTCGACGACCTCGCGCACGGTGCTTCACATGCCCCGAAGCAGATCTTCAACACCAAACTTTTTTGTTACATCACAATCCAAGCGCACCTGCATACGCACCGATGGAAAAGGTTTACAGCGATATCTTAAACATGCCTCGAGACGACACTGAAGCCGACTTCAACTATGTCATCACGTTCATCGATGCAGCAACAAGATATGTATGGCACTACAACCTCAAGACGCGCGATCAAGCTTTCGAAGCCTTCACGACGTGGCTCCCCATCGCTGAACGAAGCTCAAGAGCTTCCAGTCAGACGGCGCACTCGAATACCAGTCACAACGCTTCAGGACCTACTTGGCAGAAAGAGGAATCAGACGCTTGGTGTCCCTGCCCTACGCTCACCAGCAGCAGGGGATCGCAGAACGAATGAACCGGACCTTGCAGACGACGATGCGAAAGCTGCTCCTGGGGATGAGACTGCCCAACACACTGTGGCCAGACGCGATGACACATGCAGTCCACCTGCACAATCTGTTGTCATCGTCATCGCTTCCCAACAACGCATCACCGCACCTGCTGTGGACACGAAAAAGGGGCAGCACAAAATTACTTCGAGTTTTCGGCTGCATGGTACAGTACAGACCCCACACAGCCCGAGCAAGTTGGGCCTGGGTTCATCATTGCTGCAAAGAGCACTTCTCTATTTCCTACGCGAAAGTTCATTTCCTGGCTAGTTGTAAGCTACTAACAGACGCCTAGCTACCTATTTCCGCTAGTTGACCCCCTGTTTTTTCCACCTTAGAGATTAGGAACAGTGAGGAGAATGTGACGCAATGAGATAGGGAGAGAGTAGCGCGGCGGGAGGGAAAGTGAGATAGTTACGCGGCGGGAGAGAGAGAGAGCAGCGCGATGGTAGAGAGAGCAGTGCAGCGAGATGGGAGAGAGATAGAGTAGCACGGCGGGAGAGAGAGAGAGAGAGAGAGAGAGAGAGAGAGAGAGAGAGAGAGAGAGAGAGAGAGAGAGAGAGAGAGAGAGAGAGAGAGAGTTGCGCGATGGGAGAGAGAGAGAGTAGCGCGATGGGAGAGAGAGAGAGTAGCGGGATGAGAGAGAGAGAGAGAGAGAGTAGCGAGATGGGAGAGAGACGGAGTAGCGCGGCAGGAGAGATAGAAAAGCGCAGCTGGATAGAGTGTGTAGCGCCGCGGGAGATTGTAGTGCGGCGCGACAAGAAAGAGAGCGAGGTGGAAAGCGGATGAGAGTTGCGCTGCGAAAGAGAAGGTGGCGCATGGCAAAAATCTTGCTCCTTTCGACTTGCACTCACCCTCTCCCCATCTCTCCTCACCCCTCCCTTCATTTATCCGCCTCTTCCTCTCTCTCTCCGCGCCTCTTCCTCTCTCTCTCCGCGCCTCTTCCTCTCTATCTCCGCCCCTCTCCTTCGATTTTGCCCGGGCTTTCCTTCTCGCGCTCCCATTTTGAACTCCTCTTCCTCACTGTATTTCTCCCGCTCTCCGCACCTCTCACTGCGAGTCTCTCTCTGTGTCGTGGTTTTGGTATTTTGCACTCTGTATTTCACTCGCGACGTTTTATTTTGCTGGTACTTTGAAGTGACATTTTAGGGGGAGATGTGTTCCTTAGGCTCTCAAAATCAAGGTCCTCAGCTCATCTTTCCTAGGGTAGCGGGATGGCTTGTGATTTATGACAATTGTGCAAAATGTTCATTCGTAATTTTGTCGCCAACTATCGCACAAATACAAACTGGCTGTCTCGCAAGTTTCCAACCAACACACTCTTGAGCCAACCTATTTCGAGTTGGGTCCAATTTGAAAAGGGGGTCACAATTCTAGCCTCTTACTTTAAGCATTTTTGTAAGCTCTTCCAATAGATATTATCGAGCTATAATGTAGTTAGCAACCGTAGAATGAAATCAGCAAATAGCGCTCGTCTGGATGATTACGACAGCAGGCCGTTTCAGTCACGCGAACAGTCGCATCCCTTTACAGTAGTGATTAGAGCGTATAGCGCAAATAGTTTTGAACAGGTACTTCTAGCATATATACAAGTAGCTTGTCTCTCTTCTATTGTTAACTTGTTCCTCAGTAAATTCTGGTCAACACTTACAAGTACTTATTTCTACTTCAAGTACTTGTGTGTGCATCTTCTATACTTAGTCTTCTGCACCGTTTTACAAATTCTCACATGGTATGAGAGCTGTCTAGCATTAAGACTATCGTCTACTCTACAAATGATTGGACCATCATCAGCTCCAACAGCTGGTTCCTCAAAAACTGGACCCACGGGTGTTACAAATCCTACTGTTTTTACAGGCCAAGCAGGAGATTTTGCAGCTGGAAAATTTCCACCTGCATATGCTTCAATTGGGATGCCTCAACAGCAGCAAGGGTTGCCTACTGTGCATCCACTAGGGACTTTGTCATCTGCACCTACAATACGACAACATGCATCACAGCAACAAGCACCATCGCAACAAACAGCAGCGTCACTAACAACAGATTTTAATGGTATGAGTCTTGATGGCTCCAGTTATGCAAGAGCTGCAGCTGCTCCAAGCTCCTGTTCTTCGTTTGCGTTTACTGCACAGCAGCAACAGCTCCAATTCCTGCAACAACAACAACAAGCGCAACAACAATTTCAAGCGCAACAGCAACAGCCACAACAATTTCCACAGCAATCTCGACACCAGCCATAGCAACACCAGTTTCCGCAGCAATAGATTGCCTTTACTGGACCTGTTTTCCAGGATCCAAATCTTTTAAACAATACACAGATCAAGACAACAATACCTTTTAATGGAGCTGACTTCTACTCCTGGAGTTTCGAGTTCGAGCTCCTCGCGAAATCCGCTGGATTGTGGCCTTTCTTTAGCGGCGATTATTCGTATCCTGTCAGGGGGACATAGATGGAGCAGCAGAGTTTTCTTCATGCTTCACTCAGCGCTTATGCAGTTCTTATCCGAAATCTGTCGCTAAAAGAGCAGCTCGGGATACGCTCTCTTCACACTAGCCTGACTCCAGCTGAATCTGTATAGAAGCATTTAAAGGGGCTGTATATGGCACAGGATACCATTTCCGTGAGTAAGATTCTCTCACAACTGACAACTGTGCAGATAGGGCTCGCACACTTCGCGACCAACTAGAAGAATGCGGCGGATACTTCCCAAAGGACATGTTTGTAACAGTTCTTCTTGCCGGCCTTGGACCATAATTGTGACAATGTCGATCTCTTCTTCGCATTCAACCAAATCTTTTTGAAGCTGAAACTTGTTCGATTCTTCAAGCAAAGCAGCAAGACCTTGATCTGCAAGTAGCATGTAAGAAAAAGGGGGTAGTTCATGTCAGTTTCTATTTAACACCTGCAAAACGCATCAACAAGTTTTTCTGCCACTACTGCCAAAAGGTAAGACACATAATTAAATATTGCAACAAGCTTCAAGCTGATAAGAAAGGAGGACTGCAGCAGCCGTCACAGCAGTCTAAGCAACCTGTGAAGCAGAATCCACCAACAACAACTCTTGAAACATTAGGAAAACAAGTTTTCAGTTGTGTTGCTACAATTCATGCAACTGATTCAAATTTCGACGACAATGAAGAAACCAGCTCAATTGAACAACCTTCTCATATGGTCTTACCTCAGGTTTACGCTAATCTCGCTTGGATTATTGCAGGACCAAACACTTGGTATCTTGACAGTTGTTGTGGTCAACACATGTTCTCTGCCGAGACGCTTTTAATTACTCATCAATGTCCTCTTCGACGCCTGTACCTGTCACACTCGGAAACGGACAAACCATTATGGCACGATCGATCGGCAGCATCATGCTAGAATCTAATGACGTTGGTTTTTCCTTACACATTACGAACGTCCTCATCGTCGCCGGACTTGGCTTCAATCTTCTTTCAACAGCTCAACTCCTACGACATAAGATCAGGACACAAGGAAATTGTGAGACTATGGACTAGGAACTATATCACAACAGGACAAATACTTACATCAGGAGAGCCGCCACCCAATATGGCGTTTGTGTTCTTCAATTTGTAGCCCAAGGAACTTCTGGTGATTCCGAAAGAGTGATTTCTCTTGGACCTTGGCAACATCTTGAAGAAACTGATTATCAAAGGGTAGACGTGGACTTTCGTTCAACTGCAGTTCCAATAACCTCTCGTACAGCCGCTGCAGTTATCACAGCTCTATGCCAACAAACACAGCCAAAGAAGATACATCAACGTGGCAGAACTATTATACTACTCTAGCACAACTCACCAACAAACCTGAAGTACCTTGGGGGCCAAACAGCAGTAGCAGTGAAGCAGAAGCAGCAAAGTAGCAGCGAAGCAAAAACAAGGGTTCTCATCGGTCAACCTGCAGCAGATACAACAGAAACAGATATCGAAGAAGGAGAATTAATTTTGGAACCAGAAGAAATTCTTGACATGGAAGTTACCTCTTTCTCGCTTCGTTCCTGGACAACTCGAAAAATCTCTTGCGCTTTCTCCTTTCATCATTTGTTCTTTTTACTCTAGTCTGAACTGGCTATCGGTGTGACACCTGACGAAATTTGGGGGGAGAAGGGGTCAGAAAACAATTTCTCCAGTGTCAACTCAAATCGTCCTCGTTTTACAGAAATTAGGTTACAAATATTGGGACTCGCAGTCGTAGTACAGTCGAACAACAGTAAGATTTTGGAGCCCAAAATAGTTCACCACCAAGGAATGAGACTCCTTTTTTCGGTAGGTCACTCTTCCAATGGGTCACTAGACTACCCTCAGCTCTGATACTACCATGTTAAAGTGTTCTAAGAGACTAATTGATCCTTAGAACCTTCTCTTAGAGTCTAGGATACTTAGGAACCAAAACAGGCATCCACACTTAGGAGACACATTCAGTAAATAAGAAGTGAGCGCCAACCAAGTCACAACCAGACCTAAAGGTGCTAGGAGGCTCCCCTCTAGAAGCATTCCCAACCCATCCAACCAAAGTACTCTACAGTACCCATTCTGTAATTTAACATCTATATGTACCGTATGTTTATTGGAGCAACCTAAATACTCCCACAATTCCAACACCCCCTCTTGCTCCAATAAGCATCAGACCCATGTTCCATTCAAAAGATAACACCTCCTGTAAGGGATTCCTTGGCCACTTCAGTCTTCACCCTCATGCCGATGCACTCACAATCAGCATTTAGCTTCAAGCCTGGAAGAGCTTTGGTGAGCATATCGACATCTTAGAGGTGAGAGTGCACTGACTGCACCACAACCTCCTGCTGGACAACTCATCATTCGGACGACACAATCAAGCGCCTACCTTTGCGCCTTATCACTCTTCACCGGGGACGTTCGAGTTCATGCCGCCCCATGCCCAACCAACAGCAGCTGCATCACAACAGACACCAAACGAGATATTAAGCCTCCAGGCACAGTTTTCACACGTGATCAAACTGCAGACATTCTCACCGTTCAACGGACACGACTTTTTTACCTGGAGCTTCGAGTTCGAGCTGCTCATAGAGGCCGCGCATCTCTTGGGATACTTCAACGGGTCCCTGCCATTTCCAAGCAATGGCACTGCAAAGGAGCAGGAAATCTTCACTTATCAGTCGCTGCTGGCGTACACAGTTCTCCTGCGGAACCTGTCACCACAAGAACAACAAAGCATCAAAACGTATCGGAGCTACGGAAACTCCGCGGAGCTCGCATGGCATCACCTCAAATGTCTCTACCAAGCAAATGACAGCGTGACACAAAGCAGACTCATGCAGCAGTTGACAACAATAGAAATGAAAAACGGGCAAAAGGCGATGCACTATATGAGTCGCTGCCAGACACTCCGTGACCGCCTGCTTCGGTGCGGAGGTACAATCACTGAAGAAAGCTTCGTGACACTAGTCCTCGCCGGGCTTGGGCCAGAATGGAGAACCACCCGCTTGCTTCTTCGCGCCCACGGACGAATTTCGGAGATGCACCTCTGCGCCGAGCATCATGCTGAACAACAAGAGATGGACCTGTTTGAAGAAAGACAACCAAGAAACAAGCAGCAACCGTTTGTCTTCTATACTCAACGAAGAAACGACAGCTACAATTGACGTGACAAGCAGAATCGACACGACACCAAAGGACTCACCATCGTACCGCCGTTCAACCACAAATGCCAAACATCCAGACACTCCAAGGTTAACTGCACACGCCCCCGAGTTCATCGTCTAGTAGACCCACAAGTCGCTTCCACCCAAGAAAGTCCACCAAGGCGTTCCTCCACATCTGCACAAGGCACACCGAATATCATCAATTGTATGGTACGCATCGACAACTGCGCACCCGGATCACCACCCACTTATGCTCCAGACGAAGAAGAACTGCCGCCGCCGCGAACACAAGGCCTTCAGGTCAACCCAACGTACGCTGCAGTCACCAACGCCGAACCCACCGGGCGAAACACCTGGTTTTTGGACAGCTGTTGCGGCCAACACATCCGCAAAACTCCCCGCGAAGCAAATCCAGGAGTATCAGCAGAAGCTCGGCTGCCTACTATTCGCAGCAGTAACTTGCCGACCGGACCTATCTTACAGCGCGAGCCAACTAGCGACGCATCTGAAGCAGCCGGAACAAGAAGATCTCGAGGAACTAAACCGGGCACTACTCTACTTCGTTTCTACGCTGACGACCGGACTTACCTACAGTAAAGCAACGACATCATCCGTACAGCTACTCGGATACAGCAGGAGACAGGGAAAATCGACGCTCAAGGATGGGCTACATCTACCGACTAGAGCCTATCGGGACTATCTCCTGGCAGTCGAGCAAACAAGAACTAATCGCGCTATCTTCGGCTGAAGCAGAATACATCGCCCTCTGCACTGCGACCAAAGAAGGACTTTACCTGCGAGAGTTGCTCGAGGAAGCGAAATTCGCAAAACTGCCCGTCTTCTCGATATTCTGCGACAAGCAATCTGCGATTAAAATCGCGAACAAGGACGGGTTCGCTAATCGAACCAAGCATATCGCCCTGCGATACTTCTTCGTCAAAGATGAAATTGCGAAAGGGAGACTTCAACTCAGTTACTGCCCCACGTCAGAAATGGCCGTAGACTACCTGACGAAGAAACTGGCGAAGGCAAAGTTCGATTACTGCATGCTGCTGACCGGGCAGATAAACGTCACCGAATCTGGACACATCAGCACTCCATAAACGAAGGGGAGTGTTGGAAATACGTCAAGGACTTAAGCGTTTCTGAAGTGTAACACCACACTCGAGTGAAGCCGTATCGAGTATGCGAGTCAACGGAGGTTATACGAGGAGGTTGGACGAAAGAACATGAAAGGATGAAAGACTCGAAGGGTCACAACCGGAGGTTGCGACTGGCCATTACAACTGCAAGGGTGGTAACCGAATCGACCATCGAGTCGCTATGCGACTCGATAACCGTTCCTTCAACTGTATTCTACAATTGCTCTACTTTCCTATTTTCTATATATTGATGTATGCTTGTTTCCTTTAGTCAATCACTTGCTCTCACATACTAGTGCAAGGTGTTGGGCTGAGAAAAATGTCCATAGGATCTTTCCAGAGACTAAGTCCCAGTTGAAAAAAAAGGAGACTTGAGTAGTGCAGCGGAAGTTGAGTAGTTGAGCCCTTGTACTAGTATGTGAGAACAAGTGATTGATTAAAAGAACAAGCATACATCAATATATAGAAAGTAGGAAAGTAAGGCAGTTGTAGAATACAGTTGAAAGAGCGGTTATCGAGTCGCACAGCGACTCGATTGTCGCTTCGGTTACCATCTTTGCAGTTGTAACTGTCAGTCGCAACCTCCAGTTGCGACCCTTCGAGTCCTTTCGTGTTCTTTGTCCACCCCCTCGTGTAACCTCCGTTGACTCGCGTACCCGTTACGAGCTTCCTCGAGTGTAGTGTTACACTTCAGAAACGCTTAAGTTCTAGAGATATTTCCAACACTCCCCTTCGTTTTTGGAGTGCTGCCGTGTCCGGATTCGGTGACGTTTTTCTGCCCGGTCAGTAGCATGCAGTAATCGAACTTTGCTTTCGCCAATTTCTTCGTCAGGTAGTCTGCAGCCATTTCTGTCGTGGGGCAGTAACTGAGTTGGAGTCTCCCCTTCGCGATTTCATCCTTGACGAAGAAATACCGCAGGGCGATGTGCTTGGTTCGGTTGGCGAAACCGTCTTTGTTCGCGATTTTGATCGCAGATTGGTTGTCGCAGAAGAGTGAGAAGACGGGCAGGGTTGCAATCTTTGCTTCCTCGAGTAACTCTCGCAGGTAAAGTCCTTCCTTGGCCGCAGTGCAGAGGGCGATAGATTCTGCTTCAGCTGAAGATAGTGCGATTAGTTCCTGTTTGCTCGACTGCCAGGAGATAGTCCCGATAGGTTCTAGTTGGTAGATATAGCCTGTCCTTGAGCGTCGATTTTCCCTGTCTCCCGCGTGGTCAGCGTCGACGTATCCGAGTAGTTGTACGGATGATGTCGTTGCTTTACTGTAGGTAAGTCCGGTCGTCGGCATAGAAACGAAGTAGAGTAGTGCCCGGTTTAGTTCCTCGAGATCTTCTTGTTCCGGCTGCTTCAGATGCGTCGCTAGTTGGCTCGCGCTGTAAGATAGGTCCGGTCGGCAAGTTACTGCTGTGAATAGTAGGCAGCCGAGCTTCTGCTGATACTCCTGGATTTGCTTTCTCGGGGAGTTTTGCGGAGGTGTTGTTGTTGTTGCCGTAGCGGTAGGGAGTCGTGACTGTAGTCGGCGCTAGTCCGAATTTCTTCGCGACAACGCTTGCGTACTTTCCAGCGTGTAGGTAGAACGCCCAGTTGTCTTCGACGACGTTTAGACCCAGGTACTGGGTCACGGTGTCAGACACTGTGAGTGTCAAGTCACTTCTCACAGATGGCGATGTCGGTAGTGGAGCCGATGTAGAGCAGGTCGTCGACGTAGACGATGAGTAGGATAAAACCCTTTTCCTTCTGTAGTCGGTACATGCCTTGGTCGTGCGGCAGTTGTAGGAACCCGATTCTGACGAGACGACCGTGAAGATGCTGCTGCCAAAGCCGCGGAGCTTGCTTGATCCCGTAAAGAGATTTTATCCGCTGGCATACTTTTGTGGGGTCGTCGATGAATCCGTGGGGCTGTTCGACGAAGATCTCGGTGTCCACAGGTGCGTACAGGAAGGCGTTTGCGACGTCGATGTGGCGCAGTGGTAGTTTCTTCGTGGCCGCGATGGCGAATAGAATGCGCAAGGAGGTGTGACGGGAGACTGGGGCGAATGTTTCTGTGTAGTCGGTTCCGTATCGTTGATCGAAACCTCGTACGCCCCATCGAGCCTTGAATCGTTCGATGGAGCCGTCCGCATTGGTCTTGATGCGGTACACCCACTTTCCCGAGAGTACATTCTTCCCGTTGATGTTCGTTGCAGGTACCGGCTTCCATGTATTTCGGTCTTGCAGAGCTTTCAGTTCCTTTTCCATTGCCTCCTTCCATTTCGCCTTATGTTCCCCCCCCAGAGCCTGCGACAGAGTCGTTGGCTCGCGCGGAGACGGTGGCGGCGGGTGCTGGACGGAGACCCATAAGCCGAGTATCTGCAATCCCGTGGGTGTGTGTCGAGGGGAATTTTCATTCCCGGAATAGGCTGCTTCGTCACCATCTTCTGGATCAGGTAAGAAGTTGAGGCCGATGCGTTCTGAGATATTCGTGTCGACCGGGTGAGGTGTAGCGTAACCTTGGTCAGCGAAGTGGTAGAGGGTGTCGAGGTTGTTGCTATCGAGAGGATTGTCTACGTCGAGTGGAACAGGTACGTAACAGAAAGGGAGTGGTCCGGCATCTTCCGAGGCTCCAGGTATGTCTTCTTCTGCTGCGTCAGCCTCGGCAGCACGGTCGGCGAAGGACCGAAGGCCCGCGAAGCCGTCGGTGGGGTCATGTGTGTTGGCGACGTTGTCCAGGTAATGCTGCAGCGTCAGTCGCTCGTAGAAAATCACATCACGTGATGCCACGGTATTTTTGTCGTGTATGTCGAGGGGTTTCCATGCTTGGAAATGTTTGGCAATGCCGAGGTGTAGTCCCCACCGTGCTCGTTGAGTGAAGCGTCCTGCTCTAGCTGTGTGGGGTCTGTACTGTACCATGCAGCCGAAAACCCGAAGTAATTTTGTGCTGCCCCTTTTTCGTGTCCACGGCAGGTGCGGTGATGCGTTGTTGGGAAGCGAGGACGAGGATAACAAATTGTGCAGGTGGACTGCATGTGTCATCGTGTCTGGCCACAGTGTGTTGGGCAGTCTCATCCCCAGGAGCAGCTTCCGCATCGTCGTCTGCAAGGTGCGGTTCATTCTTTCTGTGACCCCCTGCTGCTGGTGTGCATAGGGCAGAGACACCAGGTGTCAGATTCCTCTTTCCGCCAAGTAGTTCCTGAAGCGTTGTGACTGGTATTTCAGTGCGCCGTTTGACAGGAAGCTCTTGAGCTTAGTTCCTGATTCCCGTTTAGCGATGGGGAGCCACATCGTGAACGCTTCGAAAGCTTGATCGCGTGTCTTGAGGTTGTAGGGCCAGACATATCTTGTTGCTGCATCGATGAACGTGATGACATAGTTGAAGGAGGCTTCTGTGTCGTCTCGAGGCATGTTTAAGATGTCGCTGTAAACCTTTTCCATCGATGCGTATACAGGTGCGCTTGGGCTGTGATGTGATGGAAAAGGTTGGTGGGGAAGATCTGCTTCGGGGCACGTGAAGCACCGTGCGCGTGGTCGTCGAAGTTCTTGGCCGCTCGTTGTAAGAAGAGCGTTTCGTTCTAACACTTCGGCTTGGATGGTTTGTAGTACTTTGCTATTTGCAGGGTGCCCGAGTCGTTGGTGCTAGATGTCGTCGGGGGCGCGATGGCCGGGCGAGCGTTGGTACATGTCGGCGTTGGAGAAGAACGCGACGACCGTGGCGGGAATTCGGCAGACTTCTCGTGTGATGGGCATAAGTTGATCTGCTTCGGTTGGCGGTCCTCGAATTGCTGGTGATGGTACGCGGCTGGGTCCCGCTGCTGTTACTTCAGGTGATGTCGAGGAAGGGACGCTTGCTGGTACTTGTCTTTCTTGTCGAATGACTGCTAACGCCCGTGTTCTCTCTGCTGCAGGTATGGTGTTGGAGTACCAGAAACCATCTTGGGTAAAGTCGGGGTCAAGATCCGGCGGGTGTGTCCATGCGGCGAACGACACGATGCCATCGCTGTCGGCAGTACCGCGGTCGGGGACGAAATCCAACACGAAGACGCCCGACTTCAGGAGAGCGCGACCGATGAAAAGACCACCCTTCCCGTGGTAAAGACGAAATTCGTTGGAGTTCGAGTCGCATTCCAGGTGAATCCCTTTTGCCATTAACTGGCTGACGCTGAATAAGTTGTATCCCAAATTGTCGACGATGAGAACTTTGTTGAGTTGCAGTATAACGTTTGTCTCCATGGACTGCAACTGAACTATTCCTTGTCTGTTTGTTTTCAGGTTCTCGTTGTTGGCGACGGTGATGATGACATCGCGGTTGAGACGTCGCTCTCGTTGTACGAAGCGCCCGGAAGAACACATATGTTGGTCGCAATAGCTGTCCAAGAACCAAGTGTTTCGCCCGGTGGGTTCGGCGTTGGCGACTGCAGCGTACGTTGGGTTGACCTGAAGTCCTTGTGAGCGCGGCGGCGACAGTTCTTCTTCATCTGGAGCGTAAGTGGGCGGTGATCCGGGTGCGCAGTTGTCGATGTGTACCATGCAATTGATGATGTTCAGTGTGCCTTGTGCAGATGTGGAGGAACGCCTTGGCGGGCTTTCTTGAGTGGAAGCGACTTGTGGGTCTACCGGACGATAAGCTCGGAGACGTGTGCACTTGAGTTTGGAGTGTCCAGATGTTCGACAGTTGTGGCAGAACGGCGGCACAATGGTGAGTCCTCTGTTGTCACGTTGATCTTGCTTGCCGCGTCGGTTGTAGTTGTTATTGTTCCTTCGTTGAGTGTAGAAGACTAACGGTTGCTGTTTCCTTGGCTGTCTTTCTTCAAACAGGTCCATCTCCTGTTGTTCAGCATGGAGCTTGGCGTAGAGGTGCATCTCCGAGATTCGTCCGTGGGCGTGAAGAAGCGAGCGGGTGGTTCTCCATTCTGGCCCGAGCCCAGCGAGGACAAGTGTCACGAAGCTTTCTTCAGTGATTGTTCCTCCGCACCGAAGCAAGTGATCGCGGAGTGTCTGGCAGCGACTCATATACTGCATCGCCTTTTGCCCGTTTTTCATTTGTATTGTTG
Source organism: Closterium sp. NIES-67 (assembly GCA_027943415.1). Lineage (NCBI taxonomy): Eukaryota > Viridiplantae > Streptophyta > Zygnematophyceae > Desmidiales > Closteriaceae > Closterium > Closterium sp. NIES-67. Next base: position 314,849 of record BQMB01000898.1, on the reverse strand, counting down.
TCAACTGCTGCATGAGTCTGCTTTGTGTCATGCTGTCGTTTGCTTGATAGAGACACTTGAGATGATGCCACGCGAGTTCCGCGGAGTTTCCATAGCTCCGATACGTTCTGATGCTTTGCTGTTCTTGTGGTGACAGGTTCCGAAGGAGAACTGTATACGCCAGCAGCGACTGATAAGTAAATATTTCTTGCTCCTTTGCAGTGCCATTGCTTGGAAATGGCAGGGACCCGTTGAAGTATCCCAAGAGGTGCGCAGCCTCCATCAGCAGCTCGAACTCAAAGCTCCATGTAAAGAAGTCGTGTCTGTTGAACGGTGAGGATGTCTGCAGTTGATCACGTGTGAAAACTGTTGCTGTAGACTCAGTATCTCGTTTGGTGTCTGTTGTGATGCAGCTGCTGTTGGTTGGGCACGGGGCGGCATGAACTCGAACGTCCCCGGTGAAGAGTGATAAGGCGCAAAGGTAGGCGCTTGATTGTGTCGCCCGAACGATGAGTTGTCGAGGCTCATCGGCGCTAATCCTATGTTTCCTCCGTTGCTCTGTGTTGAATGCGCAGGTGTCCTTGTCTGCTGCTGCTAGTCGAAGTGCGACATGAAGCTGAAAAACCTTTCCATAAGGTTTGGGTCCACGCTTGAAGAGGGTGATGGAGTCACCATTTCTGGTGTTCTTCCTGTTGTTTCTTGAGCAGCGCCGGTCTCGGTCTGCAGTCCTGAAGTGTGCAGTCCAGAGTTGCTGGGTTGAGTGTGTTGGCCACTGGGTGAGCCCGTAGAAATCTTCTTGCCCTTGTTGTCCATGACTAGTAATCAATGAAGTCGTTGGTGTGCTGATTGTAGATAGAGCGTAGTTGCTGGGAGTTTGGTCTCTGACCAGCTCTCATACCATGTTGGGCTGAGAAAAATGCCCTTAGGATCTTTTCAGAGACTAAGTCCTAGTTGTAAAAGGAGACTTTGAGTAGTGCAGCGGAAGTTGAGTAGTTGAACCCTTGTACTAGTATGTGAGAACAAGTGATTGATTAAAAGAACAAGCATACATCAATATATAGAAAGTAGGAAAGTAAAGCAGTTGTAGAATACAGTTGAAAGAGCGGTTATCGAGTCGCACAGCGACTCGATTGTCGCTTCGGTTACCATCTTTGCAGTTGTAACTGTCAGTTGCAACCTCCAATTGCGACCCTTCGAGTCCTTTCGTGTTCTTTGTCCACCCCCTCGTGTAACCTCCGTTGACTCGCGTACCCGTTACGACCTTTATCGAGTGTAGTGTTACACTTCAGAAACGCTTAAGTTCTCGAGATATTTCCAACACAAAGGTTCAACTACTCAACTTCCGCTGCACTACTCAAGTATCTTGTACAACTAGGACTTTATCTCTGAAAGATCCTAAGGGTTTTTCTCAGCCCAACAACAGTTTCGCCATTGCCCTCCGCGCTACTCCGCTGTTCCATTCATAACACGCTCAATCTAAAGTGGCAACATCTTTTGTTACCATCTTATGTCCCACCCAATGGCGTCTCGTGTAACCATTCCATGCTTCTAAACAAAAACCAACCATCTCCATCTTTCCATTAGTTTAAAAAATCGTATGAACTCGTAACCATCGAAAATTCCTCTGCAATGAGGTCCCTCATCTCGTGCAAGCTTGCTAACATTTTATGATCATATTCCTGGTAAGAATCAGCAGCGATTAGACGTCACGGTGTGTACTTTCTACCAAATCCTGATCTTGGACCGCTGTAGCGGTTTACCATGATAACAGCAGTTCAGTACGTTTGACGTACTTACAGTACGGTGGAGAGCAAGTTCAAGAAAGTAAGGGTGTGTCCAGCGCGTACGTTTTTACTTTTGTCAAAATTACCCAACCGTTTTAGATTTGTTATTAATCCTGCTGATCCTTAAGGCACCTCACCCAACCGCAATCAAACGTACGCGCTGGACGCGCCCTAACTCGCCAAGTCTGTTCTCTTGATCTTTCCTCATCCTCCACATGCTTTCCTTACACGCTCCGCCATAACTCACGGCGTTGCTTACTCCTCGCGTCCCTCGACCTATCACAAGTCACGTTATTCTTCCCTTGGCGGGTTATTCAGAGCTTCTTGCGTATCTCACGGCTTTGACCTAGTCGCGGAAACTTCCGGCTTGCCTTGCTGGTGCAGTGGCCTCTAAGCTCTGCTGCCTAAGCGACAGTCTGGGACGGCCTTGGGTGTAGCACGTTAAGAAAGCGCTCAGAAGCTTCGAGAGGCGTGTTTCGATTCGCTGCGTCTGGTCTTTAAGACGCGTTCTTTCGAAGACTGCCGCGAAAAGAATACCCGGAAAATACTTTTTGCAGCTGCACGCGTGTCGCCGTCGCTCCGCTTCAGCTCCTGATGCCAAAGATTAAGACGAACCGCGTTAAATACCCGGAGGGATGGGAGCTGATAGAGCCCACGTTGAGAGAGCTAGAGCAGAAGATGCGAGAAGGTACGTCGGATTCATCGCGAGTAGTCAAGATCGCAAGTCTCGGTAAGGGAATTGCCTAGCCGTTGAATAATTTTGCGTTTCTAGAGAAGGAGAGTGGCTTTTGAGTCGGCTCAAAGGAGAATGGAGGAGGATTCGTTAATCTGGCTTCGCCTGAGCTGCTCTTTGCTTCGCGTGGAAGTTTCCGCCCATCTGACTCATCTGTTTGAAAGCTCGCTCATGCGTCGCCTTCAACCGGAAACTCTAGTCACTGAGAATGCGTAGCATTTCTGCTTGGGGTGACAGATAATCGAACACAAGTGCGGGCCACGTAGGCCGTTTCACGTCTCGTTTCGTCAGTAAGGCCCAACAAGGAATCCCCTACGATCCTCTGATTCTCGCTTGTTCTCTTTCTGAAGCTCCCTCTCCAATTTTCCTCGTTCTACCCCCTCCCCCCCCCCTCCCCCCTCCTCTCCTTCCGTCTTCTCCCAAGTTCCCTGGGCCCTTCTTCCTCCCAGCTTCCCCAAACTCCAGTCCTTTTCAAACAAGTTCCCTCTCATTCTGTACCCTCCCCTTCCCTCATACGGAGAGCCACACTCACAACGGCAAGCGAAAGCCCGAGGCACTGTGAAGGCTTACGTTCTCTTCTATCTGCCCCCTGTTCCCTCCATGTCTCTTCACTTCCCTCACACCTGCTTCGTCTTCCTCCCTTCCTCTCTTTTTCCCTCCCTCTTACACACGAGGGCATGCGCAAGTGCCAGTTGCAGTGGCCTACGTTCTCTTGAATATTCTAAAGCCCCTTTCATCATTCAGATTCCCTCCCATTCTCTTTAATTGCCTCCGATTCCCCTCCCCTCCCCTCCCCTCCCCTCCCCTCCCCTCCCCTCTCCTCCCCTCTCCTCCACTCCATCCCCTCCTTTCCCCTCCCTGTCAACAGTGGAGAGTGACACGCAGAAGTGCAAGCGCAAGTGTGAGGCGCTGTGGCCAAGGTCTCACACCAGAAGAGCCCTTGAGTTAACCTCAATTCCCCGTTCAATTTTTAGCAAGGTCTTCCCATTCTATACAATTCCTGTTGACCCCCTCAACAGCTGAGAGTGACACGCTCGAGGGCGGGCACAAGTGCGAGGCGCTGTGGCCGCAAACTTCTTGTTTTTGCCGCAAGTTCCCTCACATTTACCTTTATTCCCTCCCTTCCCTCCCCTTCCCCCCACTCTTTCCTCGTTAACAGCGGAGAGCGACACACACGAGGGCAAGCGCAAGTGCGAGGCGCTGTGGCCGATCTTCAAGATCTCGCACCAGAAGAGCCGCTACATCTACGACCTCTACTACCGGCGCAAGGCCATCAGCAAGGAGCTCTACGACTTCTGCATCGAGCAGAAGCACGCCGATGCCAGCCTCATTGCCAAGTGGAAGAAGGTCAGTGTCCTGTCTGTGTAGTTAATAGGGCGCTGTAGAAACAGCAGTGCAGTGCATATGTGCATCTGGACCCGGTTGCGCCTGTGCTAGTGGTGGCAGACAGTGCCACCTGGCACCTGAGAGTCGTTTCAGGAACCTGGCACCTCAGATTTGCGGTGCTGGTTGGAGGCGTTTCAGTCACCTCGCAAATACTATCGAGGCGTCAAGTTGTGCTTGCACGGTTGAACCAGATGTCTTTGCGGCTGTGCAGTAGCATGCGGTTCCAAAGCCGCAGCTCTGGCACTGCATGTGTGTGCAGGGTGCTACGACCCTTTTTGAGGCGCCTTAAAATGTCTTTACGGCTGTGCAGTAGCATGCAGTTCCAGGACTGCTCTGGCACTGCATGTGTGTGCAGGGCGCTATGACCCTTACCCTTATCCCAGACTCATGTCCCTTTCTCTACCTGCTATCCCCGCATGTGTATCCTCCTCTCCATTCCCCTGCAGCCTGGGTTTGAGCAGTGTGCTGCGTGCGGTGCATGCAGCCCAAGGAAGGACCACAAGTTCGGCACGACGTGTGTGCCAGGTGCCTTACCCGTTTCCCCTCGTATTCACCATCACCTTTCCCACTCGCATGCCCTCCCATCTCCCTGCAGCCGGGGTTTGAGCGGCTGTGCTGTGTGCGGTGCATGCAGCCCAAGGACCACAACTTCGGCACCACTTGTGTGTGCCGGGTGCCCAAGCACCTACGGGAGGAGAAGGTGATCGAGTGCATACACTGTGGGTGCAGGGGGTGTGCCAGCGGGGATAGCTGATGCTTATGGCCGGCTGGGAAGGGGTAATGGGGTGGAAGGGGGCACCAGAGGGAGAAGAAGGTGGCTGAGTGCAAACACTGCGGGTGCAGGGGGTGTGCCAGCGGGGATAGCTGATGCTTATGGCCAGCTGGGAAGGGGTAATGGGGTGTAAGGGGGCACCAGAGGGAGAAGAAGGTGGCTGAGTGCAAACACTGCGGGTGCAGGGGGTGTGCCAGCGGGGATAGCTGATGCTTATGGCCGGCTGGGAAGGGGTAATGGGGTGTAAGGGGGCACCAGGGGGAGAAGAAGGTGGCTGAGTGCATACACTGCTGGTGCAGGGGGTGCACGAGTGGGGATAGCTGATGCTTGTGGGGGGTGAGTTGAGAGAGAGAGAGAGCAGGTACAGGGGAGGGAGCCCTAAAGGGGAAGAAATTGATCGGGTGCATGCACGGCGGGTGCAACTGTCTGCGAGTGGATAAACCGGTACCTGATACTGCAGCACAGGTCTCGAGGGGAGAATTGTCCATAATAAAAGTTGCTTGACAAGCTTAATTGATTGGTACCGTATTCCCCCGGATAATGGACCCCCCCGGTAAGAAAGTTCATGGGTTCTTTACCCGGGGGTGGGATCATTCATTTTGGCAGACCTCGTGAGGACCCGCTTTTTGGCATTTAACATTTCAAGACCCCCCAGCTTTGTTTTCGTGCAAGTTTTACTGAAATGAAGCGATACATGAAATCAGGGATGGCAGACTCACTGTAACTGTGCCTTCGTTCTTGCAGCAGGGGTGATGGAAGTCAAAATGCCATCGCGTCACGTCAACACGCGAAAATTTGCAGCCGTCGCTGCTGGAAATTTGACGCGTGTCATTCAGGTGACACGGAAAAATGACGATAAGAGGGTTCTGTTTCCGCGGTAAAAATATAACTCCCTATGTAGAAAGGTTGTACATCCATAACAATAGACACTCAAGTGTAAAATACGTGAACATGGTGTCACGAGAGCTAGGTAGCTAGGAAGCCATGTGTTGGGCTGAGAAATGCCCTTAGGATCTTTCCAGAGACTAAGTCCCAGTTGTAAAAGACTTGAGTATGTCAACTTATACATATTATCTATGTAGAAGTTATAGGCTAGACTGAGGTATGCTTCTAGTGAGTACAACCAACTAGTATTTGTTCTAGGTTTCCACCTCTAGTAATCATTCGTTTCTACGTTAACATGGTATCACGCTTAGGTTAGGATCCCCCCGCCTACCGCTTCCGCCCGTCGCGCCTCCTAGGCCCCGTCGCGCCCCCTAGGCCCCGTCGCGCCCCCCCTGGGCCCCGTCGCGCTCGTTAGGCCCCGTCGCGCCCCCCCTGGGCCCCGTCGTGCCCGCTGGGCCCCGTCGCGCCTCCTAGGCCCCGTCGCGCTCCCCCTAGGCCCCGTCGCGCCCGCTGGGTCCCGTCGCGACCCCTAGGCCCTAACGCGCCCCCGCTGGGCCCCGTTGCGCCTCCTAGGCCCCGTCGCGCCCCCCATGGGCCCCGTCGAGCCCGCTGAGCCCCGTCGTGCCTCCTAGGCATCGTCGCGCCTCCTAAGCCCCGTCGCGTCCCCCCCCTCTGGGCCCCGTCGCGCCCGTTCGGCCCCGTCGCGCCCCTCCTAGGCCCCGTCGCGCCCGCTGGGCGACTTCGCGCTTCCTAGGCCCCGTCGCGCCTGCTAGGCCCCGTCGCGCCCCCCCTGGGCCCCGTCGCGCCCGTTAGGCCCCGTTGCGGCCCCCCTGGGCCCCGTCGTGCCCGCTGGTCCCTGTCGCGCCTCCTCGGCCCCGTCGCGCCCCCCCTGGGCCCCGTCGTGCCCGCTGGGCCCCGTCGCGCCCCTTAGGCCCCGTCGCGCCCGCTGGCCCCTGTCGCGCCTGCTGTTAGCGCTCGCCCGCCTGGCCTCCTCCTAGTGCCGCTCGGCCTCCTCCTAGTGCCGCCCGGCCTCCTCCTAGTGCCGCCCGGCCCCTTCCTAGCGCCGCCCGGCCTCTCCTCAGCGCTGCCCGGCCCCTCCTCGTGCCCGACCGGCCCCAGCAGCACCAGCCTGGCCCCTCCCAGCACCAGCCCGGCCCCAGAGCACCTGCCCGCCTCCCCTGCTCGGCCTGCCGTGTCCTCTCGGGCCCTGTGTCTTCTGCTTGCCTGCGCTGGGACGCCTAGCTGCTGCCCTACTGGAGAGTGCTGCCGCCGTGTCCCCGCGCCGCTGTGCTCCTGTGCCGCTGAGGAGCTGTGCTGCTGTGCCGCTGTGTCGCTGAGGAGCTGTGCCGCTGACCCTGCACGATGGCTGACTTTGTGCTCCGCCTGGACGCTGAGGGCCACGCGGTTGACTTCGCCGCCTGGCTCTCCGATCTTCGCCGCCAGCTTACAGGTCAGCGCCAGGATGGCCACTCTCTGGTTGTCCATGCTGATGGCTTGCTTCCCCGTCCCCCTGCACCTACTCCCCTCCCTGCTGACCCCTCCTCTGATGACCGTGAGGCTTTCTCTACTGCTGCGCTGGCCTGTGCGATCTGGGACTCACGCGATGCAGTAGCTCAGGTTGCTATTAGTCACGCCCTCCCTGTGTCTGAGCGCTCGCGTTTTGCTACTGTTGAAACGGCCAAAGCTTATTTAGACGCCGTTATTGCTCGCTATTCCACCCCTGCCTCCGCTTCTGCTGGCCGCTTGCTCTTTCCGATGCTGTTCCCAGACCTGGCTGCCTTCCCTACTGTCGCAGATTTTGCCACTCATTTGCGTGCCCTAGAGACTCGCTATCGCACTGCCAGCACTGCTGCCCAGCTCACTGCGCTCCCCCCTCCTTTCTGCATGACGCTCTATTTTATCGCTATGCGCCTGCCAGACCGCCTCGCTAGTGCTCGCGACCACTTTCTTAGCCAGCACCCGGGTGACCTCACCCTGACCGCCTTTGTCGACACCCTCACTGAGATCGAGACTCGCCAGCGCACTATCGCTCAGTCGAGCGGTGCGCCGCCAGTCTCTATCTTTCACGGCTGTGCCCCATCCCCGTGCACGTTCACTGACGTTTCGGCTGCGGTCGCCACGGCGACCCCTCTTACCGAGACGGCTGCTGCTGTCCACCCGCAGCAGCGCTCGCGTCGCGGTGGCCGTGGCCGCCAGGGAGGTAGGGGTGGTGACGCAGGTGGTAGTGGTCGTGGTGGTGGTGACGGTAGTCCGCCTGAGGGGACTACCACCGGTGGGCAGGAGCAGCAGTCCCAGCAGCAGCAGGACCAGCCCCAGCCGCAGCCGCCGTCCCAGCAGCACCCGCCGCAGCCGTGGGCTCGTCTCCCGCCTGGTTGGCCCGGCACCTCCGGAGGCGGTGGCCGTGGTGGCGGCCCGCGCAGCTTGGCGTCTACCAGCGGCTCCAGTGCTGTGACCTGCCAGTACCAGCTTCAGACCGGGCCTCTCCGCGGCACTCTGTGCCGCCGCCCGCACCCGACCGCCCGCTGTTTCCGCCGCCTCGACGATCTTTTTCGTCGTCGCTTTGGCCCGGCCCCGGACCTCCTTGACTGGCACAGCCTGCTCCGCCAGGGCGTGCCGATCTTTGAGTTAGACATGGATCAGATAGGTGCTGCTTTGCATGCTTTGTATGCTGACGCTTCTAGTGTTGATGGATCTTACTACCCTGTGTACTCTAGTTTAGGTGTTTCACCCTTGTGTAGCTTAGCTTCCCCTGCTGCGACAGGCGTAGGACTGCCTAGGTTGCCTAGTCTAGTCGCTGCACCGGCTCTGTCCCCGGCCCTCGCCACTGCGTCGCTGTCCTTCACTCTCGACTCTGGTGCTTCTGCCTGCTTCTTCCGCGACCGTTCCACGCTCACGCCGCTTGCTGCACCTGCTGTTGTCTCTCTCGCTGACCCCTCTGCGGGTCCGGTCGTCGCGCGCAGTTCTACGTCCCTTCCCTGTCCGGCAGTTCCCTCGGGCTCCCTTACTGGCCTCCACGTTCCCTCGTTCTCCAGGAACCTGGTTGGTGTCGGCTGTCTCCAGGACCTCGGCGTCACCACCACGTTCCCCGGGCACGAGCGGTTCGCTATCTGTTCTGAGGCTGTCTCAGGTTCCCCCCTTGCGACGTTCCCCCGGGACCCGGTGTCCGGTCTGTTTACCCTACACACCGCTTCCCCCCCGGTTGGTGCGTCCTCCCAGGTCGCTGCAGCTTGCTCGTGTCGGTCCCTCACTCACCCCTCCCTTCTCTGGCACCACCGCTTAGGTCACCCTGCTCTCCCGCGTCTGCGTCACATGTCCCAGCACGGTCTTGTCTTAGGTCTCCCCGCGTCGCTCCCTGCCCTTCCTCCCTCGACTGCGCCACCGTGCACGCCTTGCGTCGAGGGTCGGCTCCGCCGTGCTCCTCACTCCTCCTCGCTGCGTCCTGCTACTGCCCCCCTTCAGACCCTGCACTTGGACGTTTGGGGCCCTGCCCCCGTCCCCGGACCGCGCGGTGAGCGCTACTTCCTTGTGCTTGTCGACGACTACACGCGCTACACCACGGTGTTTCCCCTGGAGCGGAAGGCCGACGTGCCCGACGTTCTTCTCCCGTGGGTTGTGGCTGCGCGTCTCCACCGCGGTCTCCCCGTGTTGTGTCTCCACTCCGACCGTGGCGGCGAGTTCGCCTCTGGTCGGCTTGGACAGTTCTGTCGTGCGGAGGGCATCACCCAGTCGTACACGTTGCCGGACTCGCCACAGCAGAATGGGGTTGCTGAGCGCCACATCGGCTTGGTCATGGAGGTCGCCCGTACCTCCATGATCCATGCCGATGCCCCCCATTTTCTGTGGCCGTTCGCTGTTCGCTACGCGGCTCACCAGCTTAACCTGTGGCCACGCTCCCAGCGGCCGCAGGTTTCGCCGACCCTCCTTTGGACCGGGTCCCCCGGTGACGCGTCTGCGTTCCACGTCTGGGGCTGCCTTGCTCACGTTCGTGCCTCTGGCACGGACAAGCTCACTGCCCGCACTGTCCCCTGTGTCTTCCTCGGTTTCCCCCTGGACTCGTCTGACTGGCTTTTCTACCACCCGCCGTCTCACCGCTTCCTCCACTCTCGTGACGTCACCTTTGATGAGTCCGTCTCCTTCTACCGCCGCTTCCCTCACCGAGGTCTCCCAGTTGCCCCCCCCCTTTTCCTTGCTCCCTCTCCCCCGGTAGCCCCTGCCCCTCTCCCGCCTCGTCCTGCCCCGTCTGGTGTCTCCCACGTCACTCCCCTCCCGTCGGTTGTCCCCGTTGAGGAGTCTGCTGACTCTGGTGGTACCCCCGGTCCGTCCTTGCCGCGTCCCCCTTCCCCGGTGCCTCCGCCCCCACTGTCGCAGTCGCCGACCCCGCTGCCGCCGCCGTCGCCGTCGCCGCCGCAGCCGTCGCCGCTGTCGTCGCCGCCGCCGCCGCTGTCGCTGCCGCAGCCGTCGCCGCTGTCGCCGCCGCCGCAGCCGTTGCCGCCACTGCTGCCGTTGCTCTCGGCCCCTGGGGGTGCTGGTGTGGACGAGGGTGTTCGTCCTACGGCTTCTGGGGGTGCCGCTGGTGTTGGAGGGGGTTCTCGCTCTGGGGGTGTTGGTTCTGGGGGTGCTGCTGTTGAGTGTTCTGCCGACGGTCGTTCTGCCTCTGCTGGTCCGAGAGTTCCGGCCCAGCCGTCGTCGCCGCCGCAGCAGCCGTCGCCGCCGGTTTCCGCTCTCCGCCTGCTCGGCCTTCCCTCCCCGGACCGCGCGCCGGTGTCTCCCCCACCGCCTCCTGACCTCCCTGTCTACGGTCCTGTGTTCCCGCCGCCAGACTCGTCTCCGGCCCGTCTTCCTCCTCGTTCCCCTCCTGTGTCTCCTCCGCTGTCCCCTGACCCTACCCCTCCGTCTCACGTTTGGGCTCGCCGTCCCTCCCGTGCTCGTCCCGTCTCTCCTGTCCTGCCCACCCACCCTATGTTGCTCCGTTCCCACTCGTCTCGTCCTCCCCTCCTCCCGTCCCCTCCTCCCTCGTCCCTTGCTGTTGCACCTCCTCCGTTCTCTGACTACCTCCGTGCTGCTCGTCCCCTTGTCCCTCGGGTCCTTGCCTCTCTTGTTACCGACCCTGCTGTTCCTGTCTCGCGCCTTGACGCGCTTGTCGCTGCTGTCGCTGACTTCGCTTCTACCCGCCGCCTTGACTACGCTACCGCTCTGGTCTCTGACCCTGCCCGTCCTCTGTCCGTCGGGGGTGCTCCTGCCCTTGGCAGTGACGTCCTAGAGGACAGGCAGTACGAGCTGGCTTTCCTTTCCGAGGCTGCTCCCCATCTCTGCTCCATGCTGTTAGTCCCTGAGGGTGACCCAGACGCCTTCGACATCCCGACCCCTCGCACCTACGCTGAGGCCACCTCGGGACCTTGGGCCTCTCAGTGGATAGCTGCCATGGAGCAGGAGATGGCATCTTGGAGATCCACCGGCACTTACGTCGACGCAGTTCCCCCGCCTGGGGTGAACGTAGTCGATGGTCGGTGGCTCTTCAAGGTGAAGCGCCCCCCTGGAGAGCCGCCTGTCTTCAAGGCGCGCTACGTGGCCAGAGGTTTCAGTCAGCGCGAGGGGGTTGACTTCTTCCAGACCTTCGCCCCGACCCCGAAGATGACCACTCTTCGGGCGCTGCTACACGTAGCAGCACAGCGTGACTACGAGCTTCACTCCCTCGACTTCTCTACTGCCTTTCTTCAGGGCAGCCTACACGAGCAGGTCTACCTGCGCCGACCACAGGGCTTCACTGGTACCTTCCCTCCTGGGACCCAGTGGCTTCTCAGGCGCCCGGTCTACGGCCTGCGTCAGGCTCCCCGCGAGTGGCAGGACACGCTACGTGCCACGTTAGCAGACCTGCAGTTCTTTCCGTCCTCTGCTGACCCTTCACTGTTTGTGCGTTCCGGCCAGACTCCGTTCTACATCCTTGTCTACGTAGACGACCTGGTCTTCGCTACTCCTGACAGGGACGCACTGGCCTCTGTGAAGGCTGAGCTGCTGAAGAGACACACCTGCACTGACCTTGGAGAGCTGCGTCGCTATCTTGGCCTGCAGATCTCTAGGGACAGAGCAGCACGCACCATCACTCTGACCCAGTCACACTTGGTGCGTCAGGTCCTTCAGAGGTTCGGTCTTCAGTTCTCCTCCGCACAGCCCACACCTCTACCCGTAGACCATGGGCTCTCTGCTCCCGTTCCTGAGGAGCCAGTAGAGCCCAGTGGCCCCTACGCAGAGCTGGTGGGTTGCCTCATGTACCTGATGACTTGCACTCGCCCAGATCTCGCATACCCTCTCAGCATCCTGGCTCGCTTTGTGGCTACAGGCAGACACCGACCTCAGCACTGGTCTGCCGCTAGGAGGGTTTTGCGTTATCTTGCTAGTACATCAGGCATGGGGTTAGTGCTAGGAGGACGCAGGCCAGTGGTCCTTACTGGGCACACAGACGCTTCTTGGGCAGACGACGCTGAGACGCTCAGGTCGTCGCAGGGCTACTGTTTCAGCCTTGGTTCGGGTGCTATCTCTTGGAGATCCACTCGCTCGTCGTCTGTGGCTCAGTCTAGCTGTGAGGCTGAGATCTACGCTGGTGCCATGGCGGCACAGGAGCTCCGCTGGCTGACCTTCTTGCTCACAGACTTAGGTGAGCGGCCTAGCTCTGCCCCGGTCCTGTACGCTGACAACAGGGCCATGATACTCCTGTGTCAGGAGCCTCGGCTTGAGGGCAGAGCGAAGCATATCCAGCTGCGGTACTTCCTCCTGCGCGAGCTACAGCAGCGCCGCCAGGCCCGCGTAGTTCACTTGGCCTCAGGTGCCAACACAGCTGATATCTTTACTAAGGCGCTTGCGCCTAAAGATCATCAGCGGCACTGTGTACAGCTTGGTCTTGTTCCTATAGCTGCTCCCCTGTTAGGATCCTGATTGTGTACTCTCTATTATATATGCTTGTCAGACTGGCCTTGTGGCCTTACCTCCAGTGGCTGGACTAGTAGTGCCACCCTGGCTTGCTTCAGTTTTGGTTGTATTCTTGCTGACTGGTCTCCAGACCCCTGCCTCAGTGGTTGGACTAGTAGTGCCGCCCTGAGCTGTTTGCTTCTTGTTTAGTTTCACCCCTTGTCTAGCCTAGGGGGTGTGTCAACTTATACATATTATCTATGTAGAAGTTATAGGCTAGACTGAGGTATGCTTCTAGTGAGTACAACCAACTAGTATTTGTTCTAGGTTTCCACCTCTAGTAATCATTCGTTTCTACGTTAACAGAGTAGTGCAGCGGAAGTTGAGGTAGTTGAACCCTTGTACTAGTATATGAGAACAAGTGATTGATTAAAAGAACAAGCATACAGCAATATATAGAAAGTAGGAAAGTAAAGCAGTTGTAGAATACAGTTGAAAAAGGGCGGTTATCGAGTCGCACAGCGACTCGATTGTCGCTTCGGTTACCATCTTTGCAGCTGTAACTGTCAGTCGCAACCTCCAGTTGCGACCCTTCAAGTCCTTTCGTGTTGTTTGTCCATCCCCTCGTGTAACCTCCGTTGACTCGCGTACCCGTTACGATCTTCCTTGAGTGTGGGGTTACACTTCAGAAACGCTTAAGTCCTTGAGGTATTTCCAACACTCCCCTTCGTTTCTGGAGTGCTGACGTGTTCAGATCCGGTGACGTTTGTCTGCCCAGTCAACAGCATGCAGTAATCGAACTTTGCCTTCGCCAGTTTCTTCGTCAGGTAGTCTGCGGCCATTTCTGTCGTAGGGCAGTAACAGAGTCGAAGTCTCCCCTTCGCGATTTCATCTTTGACGAAAAAGTACCGCAGGGCAATGTGCTTGGTTCGGTTGGCGAAGCCGTCCTTGTTCGCGATTTTGATCGCAGATTGGTTGTCGCAGAGGAGTGAGAAGACGGGCAGGGTCGCAATCTTCGCTTCCTCGAGCAACTCTCGTAGGTAGAGTCCTTCCTTGGTCGCAGTACAGAGGGCGATATATTCTGCTTCAGCCGAAGATAGTGCGATTAGTTCCTGTTTGCTCGACTGCCAGGAGATAGTCCCGATAGGTTCTAGTCGGTAGATGTAGCCCGTTCTCGATCGTCGATTTTCCCTGTCCCCCGCGTGGTCGGCGTCGACGTATCTGAGTAGTTGTACGGATGGTGTTGTTACTTTGCTGTAGGTAAGTCCGGTCGTCGGCGTAGAGACGAAGTAGAGTAGTGCCCTATTTAGTTCTTCGAGATCTTCTTGTTCCGGCTGCTTCAGATGCGTCGCCAGCTGGCTTGCGCTGTAGGATAGGTCAGGTCGGCATGTTACTGCTGCGAATAGTAGGCAGCCGAGCTTCTGCCGATACTCCCGGATTTGTTTCGCGGGGAGTTTTTCGGAGGTGTCGTTGTTGTTCCCGTAGCGGTAGGGAGTCGTGACTGTGGTTGGTGTTAGTCCGAACTTCTTTGCGACAACGCATGCGTACTTTCCGGCGTATAGGTAGAACGCCGAGTTGTCTTCGACGACATTCAGACCCAGGTACTGGGTCACCGTGTCGGACACCGTGAGTGTCAAGTCCCCTTTCAGCTCCCCTTCAAACCAGGTGGCGATGCCGGTAGTGGAACCGATGTAGAGCAGGTCGTCGACGTAAACGATGAGTAGAATATACTCTCTTCCCTTCTGCAGTCGGTACATGCCTTGGTCATGCGGCAGCTGTAGGAATCCGATTCTGACGAGGCGACCGTGAAGATGCTGCTGCCAGAGCCGCGGGGCTTGCTTGATAGTAAAGGGATTTTATCAGCTGGCATACTTTTGTGGGGTCATCGATGAATCCGTGGGGCTGCTCGACGAAGATTTCGGCGTCCACAGGTGCGTACAGGAAGGCATTTGCGACGTCGATCAGGCGCAGTGGTAGTTTCTTTGTGGCCGCGACGGCGAGTAAGATGCGCAAGGAGGTGTGACGGGAGACTGGGGCGAATGTTTCTGTGTAGTCGGTTCCGTATCGTTGATCAAATCCTCGTACGACCCAGCGAGCTTTGAATCGTTCGATGGAGCCGTCCGCATTGGTCTTGATGCGGTACACCCATTTTCCCGAGAGAACGTTCTTCCCGTTGACGTTCGTTGCAGGTACCAGCTTCCATGTGTTTCGGTCTTGCAGAGCTTTCAGTTCCTTTTCCATTGCCTCCTTCCATTTCGCCTTATGTTCCCCCCCCAGAGCCTGCGACAGAGTCGTTGGCTCGCGCGGAGACGGCGGCGGCGGGTGCTGGACGGAGACCCATAAGCCGAGTATCTGCAATCCCGTGGGTGTGTGTCGAGGGGAATTTTCATTCCCGGAATAGGCTGCTTCGTCACCATCTTCTGGATCAGGTAAGAAGTTGGGGCCGATGCGTTCTGAGATATTCGTGTCGACCGGGTGAGGTGTAGCGTAACCTTGGTCAGCGAAGTGGTAGAGGGTGTCGAGGTTGTTGCTATCGAGAGGATTGTCTGCGTCGAGTGGAACAGGTACGTAACAGAAAGGGAGTGGTCCGGCAGCTTCCGAGGCTCCAGGTATGTCTTCTTCTGCTGCGTCAGCCTCGGCAGCA
The DNA here is from genome assembly GCA_027943415.1 of Closterium sp. NIES-67. Taxonomy (NCBI): domain Eukaryota; kingdom Viridiplantae; phylum Streptophyta; class Zygnematophyceae; order Desmidiales; family Closteriaceae; genus Closterium; species Closterium sp. NIES-67. The sequence continues at coordinate 299,763 of BQMB01000898.1, read as the reverse complement.
CGGTCGGCGAAGGAACGAAGGCCCGCGAGGCCGTCGGTGGGGTCGTGTGTGTTGGCAATGCTGTCCAGGTAATGCTGCAGCGTCAGTCGCTCGTAGAAGATAACATCACGTGATGCCAAAGCCTCAACCCGTCGCATGCACTCGCCATGCCAGAATCGCACAGGGAAACACTAACAAGCATTTCTTGTCACAAATACAGCTTTGGCACGTCGCGAGTTTCGTCGCGCGACGATCATGTTGGCGGGATCCAATCAGCTTTGAGATCAAACTTCATTTTTTCCAACCCGCATCACTCTGGAACAGTAATTTGTCAGCCGAGGTTTCCAAGAGAAGTCACTAGGGTGAGTCCTCTTTCAAGTTGGGCCAGCCTTCACTATTTTACCTTCTCGCTTTAAGAGCGTTTTCTTATGAACCCCTTCCCATCCTACCTCTTCCCAGACTCATGCGCTACAGTGTCGCAAAATTTGACGCGAAGTTGTTCACTACGGTTCCGCGTGGTGTGACGCGAAGGGTTGGTTTGTCGAAATTCAGGGCGTGTTCTGACATCTTTTTTCTTGCGTCCTCTTTCCTGGCATACGCGTATATGTACAGCGCAATTTCGACATGATGTTTTTCTATTGTGGATCCTAAATCTCAGAACGCGAATCTGAAACGGGGTTCTGCGAGCACGCTCTCAGGCGAGCGGCGAATCTGGGAAGAAGGCTAGCCTTGGACGAGGTCCGTAGGAACATGCTCTAAGTACGAATTTATCACAACAGTTACAGCTACGCGATACTCCTGAAATGCCTTTTATCATTTCCAACAGAGGGTACAGCATAAATATAGGAACCATGTCCTACATGTGCCTCATCATTCATTCTTTCTGTTTGACAGCAACGGTCTATTTTCCCTTTGAATCCAAAAAATAATTTATCCATACGTACCAATGCTTTTCATCAATGGACAAACCTGGAGCTTCAATTGTTGTGATATAATTGATACTTAGCATTTCAGTAAGTCGATTAGGTGTAGATAGTGTCGAATCCTACTGTAGAACATAAGTCCGTAGGATGACGTTAGCAGATAGCACTCGTCATAGGACAGTCGTTTCAGTCACGCGAACAGTCGCACCTCTTCATTATCATTGAGGGCGCATAGTGCGATAGTGACGAACAGGTACATTAGCGAATAGGTACTTTCCTAGAGCTATAAATCTTTGTTGTGTCCTTTTAATTATTAACCTTGAGATTTCAACTTTGAGAACTTTGAGACTTAACTTCTACAGAAACATATACTCAGGTTCATTCTTACAAGACTTCCGCTGTCTTACTAGTCTACCGTTCCAGTAAAGATCCTGGACCAACACTTGAGGATTTTTCAAGTGTTCGTGTTTACAGCTTTATACTTAGTCTTCTACAACATTGGACAAGTTATTTCATGGTATGAGAGCTATCTGGAATTAAGACTACTGTCAACAATGACTGGTTCATCACCAGCACTGTCTGCCGGATCAACTTCCGGAACTACTGGAGTACATGTCTCCACGACCGCCACTGGTCTCTCAGCCTCTGGGCCGTTTCCACCAGCCTATGCTCATAGCGGTATGCAACAGCAGAATCCGCCTTCTGCTAACACTCCAGGTGTTTGTTCGACTGCACCTGCAGCACAACAACAACAATCACAGACAACAGCACAGCAACAAGCGTCAGTACAGCCACCAGTTTCAACGCAATCAATATCGTCAGCGTTCAGTGGAATGAGCCTTGACGGCTCAAGTTATATGCGTGGAGTCACAGCTCCAAGTACTGGTTGGTTCACTTTCTCACCTTCTGTACAGCAGCCGCAGTTGTAGCAGTTTCAGCATCCTTTCTACATTTTCGGTCGTTCCCCTGCTCAGCAACAGCAACAACAGCAGCATGATCAACAGCCACAGCAATTACAGCAACAACAGCAACAGCAACAACAGCAACAGCAACAACAGCAACAACATCAACAGCTGGGTATTCTTTTTCAGCCTCCAAATTTACTTAACAGCACACAGATAAAAACCACTATACCTTTTAACGGAGTCGACTTCTACTCCTGGAGATTTGAGTTTGAGCTTCTAGCACAGTCCGCTGGGCTATGGCTGTTCTTTACCGGTGAGTTCACGTATCCTGTTGTGGGAACACAACTAGAGCAGCAGAGTTTCTTGCACGCCTCTCTCGGGGCTTATACAGTTCTTGTTCGGAACCTGTCGCCGAAGGAGCAGCTCGGCGTCCGATCATTTCACTCAAGCTTTACACCAGCCGAAATTGCTTGGAACCATCTGAAGGGGGTATACATGGCAAAAGATACAATAACAGTGAGTAAAATACTTTCGCAGCTGACAAGTGTGCAGATGATGACAAACGAAAACGTCATGGACTACGTTAATCGCGTCCGTACACTACGAGATCAACTGGAGAAGAGTGGAGGATACTTCCCTCGTGAGATGTATCTCATGGTACTTCTTGCTGGTCTTGGACCCGAATGGCGACAGACACGCGCCTTCCTGCGAATGAACCCAAACCTTTCGGAAGCCGAAATCTCCTCATATCTTCAAGCAGAGCAGCAAGATCTTGACCTGTAGTCGCAACGCAATCAAAAGAAAGGGGTTCATTTAAGTTTTTACTCCAATCCAGAACCACAGCATCGACATCCTCCAAAATATCCATTCTGCCATTTTTGTAAGAAACGAGGACATACTTACCAAAACTGTCGCAGCCGTCATCAAAATTGTCGCAGCACTTATAGCCTTATCATCGCTCGCAGCAGTTACTGAAGCCACATCAGCCCACGCAGCAGTCAACGACCCAAACGCAGCAGATGCTGAAAACGCCGCAGAATCCGTCTCCGTCACAGCATCGTCCTCCGGTCTTTGCATCTGCAACATCAAGGAAAGGAGTTTTTGGATGTGTTACCACAGTTGATGTTTCCGAAGCAGATTTCGAGACACGACTTGAAGAAACCACAAGTGCGGAAGGCATTCCCTTACCTCAAGTTTACGCTAACCTTGCTCAAATAATTTCAGGTCCGAATACTTGGTATCTCGACAACTGCTGCGGTTGGCACATGTGCTCTGCAGAAACAAGCTTCATTACGAACCAGCATCTACTTCGTCGTCCGATACCTGTCACAGTCGCAAATGGACAAACTATTATGGCACGTTCTGTTGGGAGTGTAATGCTCGAATCTATCGACACGGGATATTCACTACACGTTACCAATGTTCTTATCGTCGCTGGGCTTGGCTTCAACCTTCTCTTCACGGCTCAGCTCCTGGCACACAAATACGCACGCAGGGCAATTGTGAAACGATGGATCAGGAGTTCTGGCACAGTTCAACGAATACTTACCTTGGTCGTGCTGCCACTCAACATGGCGTGTCCGTTCTTCAGTTCGCAGCCCAAGGAACTTCTGGAGATTATGAACGCGTCCTTGCCCTTGGTCCCTGGGATCACCCAGAAGAAACAGATTATCAGCACGTGGATATTGACTTTCGAGCAACTACTGTACCAACAGCTTCTCAAACTGCAGCCGCCGTACTTACAGCTTTGGATACCTGGGAGTTCAATACGGCCGATGAAAGCGCCACCGCGTGGCGAACGTTTTATAATACCGGCGCGGCTCTTCACGGAACTCCAGCTCCACTTTGGGGGGAAATTAGTGGCCTAGCAGCTGATGAACCTGACATCGTTGAAGAAGCCGAAAAGAAAGCAGTCGCCGAGCAGCCGTCTCCAACAGCAGCTGTCACCGAAACACCTGCCACAACATCAACCGAAGCAGCATCAGAAGTTGCCATCGCAACTGCAGCAGTACCTTCAAATGTTCCGTTACCACTTACACGTTTTGTTGAAGGAGAAGTTGACAGGTCACCAGCGCTTTCTCCTTTTATCATTTCTTCTTTCTATACTAACGCCGATTTCTACCTGCGATCATCAGGACACAAAGCCACAGAAGATATCTGGCATTAGCGGTAAGGACATCCATCACAAGGGATACATAATCATTCAATCTGAGCAGCAGTTCTTGATAAGAATAGTCTTCTCTTACCTGACGGCACGGAGATGAAGCCGCAGTCTCGTCCCACGGTTTGCACCACGTGCCCGGTCGCCAATCTTACCCACGATCCGTTTCCAAGTCACTTTCCTGGCTCCACACGTTATAAGCTGATGCAGAAAGTTTACAGCGACATACTAAACTTACCTGAAGCAGGACCTAAAGACGAGCAATACGTGATAACATTCATCGAAGCCTCTACATGCTACGTCTGGACAGCAAACCTTCCCGCTCGTTATCTAGCTCACTCTGCCTTCGTCGCATGGCTCGCCGTCGCTGAACGAGAGTCAGGCGTGAAACTGCAAGAATTTTAGAGTGATGGTGCAGGGGAGTACACCAGCAACACTTTCACCGAATACCTTCAGACACTCGGCATCAAACGGAAGCAGTGACTGCCGCATGCACACCAACAAATGGGGGTAGCAGAACGGATGAGCCGGACACTGTAGGAGAAGATGCGTGCGCTGCTGACGCAGGCAGCTCTTCCTCCTTGTTTTTGGCCGTATGCGATGGACCACGCCGTGCTGTTACACAACCTTCTTTCTTCAACATCCCTGCCCGAGTTCTCTTCTCCACACCTGCAGTGGACAAGAATAGTGGCAAGTACCAAACTTTTACGAGTTTTCGGGTGTGTTGTGCAGTTTCGTCCTCCCCCTGCAGCACTCGGGAAGTTTTCCGAACGAGCAAAATGGGGGGTACATCTCGGCATCGAAAAACAGTATCACGCCTGGAAGATTTTGGATCGTCGCTCCAACCAAATCGTCCCGTTACGTGATTACCTCTTCTATGAAAGACTCACCTTGCCCGTTTTTCGTGCCCACCAGGCAGCAGCTGCCAACCCCGCTAGGCTGTTCGAAGGCTCGCGTGCATTTGCAACTGACGAAGCCGAAGCTGATGTACAGGACGAAGCAGTTTCTGAAGCATCCGAAGCTGCTGCAACTGACATTCCCGAACCTGTAACCTCGACTGGCATACCAGAGTTTATTCCTCTTGCAGATGTTGACCAAGATGACGTTCGCGAAGTCCACCTCAGTTACGAACGCGATCGTCAACAGCAGCCAATGCCCGCCGTCTCCGACGAAGCAGTTCGTGTTACACTTGACGAAATTGGGGGGGAAGAAGGACGAGAAGAAAATTTCGCAGGTGCAAATGAAGAACGTCCGCGTTTTACAGAAACTGGCTTACAGATACTTGGATTTGCAGTCGCAGTACAGTACAACGACAGTAAGATACCTAAACCGAAAATCGTTCGACAAGCTCTTACGAGTCCTCACCGAGAAATATGGCGCGAAGCCATGGACAAGGAGCTCGCAGCTCTTAAGAATCGTGGCACATGGGATTTAGTACCGACTTCAGAAGTAAAAGGGAAGAAGATACTTACCGGAAAATGGGTCTTCCGCGTCAAGACTAATGCAGATGGGTCGTTTGAGAAATTCAAGGCGCGATGGGTCGTCCGCGGGTTCGAGCAGACTTACGGCATCGACTACGAACTGACTTTTGCTCCTGTCGGTCAACATACAAGCGTTCGGATTCTTCTCTGTGTCGCCGCCTGCCGTAATCTACGACTTCGACAAATCGACGTATCAAATGCGTTTCTCTACGCGCCCGTCGACGCACTCATCGTGGTAGAGTACCCGCATTCCTATACTACTAACCCCCCGAGCGTATGTCGTCTCCGAAAATCGCTGTACGGCATTAAACAGGCACCACGGCTCTGGCAGCAGTATCTCCACTCACAGCTGATCACTGCCGGATTTCGTCAGTTACCGCATGACCAGGGAATATATCTTCTGACCGACGGCAGTAACTATATTTTACTCGTCGCCTACGTCGACGACATTCTCTACGTCAGCACTACTGATTCGCTCGCCGATATCTTCATACTGAAACTACAGAAAAATCTACAGCTTACCGTCACCGAAACAGTTTCACAGTTTAATTGTATCCTATATCCTATATCCTATATATAATTGTATCCTGTATCCTATATCCTATATCCTATATATAATTGTGTTAAATTATATCCTATAGATAATTGTAAGCTTGGTAGGTATTACTAAACTTACTGTAGAGGGTACAACTGTCAAACATATTGTTGTATGTTGTTATAGACCATACAGGGTTGTGCCTTAGGGAGTACAACCCATTAGGTTATATTCCCTTGTATGTCATTGTTCTAGCCATTCTTTCACTTCAACATGGTATCATGAGTAGGTTAGGTCCCCCCCGCCCACTAGCGCTTCCGCTCTAGATCCTAGCCGCCCTGTTCCCCTCCTGCACGTGCTGGCCCGTCTCCTAGCCAGCCCCGTTGCCTAGCCGGCCCCGCCTCCTAGCTGGCCACGCCGCCCAATCGTCCCCGTCGCCTAGCCGGCCTCGTCGTCCGACCGGCCTCGTTGCCTAGCTGGCCCCGTAGCCCAACCGGGCCCGCCTCCTAGCCGACCCCGCCTCCTAGCCGACCCCACCTCCTAGCCGGCCCCGTCGCCTCGCCGGCCTCGTCGCACAGCCGGCCTCGCCTCCTAGCAGACCCCGCCTCCCAGCCGGCCCCGACGCCTCGCCTGCCTCGTCGCCCAGCCGGCCCTGTCTCCTAGCCGGCCCCGCCTCCTAGTCGACCCCGTCACCTAGCAGGCCCCGTCGCCCGACCGGCCCCGTCCCCTTGCTGGACCCGTCGTCTAGCCGCCCCGTAGCCCAGCAGGCCCCGTCACCTCCACGCCTAGCCGGCCCCGTCACCTCCACGCCTAGCCGGCCCCGTCGCCTCGCCGCTCGCGGCCCCGTCTCCTAGATGCCTCGCCGCCGTCGTCGGCCCTCTGCACCGCACTGCACCGCCCGGAACCGCACTGCACCGCACTGCACCGCTCTACACCGCACTACACCGCACTACACCGCAGTGCAACGCCCTGCACCGCACTGCACCGCGCTGCACCGCACCCTACCGTACTGCACCTCCCTCTACCGCACTGTACAGCACTACACCGCACATCACTGCTTTCCGCCGCACCCTACTGCCCAGTATCGCCTTTCTGCTGCTGCAGCGCCCATGATGGCGGACTCGGTCCTACGTTTTGATGCGGAGGGGCAGCCGATTGAGTCGTGGATTGTCGACCTCCGCCGACACCTGACTGGTCATCGGCAGGACGGCCTTTCCCTGGCCGTCCACATCGACGGTACGATCCCCTGCCCGGACCCCCCTGCTGCTCTACCCGCTGACCCCACGTCTGCTGACCATGAGTCCGCTGCCGTTGCTGCCCTTGCCCGTGTTGTCTGGGTGTCGCCTGACGCTGTCGCACAGCTTGCGATTAGTCATGCCCTCCCCCTGTCCGAGCGCCCCCGCTTTAGGTCGGTCAGGACTGTGCAGGAGTTCCTAGAGGCTGTTGTTGCGCGCTATTCCACCCCGCCCTCTGCCTCCGTAGGTCGTCTAATCTTGCCCATGCTCTTTCCTGACCTCGGGTCTTTCCCTACTGTCGCTGACCTAGCCGCCCACCTGCGCACGCTAGACACGACCTGGCGCGGTGCCTGCACTAAGGCCCAGCTTCGTGTGTTTCAGCCCCCCATCTGCTCTACCCTCTACCTGCTTGCCACCCGCCTCCCTGACCGCCTTGCCACCACCCGCGATCACTTCCTTAGTCTCCACCCTGCTGACCTCACCCTCACTGACTTTGTTGACACCCTGTCTGTCGTAGAGACTTGTCAGCGCTCTATCGCCCAGTCTAGCGGTACCATGCCGGTCTCTATCTTTCAAGGCTGTGCCTCTGCTCAGTGCGCTTACTCCGACGGTTCTGCTGCGGTTGCTTAGACAGCTCCGGCGGAGAAGGCAGATGACGCAGTGCAGTTTCGTCCGGGTAAGGGTCGCCGCCCCAAGGCTGGGCGCGGCGGAGGTAGCGGAGGAGGGGGTGGTGCCGGTGGTGGAGGTGGCTCGCTTGCTGGTAGTACTGATGAAGGGGATGGGGCTGGTGCCTCGGAGCAGCAGTCCCAATAGCAGCAGCAGCAACAGCAGGCGCTGTTGCTAGATCATCAGCAGTAGCAGCCGACGCAGCAACAGCAGCAGCAGCGGCGGGCCGGCCGTCTTCCCCCCTGGTGGCCAGGAGCCGGCAGTGACGGTGGTCGCAGTGGTCGTGCGCAAGGCATGCTGTCGGGTGGTGGTCAGAGTGACGGGCGCTGCCAGTACCAGCTTCAGATCGGTCCTCGCCGCAGCCTCGTGTGCGGTAAGATCGGCCATTCCCCCACTCGTTGCTTCCGTTGCCTAGACGACCTGTTTCGTCTCCACTTCGACCCGTCGCCTGACCTCCCCGACTAGCATAGTCTACTCCGTCATGGTGTTAGGATCTTTGATATGGACATGGATAAGATTAACTCTGCTTTGTATGTGCTGTATGTCTATAACTCTAGTGTGACTGGTTCCTATTACCATGTGTTGCCTAGTGTAGGTGTGCCTAGTGTACCTAGTTCACGCTCCCCTGCTGCGTCAGGCGTAAGATCCCCTGCCTTGTTTAGCCTTGGGTCCTCCCTCGCTCCTGCGACCTCTGTTGCCGCTGCCATGCTCTCCTTCACCCTGGACTCCGGCGCTTCCCGGTGTTTCTTTCGCGACTCCACTACATTTCCGCCGCTTGCCGCTCCCGCTGTAGTTGCCCCTGCAGACCCTTCCTTCGGTCATGTAGTTGCCCGTAGCTCCACTACTCTCCCCTGTCCAGCGATTCCCTCGGGCTCCTTTTCAGGCCTACACATCCTCTCGTTCTCTAGGAACCTAGTTGGTGTCAGCTGCCTCCAGGACCTTGGCGTCACCACTATGCTCCCTGGACACGAGCGGTACCCTGTCTGTACTGAGGCCTCCACTGGTGCCCCCCTCACCACGTTCCCTCGGGACCCGATGTCTGGCCTGTTCACGCTGGATACCGAGTCCCCCCCCGTAGGGACGCCTCCCCAAGTAGCGGCGTCTTCCCAGGTTGCTGCAGCGTGCTCGTGTCGGTCGGTTACTCACCCATCGCTTCTGTGGCACTACCATCTCGGTCACCCCGCTCTCACCCATCTCCATCACATGTCCCAGCACCGTCTTGTCCTAGGTCTCCCAGAGTCGTTCCCTGTGCTCCCCTCCTCACCCGCGCCTCTGTGCACGCCCTGTATGAAGGGCTGGCTCCACCGTGCCCCTCACTCCTCCTGATTCCCCCCCACCTCCGCACCACTGCAGACCCTGCACATGGATGTCTGGGGCCCCGCCCCCGTCCATGGGCCGTGTCGCGAGCGTTACTTCCTAGTGCTTGTCGACGACTACGCACGCTACTCCACTGTGTTTCCCTGGATCGGAAGGCCGACGTGCCTGACGTTCTTCTCCCGTGGCTTGTCTCTGCGCGTGTTCACCGAGGTCTCCCTGTGTTGCGTCTTCACTCCGACCGTGGTGGTGAGTTTGCCTCTGGCTGCCTAGGTCGCTTCTATTGTGTGGAGGGCATCACAAAGACATTCACCCCGCCGGACTCCTCGCAACAGAATGGGGTTGCTGAGCGATGCATCGGTTTGGTCATGGAGGTGGCTCGTACCTCAATGATCCATGCCAGTGCACCGCATTTTCTGTGGCCGCCTTTTGCTACGCCGCTCACCAGCTTTACCTGTGGCCGCACCCTCAGCAGCCGCAGGCTTCGCCGACCCTCCTCTGGACCGGGTCCCCTGGTGACGCGTCTACGTTCCATGTCTGGGGCTGCATCACTCACGTTTGTGCCTCTGGCAAGGACAAGCTCACTGCCCGCACCGTCCCCTGTGTCTTTCTCGGTTTCCCCCTTGACTCGTCTGACTGGCAGTTCTACCACCCGCCTTCTCACCATTTCTTTCATTCTCATGACATCACTTTGACGAGTCCGTCTCCTTCTACCACCGCTTTTCCCACCGTGGTCCCTTGGTCACTCCCCCCCATTTCTTGGTTCCCCCCCCTCCCCTGTAGCCGCCATTGCTGTCACAGCCACAGCCGCCTCCGTCGCTGCCGCCGCAGCCGCAGCCGCAGCCGCCGTCGTCACCGCCGCTGGGGTTCGTGCGTTCCGGGGGTGCTGGGGAGCGGGCTGGAGCTAGTTCTGGAGCGGGCTCTGGGGGTGCTTGCGTGGGGCTTCTCGGAGGGAGCCGTGTTGTCGCTAGAGGTTCTGGTGCTGGAGTCGGGCAGCAGTCGCCGCCGGTGTCCGCTCTTCGCCTCCTCGGTCTTCATTCCCCAGACCACCTGCCGGTGCCTTCCTCGTCTCTGTCGCCTCCCCCTCTGCCGGTCCACGGCCCCGTGTTTCCTCCCCCGGACTCCTCTCCGTCTCGTTTCTCCTCCTGTGTCTCCTCCCCTCTCTCCTGACCCAACTCCTCCATCTCATGTCTGGTCTCGTCGTTCGTCTCGTGCTCGTCCTACCTCCCCTGTTCCGCATTCTCACCCTATGTTGATTTTCTCCCACGCATCTTGTGCTCCTCCTCTCCTCCCGTCTCCTCCCCGGTCGTCACTTGCTGTGGCCCCGCCTCCATTCTCTAGCTTTCTCCGTGCTATGATTTCGCTTATTCCTCGTGTCCTTGCCTCTCTCGTTACCGACCCGTCCATTCCTGTCTCGAGTCTGTCGGCTCTTGTTGCTGCTGTCACAGACTTCGCCGCTACCCGCCGTCTGGACTACGCTGCCGCTCTGGTCTCTAGCCCTGCCTTCCCTCCGGCCATTGGGGGTGTGGCTACTCTTGGCAATGACGTCTTAGAGGACAGGCAGTTCGAGCTCGCTTCCTAGTCTGAGGCCGCTCCCCATCTCTGTTCCATGCTACTAGTCCCTGAGGGTGACCCAGACGCCCTTGACATCCCAACCCCTCGCACCTACGCTGAGGCCACCTCGGGACCCTGGGCCTCTCAGTGGATAGCTGCCATGGATGCAGAGATGGCATCTTCGAGATCCACCGGTACCTTTGTCGACGCGGTTCCCCCACCTGGGGTGAACGTAGTTGATGGCCGGTGGCTCTTCAAGATGAAGCGCTCTCCTGGAGAGCCGCCTGTCTTCAAGGCGTGCTACGTTGCTTGAGGTTTCAGTCAGCGTGAGGGGGTGGACTTCTTTCAGACCTTCGCCACGACCCCGAAGATGACCACTCTTCGGGCACTACTATATGTAGCAGCACAGCATGAGTACAAGCTGCACTCCCTCGACTTCTCTACAGCTTTTCTCCAGGGCACTCTACACAAGCAGGTCTCCCTGCACCGCCCCCAGGGCTTCTCCGGTACCTTTCCTCCTGGCACCGAGTGGCTCCTCCAGCGCCCCGTCTACGGCTTGCGACAGGCGCCCCGTGAGTGGCACGATACGCTGCGTGCTACACTTGCTGACTTGCAGTTCTTCTCTTCGTCTGCAGACCCCTTGCTCTTCGTCCGCTCCGGCCAGACCCTGTTCTACATCCCTGTCTACGTAGACGACCTGGTCTTAGCTACTGCAGACAAAGACCCGTTGGCCTTCGTGAAAGCCGAGCTGCTGAGGAGACACACCTGTACTGACCTAGAAGAGCTGTGCTGCTACCTTGGCTTGCAGATCTCCAGGGACAGAGCAGCGCGCACCATCACTCTCTCACAGTCACACTTGGTGCGCCAGGTCCTTCAGAGGTTCAGCCTTCAGTTCTCTTCCGCACAGCCCACCCCTCTGTTAGTAGACCACAAACTCTCTGCTCCAGTCCCGGAGGAGGCTATAGAGCCTAGTGGTCCCTACGCAGAGCTGGTGGGTTGCCTCATGTACCTGATGACTTGCACTCGCCCAGATCTCGCATACCCTCTCAGCATCTTGGCTCGCTTTGTGGCCTTTGGCAGACACCGACCACAGTAGTGGCCGACAGCTAAGAGGGTTTTGCGTTATCTAGCAAGTACATCGGGCATGGGGCTATTGCTAGGAGGACGTAGACCAGTGGTCCTTACCGGGCACACAGACGCTTCTTAGGCAGACGACGCCGAGACTCTCAAGTATTACAGGGCTAATGTTTTAGCCTTGGTGCAGGTGCCATCTCGTGGAAGTCCACCCGCTCCTCGTCTGTTTCCCAGTCTAGCTGTGAGGCTGCGATCTACGCTGTGCCATGGCAGCACAGGAGCTCCGCTGGCTGACCTTCTTGCTCACCGACCTAGGTGAGCGGCCTAGCTCTACCCCGGTTCTGTACGTTGACAACAGGGCCATGATCCTCCTGTGTCAGGAGCCATGACTTGAGGGCAGAGCGAAGCACATCCAGCTGCAGTACTTCCTCCTGCGCGAGCTGCAGCAGCGTCGCCAGGCCCGCGTAGTACACTTGGCCTCCGGTGCCAAAACAGCTGATATCTTTACAAAGGCGCTTGCGCCTAAAGGTCATCAGCGACACTGTGTACAGCTAGGTCTCGTTCCTGTAGCCTCTCACTTGCTAGGACCTTGATTGTGTACAAACCTTTATATACATTACCCTGACTAGCCTTGTGGCCCCTTCCCAATGGGTGGACTAGTAGTGCCGCCCTGATCTTGCTCTTGCCTTGTTTGTACTCGTTTGACTGGTCTTTAGACCCCTGCCTTAGAGGTTGGACTAGTAATGCCACCCTGAGCTGCTTCTCTCTCACCAGGCATTGCCCCTATCCAGTCTGGGGGGTGTGTGAAGCATATCTTTGTATGTTGTTATAGACCTTACAGGGTTGTGCCATAGGGAGTACAACAGGGTTTCAGATATCAGACGAAATTTCCTCTGATGGTCTGAAAATCAGACCTGTTTTTTTCCATTCATCTGATTTTTGGACGAGGTGAATTATTTCGTCTGATCGTCCATCCTAGTCATAATTTTCCATCTGAAATCACAGACTTGGTGTAGTTTTTCGTCTGAAATCTCAGATAGCGCGTACAATTTCGTCTGGTACTGACAAAGTCGCCCAATGGCCCATTGCGCCAATGGGGCACTTTGTCACAGCCTCACCCTCCGCCCTCCAGTTCTTGGTCGGTGGGCAGGTACATCGTTTTCCACTCGCACCGCGACTGCGAGCGCTTGCATTCGAATTTGATTCGGCAGCAAACCTGACTCAGGTTGTTGCCAAGCTTTTGACCGCTAGTGTATTACGCGCAGGGCTGCCAGCCTCTGTGCATCTTCATGCTGGCAGCAATGTGACAGCACACAGTGGAGTAGCCAGGAAAGCAACCCATCGCGTGCCAACAAGGCGTGCGTTTTGTAATGGAGCTGCAACCTTGCCATGCTGCAGCTCGACGAGGCGCCTCTCTGTTAAGTCACTGCATCTGCTCCACCTCTTTCTTCCAGGCCACGCAACATGATGAGCATGGCTCTATTGCTCGGCTCCCACGCTGCCTAGATGCCCTCTGCAACTCATTGTCAAGGCTTCGATGGCTTCCAAGACTGCACCATCGAGCGTCTCTCCAGTTAGGCAGTCAGCAGTAGTTGCAGAGCCCCCTGGCTTAGTCCCCCTAATTATAAGTGGCCTAGATCTACTCACTGGCGCACTGAATCGCGCTGTAATCGATGATCCCCCTTTGACCGTACCTGAGGCTCCTCTGTCACCTCTCCCACCGATCGACGGTGAGCCGTGGGTTTTCTTTGACAAAGAAAGCACCACGTGCGACGCTTTGATCCCTCCAATCCCATCACCAAAACCTGGCAGCTCGTCCGTGCGTGCAGCCTCACCTCCCCGTGTGATGTGCGAAGTATTGACAACGCAAGCTGACCTTCGGGCGCCCTTCATCGGTGCAATCTCCACCCTCAGTCAACCTGCAAGCCCGATCCTCCAAAGAAGCTTCAGTCGACCCTGCAGATGACGACGGACCCTTTCCGCTCACCGTTCCTGAGCTCTAGTTGAAAGCAAAGGAGCAGTGGCAACGACACTTCCCATGGCTGCTGATTTCTGAGACCTCGGAGGGACGACTCTGCATGAAGTGCAGTGTCTGTATTGCGTATGGCGATGACCCTAACTACCAGTACAGGCACAATGGTGAAGGAGGGATAGACATTCAAAAACAAACGATGCGCAAGCACCATCACAGCCAGACGCACAAGGCGGCGATGGCACGGAAGGAGCAGAAAGATGGCAAGAACGCGAAGCAGAAAAGCGTCGTCGACTACGAGAACGGCGACGACGAGGCCAAGCGTCTGAAACGTCTCATGGCTATTGTCATCTTCCTCTGCAAATCTGACGCCCCCGTTCTTCTGTTCGTGTCACTTGTCCAGTTCATGGCACAGAAGGGTACACCTGACCTGCCAGTGAAGGACAACAGGACGTATCAGAGCGAGTGAGTATTGCTTATGTTGCTTTACTTTTTAAGTCTTGGCGATTCTTTAACATATCCTTGACTTCGAATTTTCGAAAACTCTCCTAGCAGGTACGGCTTCAATCAAGTGGTGGAGAACATCGTCTCCTACCTTCGCACCAAACAGATGACTCACATCAGGGCCTCTCCATTCCTCGGCATCCAGCTCGATGAGTCAACCGATCGTCGTCGTGGTAAACATATGACTGTTTACCTGACATTCCTCCGCGGAACTGCGGTGGTGACCGAATTCTTCGGGCACCTCACTGTTGAGAAGTGCGACGCAGCTTCTCTTCAAGCTGTTCTACTCACTCACTTGGAGTCTCAAGGAGTTGACCTGAACAAGATATGTGGCATCAGCACTGATGAGGCCAGTGTGATGATGGGAGCGCAAGCCGGTCTCGTGGCTAGGCTATGTACTCGGATTCCGCACCTTGTCTCATATCACTGCATCGCTCATAGGTAAATATGACCTTCCACCGATCTCCTTTGCTTCTTTGATTTGCACAATACATACAGCTAAATGGGTTGTTTCAATAATGTGCAGGGAGGCCTTAGCGGCAAAGGACACTGCTTACGACTTTCCCGACCTTGGCATCATCGACAGAGTCATGCGCTCCCTGGCCGAAGTTCTTGGTCGTTCCATCGTCGTCCACAGTCGCTTCAAGGAGCTGCAGGAAGTCGTCATCAAAACCAACTTGGAAATGCAAGGCATCCATCAGATTCTTTGGCTCAGTCGCAGTGAGGCTATCCAGCGCCTAGTGGAAGTATTCCCTGCCGCCATCCTGTTGCTGTACGAGTATGATAGGCGCATGTACAACGTTGTCATCTCGTTAAAGTTCCAGTTCTTGCTCTACTTCTTGGCGGATGTGCTGAAGGAACTCAACGCGCTCAACCTCAAGTTCCAACGTCGCCAGGTGAGGCTGCCAATTGATCGTCGAAGTTATAGTAGACTATATATTCATGCATAAACGTGTCTCCTACTTTGTGTTATGCTTGGCAGGTCGACGTCACCCAGGTGCTTAGAATGGTCGACAACACAGTCATGTCCCTGCGCGCCCGCTACGTCAACTACGGTTCCCAGTTCGGCCCTGGCGATGGGGACTTTGCGGATTTCTTGAAGCTCTATGCGGGTGGGGAGGATGTGACGATAGAGGGGATTGATGCAAATGGGACCCCGACAGTGCACACCTACGAGCTACTCATGCGGCCGCTGGAGGGGCAGAGGAGCAAGGGGGATCTCAAATCACTGAAGCAATTACCAACGGATGTGGTCAACCGCATCATCGACCACCTTCAAGAGTGCCTCACCGACTTGTCGAAGTTGAACGGGACAAGGCTCTTCAAGCAAACAATGTACCTGAGGTCAACGGTTAGGCGCCAACGAAAGTTCCTCGAGTGGCTGCAGTCTCTGCGCGTCCTCTACAAGCGTGACGCGTCGGCGCCTGACACTCTGCCCGGTGAGTTTTGGCGGTGTTGATGTGTCTGTTTACCATTTTCACTCTTTTATCCGTTTGTGGTGGATGGTACTAATAAACCATGTAATTTTGCGTGTATTCCACCCCCGTCAGGTGTCTACTGGGGTAAGGCGAAGGCAGAGCTTGTTAGCTTCACGACAATCATGTCGATGCACAACGACGAGCTGGGCTTCCATGAAGCACTCAAGAACATGCTCTCCACGCCGGACTGGATGACCGCCTACCCCAACCTAGTGCTCATCTGGATCGCATGCGCCGTCCTTCCGCTCAGCACAGTGGAGTGCGAGCGCGGGTTCAGTCGCCAGAACGTCATAAAGAGCTAGCAGCGCGGCAACCTCTGCGACACGAAGCTAGGACATCTGATGACAGTCTCGTTGCTGGATTACCCAATCGACTGGGAGGAGATGGTGTCGATCTGGCGCTGTGCGAAGAAGAGGCGGCCTGTCAATGAAGTAGTGATGGAGCAGAGCGAGAGGAAGGCAAAACGGCCGAAGAAGTTGGCAGCACTGAGAGCAGCCAATACAGTAGCTAAGGCAGCAGCAGAAGCAGTCAGGCAGGCAGAAGCTCTAGCCACAGCAGAAGCAGCTCGGGTCTTTGAAGAGGATGGTGCGTCTGGCCCTATTTGGAGGAGGAGAAGCAAGGGTAAGAAGATCCAGGTCTCAGAGCCCGAGAGCGATGAAGATATTGAGGAGGCAGGCAGTTCTGACTCAGAGTAGAATGGCGGCATGGCATGGCACCTCATCGAGCGTCTAGTGTAGCTACTACTACCTCTAATTTCTCATGTAGTGTAAGGTGCAGCACCAGTAGCACCAGCACCAGGCCCCCAAATTGGTTTTGGGCTTGTCTGATTCATCAGACTTGTCTGCCATCTCTTGGTATGGCCTTCAGAGTCGCCCCCTAAAAAAAGTCTGAAAAATCAGAGTAACAATCATTTATTTGTCTGATTAATCAGAGTTACCATTGTTTTTAACTCTGATTTCAAAGTGAGTGTTTTGCACGTTACTTTTCCATTCCCTTCCCAACCGCTGCCCTCATAATTCTTGCTTGAGGGGCTTTCTCTCGCGTGCGCTCCCTACCGTATCTGTGTTCTGGCGGCGGCGCGGAATTTCGCGGCACCCTAGGCCCGGCCCCGCGCTGGTGCGGGTTTGGTTGATCAGTGTTGAAAGTACATCGAGGCTCATGGCAAAGCTGTGCTGTATTGTACAGCGCTCTTGCCAGGCCTGACAGAAGATTTTTTTACTTTGATAATCTCCCAGACAGACTGACATACGATTTTAAAAATTTTAGGTGAGTCTTTCACGGGTTTCTATCCCTTCCCCTCCCCGTTCCGTGTCTAGTAATTTCGCGTGCCTGAGGTACGGCGACGATATCGGTTGGTGGAGAAACGGGATCGTGGCGAATTGCGAATGGGGGACGAAATCGAGGGATGGGGGCGGAAAAGAATTGGGGGGCGGGCAAATCAAAATTGCAGGGGAGGTAGGGAAATCGGGGCCATCCAGGTGGCTATTCGTGAAGGGCCAATGGGTGCCCTCGCACACACAGCCCGCTGCAGTGGCAAGCACACCTCTGCAAAATTTTCCAAGGGCCAATCAGCCCCTCACACCGCACGCATCACAAACTGGGAGGTGATTTTGGTGAAGGGCCAGTCACCTCCCTCACACAGCCCCCAGTACACATCGGCCAGCGATTTTGGTGAAGGGCCAGTCAACTCCCTCACACAGCCCCCAATACGCATTGGCCGTTGATTTGGGTGAAGGGCCAATAACTGCCCTCACAAAGCCCCCCACAAGCATCTCGCCCTGATTTTGGCTAAGGGCCAATCAGCACCCCCCCACAGGTAAATCACGCTCCCCCCCCTAAACCTGGCATTACACAAATCAGAGTCGACCCCCCATACAGAGTTGAGGCATCAGAGTACACAAGTAAAAAAAGTCTGAAAAATCAGCGTAGGTACATAAATCTTCTCTGAAAAATCAGAGTAAGGTACAAAAAAAAGTCTTCCCAATCAGAGTACTGTCAACTTATACATATTATCTATGTAGAAGTTATAGGCTAGACTGAGGTATGCTTCTAGTGAGTACAACCAACTAGTATTTGTTCTAGGTTTCCACCTCTAGTAATCATTCGTTTCTACGTTAACATGGTATCACGCTTAGGTTAGGATCCCCCCGCCTACCGCTTCCGCCCGTCGCGCCTCCTAGGCCCCGTCACGCCCCCTAGGCCCCGTCGCGCCCCCCCTGGGCCCCGTCGCGCCTCCTAGGCCCCGTCGCGCTCCCCCTGGGCCCCGTCGCGCCCACTGGGTCCCGTCGCGACCCCTAGGCCCTAACGCGCCCCCGCTGGGCCCCGTTGCGCCTCCTAGGCCCCGTCGCGCCTCCTAAGCCCCGCCGCCTTGACTACGCTACCGCTCTGGTCTCTGACCCTGCCCGTCCTCTGTCCGTCGGGGGTGCTCCTGCCCTTGGCAGTGACGTCCTAGAGGACAGGCAGTACGAGCTGGCTTTCCTTTCCGAGGCTGCTCCCCATCTCTGCTCCATGCTGTTAGTCCCTGAGGGTGACCCAGACGCCTTCGACATCCCGACCCCTCGCACCTACGCTGAGGCCACCTCGGGACCTTGGGCCTCTCAGTGGATAGCTGCCATGGAGCAGGAGATGGCATCTTGGAGATCCACCGGCACTTACGTCGACGCAGTTCCCCCGCCTGGGGTGAACGTAGTCGATGGTCGGTGGCTCTTCAAGGTGAAGCGCCCCCCTGGAGAGCCGCCTGTCTTCAAGGCGCGCTACGTGGCCAGAGGTTTCAGTCAGCGCGAGGGGGTTGACTTCTTCCAGACCTTCGCCCCGACCCCGAAGATGACCACTCTTCGGGCGCTGCTACACGTAGCAGCACAGCGTGACTACGAGCTTCACTCTCTCGACTTCTCTACTGCCTTTCTTCAGGGCAGCCTACACGAGCAGGTCTACCTGCGCCGACCACAGGGCTTCACTGGTACCTTCCCTCCTGGGACCCAGTGGCTTCTCAGGCGCCCGGTCTACGGCCTGCGTCAGGCTCCCCGCGAGTGGCACGACACGCTACGTGCCACGTTAGCAGACCTGCAGTTCTTTCCGTCCTCTGCTGACCCTTCACTGTTTGTGCGTTCCGGCCACACTCCGTTCTACATCCTTGTCTACGTAGACGACCTGGTCTTCGCTACTCCTGACAGGGACGCACTGGCCTCTGTGAAGGCTGAGCTGCTGAAGAGACACACCTGCACTGACCTTGGAGAGCTGCGTCGCTATCTTGGCCTGCAGATCTCTAGGGACAGAGCAGCACGCACCATCACTCTGACCCAGTCACACTTGGTGCGTCAGGTCCTTCAGAGGTTCGGTCTTCAGTTCTCCTCCGCACAGCCCACACCTCTACCCGTAGACCATGGGCTCTCTGCTCCCGTTCCTGAGGAGCCAGTAGAGCCCAGTGGCCCCTACGCAGAGCTGGTGGGTTGCCTCATGTACCTGATGACTTGCACTCGCCCAGATCTCGCATACCCTCTCAGCATCCTGGCTCGCTTTGTGGCTACAGGCAGACACCGACCTCAGCACTGGTCTGCCGCTAAGAGGGTTTTGCGTTATCTTGCTAGTACATCAGGCATGGGGTTAGTGCTAGGAGGACGCAGGCCAGTGGTCCTTACTGGGCACACAGACGCTTCTTGGGCAGACGACGCTGAGACGCTCAGGTCGTCGCAGGGCTACTGTTTCAGCCTTGGTTCGGGTGCTATCTCTTGGAGATCCACTCGCTCGTCGTCTGTGGCTCAGTCTAGCTGTGAGGCTGAGATCTACGCTGGTGCCATGGCGGCACAGGAGCTCCGCTGGCTGACCTTCTTGCTCACAGACTTAGGTGAGCGGCCTAGCTCTGCCCCGGTCCTGTACGCTGACAACAGGGCCATGATACTCCTGTGTCAGGAGCCTCGGCTTGAGGGCAGAGCGAAGCATATCCAGCTGCGGTACTTCCTCCTGCGCGAGCTACAGCAGCGCCGCCAGGCCCGCGTAGTTCACTTGGCCTCAGGTGCCAACACAGCTGATATCTTTACTAAGGCGCTTGCGCCTAAAGATCATCAGCGGCACTGTGTACAGCTTGGTCTTGTTCCTATAGCTGCTCCCCTGTTAGGATCCTGATTGTGTACTCTCTATTATATATGCTTGTCAGACTGGCCTTGTGGCCTTACCTCCAGTGGCTGGACTAGTAGTGCCACCCTGAGCTGTTTGCTTCTTGTTTAGTTTCACCCCTTGTCTAGCCTAGGGGGTGTGTCAACTTATACATATTATCTATGTAGAAGTTATAGGCTAGACTGAGGTATGCTTCTAGTGAGTACAACCAACTAGTATTTGTTCTAGGTTTCCACCTCTAGTAATCATTCGTTTCTACGTTAACAAGTACACCCCCAAAAAAACTCTGAAAAAAGTCTGAATCAGAGTAAAAAGTCTGCAATTTGGGGGCCTGACCAGCACCAGTTGCAGCAGTACCGATAGCAGTAGTTCTCGTAGAAATTGTGTAGATGACATGTATCTATCATTCACACCATAGTACCTAAATTTCATCTGAAATGGCAGACAAGTCGATTTTTTTCATATGTTGGTCAGACCAAACTTTGAAACCCCGTCTGATTCTCAGACAGGCCAAAATCCTAGCTGGAAACCCTGATTGCAATGCCTGAATGCTTCGTAACTGTTTGTAATAGCAAACAATCAGTAGGATAGGTGGAAGAGAATATTATGAACACTTGCTTAGACGAGCAGGATGCCAGCCCGGCGTGAGCAGGGTTGCATGAACAACCCTGCTGCCCCTGCCACTGCCACACCCCTGCCACTGCCGCTACCCCAGCAACTGCAGTTGCCAGTTCCGTCCCTGCTGCCACCAGTGAGCTTCTCCCCTCTATGTCCCATCCCCTTTGCCGCTCCCTCCACTTCTACCCCCGCCCTCGCCCCCTTGGTCTGCCCCTGCCCGTGCCACTGCCTCTGCCAGTTCCCCTCCTGCTGCCAGCACTGCTCTCCTCCCCTCTTCCTCCCCTCGCCCCCCCTTCCACCCCTCTCCCTCCCACTGCACTGCTCTCTCCCCTTCCACCCCCTGTCGCACTATCCTCTCCTAACTCCCCTCCTGCCCCTCCTCCTCCCCCTGCCCCTGCCCCATTCTCCACCCGCCGCTTCTTCCTGCCCTCCCCTGGCTCTGCCTTTGGCGCAGCAGCAATGAAGACGTTGAGCAGACCCACCAGATACCCCACCACTGACGCCATCTTCGCTACCTGCTTCACCCCGCTCACTTCCTCCCCACCCCCTGCCTCTTTTGCACCAGCTGCTGCATCACCTGATGCTCCCCCTGCCGCCCCGCCTGCCGCCCCTCCTGTTGCTCCTCCTCCAGTTGCTCCTGCTGCTCCCTCTGTGGCTGCTCCACCATTGGTCCCTTCTCCACCATTCTCCTCTTCTCCAGCACCCCCCTCTGGGTTCCCCTCGGCACTCACCAGCAGGCGAACTGGGTAGCGCCCACTGGCGTTGTACTCTTCGATCTCTGCTGCTGCCCGCTTGAAATCCGCCACTCCTGCTGCCCCAAAGTCTTTTCTGATCTTCCCCATAGCCTCCGCCACTTGCTCGTCCGCATCGTTGAACACCCACTGCCCGGAAAGGAAAGGAAGAAAGAAAGAGCAGGAAAAGGTTAGGAAGGAAGAGCGGCAGGAAAAGGCACGAGCAGGAAAGTGGGGAGGAAGAAACAGGAAGGGCACGAGACGAGAAGCGGTGGAAAGGTGGGAGGAAGAAACAGGAAGGGCACGAGACGAGAAGCGGTGGAAAGGTGGGAGGAAGAAACAGGAAGGGCACGAGACGAGATGCGGGAAGGTGGGAGGAAGAAACAGGAAGGGCACGAGACGAGATGCGGTGGAAAGGTGGGAGGAAGAAACAGGAAGGGCACGAGACGAGATGCGGTGGAAAGGTGGGAGGAAGAAACAGGAAGGGCACGAGACGAGATGCGGTGGAAAGGTGGGAGGAAGAAACAGGAAGGGCACGAGACGAGATGCGGTGGAAAGGTGGGAGGAAGAACAGGAAGGGCACGAGACGAGATGCGGTGGAGGTGGGAGGAGAAGGGGGCACGAGACGAGATGCGGTGGAAAGGTGGGAGGAAGAAACAGGAAGGGCACGAGACGAGATGCGGTGGAAAGGTGGGAGGAAGAAACAGGAAGGGCACGAGACGAGATGCGGTGGAAAGGTGGGAGGAAGAAACAGGAAGGGCACGAGACGAGATGCGGTGGAAAGGTGGGAGGAAGAAACAGGAAGGGCACGAGACGAGATGCGGTGGAAGGTGGGAGGAAGAAACAGGAAGGGCACGAGACGAGATGCGGTGGAAAGGTGGGAGGAAGAAACAGGAAGGGCACGAGACGAGATGCGGTGGAAAGGTGGGAGGAAGAAACAGGAAGGGCACGAGACGAGATGCGGTGGAAAGGTGGGAGGAAGAAACAGGAAGGGCACGAGACGAGATGCGGTGGAAAGGTGGGAGGGAGGGGGAGAGAGGGGGGGAAGGGGGAGGGGGGGGCACGAGACGAGATGCGGTGGAAAGGTGGGAGGAAGAAACAGGAAGGGCACGAGACGAGATGCGGTGGAAAGGTGGGAGGAAGAAACAGGAAGGGCACGAGACGAGATGCGGTGGAAAGGTGGGAGGAAGAAACAGGAAGGGCACGAGACGAGATGCGGTGGAAAGGTGGGAGGAAGAAACAGGAAGGGCACGAGACGAGAAGCGGTGGAAAGGTGGGAGGAAGAAACAGGAAGGGCACGAGACGAGATGCGGTGGAAAGGTGGGAGGAAGAAACAGGAAGGGCACGAGACGAGATGCGGTGGAAAGGTGGGAGGAAGAAACAGGAAGGGCACGAGACGAGATGCGGTGGAAAGGTGGGAGGAAGAAACAGGAAGGGCACGAGACGAGAGCGGGGTGGGGAAGGGGGGAGGAGAGGGGGGGGGGGGGACGGAGACGAGAAGCGGTGGAAAGGTGGGAGGAAGAAACAGGAAGGGCACGAGACGAGATGCGGTGGAAAGGTGGGAGGAAGAAACAGGAAGGGCACGAGACGAGAAGCGGTGGAAAGGTGGGAGGAAGAAACAGGAAGGGCACGAGACGAGATGCGGTGGAAAGGTGGGAGGAAGAAACAGGAAGGGCACGAGACGAGAAGCGGTGGAAAGGTGGGAGGAAGAAACAGGAAGGGCACGAGACGAGATGCGGTGGAAAGGTGGGAGGAAGAAACAGGAAGGGCACGAGACGAGATGCGGTGGAAAGGTGGGAGGAAGAAACAGGAAGGGCACGAGACGAGAAGCGGTGGAAAGGTGGGAGGAAGAAACAGGAAGGGCACGAGACGAGATGCGGTGGAAAGGTGGGAGGAAGAAACAGGAAGGGCACGAGACGAGAAGCGGTGGAAAGGTGGGAGGAAGAAACAGGAAGGGCACGAGACGAGAAGCGGTGGAAAGGTGGGAGGAAGAAACAGGAAGGGCACGAGACGAGAAGCGGTGGAAAGGTGGGAGGAAGAAACAGGAAGGGCACGAGACGAGAAGCGGTGGAAAGGTGGGAGGAAGAAACAGGAAGGGCACGAGACGAGAAGCGGTGGAAAGGTGGGAGGAAGAAACAGGAAGGGCACGAGACGAGAAGCGGTGGAAAGGTGGGAGGAAGAAACAGGAAGGGCACGAGACGAGAAGCGGTGGAAAGGTGGGAGGAAGAAACAGGAAGGGCACGAGACGAGAAGCGGTGGAAAGGTGGGAGGAAGAAACAGGAAGGGCACGAGACGAGAAGCGGTGGAAAGGTGGGAGGAAGAAACAGGAAGGGCACGAGACGAGAAGCGGTGGAAAGGTGGGAGGAAGAAACAGGAAGGGCACGAGACGAGAAGCGGTGGAAAGGTGGGAGGAAGAAACAGGAAGGGCACGAGACGAGAAGCGGTGGAAAGGTGGGAGGAAGAAACAGGAAGGGCACGAGACGAGAAGCGGTGGAAAGGTGGGAGGAAGAAACAGGAAGGGCACGAGACGAGAGCGGTGGAAAGGTGGGAGGAAGAAACAGGAAGGGCACGAGACGAGAAGCGGTGGAAAGGTGGGAGGAAGAAACAGGAAGGGCACGAGACGAGAAGCGGTGGAAAGGTGGGAGGAAGAAACAGGAAGGGCACGAGACGAGAAGCGGTGGAAAGGTGGGAGGAAGAAACAGGAAGGGCACGAGACGAGATGCGGTGGAAAGGTGGGAGGAAGAAACAGGAAGGGCACGAGACGAGAAGCGGTGGAAAGGTGGGAGGAAGAAACAGGAAGGGCACGAGACGAGAAGCGGTGGAAAGGTGGGAGGAAGAAACAGGAAGGGCACGAGACGAGAAGCGGTGGAAAGGTGGGAGGAAGAAACAGGAAGGGCACGAGACGAGAAGCGGTGGAAAGGTGGGAGGAAGAAACAGGAAGGGCACGAGACGAGAAGCGGTGGAAAGGTGGGAGGAAGAAACAGGAAGGGCACGAGACGAGAAGCGGTGGAAAGGTGGGAGGAAGAAACAGGAAGGGCACGAGACGAGATGCGGTGGAAAGGTGGGAGGAAGAAACAGGAAGGGCACGAGACGAGAAGCGGTGGAAAGGTGGGAGGAAGAAACAGGAAGGGCACGAGACGAGAAGCGGTGGAAAGGTGGGAGGAAGAAACAGGAAGGGCACGAGACGAGAAGCGGTGGAAAGGTGGGAGGAAGAAACAGGAAGGGCACGAGACGAGAAGCGGTGGAAAGGTGGGAGGAAGAAACAGGAAGGGCACGAGACGAGAAGCGGTGGAAAGGTGGGAGGAAGAAACAGGAAGGGCACGAGACGAGAAGCGGTGGAAAGGTGGGAGGAAGAAACAGGAAGGGCACGAGACGAGAAGCGGTGGAAAGGTGGGAGGAAGAAACAGGAAGGGCACGAGACGAGAAGCGGTGGAAAGGTGGGAGGAAGAAACAGGAAGGGCACGAGACGAGATGCGGTGGAAAGGTGGGAGGAAGAAACAGGAAGGGCACGAGACGAGAAGCGGTGGAAAGGTGGGAGGAAGAAACAGGAAGGGCACGAGACGAGAAGCGGTGGAAAGGTGGGAGGAAGAAACAGGAAGGGCACGAGACGAGAAGCGGTGGAAAGGTGGGAGGAAGAAACAGGAAGGGCACGAGACGAGAAGCGGTGGAAAGGTGGGAGGAAGAAACAGGAAGGGCACGAGACGAGAAGCGGTGGAAAGGTGGGAGGAAGAAACAGGAAGGGCACGAGACGAGAAGCGGTGGAAAGGTGGGAGGAAGAAACAGGAAGGGCACGAGACGAGATGCGGTGGAAAGGTGGGAGGAAGAAACAGGAAGGGCACGAGACGAGAAGCGGTGGAAAGGTGGGAGGAAGAAACAGGAAGGGCACGAGACGAGAAGCGGTGGAAAGGTGGGAGGAAGAAACAGGAAGGGCACGAGACGAGAAGCGGTGGAAAGGTGGGAGGAAGAAACAGGAAGGGCACGAGACGAGATGCGGTGGAAAGGTGGGAGGAAGAAACAGGAAGGGCACGAGACGAGATGCGGTGGAAAGGTGGGAGGAAGAAACAGGAAGGGCACGAGACGAGAAGCGGTGGAAAGGTGGGAGGAAGAAACAGGAAGGGCACGAGACGAGAAGCGGTGGAAAGGTGGGAGGAAGAAACAGGAAGGGCACGAGACGAGAAGCGGTGGAAAGGTGGGAGGAAGAAACAGGAAGGGCACGAGACGAGATGCGGTGGAAAGGTGGGAGGAAGAAACAGGAAGGGCACGAGACGAGATGCGGTGGAAAGGTGGGAGGAAGAAACAGGAAGGGCACGAGACGAGAAGCGGTGGAAAGGTGGGAGGAAGAAACAGGAAGGGCACGAGACGAGAAGCGGTGGAAAGGTGGGAGGAAGAAACAGGAAGGGCACGAGACGAGAAGCGGTGGAAAGGTGGGAGGAAGAAACAGGAAGGGCACGAGACGAGATGCGGTGGAAAGGTGGGAGGAAGAAACAGGAAGGGCACGAGACGAGATGCGGTGGAAAGGTGGGAGGAAGAAACAGGAAGGGCACGAGACGAGAAGCGGTGGAAAGGTGGGAGGAAGAAACAGGAAGGGCACGAGACGAGAAGCGGTGGAAAGGTGGGAGGAAGAAACAGGAAGGGCACGAGACGAGAAGCGGTGGAAAGGTGGGAGGAAGAAACAGGAAGGGCACGAGACGAGATGCGGTGGAAAGGTGGGAGGAAGAAACAGGAAGGGCACGAGACGAGATGCGGTGGAAAGGTGGGAGGAAGAAACAGGAAGGGCACGAGACGAGAAGCGGTGGAAAGGTGGGAGGAAGAAACAGGAAGGGCACGAGACGAGAAGCGGTGGAAAGGTGGGAGGAAGAAACAGGAAGGGCACGAGACGAGATGCGGTGGAAAGGTGGGAGGAAGAAACAGGAAGGGCACGAGACGAGATGCGGTGGAAAGGTGGGAGGAAGAAACAGGAAGGGCACGAGACGAGAAGCGGTGGAAAGGTGGGAGGAAGAAACAGGAAGGGCACGAGACGAGATGCGGTGGAAAGGTGGGAGGAAGAAACAGGAAGGGCACGAGACGAGATGCGGTGGAAAGGTGGGAGGAAGAAACAGGAAGGGCACGAGACGAGATGCGGTGGAAAGGTGGGAGGAAGAAACAGGAAGGGCACGAGACGAGAAGCGGTGGAAAGGTGGGAGGAAGAAACAGGAAGGGCACGAGACGAGATGCGGTGGAAAGGTGGGAGGAAGAAACAGGAAGGGCACGAGACGAGATGCGGTGGAAAGGTGGGAGGAAGAAACAGGAAGGGCACGAGACGAGATGCGGTGGAAAGGTGGGAGGAAGAAACAGGAAGGGCACGAGACGAGAAGCGGTGGAAAGGTGGGAGGAAGAAACAGGAAGGGCACGAGACGAGAGCGGTGGAAAGGTGGGAGGAAGAAACAGGAAGGGCACGAGACGAGATGCGGTGGAAAGGTGGGAGGAAGAAACAGGAAGGGCACGAGACGAGATGCGGTGGAAAGGTGGGAGGAAGAAACAGGAAGGGCACGAGACGAGAAGCGGTGGAAAGGTGGGAGGAAGAAACAGGAAGGGCACGAGACGAGATGCGGTGGAAAGGTGGGAGGAAGAAACAGGAAGGGCACGAGACGAGATGCGGTGGAAAGGTGGGAGGAAGAAACAGGAAGGGCACGAGACGAGATGCGGTGGAAAGGTGGGAGGAAGAAACAGGAAGGGCACGAGACGAGATGCGGTGGAAAGGTGGGAGGAAGAAACAGGAAGGGCACGAGACGAGATGCGGTGGAAAGGTGGGAGGAAGAAACAGGAAGGGCACGAGACGAGATGCGGTGGAAAGGTGGGAGGAAGAAACAGGAAGGGCACGAGACGAGATGCGGTGGAAAGGTGGGAGGAAGAAACAGGAAGGGCACGAGACGAGATGCGGTGGAAAGGTGGGAGGAAGAAACAGGAAGGGCACGAGACGAGATGCGGTGGAAAGGTGGGAGGAAGAAACAGGAAGGGCACGAGACGAGATGCGGTGGAAAGGTGGGAGGAAGAAACAGGAAGGGCACGAGACGAGATGCGGTGGAAAGGTGGGAGGAAGAAACAGGAAGGGCACGAGACGAGATGCGGTGGAAAGGTGGGAGGAAGAAACAGGAAGGGCACGAGACGAGAAGCGGTGGAAAGGTGGGAGGAAGAAACAGGAAGGGCACGAGACGAGAAGCGGTGGAAAGGTGGGAGGAAGAAACAGGAAGGGCACGAGACGAGATGCGGTGGAAAGGTGGGAGGAAGAAACAGGAAGGGCACGAGACGAGAAGCGGTGGAAAGGTGGGAGGAAGAAACAGGAAGGGCACGAGACGAGAAGCGGTGGAAAGGTGGGAGGAAGAAACAGGAAGGGCACGAGACGAGAAGCGGTGGAAAGGTGGGAGGAAGAAACAGGAAGGGCACGAGACGAGATGCGGTGGAAAGGTGGGAGGAAGAAACAGGAAGGGCACGAGACGAGATGCGGTGGAAAGGTGGGAGGAAGAAACAGGAAGGGCACGAGACGAGAAGCGGTGGAAAGGTGGGAGGAAGAAACAGGAAGGGCACGAGACGAGATGCGGTGGAAAGGTGGGAGGAAGAAACAGGAAGGGCACGAGACGAGATGCGGTGGAAAGGTGGGAGGAAGAAACAGGAAGGGCACGAGACGAGATGCGGTGGAAAGGTGGGAGGAAGAAACAGGAAGGGCACGAGACGAGATGCGGTGGAAAGGTGGGAGGAAGAAACAGGAAGGGCACGAGACGAGATGCGGTGGAAAGGTGGGAGGAAGAAACAGGAAGGGCACGAGACGAGATGCGGTGGAAAGGTGGGAGGAAGAAACAGGAAGGGCACGAGACGAGATGCGGTGGAAAGGTGGGAGGAAGAAACAGGAAGGGCACGAGACGAGAAGCGGTGGAAAGGTGGGAGGAAGAAACAGGAAGGGCACGAGACGAGAAGCGGTGGAAAGGTGGGAGGAAGAAACAGGAAGGGCACGAGACGAGAAGCGGTGGAAAGGTGGGAGGAAGAAACAGGAAGGGCACGAGACGAGAAGCGGTGGAAAGGTGGGAGGAAGAAACAGGAAGGGCACGAGACGAGAACGGTGGAAGGTGGGGACGACGAGACGAGAAGCGGTGGAAAGGTGGGAGGAAGAAACAGGAAGGGCACGAGACGAGAAGCGGTGGAAAGGTGGGAGGAAGAAACAGGAAGGGCACGAGACGAGATGCGGTGGAAAGGTGGGAGGAAGAAACAGGAAGGGCACGAGACGAGATGCGGTGGAAAGGTGGGAGGAAGAAACAGGAAGGGCACGAGACGAGATGCGGTGGAAAGGTGGGAGGAAGAAACAGGAAGGGCACGAGACGAGATGCGGTGGAAAGGTGGGAGGAAGAAACAGGAAGGGCACGAGACGAGATGCGGTGGAAAGGTGGGAGGAAGAAACAGGAAGGGCACGAGACGAGATGCGGTGGAAAGGTGGGAGGAAGAAACAGGAAGGGCACGAGACGAGATGCGGTGGAAAGGTGGGAGGAAGAAACAGGAAGGGCACGAGACGAGATGCGGTGGAAAGGTGGGAGGAAGAAACAGGAAGGGCACGAGACGAGATGCGGTGGAAAGGTGGGAGGAAGAAACAGGAAGGGCACGAGACGAGATGCGGTGGAAAGGTGGGAGGAAGAAACAGGAAGGGCACGAGACGAGATGCGGTGGAAAGGTGGGAGGAAGAAACAGGAAGGGCACGAGACGAGAAGCGGTGGAAAGGTGGGAGGAAGAAACAGGAAGGGCACGAGACGAGAAGCGGTGGAAAGGTGGGAGGAAGAAACAGGAAGGGCACGAGACGAGAAGCGGTGGAAAGGTGGGAGGAAGAAACAGGAAGGGCACGAGACGAGAAGCGGTGGAAAGGTGGGAGGAAGAAACAGGAAGGGCACGAGACGAGAAGCGGTGGAAAGGTGGGAGGAAGAAACAGGAAGGGCACGAGACGAGAAGCGGTGGAAAGGTGGGAGGAAGAAACAGGAAGGGCACGAGACGAGAAGCGGTGGAAAGGTGGGAGGAAGAAACAGGAAGGGCACGAGACGAGAAGCGGTGGAAAGGTGGGAGGAAGAAACAGGAAGGGCACGAGACGAGAAGCGGTGGAAAGGTGGGAGGAAGAAACAGGAAGGGCACGAGACGAGATGCGGTGGAAAGGTGGGAGGAAGAAACAGGAAGGGCACGAGACGAGATGCGGTGGAAAGGTGGGAGGAAGAAACAGGAAGGGCACGAGACGAGATGCGGTGGAAAGGTGGGAGGAAGAAACAGGAAGGGCACGAGACGAGATGCGGTGGAAAGGTGGGAGGAAGAAACAGGAAGGGCACGAGACGAGATGCGGTGGAAAGGTGGGAGGAAGAAACAGGAAGGGCACGAGACGAGATGCGGTGGAAAGGTGGGAGGAAGAAACAGGAAGGGCACGAGACGAGATGCGGTGGAAAGGTGGGAGGAAGAAACAGGAAGGGCACGAGACGAGATGCGGTGGAAAGGTGGGAGGAAGAAACAGGAAGGGCACGAGACGAGATGCGGTGGAAAGGTGGGAGGAAGAAACAGGAAGGGCACGAGACGAGATGCGGTGGAAAGGTGGGAGGAAGAAACAGGAAGGGCACGAGACGAGATGCGGTGGAAAGGTGGGAGGAAGAAACAGGAAGGGCACGAGACGAGATGCGGTGGAAAGGTGGGAGGAAGAAACAGGAAGGGCACGAGACGAGATGCGGTGGAAAGGTGGGAGGAAGAAACAGGAAGGGCACGAGACGAGAAGCGGTGGAAAGGTGGGAGGAAGAAACAGGAAGGGCACGAGACGAGAAGCGGTGGAAAGGTGGGAGGAAGAAACAGGAAGGGCACGAGACGAGAAGCGGTGGAAAGGTGGGAGGAAGAAACAGGAAGGGCACGAGACGAGAAGCGGTGGAAAGGTGGGAGGAAGAAACAGGAAGGGCACGAGACGAGAAGCGGTGGAAAGGTGGGAGGAAGAAACAGGAAGGGCACGAGACGAGAAGCGGTGGAAAGGTGGGAGGAAGAAACAGGAAGGGCACGAGACGAGAAGCGGTGGAAAGGTGGGAGGAAGAAACAGGAAGGGCACGAGACGAGAAGCGGTGGAAAGGTGGGAGGAAGAAACAGGAAGGGCACGAGACGAGAAGCGGTGGAAAGGTGGGAGGAAGAAACAGGAAGGGCACGAGACGAGAAGCGGTGGAAAGGTGGGAGGAAGAAACAGGAAGGGCACGAGACGAGAAGCGGTGGAAAGGTGGGAGGAAGAAAGAAACCCAAGCACGGCCCTACAATTTCTATACCAATTCAATTCAGCATTTGCGTTTTCCCCAAGGGGAAACAGAGAAATCACACCGAAGACGACAAACACTGCCTACCCAACACTAGCCAGCCCCCCCCATTGCATACCTTTGCCCCTTTCTCTTTTTCCACAACTCGGAAAAAGGAATACTCATGAGAGTTGACGGTGTCGAAGAATCTTTTTGAGGCCCCTAGAAAGAAGCCAGCCCCTTTGCATACCTTTGCCCCCTTCACTGTTTCCACAACTCGGAAAAAGGAATAGTCATGAGACTTGAGGGTGTCCTCCCAGTCTGAAAACTTCATGGTGAAATCCGCCTGCCAGTTGGGGTTCCTGTCATCGCTGCACTCGTTGCTCTCCTTGTACGCCTTGAGCCACACTCGCTTGCTCAGCAGCCCCACGGTTTGCACGTGCACTGGAGGCGAGTTCACCAGGTCGACTATTGCCGGGAGCCTGATCTTCTTTAGGTGCTTCACTTGGGTTACCAGGAACTGGTGGGTGGGGGGGGGGGGGTTTGGGGGGGGAAGGGGAGGGGAAGGGGAGGCAGGGGAGGAAACGCATGGGAGGAAGCAGAGGAGACATGTGGGTGCACTGGAGAAGAGAGTTCACACGAGGTCGCTTATTGCCGGGAGCCTGGGTCTCTCCAGGTGCTTCACCGGCGGTACCAAAAACTGGGAGGGAGGAAAAGTGAGTGAGAGGAAAAGTGAGTTAGAGGAAAAGTGAGGTGCCTTTGACCTTTGAGTCGACTGACACTTCACCCAGGTTACTGTTAACTGGGAGGTGGGAAGAATGGCGCAGCAGAGGAAGAAATGGCAGGAAGGTGAGAGGAACGGTCAACCGCTAGAACAGTACGCAAATAAGAAAGGGCGCATGCTGCAACAATCGTTGTGAAATAGATGAGGTGGAGCATCAGTGATGGGCGCTTGCTGCAAGAATCATTATGAGATAGAGCTATAGTGATGGATGTGAAACATGTGCCACCATCCAAGCTGTCTGTAAAGTGGATGTTAGTTTGCTAAAGGATGACACACTGGATGTTAGAAAGGCACTCAAGCAAATGCTCGAAAATCACAAGCTTTCACCTTCTTGGTTTCGTTTCTAGCCTCCAACATAGCTTCGACAGACAGCCTAAACACCTCCTAGCGTGGCTAGGAATCGCTAGCACTCGAACTCTACATCCAAATGTTACACAGCATCGTTAACACTCAGCAGCCAGGCAGTGACCTTCATGGCTGTCGTCCTCGCATGGACTACATCACCAGCTCGCACCCTCGCATCCACAAACAGCTGCAACGCCAGATGTAACATACCAGCAGCAGCAGCAGCAGCAGCGGCAGTGGCAGCAGCAGCAGCAGCAGCAGCGGCAGCGGCAGCAGCAGCACTCACCAGGCAGCCCACCAATCAAGCAAGCAGGCACCAACCAACCCACCAGCCAACCCACCGGCCAGACAGGCACCCACCTCCATGGCTGCAGTCCTAGCATGCGACACATCGTCATCGCGCACCCTCGCATCCACGGACTGTTGTAAAATATATATCTATACAACATGCATGCCTAGATTAGGAGGTGTAGTCATTATAATTATTGGGGGGTTGTTGGTTGGGTTGACCAACTCCACATTTGGGTTGGTCAAGATTGGATTTGGTCTTAGACATTTGGTTGGCACTATTCCAACCAAATGGTCCTTGGTCCTAAGAACCAACCAATCACCAAGCACCACACTTTGTGGTTGCTTGCCTTCCAAGCAACCTCTCCCATTGGTCCACATTGTGGCCAATCGGAGAGCACCACACTTTGTGGTTGCTTGCCCTACAAGCAACCTCTCCAATTGGTCCACTTTATGGCCAATAGGAGAGCTTCCCCTCCAACTCTTCTTTGCTCCTTGTTTTGTACAAAAGAGCCTCTTGGCTCCCTACTCAATTCAATCCTTTCTCCTCTAAGCTACTTCCTTCACAGACAACCGAAACCGTAGAGGTAAGATGGCAGTGGCAGCAGCAATAGTACTCACCTCCATGGCTGTTGCCCTGGCGTGCGACACATCGTCATCGCGCACCCTCGCATCCACGGACAGCCGGGAGAACCGCTCTTGCTCCATATCCAGCATGTCCTTCGCGCCCTCCAGCTCCTCCTCCAACTGCCTCATCCTCTCCTCTGCCTCCTTCGACGCCTCGCCTCCCCCCTCGCCGCCCTGCCTGCCCTTCGCCTCCTCCATCTCCACTTCGATGCGGTGCTTCTCTTCGAATGTCAGCCGCACCCGCTGGAATTTCGCCTCCAGCTCCTCCATTTCCCGCTGGTGCAAGGGGTAGGAGAGGGGGGGGATGAAGCAGCATGACAGTTTGAGGTGCGCCTCTATGCTTCTCCTCCGCCTCCTTCGACCCCTCGCCTCCCCCCTCGCCTCCCCCCTCGCCCCCCCCCTCGCCGCCCTGCTTGCCCTTGGCTTCCTCCATTTCTACTTCTATGTGGTGCCTCGGCTCCACTTTCAGCCGCACGCACTGGAATATCGCCTCCAACTCCTCCATCTCATGCTGGCAGGCGGGCGGGGAGGGAAAGAAGAAGAAACATGATGGTGGGGGGGAGGTGACTTTTTGAATTGAGAAACAAGCAACCTCAACCCCTCCAGCTAGCTGCTGCATCTCAGAACACAAATGATCATGGGGCGACAAGTAAAAGTCGTTGTTGGCATGGCATGGCACCCACCGCCCACCTCTGCATCTGCTGCTGCTGCAGCTCAACCAAACTGCTGCTCCTGCTGGCTTAGCTGCCTTCAAACACGCAACAGCAAACAAAAGGGTATCCCAGCCCCCCCACCCCCTCCCCCCTTTTTCCCCCACGTTGCACTCACCGCTCGCCTCTGTGCCTGCTGCTGCTGCAGCTCCCCCTGCTGCTCCTGCTGGCTCAACTGCCTTGTCAACTCGTCCAGCCGCCGCTTCGTCTGCCGTCAATCGGTCGGACATGACAATGGCGAATGGCACAATGGCACAATGGGACGACCACAATAGCGGCAATGGGAAAGGGGACCACAGGAAACCAGACAATGTGAAAAAGGACGATGGACAATGTGTTTTGAGGCCTCTCAAAGCTGCCTCGTCAACTCCTCCGGCCGTTGCTTCATCTACCATCAGACGGGTGTGACAACAAGCAGGACAAACGCAAATGAGACAATGGCGAATGTGAGAATAACAGACGTAGCAACAAGCTACCGGGCAGACGCAACGTGACAATGACGAATGGAAAAATCGCAAAAGAGACACCTCCTCCTCTCCTCTCGCCTCCTCCTCTCCCCTCCTCTCCTCTTCTCTCACCTCCTCCTCCACTCCTCTCGCACCTTCCTCTCCGTCCTGCCAGCCACATTCTCTTTTCTCCTCTCCCCTCACCTCCTGCTCGTTCGCGCTCCTTGCCTCCCGCTGCCTCTGCAGCCCCTGCATTTCGCCACTCTATCACACCATCTCTCGCATGCGCTTGCACGCCCACTGATTGAAGCTCCCATTCTCAATTCCTCTTATCCCGCGCCTTGTCTCAATTTCTCTCCTTCCTATAACTTCATCTCCTTCCATGCAACTCCACATCTCCGCGTGGTAGGTAGTGCACAACATAACATGATGCATCTGTTCTAAAATATATATCTATACAACATGCATGCCTAGATTAGGAGGTGTAGTCATTATAATTATTGGGGGGTTGTTGGTTGGGTTGACCAACCCCACATTTGGGTTGGTCAAGATTGGATTTGGTCCTAGACATTTGGTTGGCACTATTCCAACCAAATGGTCTTTGGTCCTAGGAACCAACCAATCACCAAGCACCACACTTTGTGGTTGCTTGCCTTCCAAGCAATCTCTCTCATTGGTCCACATTGTGACCAATAGGAGAGCACCACACTTTTGTGGTTGCTTGCCCTACAAGCAACCTCCCCCATTGGTCCACTTTATGGCCAATAGGAGAGCTTCCCTTCCAACTCTTCTTTGCTCCTTGTTTTGTACAAAAAGAGCCTCTTGGCTCCCTACTCAATTCAATCTTTTCTCTTCCAAGCTAGTTCCTTCATGGTATTTAGAGCCACAATGGCTCACGCCACCTCGATTCGATCCTAACTAGCACGGCCCTATGCTGTCCCTCCTCGTCTTCGAAGTCTAGCCCTTCCTTAGGCTACTTCCTGCGCCCCCCGTGCGCCCTTTCTCGCCGCGCTATTCCGTCGCGCCCGCTTTTCCTCCCGTCGCGCGCCTTTTTGCCGCGCCCGCTCTCCCTTCCGCCGTGCGCCTCCCGTTGCGCCTGACGACGCGCTTCCGGCCGTCGCATCCTCCTACTGCGCCCGTTGGTGCGCTCCTCCGTCGTGCGGTCCGTCGTCGCGCCCTCCCGTCGCGCCCTCCCGTCGCGCGCCCTCCGCGTTTGCGCACACCAGTCCGTCGCGCTCTCCGCGCGCCCGTGCGTCACGGCTCCCGTGGATGCCCGTCGACAAATCCTCTCAGCGCGCCCGTCGCCTTTCTGCCGCCGCGCGCGCGCGGTCGTCGGTCGATTTCTCCGCCGCGTGCGCCCGCCCGTCGTCGATTCTGCCGTCGCGTGCTCCCGTTCGTCGCGCCGTTTCGACGTGCAGCCGGTCGCCGCATCCTCCTTGGAGCGCGTCGCGCCTTCGGCGACTTAAGAGCTGCGCTCCGCACACCTATCCTTCTCCTCCTCCTTTCCCTTTTCCTCCTCCTTTCTCTTTTCCTCCTCCTTTCCCTTTTCCTCCTCCTTTCCCTTTTCCTCCTCCTTTCCCTTTTCCTCCTCCTTTCTCTTTTCCTCCTCCTTTCCCTTTTCCTCCTCCTTTCCCTTTTCCTCCTCCTTTCCCTTTTCCTCCTCCTCCCCCCCCCCCCCCCCCTTCCTTCCCCTCCTCCTCAATGGCGTCCGATTCCTCCGTGGACTTTACCTCCGTCGACGCTCTTGAGCTGCTGCCCGACAACACCGCGGTCAATTGGCATTCCTATGCCCAAACCGTCACGGTGCTTCTCTCCTCGGTGACGGTCAACGGCTACAACCTGAAAGCCGTTGTCCATCTCGAGGAGCGCGGTCTTCAGCCTGCCCAGCCGGATGCACCCGCGGGCCCTGCACCTCCTCCTCCTGGCGATCCTCTCGTCAGCCCCGGCGATCCTCCAACCTTCGCCCCTGACGTCAACGACCCTCAGAGCTCCGAGACCGCCATCCGCACCTACCGTGCCGGCCTCACCGACCACGTCCGCCAGCAGCTGCTCTTCGAGGCTTCCCGCGCCGAGCATGACGCCGCCACTGCCGCCTACAACACGTATCAGGCGGCGCTCGCGGAGTACGTCAGTCGCGAGCGCGCATACATCACCGACCTCGCTGCCTGGCGTGTCGCTGACCGGCGCGCGCTCACCATCCTCCTCGCCACCATTCCTCCCACCCTCAAGCGCGAGCTTGCTCCCACCTCCTCCTCCCACCTCTGGCGGCTCCTCACCGATCTCTATGATCGGCAGGACGTCGCCACCCTCTACTCCCTCATCAAGGAGTTCCAGAGCCTCACCATGGACTCTACCACCGGCGCAGCTGCCTTCACGCGTCGCGTCCTCGACCTCGCTCGGCGCCTGGCGGCTCTTGGCGTACCGTACCCGGACCCTGTGCTCTGCTGCCACCTCCTTGAAGGCTTGACTTCTGCCTTCGACACCCATAAGATCGCCTACATGCAGCTGATCGACAAGCGCATCACCCCGGCTGAAGTCGCCCAGTGGATTATCACCACCGAGGCCGACCTCCTGCGCCATTCCTCCTCCACTGCCGCTGTTGCTCAGCAGCGCAACACCAGGGGAGGGCGTGGGGGAGGGCGTGGCGCTGGTCGTGGTGGTGGCGCGGGTCGTGGTACCAATGGCGCAGGACGTGGTGCAGCAGCCGCCTTTCCTCCTTGCCAGTATCTCCCTCGCTATGGCCCCACGCGGGGTCAGCGCTGCGGCCAGACCACTCATGCCACTGATTCTTGCTTCAAAGCGCTCAGTGATGAGTGGTTTGCCCGCGGCAACACCGGCACCCCCCCCGCTGGTCCTCCCTCTCCCCTCGCCCCACTCCTCAGGAGGTTCGTACCTCCCCTCTTTTTCAGCCCGTCTCCTCCCCCTTGGCCCACCAGGCCATCTCTCAGCAACAGCAGCAGCAGCAGACACCGCAGCAGATCCTGCCGCAGCCGTTTCAGCAGCAGCAGCAGCAGTTCCAGCAGCAGCAGCAGCAGGGGCAGCATCACCTCTTCTCCCAGTTGCAGCAGCAGCTCCACCAGCTCCAGCAACAGCTTGACCTCCAGTCGCAGCTCCCCCTTGCACCTCCTCCTATGGCTCCCCCCCAGCAGCCCTACCCCGCTTGGACCGCCGGCACCGCCGCTTCCGCAGCTCACCTCTCGGGCGCGTCTCCCGCGCCCTCAGCCACAGGCAGTGTGACTCCCTTCCCCTCCTCTGGTTTTGTTGGCATGGTTAGTCAGGCTGGAACCCCCGCCCCTTCCATGTATTCGGCTGCTATTAATGAGAATGTGATTCAGTACTCCGTCCCACCTCCTCCCCCACATCCTCCCCCCTCCACCACGCTGGACTTTGTCCTTGACAGTGGAGCCACCGAGTCCGTCCTTCGTGATGCTGGTACCCTTCACCCTCTCCCAGCCCCCACCTCCCTCCTTGGTGCCGATTCCAGCTTCTCTATTCCCTGTCGCCACACCTCTACCCTCCCCTGTCCCCTCTTCCCCTCAGGTACCGTCACTGGTTTACACATCCCCTCCCTCCGTACTAACCTCCTCTCCCAGCGATCCCTGCAGCAGGCCGGTATCACCACCGTCTTCCCAGGTCGCGCTAATCACTGCCTCCTATACCATCCCACAGGTCGCCTCCTCTCCCGTATTCCCTTTTGTCCTCGCTCCCGCCTATATACCCTTCGAGTTCCTCGTCTTCCCTCTGCCCAGGCAGTCTCCCGCTCCCTCCTCCCACCTCACATCTCCCCCCCTCCTCTCCCTCCTTCTAACCCAACCATTCCCCCCCTCCCCCCTGACCCAGCCTGCTCCTGTCGATCCCTCTCCCATCCCACCGTCCTCCTCCACCACAGGCTTGGTCACCCCAACTTTGCCACCCTCCGCTCGACCGTCTCCTCAGGTCTCCTTCGAGGTCTTCCCCTCACCCTCCCTCCCCTCCCTCCCTCCCTTGCCCCTCCCTGCTCCGTCTGTGTCCAGAGCAAGCTCAAGCAGCTGCCGCATCGGAGTTCCCCCTCCGCTGCTGCTCAGCCGCTTGATCTTGTTCACATGGACCTCTGGGGCCCCAACCCCTCCCCTTCCCGCCAGGGTCATCGCTACATGCTTGTTCTGGTCGATGATCACAGCCGATATTCTTCCGTCTCCCTTCTTCGCTCGAAGGGTGACGCTCCGACTGCGATCATCGCCTGGCTCAAGCAGGCGAGCACCCACTTTGGCCGCCCTGTGCGCCGCCTTCACTCTGATGGCGGTGGCGAATTCCTTAATCGTCAGGTAGCCTCCTACTGTGAGCTTCATGGCATTCGCCAGACTCACACCCTCCCCCACTCCCCCCAGCAGAACGGTGTGGCCGAGAGCCGTGTTCGGGAGATCACCAAGATTGCTCGGTGTCTCCTCGTCCATGCCTCTTGCCCCCCTTCTCTATGGGGCTATGCCCTCCTTCACGCCACCCTCCTTACTAACCTGTACCCCCACCCTATCCTTCCCTCCACCACTCCCACCGAGCTCTGGACGTCGGCCAAGCCTGACGTCTCCTCCCTCCGTGTGTGGGGCTCCAGGGCGTATGTCCTCATTCACCCTGCGGACCGCCCCCACACCATGGGAAAGCTCGCCTCCCGTACCCTCCCCTGCATCTTCCTTGGTCATAATCCCTCCTCACCGGACCACCTCTTCCTTCACCCCCCCTCAGGTCGTTTCCTCCACAGTCGGGATGTAGTCTTTGATGAGTCCACACCCTACTATTCCACTCCTCCCCCCACTGACCCTCTCGCCCCTTCTCCCAGGCCCCTCAACTGGTCCGACACTATCCCACCCCCTCTTCTCCCTCCCCCTCCCATCCTCCCCCCCGCTCCGCCTCCTCCATTCCCCGCCGCCTCGGCCCCTAGTGCTCCCCCCTCCTCTGGTGACATATTTGACCCTGACCCTTTTTTCCCCCCCGCCTCCCCGTCCCACTCCTCCCCCTCCGCTCCCTCCCATCCTCCCCCCTCCCCTCCTCCCCCCTCTCCCCCGCGACCCCCTCCCCCCCTGCGTCCCACCCGCTCCATCCTCACCCGGTATCCCCACACCAGGTCGCGTGACGCAGTCCTAGGTGCCCCGCCTCCTGTTATCCTCTCTTCCTCTACCTTGCCTCCTCTCTCCCCTCTCATGGACCTCCTTTTTCAGACAGTCTTACAACAAAACACTAGCCCAACCCTGCCGTCGAGCTCCAGTACAGCAGTCCCAACAGCAGCAGCAACAGCTGCAGCAGCAGTTCCACCCACCGCAGCAGCACCAGCAGCAGCAGCCGTCACTTCTTCCTCGCCTTCACCCGCAGCAGCAGCAGCGGCGGCAGCAGACGCAGCAGTAGCAGCCGCCTCAGCAGCAGCAGTAGCAGATGCATCCTCAGCAGCAGCAGCAGCAGCAGTCCTCCCATTCATTTTCCACTCCTCCCTCCTCGAGGACTCCCATGAGGAGTTCCTCAACCTCCACATGCATGATCCAGCCGTCCTACCCATCTCCCCTGACCTCAGCGGCACACCAGTCTTCGCCTTCTCCTCCGCCCCCATCATCTTCGTCCCCGCCACGTACGAGGAGGCCATGGCGTGCCCTGACGCTCACCTCTGGCTCGCGGCCATCCTCAAGGAGTTGGAGGCGTTTATTGCCAACTCCTCCTTTGTGGATGTGCCCCGCCCTCCCTCTACCACGAACGTGGTCAAAGGGAAGTGGGTGTTTCGGGTGAAGCAGCTTCCTGGCGAGCCGCCGGTCTACAAGGCCCGCTACGTCGCCAAGGGCTTCACCCAGCGCTACGCTGTCGACTTCTTCGACACCTTCTCTCCCACCGCCAAGCCCGCTACCATTCGCGCAGTCCTCGACCTCGCTGCTCGCCTCAACATGGAGATTCACTCCATGGACGTCTCCAACGCCTTCCTCCAGGGGGTCTTGCGCGAGCTCATTTCCTTCCGACTCTGTCTGGCAGCTGCGTCGGCCGGTCTATGGGCTCAAGCAGGCACCAAGGGAATGGCATGCCAAGCTTGCTGCCACCCTCGCCGAGCTTGGCTTCAGCACCTCCCGTGCCGACCCCAGCCTCTTCCTCCGCACCTCCCCCTCCCCCTTCTACATCCTCGTCTATGTCGACGATATGATCCTCATCACTGCCGACTCCGCCGAGCTCGAGCGCGTCAAGCGTGAGCTTGGCAGCCGGCTCAAGTGTAAGGATCTAGGGGGGCTGCAGCACTATCTCGGCATGGAGATTACCCGCGACCGTGCTGCTCGCACCATCTCCCTCTCCCAGGGCCACTACCTGCAGCAGGTCCTGGAGCGGTTCGACATGGCTCGAGGCACCCCTCAGGTCACCCCTCTTCCTGTTGGGCACCATCTCACTCCCCTCACCTCCCCCTCCTCCTCCTCCCACCCCTACGCTGAGCTCATCGGCTCTCTCATGTATGCCATGGTCTCCACCCGCCCTGACCTAGCATACCCCATCAGCGTTTTGGCCCGCTTCGTTGGTACAGGCAAGCATGATGCCGCCCACTGGCAAGCGGCCAAGCGTGTCCTCCGCTACCTTCGGGGGACCAAGGACTACGTCCTTACCCTTGGCGGCCCCTCCCCTCCCCTCCTCACTGGCTACTCTGATTCCTCCTGGGCTGACTCTAGGCCTGACCGCCGCTCCTCTCAGGGCTATGGCTTCTCTCTTGGCAGCGGCCTCATCAGCTGGCGCTCCACCCGCTCCTCCTCCATTGCCCTCTCCTCGTGCGAAGCAGAGCTGTATGCCGCTACCATGGCTGCGCAGGAGGCCCGCTGGCTCTCCTTCCTTCTTGAGGAGCTTGGTGCCCCTCAGCGCTGTCCCACCATCTGGTGCGACAACGCCAGCACCATCCACCTCACGAAGGATGCTGTGTTCCACGGGCGCTCCAAGCACATTGAGCTTCGCCACTACTTCATTCGCGAGCTTGTGCAGGGTGGCCACCTCCAGCTGGGCAAG
Organism: Closterium sp. NIES-67; assembly: GCA_027943415.1. Taxonomy (NCBI): domain Eukaryota; kingdom Viridiplantae; phylum Streptophyta; class Zygnematophyceae; order Desmidiales; family Closteriaceae; genus Closterium; species Closterium sp. NIES-67. Next base: position 259,070 of record BQMB01000898.1, on the reverse strand, counting down.
ATTGACTCTGCTGCCAATCTTGCCGACATCTTCACCAAAGCCCTCCCCCACGCCGCCCACTCATCCCTCCTTCGCCTTCTTGGCCTCGCTCCCCCCGTTCCCTCGTCCGCCTCCTGATTCAAGCCCTCTAGTCTTAATCATGATGATGCATCTGTTGTAAAATATATATCTATACAACATGCATGCCTAGATTAGGAGGTGTAGTCATTATAATTATTGGGGGGTTGTTGGTTGGGTTGACCAACCCCACATTTGGGTTGGTCAAGATTGGATTTGGTCCTAGACATTTGGTTGGCACTATTCCAACCAAATGGTCTTTGGTCCTAGGAACCAACCAATCACCAAGCACCACACTTTGTGGTTGCTTGCCTTCCAAGCAATCTCTCTCATTGGTCCACATTGTGACCAATAGGAGAGCACCACACTTTTGTGGTTGCTTGCCCTACAAGCAACCTCCCCCATTGGTCCACTTTATGGCCAATAGGAGAGCTTCCCTTCCAACTCTTCTTTGCTCCTTGTTTTGTACAAAAAGAGCCTCTTGGCTCCCTACTCAATTCAATCTTTTCTCTTCCAAGCTAGTTCCTTCAGCATCTGCATCTCATGCTCCTCTCACCGCCCACACTTCCTCTCACCTCCTCTCCTCTCCTCTCCTCTCAACGCCTCCCCTTCTCCCCTTACCTCCTTTTCTCACCCCCCTACTCTCCTCTCCCCTCACCTCCTGCTCGTTAGCGCTCCTCGCCACCAGCTGGCGCTGCAGCGCCTCCATTTCCCTCTCCATTCGCTCCACCTCCCTCATTCGATTCCTCATCCTCCTCTCCATCATCGCTCGAGTGCGCTCGTGTGCCTCCGCTAACTCTGCAGCAGTGGTGAGGCAAGGTGTCAGTGGGACATGGGAAGGGGGCATCAAGACAAGGCGTGGAAAGTCTATTTTTGAGGCGCCTCAAAAATAAACTCTGGAGCAGTGGTGAGGCAAGGTGTGGGTGGGACATGGGAAGGAGGCATCAAGACAAGGCGTGGAACAGGGGAGCATTAAGGGGCGAGCTGTCGCTGCAGCCCCTCCATTTCTCTCCACATGTGCGCCACATCCCGCAAGCGACCCCGCAAGCGACCCCGCTTGCGCCGCTCCATCATCTTCCGAGTGCGCCCGTGTGCCTCAGCTAACTCTGCAGGAGTGCTGAGACGAGGCGTGGGACAAGGCGTAGGACAGGGCGTGAGACAAGGGGGCATCAAGAGACTGGCTGCCGCTGCAGCCCCTCCATCTCCCTCTCCGTGCGCTCCACATCCCGCATGCGAGCTCGCATGTGCTGCGTCTATCCATCATTTCCTTCTTGCGCTCGTGTGCCTCGGCCACCTCTGCAGCAGTGGTGAGGCAAGGCGTGGGACAAGGGGGTGTGATAAAATGAGCGCTGGCTGGTTGGAAGGAGTAGTCCGCCTCATCCATCATGTGTGTGTGCGCGCGCTCGTGTGCCTCGGCCACCTCTGCAGCAGTGGTGAGATAAAGGACGACTGCAACAAACTGAGGGCTGGCTGGTGGAAGCAGCGGATGGAGTGGAGACGGCATGCAACAACAGAGGTTCGTACGGAAAATATTGGTGGTTAGGAAGAGTAGTCTGCCTCTCCATTCTCTCCTGTGTGCACTCGTGTGCGTCGGCTAGCTGTGTAGCAGTGAGCACGACAAGGGAGCATCAAGAGAGACCAATTGTAGGAATCGCCTCTCCGTCGTCTCCCAGATCAGGTGTGTGTGCTCATGTGCCTCCACTCCGCTCACTCCGCAGGAGAGAGAGCAACAAAACAAGGGATCACTAGAAACAAGAGGAGTCTATTTTTGAGGCGCCTCAAAAAGAGAGAGCACCAAAACAAGGATCACTAGAAACAAGAATCTCATCAACCTCAGAGAAACTCCCTCCGCAGCGCTTTCCACGCACCTTCCTTCCTCGTGCTTCCTCCTCAGGGTCACGGCCGAATCTTCCATCTCCTTGAGCCTCCCCTCCGTGCGCTGCAGCCGCTCCGACAGCCGCATGGATGCAAGCTTTTGCACCAGCCTCTCCTCCCTCTTGGTGTGAGTGCAGCTGATTGTGTTGACAATTCTAAGCAACAACAGCAGGACCTTCCACGCACCTTCCTAGTGCTTCCTCCTCAAAGCCATGGCCAAGTCCTCCATCAAGCTTGAGCCGCCCCTTGGTGCGCTGCAGCCGCTCTGACAGCCGCAGTAACGCTCGCTCCTGCGCCCTTATTTAACTGTTGAAAATCCGAGGGAACAACAGCAGCGCTTCCCTTCCCACACACCTTCCTCGTGCTTCCTCCTTAAAGCCATGGCCGAATTCTCCATCTCTTTAAGCTTGCCCTCTGTGCGTTGCAGCCACTCCGATAGGCGCATGAATGCCGGCTCCGCTCCTGCACGCGCTTCTCCTCCCTCTTGGTGGGAGTGCAGCTAATTGTGTTGAGAATTCTAAGCAACAACAGCAGGACCTTCCACGCACCTTCCTCGTGTTTCCTCCTTAAGGCCATGGCCGAATTCTCCATCTCTTTAAGCTTGTCCTCCGTGCGTTGCAGCTTTTCAGAGAGGCGCATGAAAGCCCGCTCCTGCACGCGCTTCTCCTCCCGCTCCTGCTGCCGTTTCACTGCGTCTTGCTGCTCCAACACCTGCAGTGCGCAAACGGACAGCAGAGAAAGAGGGGCCCTACATTCGGACTCACAAGTCTTGTCCTGCTGTTGCTTCACAGCGACTTGCTGCTCCAACACCTGCAGTACTCGAACAGACAACAGAGAACAGAAGGGCCCTACATAAGTCTTGTCCTGCTGTTGCTTCACAGTGACTTGCTGCTCCAACACCTGCAGCAAGCCAACAAAAAACAGAGAACAGAGGGGCCCTACATTCAGACTCACATCCCAACTTGAGGCTGTCCTGACTGGCGCACAGCACTCCCTCACCTCACTCAAGCTCTTCGCTCCCTTATGCTTCGTGTGCAACATGCATACTCCTGATCGGCCCCTTCTTACTCCCCAAAAACAGGTCTCTGACCCGCTGCCCGCATCACAACTTGACCTTTCCGTAGGTGATTTTTGAGTCAACTAGAAAATCTCTCTCCAAAAACAGGTCTCTGACCAGGTCTCTCCCCCGCATCACAACTTGAACTTTCCTGTCCAGCACAAACCTGCAGCAACCCCTCACCTCCGCCAGGCTCTTCGCTCCCTTGTGCTTCCTGTGCAGCGCACTCCCAACCCAATGGGCCCCTTTTTGCCCTCCGCCTCCAGGCCTCTCTCCAAAGCAGCCCAAGCAAACCACTCTCCCTCCCCTGATCAGCACGCATCTTCAGCAACCCCTCACCTCACCTCGCTCAGCTCAGGCTCTTCGTCGCCCGGGGGTGCTTCTTGTGCACACACCCCCCCATCAGCCCATCACCCCCCATCAGCCCATCACCCCCCATCAGCCCATCACTCCCCATTAGACATGAGCAAAACCGGGTAATTACCCGACCCGACCCGGTTTTGCCCTACCCGCGATCGGGTCCGGGTCGGGTCGGGTCGGGTAATTTCCGGGTAGTGTTTGGAGGTCTGTTACCCGACCCGGCATTTTAATACCGGGTACTTGGGTACCCATCTGGCGGGTCGGGTTAATTGAAGTCGGGTAGTATTACCCGGGTACCCCTAGGTGGCTGTAAAATTCAGCAAACCCGGAGTAACAAACCCGAAGTCGGGTCGGGTACCCACGACCTGACGGGTAATAAATTACCCGACATTTCGGGTAATTCTCGGGTAACGGGTATGCATTACCCAGCCCGAGTACCCGACCTGACCCGGCTGGGTAATTTGTCAAAATCCTATTACCCGACCCAGCCAAAATGTCGGGTCAGGTCGGGTACCCGCGACCCGACCGGGTAAAATGCTCAAGTCTACTCCCCATATGTCTGTCTCTCCAAGTCCAGGTCTAGTAGCCCAAGTCTTGAGCAACCCCTCACCTCGCTCGGGCTCATCGTCGCCCAGCGGTGCTCCTTCTGCACACACTCCCCATTAGACATGGGCATGAGCCGGCTTGTGCCCATGTCTACTCCCCATTTGCCCCTTCTGTCTCTCCAACTCCACGTCTAGTATCCCTGACTAGCACCCATCTTCAGCAACCTCTCTCTCACCTCCGCCAGGCTCTTCGTTCCCTTGTGTTTCCTGTGCAGCGCACTCCCAATGGGCCCCTTTTTGCCCTCCGCCTCCAGGTCCCTCTCTCTGGCCGCCCATGCGAACCACTCGTCCTTCTCCCGTCCCCTCCCCTTCAGATACCCCTCTCGCCCCAACTCGCTCTGCGCATAGGTCTTGTCCAGCTTCGAAGCCGCCTCCCAGCCCTTGGCGTTCTCTTCAAAGTGAATCAGCGCCGTCCCCGTGTGGCCCTTGTAGTCTGGGGGGGGGGGGGGGGAAGAGGATCAAGATACCCGGCAACAAAGAGTGGGGAGGAACAGGGTGGTAAGCATGCGACTGTGATGTGATCCACATGCATACCCACCCCCCCCCTGAAGATCCCTTCTCATCTTCCCATTCAACCGCACACTCCCTCTCCCTCCACCTACAATATACAACACCTCCACCACTCCACTCCCCGAGGCCCTAGCTCGTGAGCACGCGTTCAATCTCTGACACAGACTCGAAACTCTCCCCCCAATTCCCTCCATCTATAATTCGCTCGCCCTCCCTATTCCCCCCCTACCTCTCCACTTACTATAAAGCACCTCCACTTTTCGGGGCCCATAGCTCTTGAACGTGCTCTCAATCTGCTCGCGAGTGACGCCGCCCAGAATCTCTTTCTTCTGGTTCGCATCATATGTGAGACCCGTCTGCAGGTTCTTCACTATGGCCACAGGCGGCCAGAGGATGCGGTCCTGCAAACCAGAAGGGCACGAAACAATAGCATAGCGTGTCATGATTCACGATGAGGCAGGTAGCTCTTGAGCGTGCTTCGGTCCACATGCGCGCGAGTCACGCCACCCAGGATCTCTTTCTTCTGGTTCGTGTCGTACATGAGACCCGTCTGCAGTTTCTTCACAATCGCCACAGCCGGCCACAAAATCCGGTCCTGGAAATTTTGCAAAAAGAAGGGAAAGCAGGGGGGAGAGAGGACATGTTAGATAGGTATCTGCAAAATACACCGATGAAGACATGTTTCAGCGTGTAAGTTACTACGAAAAGAGGGAAAGAAAGAAAGAAGTAGTAGAAGAAAAAAACGGCACGTCTGATATCCCAATCCTTTCAGACGCTTTGAGAGGCATGGGCTTCTGCAAGAAGATCTGCAGCCTGAGAAGCCTGTCCGTGCTGTAAGCCTGTAACCATAAAAGCGCCTCGTATTACCGCACGGACAGGTTCATCAGGGTGCAGATCTTCCCGCATGAGCCGCTGCTTCTGCTGCTTCAGCTCCAAACGCTGTCTCCATTCCTTGGGCCCCTCTATTCTTCAAGGTCATCTCTTACCTCCACAATCTTTGGTGTTTCGCGAGGTTCAACTTTTATAACGCGGACGGGCTTGTCAGGCTGCAGATCCTCCCGCATCAGCCGCTGCAGCAGCATCTGGTGCCTCCTGCGCTCCTTGGGTCCTTTCCTCGACGACCCCTTCGCCTGATCCTCTGCATGCTTCGTGACTTCGTTGAATCTATAATCTTGTTTCTTCTGCCCGGGGCAGAACGGGCAGCGGTAAGTTCCGTCCGGGTTGCGAATTGTTGACGGATTCTGAATTCGTTCCTCGTCTTTGTCTAGCTCGTCCTCGTCGGAATCCGCCAGCTGATCGTTATCGTCGTCATCGTAGTCCGACATGACGTCATCATCGTCAAGGTATTCCATATCCATCGTGGCCGCGTTAAAGACCGACGGAAGTTTTCAGTGAAACGTCGGAAACGGAAACTTATGTACAAGCCTGCTCGAGCAAAAAAAAGCGCATACAAGATGACTGTGACATAGAATGTGCTCGGTCGGGAAACGAATGACATCGAACGCTGGAGGGAATTAGGGCGGATTCTTGCGTCGTGTCATTCCGCGGATGACACCCGATTTTGCCCCTCAGCTAGGTTCGGCCGAACCAGGCTTACGGGCAAAATCGGGTGTCATCCACGGGATGACACGACGCTAGAATCCACCCCTAGGAACGAGAGCTCCAGCCTAGAAAGAAAAGAATGGAAGAAGAGAGGTAGGGTTCCTGAATCCTGATTCCTGAAGGCGGCATGCTGGAGGGTTGTAACTCTATTGTAACCCTGATTCAACGAAGGATGTGATTTCGCATCAAGTTCGATCATTCGGTTCGCAAATACGATACGGTCTCAAAATATCACAGGGGTTCGTTGGAGGGTCCAGATCATTTTTGCGCGATCTTCGTCCAGCAGCGGAGCGATCCCCTCCAAAAGGGGGTTGTTCTTGTGGAGCGCAGCAGACTTTCCGACACGAACTTCGTGAACGAAATTGGAGCGAACTGTTTCTGACCCGAAAGCGGATCTTGCAAATGTAAACGCTGCTCCGTGTCTGGAAACTCTGCTCGTCCAGGCGAACCTTGAGCTGATTTGCTTTCCCACTGAAGGAGCCAAATCCAACCAGGCAGAAAACGAAACTGCAGTAGTCGCCATGGCACTCGCTGCTAGCTATGGCGCGATCGACGCGCGGTCCCTCGAAGCCGAGCTTCTGCTCGTCTCGTTCGGAGCGCCTCCCTCGTTCCCGCTGCACCGCGGCGCAGAAGACGGGTCCTTATTATCACGCGAAGCACCGTCGCGTGCACCGCCGTTGGCCGTGCTGACCTCCGTGCTTGCGCTGATCAGGGCGGGAAGGTATGTCGCAGCGCTGCAGCGCGCATCCTTCGCGCTCGCGGTCTTCCCCTCCGCGGATCAGCTGGCGGAAGCGGTGGCGGCAGGCGCGCAGAGCCAGCAGGGGGAAGCAGCCACAGGCGCAGCGGCGGCGGAAGCCTTTTTCCGTGCAGTGCGGGGGAGAATCGGCGCAGTGCTGGCGGATCTGGGGGGGGAAAATCCCTCAGAAAGCGCAAAAGCGGAGGGGGGTGAGGGGGCAGGGGATGCGGCCCAACCACATGCCGAATCAACTCAAATGCATGTCGAATGGAGTCAAACGGCACAGGAATCGTGCAAGGGGGATGGGGCACTCCTCGAGTGGAGCGGGGGCGAGAGGGCGCTGGCGGTGTTGCTGATGGGGGCGGCTAGCCTGTGCCTCTTCGTGCAGGCAAACGTGAGCGGGTGGGTGCGATGTTCCTATAGCGAGGGGTGGGCGTGAGGGACATTGAGGGGTGCGCGAGGGACATTGAGGGGTGCGCGAGGGACATTGAGGGGTGCGCGAGGGACTAGATTTTCTCAGGAGCGTAGGGGCAAGTGAGAGGGAACTACGGGATGCGAATTCAAGGGTTTTTGGGTTCAGCATGAGCCTGAACAATTCCTGCTTCAATCCCCCACCTGCACTCGGTAAACTGATTCTTTCTCGAGCCATGTGTTCCGATGTTTAGCCATGACCCTTAAACCTTGAACCCTTCTGTCGAAGACAGTTTGGAAAAGGTGTTGGGAGGAATGCAGATTCATTGCTATACGCGCTTTTGAGCAAGCGCTCTTCATTCTCGAAGTTTTTGTGTTTCAGGGTTTTAGTGCATCAGGGTTCCAGGGTTTTACTCTGCTGGGGTTTTCATGTTAACCCTATCATGAATTTGCCGGTTATTTTTGGAACTGGACAGTACTGCTCTCTATGTTGCCTACATTCCCTTTCCCATCCCTGTCTTGTTCCTCCCCGCTGCTGCTTTTCAGATCCTGCTTTTCCTTTCATATTGCCTCATCATTTGCATTGTTATTCTTCTCTCTCTTCTCTCTCTTCTCTCTCTTCCCTCTCCCCTCCGTTTCCCTGTCCTCGTTTTCCTGCCAACAGCCCCGAGCCGTCTGCCGTTCCAACCCTCCCATTTGGTCAAGGACCAGCAGCAGGTGCCACGACAGCAAGCACAGCTGACCCCTTGTTCCTCGCCAGCGAGGCGGCACGCGTGGCGGTGTGCAAGTGGTGCCAGGTGGAGCTGATGACAGATGGTGCTGACGTCACTGGCAGATGCCACCTCCCCCAGTACCTCCTCCTCGCCAGGTCCCTTCTCCTCCCCCCTCTCTTCCCACTCCTCTTCCCCTCCCCTTCCTCCTCTTCCCCCTCCCCCTCCTCCTCTGTTAAACCTTCTGACGCCTTCTCCCCCGCCCTTCTGCCGCCCTCCTGGCCCTGGTGGGCGGCGAGGCTTGTCGTGATTCACCAGAGGGTGCTACAGGAGCGGTCCCCCTCCCTCCGCGCCCTGCTGCTGCCATGCACTGTTCACCTGGGGACGACTCTGGGGGGGAAAGAGGAAGTGAGAAAAGCGCTTTTCGCGGGAAGGGATGAGGAGGAGGGAGGAAGGAGAGGGGAGGAGGAGTGGGAGAGGAATGAGGAGAGAGCGGAGGGGGAGGTGTGTGTGCGGGTGGCAGCGATGGTGCATTTGGAGGTTGGGATGATGGAGATGGCCTATGCACACGTGGACACTGCCAGGTGTGTCCCTCCCACGTGGACGCTGCCAGATGTGTCACTTGCACGGGTTGCCAAGTGTGTCCGTTACAAATGGACGCTGCCTGCCAGGTGTGGCCGTTACATATGGATGCGAAGCGCCATTGCCAATGCCAAGTGTGCCCCTCCCTTTGTATCATGGGTGCTACTCCTCACGATTGCCCATCTCTCCATATCTATCCCCTCCTTGTGCACTCACCCACCCACCCATGCGTGGCCCTTCAATGCACTCATCTCAAGTTGCTCTCACCAGAGGTGTGGCTCTCAACTTGAGGTGTGGATTCTCCCTTGTTTTCTCTCCACTCGCTCCAAACCCCACCCCACCCCACCCTGCCTCACCCCTTCCCCCTCCCTGCTCAGACCCCCCCCCCCCACGCCCCCGCCCACGCCCCGCCCCCACCCCCGCCCCCGCCCCCGCTCACGCCTCCGCCCCGCCCCTGCCTCCACGTGTTCCCTGCAATTTGCGCGCACAGGAAGTGCTTCGAGAGGTCTTTAGAAGAGTGCGGGGTGGCACTGAGTGTGACTGGAGCTATGGGGTACCGCACGGTTCATCAAGTGAGTAAGGGGGGGGAGGGGGGGGGGAGGGTCAGGGGGGGCTTGGAGGCGAGGCGAGGAAGTGTGAGTATGACATGGATGTGAGCCATGAGACAGAGTGGGGTGTCGCTTGGTGTGACTGGCGCTGCTATGGGGTACCGCACTGTTCATCAACTGAGTAACGGGCGGAGTGACGAGGTTTTTGGAGTGAGAATTTGTGGATTGACATGTGCATGCATGTCAGCCTTGAGAAGCGCCTTGTGACCACTATCCCACCACTCTTAACCGGCAGCAACCCTATTCATCCCGTGCCAAACCCACAGGTTGATCCCAAGGCCCAGCTGGTGCTGCAGGTAAGGAGGGGGGAAGCACTAGCTGCAGGCATGGCAGAGGATCGGATGGAGGAATGGGAGAAGGGAAAAGCTGGAGGGGAGGGAGAGGGGGAGGGCGAGGGAGAGGGTGAGGAGGAGGAGGGCGAGAGTATGGAGGAGTTGGAGTGCTTGCTTGAGCCCGAGAGTGACGTGCTGCTGGCGCCGCGCCTGGTGGAGGGGAGCGGCGGGGCAGAGAAGCACAGCACAGCAGCAACTGGAGCCGGGGCTGATAGGCGCGGTGGTGAGGGCGGCAGCGCTGGGGGTGTGCTGAGGGGCGTGGAGCAGGCGGCAGTGCTGGCCATGGCTGTTGACACGGTGAAGAGCAATGCAGCTGACGAGATGAGGGGTGAGTGAGGGAGATGAGAGGGTTGATTGAGGGTGGTGGCATGAGTGCTTGCAGCAGAGGTAGCAGGCCGCAGTGCTGACCATTTCTCGATGTTGTGTGACTGTGTTACAGGGTGGGAGGCAGCGCCTTATATCGAGGCAATCACTCTCCAGCAGCACATTCCGCCCATGGTATGCTATGCCTCCCATGATACCTGCAGCCTGCAGCAAGCCTCTCACGCTCTGCCCCCATGCCATGCCCCATGCCATGCCCCCCATGCCATGCCCCCATGCCATGCCCCCATGCCATGCCCCCATGCCATGCCCCCATGCCATGCCCCCATGCCATGCCCCCATGCCATGCCCCCATGCCATGCCCCCATGCCATGCCCCCATGCCTTAACCCCATGCGATGACATGCCCCCCATGCCATGCCTCCTTGCAGGTTAAGGCGGGCTGTGAGCTGTTGAGGATCCGGTGGGAGCGGAAGAGATCGCACACGCGGCAGAGAGCGGTTGCCATGATGGAGAGGCTGGTGAGTTGGAATGAGGGGGCGACAGACGTGCTATTGGCTGGTGCTTGCACAGGAGCAGACAAGTAGAGCACACACGGCAGAGAACGGTTGCCATGATGGAGCGCCTGGTGAGTTCTCCTCCTCGGAATGACCTTAGATCAGACTTTAAGGCACCTCGGGTACTTGCACACGCACACAGAGCACACGCGAGCGGCAGCGGGCGGTTGCTGGCGATGAGCTGTTTCTTCAGGGGCTTTAGAACAAGTCGCAGGGCCCCGACTCTTTTCATTGTCTGGTGAATCCTGAGTATACTTGGCCCCGTGGTTTCGTTTCCTGAGGATATTTTTGAGTCCACGCACAAATCACCTACGAGAGCTGTCTGGTGACTCTTTAGTATACTTGTCCTTGTGGTTTCGTTTCCTGATTTAGCTTCTGCCTTGCTGCGCTTGTCTCCTGCTCTCTTCTTCCCGATTCCATTTCAGATCCATTCAATCTCGCATCAGGAAAAGCGAATCTGGTGCCAGCAGCAGCAGCAGCAGCAGCAGCAGCAGCAGTTGCAGTCATCCTCTCCAAAAGCAGCTTCGGGAACAGCAGGAGGAGCTGCAAGCAGCACAACGCGTAAGGAGTGGGAGGAGGCGAGGGAAGCAGCTGAGAGGATGCGATCCTGCTTCGCAGTCTGGTTCCCCACCACTCCTGCCCTCTTCAAGTAAGTGGACTATAGGCCAACTATGGAGCACAACACAGAGGATGTGGGAGGGAGTGAGGGAAGCAGCAGAGAGGATGAGATACTGCTTCGCACGTCTGGTTCCCCACCACTCGCTCTCTTCAAGTGAGCTATTCGCCAGTCGTCCTTTGCTTTATCTAACACGGCAATGCAAGCTGTGTTGATTCCTGAAGCTCCATATCACGGCCCGTCTCCTTTCAACATTTTTCTCGTCATTTACCGATTCTCTTGCAGCGATCGCTCCCATAATCCTGTGTCTTCAAAAATCCTCCCTCCTCCCCCCCTTTGCAGGGAGTATGGCGAACTGCTAGTGGCGAATGGGTGTGTGGGAGATGCCATGCGGGTGTTCGAGAGCAACGATCTGTGGGACCACCTCATCGACTGCTACAGGTATGCTATAAGAGCGGGCTTGGCGGGTGAGCTCAGTTGACCGACGTGCAACAGGCTGCTTGAGTTGAGGTGCCTGGTAGCACACGAGGCCATGTGGGTGGTTGTGTGAGAATAACGAGCTGTGGTGGTGCCATGTCATCTTGTAGACTGCTACAGGCACGCCATAGGTTAGGAGCATGCTTGGCAGGTGAGTACACGTGGCCAGGTGACTTTTGAGTCGACTCAAAAGTCAACTTGTAGACTGCTATAGGTACGCCATAGGTTAGGAGCATGCTTGGCAGGTGAGTACACTTTTGAGTCGACTCAAAAGCCTCTCTTCCCACCCCTTCCCACTCCTTCCCACTCCTTCGCACCCCTTCCTGTCTGTCTAGCCCTCTCCCCCCCACTTGAGTCTCTCCTTGGCAAGCGAGCAGCAGCGACGGCACTCGTGACCCAGGGGCTCAAGCAGCAGCAGGAGGACTACTTCGGAGGCGCCTCAAATGTGGCCCCCCCACTTGAGTCTCTCCTTGGCAAGCGAGCAGCAGCGACGGCACTCGTGACCCAGGGGCTCAAGCAGCAGCAGGAGGACTACTTCGGAGGCGCCTCAAATGTGGCCCCCCCACTTGAGTCTCTCCTTGGCAAGCGAGCAGCAGCGACGGCACTCGTGACCCAGGGGCTCAAGCAGCAGCAGGAGGACTACTTCGGAGGCGCCTCAAATGTGGCCCCCCCACTTGAGTCTCTCCTTGGCAAGCGAGCAGCAGCGACGGCACTCGTGACCCAGGGGCTCAAGCAGCAGCAGGAGGACTACTTCGGAGGCGCCTCAAATGTGGCCCCCCCACTTGAGTCTCTCCTTGGCAAGCGAGCAGCAGCGACGGCACTCGTGACCCAGGGGCTCAAGCAGCAGCAGGAGGACTACTTCGGAGGCGCCTCAAATGTGGCCCCCCCACTTGAGTCTCTCCTTGGCAAGCGAGCAGCAGCGACGGCACTCGTGACCCAGGGGCTCAAGCAGCAGCAGGAGGACTACTTCGGAGGCGCCTCAAATGTGGCCCCCCCACTTGAGTCTCTCCTTGGCAAGCGAGCAGCAGCGACGGCACTCGTGACCCAGGGGCTCAAGCAGCAGCAGGATGACTACTTCGGAGGCGCCTCAAATGTGGCCCCCCCACTTGAGTCTCTCCTTGGCAAGCGAGCAGCAGCGACGGCACTCGTGACCCAGGGGCTCAAGCAGCAGCAGGAGGACTACTTCGGAGGCGCCTCAAATGTGGCCCCCCCACTTGAGTCTCTCCTTGGCAAGCGAGCAGCAGCGACGGCACTCGTGACCCAGGGGCTCAAGCAGCAGCAGGAGGACTACTTCGGAGGCGCCTCAAATGTGGCCCCCCCACTTGAGTCTCTCCTTGGCAAGCGAGCAGCAGCGACGGCACTCGTGACCCAGGGGCTCAAGCAGCAGCAGGAGGACTACTTCGGAGGCGCCTCAAATGTGGCCCCCCCACTTGAGTCTCTCCTTGGCAAGCGAGCAGCAGCGACGCTGGAACAGAGACCCAGGGACGCTGACCCAGGGACTCAAGTGGCAGGAGTCTATTATTGAGGCGCCTTAAAAATAGACTCCTCGCTTTTGAGGCGCCTCAAAAATAGACTCCTCACTTTTGAGGCACCTAAAAACAAACAGCGACGCTGGAGCAGAGACCCAGGGGCGCTGACCCAGGGACTCAAACAGAAGCAGGAGCACCCGCGGCTCGGGTGCTGCTCGGGTCCTAATGTACCCATCTGGACCTCACTCACTTCCTCCTCACCTCTCTCCCCTCGGCCCCACCCCTCGGCCCTCGTGTCTCTCCCCCATCCCAGTCTCCTGGGCAAGCGAGCAGCAGCAACAGCGCTTGTAACTCAGAGGCTCAAGGAGCAGCAGGAGGACCCGCGCCTCTGGTGCTGCTTGGGGGATCTGACTGAGGAGAGGGAGTGCTATGAGAAGGCGTGGGAATACTCCCGGCACCGATATGCACGCGCCCAGGTACGCGTTTGAATGCGGGGTTACACATTATGGTGTGGTTGTGTGCGGTGCCTTGTCATGTAGTGCATGCCGTAATGGTAAGGTGGCTTGGGGGGTCTGAGGGGGGAGAGGGGATGAATGCTATGGGTGACTCAAAAGCGGTGATTTTTTGGAGTTATAAAAAATAACCTACAACATGAGGGAATGCTATGTGAAGGCGTGGGAGTACTCCAGGAACAGATACGCACATGCCCAGGAGTGCGGTGTGGTTCAGTGCGGTTCTGTGTGGTGCAGTGCGATGCAGTGCATACTTTGTACTCTGGTGCTGCTTGGGGGATCTGACTGAGGAGAGGGAATGCTACAAGGCGTGGGGGTACTCCCGGCACAGATACGCATGCGCCCAGGTAGGTGCAGTTCAGTGTGGTTCCGTGCGGTTCAGGGCGGTTCAGGGTGCAGTGCCTCGAGTTACTCTAATTCTGCCTGGGGGATCTGACAGTCAGAGGGAACAGAATGCTATGAGCCGGGATGGGAGTATTGTATACACAGATATGCATTGGGTTGGGTGAGGTGTGGTGCAGAGGTTAAGAGTACTGGAATGACACACTAATAAGGATCTCCCTTTCTCTCGTCTTACCCATTCTGATGCACTCAGCCACCCCCTACCCATCGTCCCAAAACCCCTCCATGCAGCGATCGTTAGCGCACAGCAATGAACGGCAAGAGTTGTGCTCTGCAACGACTCACTGGGAGGGGAGGCTACTCTCTGTTGTTCTCCCCTTCTTCCCCTCCTGTTTTCCCTTTGTTTTCTCTCCTTCCTCTCTCCCCCTGTCACAGCGATCGCTAGCGCGCATGGCGATGAACAACAAGGATTTCCAGTCAGCCATCACTCACTGGGAGGCGGCTCTGGCGATCAGCCCTCTGCATGGCTCCGCCTGGTTCTCCCTGGGCTACTCCGCCATCCAGGTGCGGACTGCCATCCAGGTGCAGTCTGCCATCCAGGTGCGGTCTGCCATCCAGGTGCAGTCTGCCATCCAGGTGCGGTCTGCCATCCAGGTGCGGACTGCCATCCAGGTGCAGTCTGCCATCCAGGTGCGGTCTGCCATCCAGGTGCAGTCTGCCATCCAGGTGCGGTCTGCCATCCAGGTGCGGACTGCCATCCAGGTGCAGTCTGCCATCCAGGTGCGGTCTGCCATCCAGGTGCAGTCTGCCATCCAGGTGCGGTCTGCCATCCAGGTGCGGACTGCCATCCAGGTGCAGTCTGCCATTTAGGTGCGGTCTGCCATCCAGGTGCAGTCTGCCATCCAGGTGCGGTCTGCCATCCAGGTGCAGTCTGCCATCCAGGTGCGGTCTGCCATCCAGGTGCGGACTGCCATCCAGGTGCAGTCTGCCATTTAGGTGCGGTCTGCCATCCAGGTGCAGTCTGCCATCCAGGTGCGGTCTGCCATCCAGGTGCAGTCTGCCATCCAGGTGCGGTGGGGTTTGTTTCGGTGCCACGCAGTGGAGCTGCGCTGGCCATGCACTGCGCTGCACTACACAGTGACGCCACATGCGCTCATTCGTTCAGCCCATGTCTTTTGAGGCGCCTCAAAACCACGGATAAAGAGACGACTTTTGAGGCGCCTCAAAACCACGGATAAAGAGACGACTTTTGAGGCGCCTCAAAACCACGGATAAAGAGACGACTTTTGAGGCGCCTCAAAAGTTGCACTACACAGTGAAGCCACATGCGCTCATTCGTTCAGCACATGCTTCGTTCAGTCCAGGCATGCCATAGGGGGTACAAGGCACTGTATGCTCTCACACATGTGTTTCCCCCATCACCATGCATCCATCCATGTGTCCCCTGCCCCACATGCAGGTGCACGCAGGCAGGCAATGGGGGCATGGCTCTGTGTGCTTTCACACACGTTACATTACCTTGATTTGTCTATTCTTTCCAACGTGTGTGAAAGCATTTGCATTCATCTGCTTGCTTGCAGGCATGCGACGGGGACAAGGCTCTCTACGCTCTCACGCGTTCAGTCCAAATAGACCCGGACAATGGAGAGGCGTGGAACAACCTCGCTGTACTGTGAGTGCTCAGCTCATGCTTAGCTCAAACTGGTTACTTTATTCTTTCACCTGGCAATGGGGAGGCGTGGAACAACTGGCTGTACTGTGAGTGCTGTGCTCTTTGTCGATTGCATTGCTGGCAGTTTTAAGTTGTCTCAAGAGCAGCCAGCTCTCACTCTTCTTCTCCTCTTCCTGCCCTTCCAGCAACTTGCAGCGCCGTTGAATGCATGAGATTTCAACTCCCACTCCCCACTTAACCCCCATGCCATGCCGTCAACTTGCAGCGCGACCGAATGCATGAGGTTTTACTCTCACTCTCCTCCGGCTCACTTTCGCTCCACCACTCAACCCTCATGCCATGCCATCCCAGGAACCTGCAGCGCAACCGAATGCCTGAGGCGTTCAAGACACTACAGGAGGCACTCAAGCACAAGTGAGTGAGATGTAACGCAAGTGGGTGGGTTGTGACGCTAGGGGGTGAGATGCAACGCCGGGTTGTGAAAGGGGGTGAGAAGTAACGTTAGGGGGTGAGATCTAACGTTAGAGGCTGAGCTGTAACGCTAGGGGATGAGACGTAAACTATGGGGAGTGAGATGTAACGGAGACCGGTCACAAGTGTCATCACAGAAACAATGCAGAAGAAACGTCCAGCTATGAATGTTTACCGCTGCATTCCTCCTCTCTTGTATCCTCTCCTCTTCCCTGCCACACACTCATAGGGGCGAGCAGCGCACGTTTGTGCAGGCAGACCTTGCATGCCTGAACGATTCCTTCTCTCCGTGCTCTTTTGAGGATTCTCCACTTTCCACTTTTGAGAACTCTCAACAATGACTCCACTGCAGCGCACGTGAGGGCAGGCAGACCTACCTTGCGCTCCTGAGCGATTCCTTCTCTCCGTGCCCTTTTCCCCTGCCCCCCCTCCCCCCTCTGCCCTTCCCCTTTTGTTTTGGCCATGCAATGGCAGGGGCGACGATTGGCACCTGTGGGAGAACTTTGCCAAGGTGGCTCTAGACGTGAAGAGCTACCAGCAGGTGAGGGAAGTGGAAGCAGCAGGTGAGGGCATTTTCGTTTCACCTCTGGCTTTCAGGATTGGCTGTGGGTATGAGTGGACAATGCTGCTTCCCCCTCAATGCTCTACATTCCCCTCCTCAACCGTTCCAAACCCCCGCTTCCCCCTCTTGGCAAGCCCCCGCTTCCCCCTCATGTCAAGCCCCCGCTTCCCCCTCTTGTCAAGCCCCCTTCTGTACGCGGCCCTCCTGTTTCCTCGAAAGGCGGCCAGAGTAGCAGCAAGGGTGTTAGATTCGAGCAGCGGCTAGCAAGAAAGCAGTGCTACTTCTTCCGTCTCACCCTTTCCCGTCCCTTCCCCCTCCTCATGCTGCCTCCTCTTCCCAGGCCGCCAGGGCAGCAGCAGCAAGGGTGCTGGACCTGACTAACGGCAAGCAAGGAAGTACTCTTCCTCGCTCGTCTCACGCCAGGGTGTCTACTTCTTCTGTCTCGTCTCACCCTTCCCAGTCCTTTCCCCCTCTCCTGGTGCCCCCCCCTCCCAGGTCGCCAGGGCAGCAGCACGAGTGTTGGACCTGACTAACGGCACGCGGGAAGGAGTGCGACCTCTTCCGTCTCGTCTCACCTCTCCCCGTCCCTTACCCCTCTCCTGGTGCTCCCCCCTCTCAGGCCACAAGGGCGGCAGCACGAGTGTTGGAGCTGACCACTGGGAAGAGGGTCGACACGGGTGTGCTAGAAGGGTTGATAGGGGTGGTGGAGAGGAGTAGGCGAGGGGGGAGGGGGGAGGAGGAGGGAGGTGGAAGGGGAGAGGAGGGGCAAAGTGGGAGGGGCGTTGCTGAGGGAGGGGAGAAAGTGGCGGAGAGGGGTACTGGAGGTGCTGCTGAGCTGGATGATCTGGTGATGGATTTGCAGCCGTTGGATCTGGGCAAGATGGCAGGGGGGGAGGGGCAGGGGGAGGAGGCGGTGGGAGGGGAGAGTGGGGGAGAGGGCGATGGTGTGCCTGTAACGAATGGTGCTTATAAGGAGGATGGTGGGGCGGAGGAGGGGAGTGATGGTCCCATGAACGAAAGGGAGGCTATGAGGCTTGAATCTGAGCTGAGGAAGCTTCTGGGAAAGGTGGGATTTTGTAGTGGTGCTGCTAACCTCTTGTACTAGCGTCCCTTCCTTCTCATCACCGGTCCACAACCCCCCCTCACAGGGGAAGGGACCGGTATATTATTCCTTCTCACAACCCCCCCTCCCCCTGTCCACGCTGTCTTTCCATAGTCACTTCAAATAGTCTTATCCAGGGCAGGGGCATAAGGAGCAGGTGTGTCTGTAATCTGCCTACTACCAAGACCACTCAACCACCACTGCTACTCAACCCCCCACCCACCACCGTTTCCCCCTCCCCTCCATTCACCACACTTCTCAACCTCTTCAAACTACCATCAACAGGCAGTGGCGTCAGGAGCAGGTGTGCCTGAGATCTACCGCCTGCAAGGAACCTTCCTGGAAGCGGTGGGCGACGCTGACGTGGCAGCCGAGGCCTTCCTGCGCCACGTGCGCGCACTGCAGTCCGCCAGCTGGCAGCACGGCGAACCAGCGGCGTTCCGCCAGCTGGCGCAGGCGGCGCTGAGGTGGACAGTGGCTGTGGTGCGGGGAGTAGCGGGGGAAGAGGGGGTGAAGGAAGTGAGGGGAGGAGGGGAGAAAGAGGGGGAGGGTGTGAGAGTGAGTGGTGCGGGCAGGAGGAGATTGGCATCTGTGCGCATGCTTCTAAGCAACATTGTGAAGCAGGTAATGTTGGAATGAGCTGACTTTTGAGTCGACTCTAAAATTTGCTTCTGAGCAACATTGTGAAGCAGGTAATGTTGGAGTGGTTACCGTATGTCAGATAGCCTTCGCTTGAAGTTGTTGGACTAAGTGAGCTATGTATTTCCTTTTCTTGTTTTTGCCAAGCATGTTCCCCATCAAGCTTTCCCCTGCGTCCCTGTTTTTTTTCATTTTTGTTGGCAGGGAGACCTTTTCTCTGACCTTGCTGAGTTTGGAGAGTTGAAGTCAGCTCTAAGCGTTGTTAGCGACCTAGAGGCCAGAGAGGGATGAGATTCGCGTAAAACGTGTCGTGAATTATTTTCGTATTATGTAGTCTTAGCATGTAAGCTTTGGACTGGAAAATCAACAAAGTTGCCCTTAGTCCTTGTGTGCAATTTGTTTTTGCTTATTATAGTCTCATAAGCACGTAAGGAAACTTTATAAGGGTCTGTTCTGTAGATGAGGCCTGGAACCCGCCTTATCAACATGTTAGCAGCGTGTTCAAAACGGGAATAGTGTTTACAGCAGCGCCTCCAGTACTGCTGCCTGCAGTTCCCGAAGCCCTATCCCTTAGCTTCGAATCGCAATCCCCTTCCCTTGAAAGGCGGCACGAACGCCCAGTTTTAATTGGAGCGACTAAGTTATGCACAGGAGCTTTTCGTCCATTCGCCTTCATTTTCCCAGCAACGGACACACTACTCGTCTCACTTGAGGCAGGCCTCGCTACAAATCCACTCGTTTAGGAGTCATAATTTCTTCTAGACTGCTCCACATGCTTGTAAATGGCACCCTCGTATCCATTCAAGCGACCTGAACCGGCGCGACGATCACTAACCGCAGCCGAGCTCAATGGATCGAAGGTGGCTTCTGGACCAACTCTGAAGCCATCCAATTCAACTGAACCGATTCAAAAACCATCCAGCCGACCTGAACCGGCGCGACGGTCGCTAACAGCAGCCGAGCTCGCCGGGTTCAGCGGTCTTCCCGTGCACTCATTCCTCCGCCTCCGCTTCCTCTCCGCCTCCCCCGATCGCGTCGTCGCCACGCTCGTCTCGTCCCGTCAGTCCGCACAGGTAGGGTAGGGACCCCCCACCCCCGCCCGTTATCAACCCTCCTCCTCTCGCTCACCCGTCATCACCCCTTTCTCGAATCCTCTCCTGCTACCCTCGTCTCCTCTCCTGCTACCCTCGTCTCCTCTTCTCTCCCCCTTCCCACTCCATCCTCCCCCGCTCACATTGCCGCAACCGGCCCTCCAGTCAGCCCCTTTTGATTCGACTCAAAAGCAGTCTCCTCTCCTCCCTCCCCTTCCAACTCCCTCCTCCCCCACTCTCATTTCCGCAACCGGCCATCCGGTCAGCCCCTTTGCTCCAGCAATTCGGCTTTCTTCACGGAGGGGGAGGGGATGGGGGAGGGGGGGGGTTTTGGGTTTCAACGCTGGTAACAAACGCACTGTTACTAATGTTCATGATGTGTCAACTCCATCCTCCACCTTCCCCCCTCCCCCTCTCATCCTATTCAGCCATTTGGCAATCTGCACGGGGGTGTGTCCGCGCTGATAACAGAGGCAGTGGGCAGTCTGGGCGCTGCAGTGGCGGCTGGTGGTGCAGTGGTGGGGGTGGAGGTGGCGTGCAGTCATCTAAGACCAGCGCCTATCGGCACTCCTGTTGTTGCTGTCGGCACGCCCTTGAGAGTCGGCCGCACTGTGCAGGTGTGTGTGTGTGTGTGTGTGTGTGTGTGTGCGTGCATGTTTGATGCGCTGTTTTCTAATTCGATTCAACACACATTCAGGGAGGTCGCATGCGATCACATTGTTGCTGTTGTTCGCTGTGCCACTTGGCGCACCTTTCCTGGCACATTGGGTGGTGCATACTGCTTCAATAAGAGTTGCTGTCTTGTCGAACTGTTCAGCTGCATGCACGTGCTGTGTAGGGATGTGTACTAGCTAGCTTGCTGCCTGGATATGTTTGTATTTTCTCAAAAATTGCTTCAACTGTGGTGGCTAGCTTCCCAGATATGTGGGCTTTTCATGATGCCATCTCATAGCAGTGCCTACCATCTCATAGCAGTGCCTACCATCTCATAGCAGTGCCTACCATCTCGTAGCAGTGCCTACCATCTCGTAGCAGTGCCTACCATCTCATAGCAGTGCCTACCATCTCATAGCAGTGCCTACCATCTCATAGCAGTGCCTACCATCTCGTAGCAGTGCCTACCATCTCGTAGCAGTGCCTACCATCTCGTAGCAGTGCCTACCATCTCATAGCAGTGCCTACCATCTCATCGCAGTGCCTACCATCTCATAGCAGTGCCTACCTGCGCACCTCGTCCTGCTCTTGGCACTCCTATGAGAGTTGCCGCACTGTTCAGCCTTTTATCCTCTGGTGTGAGCTGAGTGCCCCTAATCGCCTTGTATGCCTCCATCTTATCTCCCTGTACACCCACATATGTCCACTCAGGTGTGGGAGGTCCGCCTTTCCGTAGGTAGAGAGAGCGATTTGGTACAGGGAGAGGAGACAAGCCTTAACGTGAAAGTGCAGAATGGAACGGGGGAGACATCATCGGCCAGCGAGCTGCGGGGCACCGAGTCCCCTGAAGGTAGAAGCGCTGGTCCAGGGCCAGGGCAGCTGCCAGCGCTCGAATCGCCTGATCGCAAGAGAGGAGGTTCAAGGCCAGGGCACCCGCTGGCGCTTGAGCATCGTGAAACCAAGAGAGGAGGGCCGAGGGCAGGGCAGCTGCTGGCAGTGGGGCGACTCACATGTGTGCCGTTGCCTCAGGGGCATGCAATGGGGGAGAATGGGGGGAGGAGTGGAGAAGGGGAGGAGGAGGGCCACCGGAATGGTCGGAGGGAGGGTGGACTAGAGAAGGCTGGAGAGGAGGGAGGTGAGGGGCGGGAAGAGGAACAAGGGAGCAGAGAGGAAGGGAGGGAAGGTTCACTTGCCCGTATGTTGCACAGCGAACTGGAATTGGAGCCAGCGCAAGTCAACACCGCTGTGTTCGACACTCCTCGCTTCAACAGCCTCCCCATCCACAAGTTCCTTGGCCTCCGCTTCCTCGTCGCCTCTCCTCGACGTGTCGTCGCTACCTTTATCTCGTCCCCTGCGTCAGCACAGGTAGGGACTCATTCTCCTCAACACCCCACGTTTCAACACCCCACGTTTCAACACCTCTCGTTTCAACACCCCACGTTTCAACACCTCTCGTTTCAACACCCCACGTTTCAACACCTCTCGTTTCAACACCCCACGTTTCAACACCTCTCGTTTCAACACCCCACGTTTCAACACCTCTCGTTTCAACACCCCACGTTTCAACACCCCACGTTTCAACATCCCTCGTTTCAACACCCCAACTTTCTTCCCCCCAACCCTTTTTTCAGCCCCTACATGAAGGTTTGCCAGCCTTGATCAATCGGCCATTCTTTTATTGCACTTTTATCGCGCCCGGTTTATGCAGCAAAATGCGATATGCGATAAAACAATATCGCATGCGATATTTTTCCACCGCAGCGCGAAAATTCGCCAGCAAGCAGATGGGGGAATGGCATTTCGTTTTTTGGTCTAAGTCACGTTTTTTTTTTTCCGTCTTCACTGATGCGATGAGCTGTTATATTGCGTCGCGTGCTGTAAAATGCGATATTCATATATGTCACGCCCATTATGCGATGTGTGATTAACCCGAATCTCGAAGAAGAAGAAAAATCGCGCGATGCGTCGGGCGACATAACAAAATGCGATGCGATATAATATCGCATCGCTTTTGCTCATGTCTTGCCCAGATCACCAGGCCCCTGGGCAGTGTGCAAGCGAGCATGGAATCTCACATCAACTCTTGTCATCCACTACCCACCCTTCTTCCCTCTCAGCCCTTCAGCCACATGCAGGTTCAGCCGTGCATATCAGCTGTGATCACCGAGTCCCTAGGCAGTGTGATGAGCAAGGTTCAGAGCACGAATGCATGTGGATTAAAACCTTCTTTCTTCCGCTTCCTCGTGTTCCCCTCCCTCTCAGCCCGTCAACAACATGCATGGAGGGCGTGTCAGCAGCCCTAATCACCGAGTCTCTAGGCAGGGTGGGAGCGATGAAATTTCACATCAACTCTTGTCCTCCTCTACCCGCCCTCGCTCCCTCTCAGCCCTTCAACAACGTGCATGGAGGGGTGTCAGCTTTAATCACCGAGTCCCTGGGCAGCGTGGGAGCGAGCCTGGCAGCGGGGGGGGCAGTGGCAGGCGTGGAAGTGACAACGAGCCATCTCAGGCCGTGCCGGCTCAACACTCCCGTTCTTGCTGTCGCCATCCCTCTGCGGGTGGGGCGCACCGTGCAGGTAGGGACCATGAGGTAGGCAGTGCTGCTTCCTTTCAGGTGCCTCGCGTATAGAGAGAGCGTGGCAGCTTGAGGGCTCGCCAGTGGCAGGGGTGGAAGTGACAACCAGACATCTCAGGCTATGCCCTCTCAACACGCCTGTTCTCGCTGTGGCCATCCCCCTGCGAGTGGGGCGCACCGTTCAGGTAGGAGATGTTTTCAGGTGGTAACGCCAGGTTCAATAAGGAATGTCCACTGACTCGGGGTGGTCTCCCACTCCTTCAGTACCATTACTTCGGGGTGGTCTCCCCGCTCTTACCATTGCTGTGCGTGTTATAGGCTAGAAGTGGGAGAGCTAGAAGCATACCCCAATCTAGCCTATAACTTCTACATAGCTAATATGTATAAGTTGACATGGTCTCCCCGCTCTTACCATTGCTGTGCTCTTTCCACTCTCCCACTCGTCCAGCTCTCCTCGCTGCGCTTCTCGCGCGTTGACGCCATCACTTGTCACATTGGACTCAGCCTTCCACGTCCGCTCGCCCACCCACTGTTCATGGCCTAACAGGTGTGGGAGGTGCGCTTATCTGTTGGGGAGCAAGAGGAACAGGCGCACAACGACGACCTGTGGCACGACGAGCAGAGGCAAGGCAAAGAGCCATCACACACCAGAGACCCTTCACAAACCAGAGACCCATCAGAGGCTAGTGCGCCGCATGTGCTGCGGTCAGCTGCTCCCAAAGCTGGGCTGCTGCTGGCAGTGGGGCGGCTGACAGTTGTACCGCTGCCTAATGGGGCTAGAGACGAGAAGTCCAAGTCTAGGTTGTGATAGAGAATTGCTGTGTAGTGTATTTGATTGATGTATCAACACGATGCTACGGGTATATTATATTATTGATGCAAGGTGCTGTAAGGTATTGAGCCCGTACTTCACAGCAGCGATGGAGAGAGTTACACATGGTTTTGCCATGTAGACAATTATATATTATATGCCGTAGATATATCGCAGACAAAATGCAGCCGTTGTTGCATATTTACCACGCAAGGTGTTCAGGTCTCAACTGACAACCCCCATTCTGAGTACTAACCCCAGCAAGTGTCCCATTGCCAGCCAAAGCAGCAAAATAAGCAAAAGTGCTTATATACGGCCCAGCCTCGATAATAGCCCGAGACTTACTCATCATAAAGAACTCTGCCATAGTGGGGAGGCCTCTATCGAGGCTGCCAGGGCTGGCCTTAGACGTGTGGTAGATATCGCCGGCTGAGAAATACACCACTCCGTGCGGCTTCAATAGAGCCACAAACTCCATCCTATGCTCCACATCATCTGTAGCCAAAAATATGTTCAAATCTCCATCATCTCCCTCCTCGTCCTCCTCTCCTACCCCTTCCTGCTCCCCTTCTCGCCCCCCAGCCTCTCCTCTTCCCTTCTCCCCCTCCTGTGACCCTTCTTTCCTTAGCCGTTTTTCCGCCTGCCTCCGCTGCTGCAGCAGGGTTGGCTTCAGCTCCCGAACCAGATGCCCGATGCACGCCCACAAGCACGTGCGCAGGTACGGCGGCCGAACCACTGCGGCTCGGTCCCAGTCCTCGCACTCCCCTTTGAGGTACTCCTCAGTATCCCTCTTCACCGATTTCTCAATTGCCAGGGAGCGAGTTCGCACGTGTAAGGCAATGTCAAAGAAAGCTACAGCCTTCTTGGATGGTGGGAGGAAGAACGGAGGGAGAGCGGGAATGGAGGATGAAGGGGAGGTTGAGGTGGCTTCGGTGGTTGTTGCAACTTTGCCAGTACCAGCAGCAGCATCAGCACCACCAGCATTCGCAGAATTAGCAGCAGCAGGAAGAATGGAAGAGGAGAGCGAAGCTGAAGAAAGGGGAGGTGGGGACCGGTGGAGGATGGACGTGATGGTGGCGAGAAGCTTCTTGGAAGGACCCCTTTGGCCGATGAAAGCATACATGGCCCGGGAATGCACGCACCAGAGGGAGCTGAAGGCGTGTGCATTTGTGGGAAACGGGGGAGAGTGAGGAAGAGTGAGAGAGTGAGTGGAGGGGTGAGTGGGGGAGTGAGTGGGGGAGTGAGTGGGGGAGTGAGGGGGGGTGACAGGAAATGAGGGAGATCAGAGTGCACTAATGCAGTCGGACACTGCTTCAGCCATGGTGCTTGGAGAGCAGAATATCACAAATAGCGAAGGTTAAACGATACCGTGTAAAATATTTACACATTAAGGAGCAGTCAGGATCGTAATACTGCGGGAGTAAGAGAGTGAAACAGGTAGTGGGCCACAGAGGGCGAACAGAAAATCAAATCCTGAAAAGTCTTGAGAGAATATACAGGGAGCGTGCCCGCACTTGAATGGGGCATACACGCAGTCTCTAAGCGTGTCGTTGCGGTGCCAGAAGAGGTCGAAGTGCGAGCCCTAGCTGGTATGGTTACATGTCATGTAAGACAGCCGCATACAGCACAGACTACTTGAGGTAGCATGGTCTAACTCACCTGCATCTGAATGCAGCAACTCACTCACCTGCATCTGAATGCAGCAACTCACTCACCTGCATCTGAATGCAGCAACTCACTCACCTGCATCTGAATGCAGCAACTCACTCACCTGCATCTGAATGCAGCAACTCACTCACCTGCATCTGAATGCAGCAACTCACTCACCTGCATCTGAATGCAGCATAGACGCAGTCCCTGAGAGTGTCGTTGCGGTGCCAGAAGAGGTCAAAGTATGAGCCGGTGCGAGCCCCGATGATGGGGTGAGAGGAGGCCAGGGCATCCCGCATGGCTGCAGTCAGGGACAGAATGTATGCATGTAGAGACACACATGCACAGAATCACACAGCCATGAGCCACAGATGACACCAAGATTTTGAAGTGACAGCTAGTGCGAGCCCCAATGATGGGGTGAGGTGAGGCGAGGGCATCCCCCATGGCTGCAATCAGGCAATAAGTCACATACATGTGCGGACACACATAGACAGAATCATTCAGGCATGAGCCACAAGCTTGACTACACGTACGATGGGCCTTGAATACATGTAGTACGTGTAAGACTGGCCTGGCTACATGTAGTACGTGTAAGACTGGCCTGACTACGTGTAGTGCTTGTAAGTTGGGCCTGACTTGCACAGTTGGGGCAACAGAGTCACATGTGCTCGTTGGGTCACATGTGCTCGTTGGGTCACATGTGCTCGTTGGGTCCTGGGGGCACATGTGCTCGTTGGGTCACATGTGCTCGTTGGGTCACATGTGCTCGTTGGGTCACATGTGCTCGTTGGGTCACATGTGCTCGTTGGGTCACGCTCGTTGGGTCACATGTGCTCGTTGGGTCACATGTGCTCGTTGGGTCACATGTGCTCGTTGGGTCACATGTGCTCGTTGGGTCACATGTGCTCGTTGGGTCACATGTGCTCGTTGGCTAAGTGGGAAAATTCGCGTTTCGCGTAAATTCGCTAACGAATTTACGCTGGCGTAAATTCGCTCGAACGCCAGGGCCCTGTTTTGAATTCGTTGGGAAATTCGTTCTGCCCGGGCAGGAAAAAAATGCCCGGGCAGGCCCAAAAAAAAAGTTCCCAGGTAGGGGGGGCGTGGGGGGTTTCAGGGCAACTCTTTTTAGCAGAAAATTATTATTGCTTCTCAAAGTTTATGGCAATAGCATGTTCTAGAGTTTGGGGGGTATCCTTTGCATTAACAGCCCTGCAGCAACCGACAGCAAGATGATGAACCATACTCATGAGGTAAGCTAATGTCTATGCTTAAACTAGATCTTCTAGCTATGACGCGGAGTGATAAGCTAGATCTACTCTACGTCTGGTAGAGTAGCGTGTGAGATGCGTGCGTGATATGGTTGCGTAAGTTGGGTGGTGGATGGGTTGGGTTCTCTAGATGTGGTGGGGTTTGATGCGGTTGGGAGCGTGGGAGGGGTTGGAGCATTTTTGGAGGTTCAAAAGTTAGAATCGCGAATTGGCGAGGCCACGGATGGCTTCGCCAAGTCGCCGCGAATCGAGTTGGGAAATTCGTGTTTTTTTGTCCGGGCTGCCCCAAAAATTTTCCCCCAGCGTTTCGCGAATTTCAGGTAAATTCGCGTTTGCGAATTTACGCTTACGAATTTACGCAAAACGCTGGGGGACCCCAACGAATTTGCCCACTTAGCTCGTTGGGTCACATGTGCTCGTTGGGTCACATCTTCTAAACCCAGTTACCAGCAAGGCGCCTAAAAACCCACCTGGCACGCGCTTGATGCTCTCCAGCAGGTACTCCATCGGTAAAGCATGCCCCCTCCTGCTGCTGCTGCCCCTGCTGCTGCTGCTGCCCCTGCTGCTGTTGCTGCTGCTGCTGTTGCTGCCTGTGCCAAGTGGCAACCCAACACCCACCTGACTGACTGAAGAGACAACCAAACACCCACCCACCTGGCAAGCGCTTGATGCTCTCCAGCAGGTACTTGGGCTGCATCTCGTTGAACCGCCGGTACAGCTCCATCGGCAGCAGCATCCCTTCTCCTTCCCCTCCACCCTCATCCGTCCCATTCCCTCCGCCTCCCCCTCCACCCCCCGCCTCTCCCGCCCCGCCAGTCCCCCCCAGACCCCCCCATCTGACGGCATGGAAGCCGCAGTGGAAGGCGTGGCACAGCAGGTCGTACACCTTGTGGTGCTCGCCCGCATGCAACCTCACCAGCTGCCGGCCCCCTAGTCTGGCGAAGACAAAGGCCGAGACGAAGCCGCGCAGGCTGTTGCCCAGCCCGTGGCGTGCCAGGAAGACGAGCGAGCGCTGGGACGGCCGGGATAAGTGGGATAGACGCGATATAGGCTGGCTGCTGTTTTCCAAGGGGGCGGGGGAGGGGGGGGGAAGAGCACAGGTAGGGGAGTGGAAAGGGAGGAGGGAGGGAACGTGAGGTGCAAGGCGTGGCACAGCAGGTCGTACACTGTGTGATGCTCGCCCGTGTGCAACCTAACCAGCTGTCTGTCTCCTAGTCTGGCGAAGACAAAGGCAGGGCCGAAGCCACGCAGGCTGTTGCCCAGCCCGTGTCGGGCGAGGAGGACGAACGAGCGGAGAGAGGGGCGCGAGAGGTGGGCCAGGTGGGAAACGGACAGGCTGGTTGGAACAAGGAGGGGAGTGGAAGGGAGGGTGGAAACGAGGGAGGGTGGAAACGAGGGAGGGTGGAAACGAGGGAGGGTGGAAACGGGGGAGGGTGGAAACGGGGGAGGGTGGAAACGGGGGTGCAAGTAAGGGAGGAAACGGGGGTGGAGGGAGGAAGGAGAGCATGAGAAGTGGAAGGCGTGGCACAGCAGGTCGTGGACTGATGTCTTTGTATTAAGTTTTTTTTCTTTGATCTACGTACGAAATGGTCACCTGGAGGCAGCTCAACAGCCCCCAGCGTACCTCTTCTCCTCGACCTCCTCCTTGGCAAGACCCTTGGGGAATATCCCCTTGCACATCTTCTCCTTGGAAACCCTAATCGCCACGTCCTCCAGGTACTCTCTCTGCCAATCCAGCTGCTCCACGTGTACATCATCCGCCCGTGCCCCTCCCACCTCCCCCTCCTGTCCCTCTCTCAACTCATCTTCTCCTCTCCTCCCGCCATCTCCTTTCGTCTCTAGACCCACCACTCTCTCTCCTCGCTGCCCTCCCTGCCCTCCCTGCTCTTTCTCTCCCTCTCTTGGTCGATCCAATCCGCTGCTTGCTTCCCCTCCCGCCACTTCTTTTGGTACTGTTCTTTTCCCTTTCTTGTACACTGTAACGGGGATGTCTCTAACGTGCTGCGAGTCCTCAGCTCGTGTCAACCACGTTCCCAGCCCCCCTGACCCCAGCCCTTCCGCTCCCTGCGAGAGGTTTGGAAGAGACCCAGGGGTAACAGGGCTTGGTGAATCCAACGGCTGAAATCTAGCGCCGCGATGCTGTCGACCGTCCGATCTGCTAAGCCCCTGCTCATCAGGTCGCGGTTCATCGCTGACAATGATTCTCCTCAGCTCGTAATCCGCGTCCTTGCCCAGCGATTGCAGGGGCTGCGACACGTTCGCCCACCAGTGCGACAGCTTCGCACGCGTCGCCAGCAGCGTCGCACGGCGCGCTGGCGACCAGAGCACCGGGTAGTAGTACCCTGCGACGTTGGACAGCAGCAGCAGTATGAGCACCAATAGCAGGCGACGGTAGCGACCGAGGACGCCGACAAAGGCGGAGACGGCGGGGGAGGAGGCGGAGGTGAGAGAGGCGGAGCGAGCGAGGGGACTGATGGGGGAGGGACGCGCGGAGGGGAGGCCCTTGATCTTGACGCGACGCGGCGGCATGGTCGCAGCTACGAATTGCGATTCACTGACAGAGAGGGAAGTTCTTTATCATCTCGGCCTCTAGGGAAGGAATTCACAATCTGGCATGCTTCTAGCTGGAAGTTGATATGAGAAGGCGGGAAGACCCTTGATCGATATGTTATTGACCGGTTATTCGAAACCTGTTTGCGAGAACGCTTGAGGAAGTGCGCATGAAATTTCGGTGCGAATTTCTGAGAATTCTCGTAAAAAACATGAAAACCGAACGCCAGCCAATTAGAGCGGGGTCGCACTGGCGTAAGGCGAAATAAAGAATATGGCGACCATATGGGAGTCAGCAGGAAAATCGCAGCTACATTAGTTGACCGTCTCCTAATTGTACCTGCGTCGGCTGGCTGACCAGCAATGAAAACAACAGGAACTGAACATAACCTGAGGCTGGTGAGAACAACAGGAACAGATGAGTACAACTGGCTGAAATTTGACTCGTTATTACGCCTCTGGATAGCAGTATTGTCATGTCGTTTCAAACCACTCATGATTTTCCGGTATGAACGAAATTTGAACCTCTCAAGTCTCTGATGGAAAACTGCATTTCTCACTACGGAATGCTCGTATCGAGTCCGCTCCAGTCGAGGATACGGAATTCCACCTACCACCAGCTGATCATCATCGTCATCATCATCGGCTACATTCCTGCCCGTCAGCTCAGCACGCACCACCTTATCCGTTCACCTCACCACGATATACCAGCAAGGAACAGTGGGAGGAGTGAGAGCGTGAGTCGTATCACAGCTGTCACGGGACAGGAGCGGCGCCCAGAAACAGAGAGTCAGCCGGTGGGAGTAGCTTTCGGTGTCCTAGTGACAGTGCTGAGAGTGGTGTTTCGCTGCCAGGTCGAAATTGACTTTCGCAGTCCTCGCCTTACAGATACTTCTCGTACCTCACAGTCCGGCTCAAATCGTGACACGTGTACATAATTCCGCGCTTGATTCCTCGCCGGAAGAGCCTGTTCTCGGCTGTAGGAGTCGACTGCGCTGGCCTGCCGGCAACATCACATTCACCACGTTCTTTCATCGCAATTTCCATTAACATCTTGGAGAATTATCCGCTCTTCTCTCTCCGTTCTTTCATTCTTCTTGCCAAATTAGTAATTTCGTTTTGAGACGTTCCATAACGAGATTTGCCGGATTCTTCAAGCACCATCCGGATCGTTCTCCTCATCATTATCACGTTCGGCACTGTCACCCGTTACTGTCGCACCCTCGACGTCGCCCGCCAATGGATGCGAAGGTGCTGAGCTTCGGCGACGTGCTGCTGCGCGAGTGCGACGTCGCCACGCTGGAGCCGAGCCAGTGGCTCAACGACAAGGTCATTGAGTTTTACTTCGAGTACCTCTCGCGCACTCTCCTCGGCGCCGGTTCCTCCGACGCCCCCGCTGCTGGTTCCGCCGCTGGCGCTGGCGTGAGCGCGGGTAGCAGCACCGCGGGGGGAGCAAGCAGCAGCAACGGTGCTGGTTCTGCTACTGCTGCTGGTGGTGCTGCTGCGGGTGGGGAGGGTAGCAGTGCCGTGCTGCTGGTGGGGCCGTCCGTTTCGTTTTGGCTGAATATCTGTCCGAGTGACGACGATGTCACGGAAACCATGGCTCCGCTGGGGGTGGAGGACAAGGAGGTAAGACTGTTGGGGGGTGTGCGGATGATGGTGATGCTGGCTGGTTCTATTGCTGACGGTATGATGATGACGTCACTCCACTCCACATATGCGATGCGAGTGATGACGACGTCACGGAAACCATGGCTCCGCTGGGGGTGGAGGACAAGGAGGTAAGACTGTTGGGGGGTATTTGTGGATAATGATGATGATGATGATGATGATGATGATGATGATGATGATGATGAGATGATGATGATGAATGATGATGATGATGATGATGATGATGATGATGATGATGATGATGATGATGATGATGATGATGATGATGATGATGATGATGATGATGATGATGATGATGATGATGATGATGATGATGATGATGATGATGATGATGATGATGATGATGATGATGATGATGATGATGATGATATGATGATGATGATGATGATGATGATGATGATGATGATGATGATGATGATGATGATGATGCTGATGATGATGATGATGATGACGATGATGACGATGATGACGATGATGATGACGATGATGATGATGATGATGACGATGATGATGATGATGATGATGATGACGATGACGATGCTGGTTCTGTATGTGTGGATGACGATGATGCTGATGCTGGCTGGCTCTGTTGTTGATCGTGAGGGTGACGTCGCTCTGACTGTTACTCCAGTAGACAATGAAATCATGTTACATATGCGAGTGAAGATGACGTCACAGAGGCCATGGCACCAATGGGAG
This sequence comes from Closterium sp. NIES-67, assembly GCA_027943415.1. Taxonomy (NCBI): domain Eukaryota; kingdom Viridiplantae; phylum Streptophyta; class Zygnematophyceae; order Desmidiales; family Closteriaceae; genus Closterium; species Closterium sp. NIES-67. The sequence continues at coordinate 227,915 of BQMB01000898.1, read as the reverse complement.
TGGAAGACAAGGAGGCATGGCAATTGGATAGTGGAGTATGCTGGGAGTATGCTGTCCATGCCGCCACATTGCAGCTTATACCCCTCGTACTGATTGGCAGCAGAATTCTTATCACATTCCTCACATCCCATTCAATCCCATCACATCCCATTCAATCCCATCGCATTCCATCCAGCCCCATCTCATCACATTTCGCCCTCGTATTTGTCACATCGCCTGGCATGGCTCTGGCATTCAACAAACAACAGCGCCTCATCGCTCCACATTTCCCGAATAAAATCCGTCTCAATTATTCTCAGCAACAGCTCATAGCTCTCGCAGTGACTGTCAAGATCAGTGATCCCATACCGATGTTTTGTGCGCTTATTGTCTCCTTCTTCCTCGCCCGTTGCTCCACTGCAGCTCATAGCCCCCACCCCATCACCTTCGGTATCATCCCCATTCTGCGCCTCATGCACTATCTCCTTCCGTTCGCTTCCGCTGCCCAATTGCACCTCATAGCTCTGGCAGTCAACGACAACAACGACCCCCTCACATTCAGTTCGGTGTCATCCCCATTCACCGTTTCATACATTATCTCCTTCTGTCCGCGACCGCTGCCCCATTGCAGCTCATAGCTCTGGCAGTCAACGACAACAACGACCCCACACTCGCAGAGGCAGGCTCGCATTGGAGTCTGCTGCTCTTCGTAAGGTGGGCCAATGTTGGTGCTGGGTGTTGTTTATGAGATGCACTACTATTAGTACTAATGTGGACTGCACTTGAAACGGTAGTGCAATCCACCTGGAGCAATTGGCACTCAGGTGTTACCACCAGTGTTTTTCCCGTCGAAAATGCTGCCTCGCACTATCCATTCACCAATTCCCCATCTCCATCCATCGCCTTTCCCATTAACCTTTGATTGCACCATCGCAGGTCTCGCCGCCTATTCCTTCATTTTGACAGTGCCGGTTCTCACAATCTGTTCACGAGGTCTTCCATCTTCAAGCATCACCTCATCCAATCCACCCCGTTTCAATCACCCCCGTTTCAACTACCCCCGTCGCAGGTCTCGCCGCCTATTCCTTCATTTTGACAGTGCCGGCTCTCACAATCTCGAGGCTGCCAAGGGACTTGCTGAGAAGCTTCAAGCCCTCTTAGGTGCGTGTTGGTACAGGTGTGTTTCAAAGTTTCAATGTACAAACACTGCGTTGTGTACATCCACACACAATCTCAGCGGCAAACGGAAGGGACTCGCTGCAAAGCTTCTATCCCTCTTAAGTACGCTACTGTGCTGGTGCTTTTGGTGTAGGGTTGCTCTTGTTTGAAATGTATTTTTTTGCTGATGTGTTCAGTCTTTTGCCCTTTCATGCTTCCTTTCTTCCCCTCTTACGTTTTGTCACTATTTTCTTCCTCTACGTTTCCATTACCCTGTTCCTGTCCTCGTTTGGTCTCAGGTGTGTCTGTGACTCCTGATACTTTCCAATCCGCATCTACACCACAGCAATTGAACGGCTACGACTGTGGAGTGTATGTACTCGCTATAGCAAAGGCCCTCTGCGAGACAGCATCTGCATCAACCCCTGGAAAAGCGTCAGCAGAAGAACTGGAGAACGCAGCTAAAGGCGTGGATGCTGCAGCTGTTACAAAGTTACGGGAAGATGTGAAGCTGCTTATTCGACACCTGGGGAAGCAAAGCGAGTGAAATTCGTTCCATTCCGCGTTCCCTCCATTACAAAGTTACAATTGCAGCAGGCATGAAACCTCTGGTTCAGGAGCTAGCAGAAGGCTGCTCAAAGGGAAAGGATCGAAGGACAGGACGAGACGGGGCACCATTTTTTGCTCGATGAACGGGGTTCTGGTCTGGTATATCCCTCGACTACGTATCCGAGTGGCAAAGGGAAGATGGACTTGACATGAATGCTAATCTGCTGCATTGATTCAATTCATGCATTCTAATCCAGAAATTCTGACGGAATTATGTGCATTGTGTCAAATGTAACTTAGGTCGTTACTGTAGACTATATTGGATTGTGCCTTAGAGGGTACAACACCCTAGTCTATATATCCTTGTACTCACAGATTCTAGTTCAATTATTCTTTCTAATATGGTATCATAGTAGGTTAGATCCCCCCCTGGCCCGCTCACGCTTCCGCCCCTACGCTCCTAGCCAGCCCCCTGGCCGTCGCGCCAGTCCCTAGCCGCCCCCCTGGCCGTTCGCGCCCGCCCCTAGCTGGCCCCCTGGCCGTCGCGCCCGCTTCTAGCCGGCCCCCTGGCCGTTCGCGCCCGCCCCTAGCCGGCCCCCTGGCCGTCGCGCCCGTCCGTAGCCGGCCCCCTGGCCGTACGCGCCCGCCCCTAGCTGGCCCCCTTGGCCGTCGCGCCCGTTTCTCGCCGGCCCCCTGCTGTCGCGCCCCTCCTAGCCGGCCCCCTGGCCGTTCGCGCCCGTCCCTAGCCGGCCTCCTGGCCGTTCGCGCCCGCCCCTAGCTGGCCCCCTGGCCGTTCGCGCCCGCCCCTAGCTGGACCCCTGGCCGTCGCGCCCGCTTGGCCGTCGCGCCCGTCCCTAGCCGGCCCCCTGGCCGTCGCGCCCGTCCCTAGCCGGCCCCCTGGCCGTACACGCCCGCCCCTAGCTGGCCTCCTGGCCGTCGCGCCCGCTTCTAGCCGGCCCCCCCTGGCCGTCGAGCCCCTCCTAGCCGGCCCCCTGGCTGTCGCGCCCGTCCCTAGCCGGCCCCCTGGCCGTCGTGCCCGCCCCTAGCCGGCGCCCTGGCCGTTCGCGCCCGCCCCTAGCCGACCCACTCGCTGCCACGGCCGCCACCAGCCGTCGTGCCCGCCCCTAGCCGCCGTCACGCCGCTCCTGCCGTCGTGGCCGCCCCTAGCCGCCGTCGCGGCCGTCCCTGGCCGCCGCCGCGGCCGTGTCTCCTCACCGTCGCGGCCGTCTCTACTCGCCGTTGCGCCAGCTCCTAGCCGGTCCCCATTGCCGCCGTTTGCTGGCTCCTAGTGTCCGCTGTCCGCCGGCCGGCCCCTGCGTTCGCGTCGTCGCCGGCCCACCGCCGCCTCGGGTTTGGCCCGTTCTTCCCGACCAGCACCGCCCTGCAAACCCCCCGGTACCGTACTGCACCGCTTTACCCCACTACATCGCTTTGCACCGCACTGAACCGCTTTGCACCGCACTACACCGCACTGTACCGCACTGTACCGCACTGTACTGCACTGCACCGCACTGCACCGCCCTGCACCGCACTGTACTGCCCGACATTGCCCTCTATTGTCACTGATGGCGGAGGTGCTTCGCTTTGACGCTGAGGGCCAGCCGATGGAGTTTGATGCGTGGCTTGCTGACCTCCGTCGCCATCTCACTGGTCAGCGGCAGGATGGTCACTCGCTGTCTGTCCATCTTGATGGTACCCTCCCCTGCCCTGACCCCCCCGCTGCACTGTCTCCTGACCCCTCGTCCGCTGAGCGTAAGTCCACTGCGGCCGCTGCCCTTGCTCGCACAGGGCTACCTGTCTGGCTGTCCCGTGACGCTGTCGCACAGCTGGCTATTAGCAATGCCCTCCCCCTGTCCAAGCGACCACGCTTCAGGTGTATCACCACTGCCCAGGCTTTCCTAGATGCTGTTGTCTAGCGCTATTCCACCCCGCCTGCTGCCTCGGTCGGTCGTCTGATCTTCCCCATGCTCTTCCATGACCTTGCGTCGTTCCCCACTATCGCCGACCTGGCAGTTCACCTGCGCACTATAGACGAGACCTGTCGTGCTGCCTGCACTCCCACACAGCTTCTAGCCCACCAGCCGCCCCTCACCTCTACTCTCTACCTGCTAGCCACCCGCCTCCCTGACCGTCTTGCCACTGCTCATGACCGCTTCCTTAGCGTCCACCCCGCAGACCTCACCCTCACTGACTTTGTTGACAACCTGTCCGCTATAGAGGCCCGCCACCGCGCTCAGACCAGCGGTACTGTGCCGGTCCCTATCTTTTAGGGTTGCGCCCCTGCTCAGTGCACCTTCTCCGACGGTTCTGCTGCTGTGGCTGAGACTGCCGCTGCTGCACAGGTCCGTCCGGGGAAGGGTCGCTGCCCCAAGGCTGGGCGTGGCGGCGGGGGTGGGGGTGCAGGTGTCGGTGGTGCTGGAGCTGGGTCTCCTGGTGGCGGTGCGGACGAGGGGACCCTGACAGGTGCAGCCGAGCAGCCGTCTCCGCAGCCGCCGGTGTTGCAGCCGGACTCGCGTCAGCCGCAGCCGTGGCAGCAGCCGCAGCGATCGCAGCAGTTGCAGCAGCCGCAGCAGTCGCAGCCGCAGCAGAGACAGGCGAGTGGGCTCCCGCCCGGGTGGCCTGGCGCTGGTGGTAGCGCTGGACGTGGTGGTGGTGTGCGTGGTGGGCTGCTGCGTGGTGGTTCGGGTGACGTGTGCTGTCAGTACCTGCTCCAGAGCGGTCCTCGCCGTGGCTTCGTTTACGGTAAGATCGGTCACACCTCCGTCCGCTGTTTCCGTCGCCTGGACGACCTGTTTCATCAGCGTTTCGGCCCGTCGCCCGACCTCCCTGACTGGCACAGTCTGCTTCGTCGTAGGGCTCCGATTTTTGATGTGGATATGGATGAGATTGTCACTGCTCTGCATGTGATGTATGCTGATGACTCTAGTGTGCTTCCGTCTTATTACCCCTTGTTGCCTAGTGTACGTGTGCCTAGCTTAGACTCCCCTACTGCGTCAGGCGTAGGATCCCCTGCTTTGTTTAGCCTTGGTGCTTCCGTTGCTGCTTCGCCTCCGGCCGCCATTGCCGCGCTCTCCTTCACCCTCGACTCTGGCGCTTCCCGGTGCTTCTTCCGCGACTCCACCACGTTAACACCGCTTCCTGTCCCTGCCACAGTCTCTCTTGCTGACCCCACCTCCGGCCCTGTAGTCGCCCGCGGTTCCACCACCCTCCCCTGCCTGGCGGTTCCTTCGGGCTCGCTCACAGGACTGCACGTCCCCTCGTTCTCCAGGAACCTAGTTGGTGTCGGCTGCCTTCAGGACCTTGACGTCACCACTACGTTCCCTGGACACGCGCGGTACGCTGTCTGTACCAAGGCCGCCACTGGTGCCCCCCTGTCCACGTTCCCACGGGACCCGGTGTTCGGTCTTTTCACACTGGACACAGTGACCCCCCCGGCTGGGACCCCTCCTCAGGTGGCTGCGTCTCCCCCGGTTGCTGTTGCCTGCTCCTGTCGGTCTCTCATCCTCCCGACTCTTCTCTGGCACCACCGCCTCGGTCACCCTGCGCTCCCGCGTCTGCGTCACATGTCACAGCACGGTCTCGTCCTAGGCCTCCCCGGGTCGTTCCCCGAGTTTCCCTCCTCCTCGGCCCCACCTTGCACGCCCTGTGTCGAGGGCCGGCTCCGCCGTGCCCCTCACTCCTCCTCGTTTCCCCCTACCGCAGCACCGCTACAGACCCTGCACATGGACGTCTGGGGCCCCGCCCCCGTCCATGGGCCGCGTCGAGAGCGCTACTTCCTAGTGCTTGTCGACGACTACACGCGCTACACCACGGTGTTCCCCCTGGAGCGGAAGGCCGACGTGCCTGACGTTCTTATCCCATGGCTTGTCTCTGCGCGTGTCCACCGCGGTCTCCCTGTCTTGCATCTCCACTCCGACCGTGGTGGCGAGTTTGCCTCTGGTGTCCTTGGTCGTTTCTGTCGTGCGGAGGGCATCACCCAGACTTTCACCTTGCCGAACTCCCCGCAGCAGAATGGGGTCAGTGAGCGTCGCATCGGTTTGGTCATGGAGGTGGCTTGCACCTGTGGCCGTTCGCCGTTCGCTACGCCGCTCACCAGCTTAACCTGTGGCCGCACCCCCAGCAGACTCAGGTTTCGCCGACCCTCCTTTCGTCTGGGTCACCTAGTGACGCGTCTGCGCTCCACGTCTGGGGCTGCCTTGCTCACGTTCGTGCCTCTGGCACGGACAAGCTCACTGCCCGCACCCTTCCCTGTGTCTTCCTCGGCTTCCCCCTTGACGCGTCTGACTGGCACTTCTACCACCCGCCGTCTCACCGGTTCTTTCACTCCTGTGACGTCACCTTTGAACGAGTCCGTCTCCTTCTTCCACCACTTCCCCCACCGAGGTCCCCCGGTTACCCCCCCCCTGTTCCTGGTCACCCCTCCCCCGGTCGTCGCCGCCCCTCCTCCTCCCCCTCCCCGTCCTGCCCCCTCTGGTGTGTCCCACGTCACCCCCCTTACGTCAGTTGTCCTGGTTGAGGAGTCTGCTGACTCTGGTGGTCCTGCGGCGCAGTCCTCGCCGCCTGCCCCCTCTCAGGTGTCTCCTCCTCTGCCGTCACCGCAGCCGCCGTCGCCACCGCTGTCGCAGCCATCGTTACCGCCGCCGCCACCGCCGCAGCCGTCGTTGCAGCTGCCGCCACCGCAGCCGTCGCCGTAGGAGTTCGTTGCCTCTGGGGGTGCTGGAGTTGGGGTGGGTACTCGTCCTGGGACTCCTGTCGTGGCTTGTCCCGGCGTGCCTGGGGGTAGTACCGGTGCTCGAGGGGTTCTGAGCTCTAGGGGTGTTCCTTCTGGGGGTGCCGGCGTGGAATGTTCTGGAGGTAGCCGCCAGGCAGCTTGCGGTCCCGGTGTCCGTGTCCCGCCGCCACCGCAGCAGTCCCCGCCGGTGTCCGCTCTTTGCCTGCTCGACCTTCCGTCCCCTGACCCCCTGCCCGAGCCTCCTCCTCCTCCTGTCTCCGGCCCTGTGTTCCCTCCTCCGAATGCGTCTCCGGCCCGTTTCCCCCCTCGTTCCCCTCCTGTGTCCCCTCCTCTGTCTCCTGATCCATCAGCCTCCCCTGCCATCCAGGTCTCAAAATTGGTTTAGGGGCACCCTTAGTAATCAGTGCACCTAAAAAAATTACCCGGTCTCTTAGGGTAAAATTTTTGTCACCCTTTGAAAATCAGGGTAAATTTGTAAAAAAACGATGAGTACCCTGAATGTACAGGGTACTAAAATTATCACCCTGTCCACTGTACAGTAACTTGTAATTTTCCAGCTTTCTTAGCGTGTGTGAGGGATATTATCGGTCCTTCACTAATATCACACAGGAAGTCCGAGGCGAAATGGAGCACATGCGAGGGCGTGGTACATGGGTTGCGCTTTGCGTTGAGACCGCAACCCGGGTTGCGCCACTGGCAAAATAACCCAACTAAATTCAGTCCAACCCATCTTTCACACGTCGTGTGAGGTTCGACGCCCTCGGTAACCAGACAGGATAGCGCAACCTAGATTAGTTGCGCAGCCCATGTACCAAGCGTAATTTTCCCTTTACCAAAACGACGCACGTTCTGTAGTTCGAGGCGCACTGGAGCAGGTGTGAGAGGCGTCTGGCCCTTAGCCAAAATCCCGCATGCAGTCCGACGCGAGCTGGAGCAGGTGTGAGGGGACTGACTGGCCCTTGGACAGAATCAAGCATGCAGTCCGACGCGAGCTGGAGTAGGTGTGAGGGGACTGTTTGGCCCTTAAACAAAATCAAAGATGCAGTCCGACACGAGCTGGAGCAGGTGTGAGGGGCCTGATTGGCCCTTGGCCAAAATCACACATGCTGTGCGGCGCCAGCTGGACACAGAAACTTGTCGAACATGCGGGCCGTTCTTCTGTTTCAGTGTGATTTTGGCGATACCTTGTCTGGTCAGGGTAGAACTTAAAGTAATCTTACTACAACAACGTTTAGCACATGGCGAGGTGGTTAAAGAGGAGAAACAGAAAACAAAGAATGGGGGAGAAAGTGATAACACAAGTCTTGCAGGTACGGATGAGATGTGAAGGGGAGGAATTGGTAGAGATTGGTAGGGATAATCAAGTTTTAAGAATTCAGGGTTTAGGGAGAAGAAATATGGGATTTTGGATAGAGCGGAGAGGATAGATACATGACATGGTAGAGCTGAAGTATGAGCTAAGGAAAGAGTAGAGGCATCAGCGTGGTGGGTTTAGGGAGAACCGATCGATAGAGAATGGCGATAATGTGATAACAAGTCTTGCGGGTCTAAATGAGATGTGAAGGGGAGGAAGCTGTAGAGATTGGTAGGGATTAATCAAGTTATAAGAATTGACGTTTTAGGAGAAGAAATATGGGATTTTGCAAGTCACAGCGGGGAGAGGATAGAGACATGACATGGTAGAGCTGAAGTATGAGCTAAGGAAAAAGTAAAGGCATCAGCGTGGTGGGTTTAGGATTGGTACGCCAGAAATACTTGGAGAAGGAATGATGGAAAAGAGTAAGGTAGAAATACGGTGAGGTAGAAATTGGGGGAGAAAAAGTGAGCAACAAAAGCACGCAAGTGAAGTTGGACAAAAGCCGAACAGCCAATTTGATGAAATGCTTAGGATTGCTACAAGCTTACCGTACTCATTGACTTTTCTTTTAGCAGGTGTTATTGGTAAAAGTGTTGCTGCCTCTTCGTTGTTACGAACCGTTGCCAAGTGACTTGCAGTTGCATTGGCTATGATATCGAGCACTGTCTTCACGATGCGACTTCCCTCAAGCTGAAAATGTATCTGCAAAACTTACTTTTGACTCTCCATAAGTTTGTTCATTGTATCTTCCCATCCCCATATTCATTTTCCTCTAATCTTATTTGCAGATACATTTTCGGCTTGAGGGAAGTCGCATCGTGAAGACAGTGCTCGATATCACAGCCAATGCGACTGCAAGTCACATGGCGACAAGCCATTTTGAAAGCCAATAAGTGTTGAGTGGCGAAAGAGCAATCCGAAACACGAACGAAGGTGTTCAGACTGTCTAACAAAAAAGGAAATACAAGTCATATAGGCATCGAAAGCAAGTTATAAAGAGAAGGATGAAGGCAGACAAAGAAACAGGCACTAGAGAAGAGTTGAGAAGGAAATGAATGGGTCCAAAAGAAGCCTTACAATCTAAATAGAATGAACACCAAAATGAAGCAAAAGGATACTAATTGAAAGAAGAATGTAAACAAACAAATATGCAACATCATATCTACTAAACTTACGCGCGTATGGTCTTCAGCAAGGTAAAAATCTTCTAGTGTTGGTGTCACGATGTTGCTGAGAGATATCTCCATGGAGCCCTCAGATCCAGTCATGTACGTGCACCGGTGGACCCAGTTGAAATGGATATTCAACCCACCGACCGGTTTCCTAATTCACAAAAGGAGCAACGAGTCATGAAGATGTGAAGGAAGATACATAAGGGAGCCTATAAAGAATATAAAACAGATGAATACAATTACAATGTCAAACACGGAAGGGGGAAAATAGCACATATCAAAAGCAGTGATTAAACAAGTAAATATTATTGCGTGACAAAGCAAAGCAAGAGTAAACCAATTATGCGACTTAGCGGAAAATATTATATCGACAGTGTAAAAATCTTCACAGCATCATCAAGAATTGTGAAAATTCTTACCAATTTTCCTTTCCAACTGTTGCATTGATATGATGCAAGTTGTAGAGCTTTCCTGCACCCAGCCGTACAATGGTGTCACTAACAACTTCCACGTTACAGCTTCCCAATCCATCAGTTTCTGGCCAAAGGCAAATCTCAGCAACACTAAAGTCTGTGTCGCGAATAATGATCTTAAAAATATCAGTTGTGTTGGCACCGGAGGCCTAGTGAACTACGCGGGCCTGGCGACACTGCTGTAGCTCGCGCAGGAGGATGTACCACAGCTGGATATGCTTCGCTCTGCCCTCAAGTCGAGGCTCCTGACATAGGAGAATCATGGCCCTGTTGTCAGCGTACAGGACCGGGGCAGAGCTAGGCCGCTCACCTAAGTCTGTGAGCAAGAAGGTCAGCTAGCGGAGCTCCTGTGCCGCCATGGCACCGGCGTAGATCTCAGCCTCACAGCTGGACTAAGCAACAGACGACGAGCGAGTGGATCTCCAAGAGATAGCACCCGACCCAAGGCTAAAACAGTAGCCCTGAGACGACCTCAGAGTCTAGGGTTTTCACCGTTCGCCAGTTAGATTCTAGCCAGGACGCACGGCCATTGCCGTTTACTGCATTGCGTATCTTATTTAGCCGCAAGTTGCAGGGTTTATCGTGCGACGCGCATCGAATCGGCCGCGTTAGGGTTTAGGGTTTAGGTTGAGGAGGCGCTTTAACAACTCGCGATGGGCAAGCAGGGTGGAGCAAGGGCGGGGCGTGGGGGCGGTAGGAGTGGTGGTGGCGCGGGTCGCGGCCGCGAGGATAAACCGGATGCTCGCGCATGCTGCTCGTACTGCAAGGACGGGGAAACGATGGCTCATGCACTTTTCTCCTGCCCAAGGATTCAACGTGTCATTGGCGCACTGCTGAGGGCGATCAAGATGATGAACCCATCAAGGACGGTGTGGTTAATGGAGGACTTGCTCTTTCAGCAGGGGGGTAAGCGCTTGGGATTTCCGGAGACAACCATTACAGCGATGGTTGTCCATCAGCTTTGGCTGGAGCGGTGCCACGCTGTATTCAAAGGGATAAGATTCCGGCCAAGAAGGGTGTTGCGACGAATCGCGGTGGAGTTTCACATGCATGCGCAGACTTAGAGCGGTTTATAGCTAAGGAGACGGGGCAGGAAGCTCTCTCGGGCACAGAGGGCAGGGTGGCGGCATCTGGGAGGAAACAAGGGCAGGGTGGCGGCTCAAAGCTGCTCACGTGGAGCTCGGGTTTCCAGTCGATTTGGATGGCGGCTTTTCAAAGCCCACCAGTTTTGCCTCATACAGGAGGTCCGAGTTGGGGGGCACGTGGGGGAAGGAGAAGCAGCCCTGGATACCATACGCCAGGGCAAAGGGCACCCGCAGCACACACCGCTCGCCAGGGTGCATTGACCACACTCCCAGTGACAACCCTCGCAGCTCTGCCTTCTCTGGTGAGTCGAGAGAAAATGCGGGATAACAGAGAAGGTTGGGGGCCAGGAGGAAAGGGACAAAGGTGGGTAAACCACTAGCAGAGCATGGCACGGGTGTCTGGATGCCGCATACATGCTGAAGAAATAAATGTGGCATACCCAAACCTCCTCGTTTTGTGGAGCCTCAATACAAGAATCACCATGTCCCACAAGTAGCTAAGCCATCTGGCCCTTGTCCCACGTGTTGTACACCTCGTCATGCTTCCGCTTCTTCTACTCACGCCTTGACGGAACACAGTGTACATTCCATAAACACAAAGCCTTAACATGATTGCTTTCTAGCAAAGCCTCTATGATGCACTTACCATGTCCCACGATCAGCTCGGGTCCTACTTATCAATCGCTTGAGAAGGAAGCAGAGAGGTGTCGAAGATGGGAACGAGTTGCACGAGAACTTTCGTCGGTTGCGAGAAAAGGCTGCGAAGACACCGATAGCGCCGTGGCAAACGGTGGAGAAACAGAGTTTCCCGTTTCAACGCCAGAATTTGTGGTGCAATGCCAGTTTGTCCTCAGGGCGTTTCCATAGTGGAATCTTTGTGAATTGAACCGAGCCTAAAAAAGCAGCATCGCATAGAACCAGTAGAAGATGTTTTGCGTTATGTTTTACAATTTTTGGCACGCTCAACAGCCGCCCTAGCTCAGTTGGTAGAGCGCAAGGCTCTTAACCTTGTGGTCGTGGGTTCGAGCCCCACGGGCGGCGCACGGTTGTCGTAGTCTCAAATGGTATTGGCTGTTTGACGCAATTAAGGGTAGAGCCTCTCTTATTGCTACTTCCCTACGAATACCGGAACTCAGCAGCGTCCTTCTCCTGGCATGATTCCCATCCCACAACCCCCTCTCTCCACAAATCCTCCCATTCCCTCCCTCTCGCGGCGCCCCCCTCCCTCTCGCAGCACCCCCCTCCCTCTCACAGCGCCCCCCTCCCTCTCGCGGCGCCCCCCTCCCTTTCACGACGCCTCCCCAAACCAATCGCCAGAATTCCATAATCGACACACCGATTGTGCTGCTCCGACACACTAGAATTGCTTGGAGGGAGGTAACATGCAGTGCTGATCTTTGAGTTTTCACTATTCTGAAATCTGGTTGTGACATTTCCCACTACTCTGAAAATCATAGTGGTCCTAAAATTTTTCCCTGAGACTTCTGAGTAACCCTATGTTTTGGATGTTTTTACTCTAACAAGTTAGGGTGCCTTAACTTCACCCTCTTAATAATACACGTTATTAGAGGCCGTGGTTTTAGGGGGCCAGGTGCCCTTGCAATAAAACATAGCACGTCATCATCAGCAGCAGCATCGTCGTGCCATACACACTAGCAGCAGAAGGCAGTAAAAATGGGTGACATTCATAGCTGCGGTAACTGCAGGAACTTGTCACCTGTAGTAGCAACTGTGCCGCCGAAGCAGCAGAGGCGGGAAATCGTTACACATAGCAGCAACAACGGCGGTGGCGATCCTGTCACACATAGAAGCAGGCAATCATGTGACTGGTTGCGTTAGTAGCGGCAGCAATCTCGTCTCGTCACTCGTAACAACAGCAGTCTAAGCTGAAATTTTGTTGCTAGTAGCAGCAACAGCTATGATCTCACTATGCACAGCAGCAGTTACGAGCTCACTATGCACAGCAACAGCTACGATCTCACTATGCACAGCAACAGCTACGATCTCACTATGCACAGCAACAGCTACGAGCTCACTATGCACAGCAACAGCTACGATCTCACTATGCACAGCAACAGCTACGAGCTCACTATGCACAGCAACAGCTACGATCTCACTATGCACAGCAACAGCTACGATCTCACTATGCACAGCAACAGCTACGATCTTACTATGCACAGCAACAGCTACGATCTCACTATGCACAGCAACAGCTACGATCTCACTATGCACAGCAACAGCTACGATCTCACTATGCACAGCTGCAGCTACGATGATTTTCCCATGCGCGGCAACAGCCAACAAGTCCGGCGTTTCGTAGTAGTGATAGTAGCAGCGCCGGAAATGACGGTCATCCGTACCATGTGTTGTGGGATGGAATTATCTGCTAGTATGCTAGCAGGGTTGTTAGGGCATGGAACTTAGCTAGCGCTAGGGGCCTGGACCTGGATTCTCCCCACCACCGACGCCATCGTCGGGTCGGGATCAACCGCGACAGACATTGAAGACTCTGGCAGTGAGAGAAGGCATTTGCTGAAAAATGACTAAGGGAAAAAATGAAGATCGAATGCCGTGAGAGAGAGGCTAAAATGGAGGGGGGGTTGGGGCTAAAGAGGGTTTGGAAAAGGAGGATTGGGAGCGAGGAAAAACACAAGTGTCCAATAGGGACCATGGATTCCACCAACGAGGGCGGGACTAGCATCGTATGACGTGGGCCAACTGGGCAATCCGCATGAACACGCGTGGATATGGGGCCACGCCTGTAGACAGGGGGGTACACGAAAACCTGGGGGTGTACCCCCTAGATGGGGACCCTCAGGGTGGTAATTAGAAAACTCTGGCTTATAAGAGAAAACATATAGAATCAAAATCAAGACAAGTCTCCTCAAGGATTCTGCAGAGTAGTCTTCATAACATTATAGGTCTCAATACATACAGTACACTAGATTGCATTGCAAGATACATAACGTAGGCTACCTTAAGAGTAGGTAGCCTACGCTAAGATACTAGTAATTAATGTTAACATGGGTTACCAATGAGAGGTACTGAAAATGGGAGGGAAGGAGGGGTTCTAGATTGAGATCTAGAAATGAATAGACTAGGTGGCCGGTCTGTGGACCTGCCACAAGATAAGGAGCGAATGACTCCTTACTGCATACCCCTTTATACGACTTGTCATAATCTTCCAATTCTAAAATGTATTTCAAAATTTCTCATATTTTACCCAAGGGCGTAAGGGTTGTTGGGCTGAGAATAGCCCTAAGTTCTTTTAAGAAGACTAAGTCGTTGTAACAGAGTGCTTGATAGCGCAGCGGAAGTTTGCGTGAACCCTTGTACTAGTATGTGAGAACAAGTAATTGATTATAGCAAAAGGATACAAGGTTTATATAATCATACAAGGGAATATGAAGAGTCTAACTGTTTATGCACTTCGAGGGCTACATACCCTTTACGACTCGTTAAGAGCGACTTGGGTAACCACTCGTACTGTAATACTGAGACGGTTATTTGTTTTTGTTGTCGCGCTGACTTCGACTCCTGTACTTCTGACTGTTGGCTTGCACGGTCAATAGTCTACGACCGCTGCCCTTTTGAAACCGTCGTGAGGTGTCGTCAACCTGCGTCAACCGTCAAAGGTACTGTAGCAGGATTTGACTTGGTAATCCTTGATGTTGTGTCCTTTGCATATTTGTTACAGCTATGCAACACTCCTTTAATGCCCTAAGTCTTTTTACCATTTCCAACACCCTCCTTCATTTCTGGAGTGTCGACGTGGTCGAGGTTGCTGACGTGTTGCAGTCCAGTTAGCAGCATGCAGTACTGGAACTTCGACTTCATCAGCTTCTTGGTCAAGTAGTCGGCTGCCATTTCGGTAGTGGGGCAGTAAGCCAATTGGAGACGCCCCTGCTTGATCTCCTCTTTCACGAAGAAATAGCGAAGCGAGATATGCTTTGTCCTATTTGCAAAGCCATTTTTGTTGGCAATCTTGATCACCGATTGGTTGTCGCAGAAGAGGGAGAAGTTCGGTAACTCGGCGATCTTCGCTTCTTCAAGCGGCTCGCGCATGTTAAGTCCTTCCTTGGTGGCCGTGCAGAGGGCAATATATTCAGCTTCAGCATAGGAGAGGGCGATTTGTTCTTGCTTTCCCAAGTGCCGAGAGATAGTGCCAATAGGCTCCAAGCGGTAAACGTAGCCGGTACGAGAGCGCTTGTTGTCCTTGTCGCCAGCGTGATTGGCGTCGAGACTGGCGATGAGCTCCGTCTTAGTGGTGGCGCTCTTGTGGCAGGTGAGGCTGATCTTTGGGGCTGAAATAAAATAGAGGAGCGCGCGATCGATTTCCTGCAACTTCCCCCCTTCAGGTCGCTTAAGGTACGAGGCGAGCTGACTAGCGGCGTAGGAGAGGTCAGGACGGTAGGTGACAGCGGCGAAGAGTAGACAGCCTAGCTTCTGCTGATATTCCTGGATGCCGGCGGAGGCGAATAGCGAGGAGGACGGCGTGGGAGTAGGCGGCGCGTAGATATACAGATTGGATAGAGGCAGCGGAGAGAAATCGAATCGCCTTGCGATATTCCAAGCATACTTCAAAGCCGAGAGGTGGATGGTGTTGAGGCCGTCGGTGATGTTGAGGCCCAAATACTGCGTCACCGTAGGCGACACCGTGATAGTGAGCTGGAGCTCCAGCTCCCCTTCGAACGAGATGGTGATGGAGGTGGTGGAGCTGACGTAGAGAAGGTCGTCCACATAGACGATGAGCAGCACGTAATCGTCGCTGCGGGAGAGGCGATATATGCCCTGGTCATGGGGCAGCTGGGTGAAGCCCATGGTGATGAGAATTCGATGCAGGTACTGCTGCCACAGGCGTAGAGCCTGCTTGATCACGTAAAGGAGCCGGCACACAAGCATAGGGTCATCGACGTACACGTGGGGTTGCTCGATGAAAATGTCAGCGTCAACTGGGGCGTAGAGGAAGGCCGTGGCGACATCGATTTGTCGCAGAGGGAGTTTGCGAGCAGCGGCGATGGCGAGGAGGATGCGCCCAACGTGTGGCCTCTGACGGGGGTGAAGGTTTTGGAGTAGTCGCGGCCGTGGTGCTGATCGAAACCGCGGACCACCCAGTGGGCTTTGAAGAGTTCGATGGCCCCATCCGCCTTTGTCTTCACTCGGAAGACCCATTTCCCGGGGAGAATGGTTTTCCCTTTGTTTGAGAGATTGGAATTAGCTCCCAAGTGTTCCTCTCGTGCAGTGCCGCTAATTCCCGATCCATTGCCTCCCTCCATTTCTCCTTGTGCGGTCCATCTAGGGCTTTCTTGACGGTCTTGGGCTCCTCAACTTGCGGCATATTGATCAATGCTTCTGGGTCGAGATTTGGCGGGCTCGTTCCGGATGTAAAGGAAACGACGCCATCGTTGTCAGCAGTCCCGCGGTCGGGGACGAAGTCCAAGACGAAGATTTCATGCTTCTGGATTGCCCTGCCGATGAAGAGTCCGCCCTTCCCGTTGTAAAGTCGAAACTCGCGATCAAAGCTATTGCACTCCTGGTGGATTCCTTTGGACAAGAGTTGTCTGACACTCAGTAGATTGTAGCCGAGGTTGTCGACGACGAGGACTCGGGACATCTGTTACACCACGCTTGTCTCAAGGGATTGTAACTAAATGACTCCTTCCTTGCGTGTGCGTAGGTTCTGGTTGTTGGCGACGGGGATCGCGACTTCTCGACTCAAGGTCATTTCTCGTTGGACGAAGCGCACCGAAGAACACATGTGCTGTCCACAACAGCTATCGAGAAACCAAGTATCTCGGCCAGACGGCTCGCTATCGCAACGTAAGTCGGGTTCGATTGGAGTCGGATTTGTGTCGGAGAAGGTGGGCGCTCGTCGAGGTCGCGATGAGGTGGAGAGTCTGGCGTGCAGAAGTATATTTGCAACATGCAGCTAACGATGTGCCTTGCGTCTTATGCAGATCGGTTTGTCGAAACTGGCGGGCGTTGCTGAGTCGAAGTGATGGGAGTGGGGAACAGACGAGGAGCTTGTGACTGATACTGCTGTGGCTGCGGCTGCTGTTGCTGCTTGTGTTGGCGCTGCTGCTAGTACAGGTGAAGCGTGAATTTCCTGGCGTACGGCAGAGATGACAGTACGGAGGTGAGTGTCGTTTCTGGTTGGAGTTGTTGTTGCGCCCATGAGCATAAAATGCAATTTGTTGTCTTGGTTTCTTCGCATGGCGTTCTTCGTACAAGTCCATATCCTGCTGCTTGGCATGGAGCTCTGGACACACGTGCATCTCGGAGATTCTCTTGTGAGCCCGTTGGAGGGAGCGTGTCGTACGCTGTTGAGGACCGAGGCCACCAAGGACGACTGTGACAAAAGAAGCTTCCAATAAGTGCCCTCCACATCATAGGAGCCTGTTGCGTAAACCTCTACAACGGTTGATGTATGCCGTCGCCTTCTCTCCTGCTTGCATATGAATCGTTGTAAGTTGCGCCATTAGTCGGCTTTGAGTCACAATGCCAAAGGCTTGGTAGTCACTCTTTAGATGGCAATAGGCGAGCTCAGCCGAGTTGCCGAAGTTGCGATATGTGCATATGCTTTGTTGCTCTGTCGGTGTCCGGTTGCGCAGAAGGATGCTGAAGGCCATCAGTGACTGATATGTGTAAATCTTCCTTTCTTGAATAGTCCCGTTAAAAGGGAATGCCCAGGAGCTGGTGAAGAAACCGAGGATCTGCGCCCCATCCATCAGCAGCTCGAATTCGAAACTCCAGGTGAAGAGTTCCTTGCCGTTGAAGGGAAGGATGTTGCAGCTTGAGTATGTTGTTGAGCTGCTGCATCATGTTGAGGATGTCAGTACGTTTGTCGCTTGCTTCTGAGTCCACTGCCGTTGCGGGAGTTGGCAGGAATGTGAAGGAGCCGGGCGAAGGCTGGTAAGATTGATGATGTGTGGGCTAGTTGCCTCTTGTGTACGATGAGCCATCGAGGCTCATCGGTACAACGCCACTGACGTTGTTGCTGTGTGCCGGCTGACCAGGTGCTGAAGGCTACTCATAGTGCGACATAAAGGAGAAGAACTTCTCCACGAAGGTCGGGTCGATGCCCGAGGAGGAGGCCACGGGATGCGTGGAAGATCCTGCAGTTGCGCCTTAAGTTGCACTTTGCATAACGCCTTGAGTGGCGCCTGCCTCAGTTGGTAGATTACAGACTGGAGGAGCAGATGGCTCATAGCCGGGAGATCCAGTAGAGGATCCTCCCCCCTTGGAGGATGCCATGTCTTGTAAATCTTGATTAATGAGACTGAAGTTGTTGCGAGTGATTCTGTGGCCAAGTTAGAAACTCACTGAAGGATTTTGTAACGGGAACGTAGCTTCTGACAAGCTCTCGTACCATGTCGGGGTGTGAATAGCCCTAGTATATTTTCAGAACACTAAGTCATTGTAACAGAGTGCTTGATAGCAGAGCGAAAGTCTTGAGTGAACGCTTGTACGAGTATGTGAGAACAAGTGATTGATTATAGCGAAGGAATACAAGGTTTATATAATCATACTGTGATCTCCCGGATACAAGACCCACTGATAAGAGAGTTCATGGGTCACTTATGAGGATGTGGATCATTTATTTTAGCAGGATCCATTAGGACCTGTTTTTTGCAAATTTCATTTTAGGACCCACCTTTCTTGGTTTCGAAATTTCTTGTGGGCTGAAAACGAAGCATTTCAAAGCACGATCTAAGATTGGATGCGAACAAATTTTCGTGCTGACACAAGGCATTCTGGGACTGAGATGTGGCATTCTCAAACTGGCACATGCAACTGATGCGGTGTTTTCGTTGCTTTCCCAATGGTGACAAAATTTGCTATTTCGCGAAATCAATAGAGCCCCCCTAGTAGCTCCCAGCAAAAAGTGTATCATTAGAAGTCAAGTGCCTTACCATTCTAAATAAATGAGTACAACTCTTATTAGTTTCCAGCTTCCATAATGATCACCAGAGCTTTTTTCCCTGCATATTAACAAATTCCTAGGGTCCTGTATCAGGGAGATAACGGTCTCAGAGTAGCAAGAAAGACTAGAACAAGGCAGTACAGGGGACATATAGGGTTGGTGTTGTACCCTCTAAGAACCCAACCCTAACTAGCCTATAACTTCTACATATAATGTATATGTGTAACTTGACACACGCCTTAGGCTAGATAAGGGGCAGTGCCTAGCAAGAGACACACAGCTCAGGGCAGCACTACTAGTCCAACCTCTGAGGCAAGGGTCAGAAGACCAGTCAGCAAGAGTACAAACTAAACAAGAGTAAACCGGGGCGGCACTAGTAGTCCTGCCACTGAGATAAGAGCCATAAGGCCAGACAAGATAATATAAAAAGTAGTACACAAGTCAGGGTCCTAGCAAGTGAGGAGCTACTGGAACTAGCCCAAGCTGTATGCAGTGCCACTGATGATCTCTTGGCGCAAGCGCCTTCGTAAAGATATCAGGTGTGTTGGCACCGGAGGCCAAGTGTTCTATGCGTGCTTGGCGACGCTGCTGTAGCTCATGTAGGAGGCAGCACCGCAGCTGGATGTTCTTCACTCTGCCCTCTAGTTGTCAGCGTACAAGTCCGGGGCGGAGCTAGGCTGCTCACCTAAGTATGTGAGCAAGAACGTCAGCCAGCGGAGCTCCTGTTCCGCCATGGCACCAGCATAGATCTCAGCCTCACAGCTAGACTGTGCAACAGACGACGAGCGGGTGGACCTCCACAAGATAGCGCCTGCACCAAGGCTAAAGCAGTAGCCTTGGGAGGACCTGCGCGTCTCAGCATTCTCCATCCACGAAGCATCTGTGTGCTCGGTGAGAACCACTGGTCTGCGTCCTCCCAGCACTAGCCCCATTTTTGATGTACTTGCAAGATAACGCAACACCCTCTTAGCGACCGTCCTGTGCTAGGGTCGGTGTCTGCCCGTCGCCATAAAGGGTGCGAGGAGAAGTGCTGCGGAGAAGTCGAGTGAGTGAAGCTCGTAGTCGCGCTGTGCTGCTACGTGAAGCAACGCCCGAAGAGTGGTCATCTTCGGGGTCGGGGCAAAGGTCTGAAAGAAGTCAACACCCTCGCGCTGATCGAAACCTCTAGCAACGAAGCACGCCTTGAATACCGGCGGCTCTCCAGGAGGGCGCTTCACTTTGAAGAGCCACCGGCCATCGACTACGCTTGGCCCAGGTGGGGAAACTGTGTCGACGTAGGTGCCGGTGGATCTCCAAGAGGCTATCTCTGCGCCCATGGCAGCTATCCTTTGAGAGGCCTAGGGTCCCAAAGTCGCCTCAGCGTAGGTGCGAGGGGTCGGGATGTCAAGGGCGTCTGGTTCACCCTCAGGAGCAAAATTGAGAAGCGGCCTCGGACAGGAAAGCGAGCTAGCTCTAGGACGTCATTGCCAAGGGCAGGTGCACCCCCGGCAAACTAAGGACGGGCAGGGTCAGAAACCAGAGCACTGGCGTAGTCAAGGCGGTAGGTAGAGGCAAAGTTAGCGACAACACTGACAAGAGAGTCGACACTGGAGAGAGGAATGGACGAGTCGGTAACAAGAGAAGCGAGGACATGAGGAAGAAGAGGGCAAGCAGCACGGAGGAATTCAGAGAAAGGAGGTGGGGAGACAACGAGGGATGAATGAGGAGGCGACGGGAGAAGCACAAGACACGTGAGAACAGAGAGACATAGGGTGAACACTGAGAGCGGGAGAGACGGGACGAGCACGAGAGGGGCGGTGAGACCACCAGCAAGAGGGGGGTGTAGGGTCAAGAGACAACAGAGGAGACACAGGAGGAGAACGAGGGGGGAAACGAGCCGAGGATGAGTCCGGCGGAGGAAACACAGGACCGTAGACAGGAGGAGGAGGAGGTGGCGCTGGGGGAGGTGCGGGCAGTTGGTCGGGGGAGGGCAGACCGAGAAGGTGAAGGGCGGAAAATGGCGGCGACTGCTGCTGCTGCGACTGCGACTGCTGCTGCTACTCCGCACCCACACCAGGACTCTCCACGACAGCACCCGTCAGGTCTAGCACCCCCAGGACTAACACCCCCAGCACTAGAAACCTCTCCAGCACCTGCGCCAACCCCAGAACTGCCGGGACTAACTACGATAGTACCCCCCAGGACTAGCACCCCTAGAAGGAGCACCCCCATCAGAAACAGCACCCCAAGCGCCAACACCCTCAGAGCCAACTGATACTACAGCTGCTGTTGCAGTGGCGGTGACTGCTGCAGCTGCGGCGGTAGAGGAGGCACAGGGCCGAAGGTGCAGGCGCTGCACAAACAGGTCGCTCACCGGGAGCCTCAAGGCCCCTGGAGTCAGCAGACTCGTCCACCGAGCCAACCGAAGGAAGGGGAGTGATGTGAGACACACCAGACAGGGCAGGACGGGGAGCAGGAGCTACCGGGGGAGTGGGGACAAGGAACAGGGGCGGGGTAACCAAGAGACTTCGGTGGGGGAAGCGGGCATAGAAGGACACAGACTCGTCGAACAGGTAACGTCGCGCAAGTGAAATAAGCGGTGAGACGGCGGGTGGTAGAAGTGTCTGTAAAACGCGTCCAAGGGGAAGCCAAGAAAGACACAGGGGACGGTGTGGGCGGTGAGCTTGTCCGCGCAAGAGTCGCGGACGTGAGCAAGGCAACCCCAGACGTGGAACGCAGACGTGTCACCAAGGGACCCGTTCCAAAGAAGGGTCGGCGAAACCTGTGGCTGCTGGGAGTGCGGCCAAAGGTTAAGCTAGTGAGCGATGTATCGCACTGCGAACGACCACAGAAAATGGGGTGCACTGGCATGGATCATGGAGGTACGAGCCACCTCCATGACCAAACTGATGCATCACTCAGCAACCTCATTTTGCTATGGGGAGTCCAGCAGGGTGTACGACTAGGTGATGCCCTCCGCACGACAGAATTGGCCAAGCCGATCGGAGGGGAACTCACCGCAACGGTCGGAGTGGAGACGAAGCACTGGCTGGGCGCGGTGGACTCGCGCAGCTACAAGCCACGGGATAAGAACGTCAGGCACGTGGACCTTCCGCTTCGGAGGATACACCATGGTGTAGCGTATAGTCCTCGACGAGAACCAGAAAGTAGCGCTCGCAACGCGGCCCAAGAATGGGGGCTGGGCCCCAGATGTCCAGGTGCTGAGTCTGGAGTGGCGCAGTGGTGGGGAGAAACGAGGAGGAGTGAGGAGCAAGGCGCAGTCGGCCCTCAACGCAAGGTGTGCACGGAGGCGTGGGCGAGGGGGGGAGGGCAGGGAGCGATGCAGGGAGACCTAAGTCAAGACCATGCTGGGACATGTGACACAGACGCGTGAGTGCGGGGTGACCTAGGTGGTAAGGCCACATAAGCGACGGGTGAGTGAGCGACTGACACGAGCAAGTTGCAGCGACTTGGGTAGGCGCTGCCACCTGGGGGGACGCCCTCACTGGGGGGGACGTAGTGTCCAGCGTGAACAGGCCAGACATCGGGTCCTGGGGGAGCGTGGTGAGGGGGGCACCAGTGGCGGCCTCGGTACAGACTCCGTACCGCTCGTGTCCAGGGAACGTAGTGGAGACACCGAAGTCCTAAAGACAGACGACACCAACTACGTTCCTGGAGAAGGAGGGGATATGCAGACCCGTAAGAGAGCCCGAGCAAACCGCCGGACAGGGAAGTGTGGTGGAGCTACGTGCTACTACCGGACCGGAGGAAGGGTCAGCAAGGGAGACAGCTGCAGGGGCGGCAAGCGGCGTGAGAGTGGTGTGGTTGCTAAAGAAGCAGGCAGACACACCAGAGTCTAGCGTGAAGGAGAGCGCGGTGGTAGCGGAAGCCGGGGGGGGCACTGGCATGGAGCCTAGGCTAAACAAGGCAGGAGATTCTATGCCTGACGCAGCAGGGGAGCCTAGACTACACACAGCAGACACACCTAGGCTAGGCAACAGTGGGTAATAAGGTCCAGTCACACTAGAGTCAACATGTTATATGGCATACATAGCAGAGCGAATCTAATCCATGTCTAACTCAAAGACCGGCACACGACGACATACCAAGCTGTGCCAGTCCGGGAGGGACGGCGTGGGCCCGAAGCGGAGATGGAAGAGGTCGTTGAGGCGGCAGTAGCAGCGGGCAGCGGTGTGACTGGGAGGGTCACACACGGTGCCACGAAGGGGACCAGTTTGAAGCTGGTACTGGCAACTCACAGAGCTGGAGCCGCCACCCAACGTCGAGCTGCGAGCACCACCATCAAAGACGCCGGGCCACCACGGAGGGAGGGGGGGGGGGGGCACTGCTGCTGCTGCTATTGATGCTCTTGCTGCTGCTGCCGCTCGGGGGCGTCAACTCCTACCCCCTTGTCAGCACCTCCTACACCAGCACCACCTCCACTGCCTCCGCCACCCTTGCCACCCCCACCACCCCTCCCTCCCCCGTGCCCCTCTCTGGGGTGACGGCCCTTACCTTTACGAGACTGCGCTGAGGCCACAGCGGCAGCCTCAGTGATAGGGATTGTCTCAGCATCAGCATCGGAAACGTTAGAGTAAATGCACTGGGAGGGAGTACAGCTCTGGAAGATAGGGACCACCGCAGTACCGCTAAACTGAGCGATAGTGCACTGGCGGGTCTCTATCGTGGACAGGGAGGTGACAAAGGTGGTAAGGGTGAGGTCCGCGATGTGGAGACTAAGGAAGGCATCGCGGGAAGTGGCTAGGCAGTCGGGGAGGCCCGAGGCAAGGAAATGAAGGGTAGCGCCGAGTGGGGGAGGTACTACAGTGACTTGTGCCTCAGTGCTAGCAATGCGGTAGCTAGTCTCAAGCACACGCAGGTGAGTGGCTAGGTCAGCGACAGTGGAGAAAGACGCGAGATCAGGGAAGAGCAGGGGCAGGAGGAGACGGCCAGCAGAGGTGGAGGAGGGATTGGAATTGCGAGCAATGATTGCATCTAGGAACTCCATCGTTGTTTTACAGCCTGAAAGTGAGGGCGCTCGGAGAGGGGGAGGACGTGACTGATACCAAGCTGCGCAGCAGCATTTCGCGACTCCCAGACCGAGCGAGCAAGCTCAGCAGCGGTAAAGGCCTCACGCTTAGCCGACGTGGAGGCGTTAGGGAGGGCAGAAGGCACGGGGGGTCAGGGCAGCTTACCATCGACGTGGACGGCCTGGGACCGGCCATCCTGGCACTGACCTTTCAGCTGGCAGCGAAGGTCGGCGAGCCACGCCTCAAAGTCGACAGCCCGACCCTCCGCGTGCAGGCGGAGAATAGAGTCCGCCATAGCACACAGCTTCCGCAGCTAGAGAGCTCAGGCGAAGGAGTGCAGTGGCCGAGGAGCTCAAGCGAAGGAGAATGGAGCAGGCGGGTATGGTGGAGTGTGTCAGAGGGCGGTGGAGTGCGGTGGATTACAGTGAAGGGTGGTGGAGTGCGGTGGAGGGCGGTTGAGTGCGGTGAAGTGCGGTGGAGGGCGGTTGAGTGCGGTGAAGTGCGGTGGAGGGCGGTTGAGTGTGGAGCGAGGAGACAGCCCGCAGGAGTGCTGGCTCCGAGGGAAACCATGGGTTGACGACGAGCTGGGAGCGCGCGGTGAGCAGTAGCCGGCGGCGAGCGGGAGCCGCGGCGAGCTGGGGCCGCACGGCGAACAGGAGCCGCGACGAGCTGGAGCCGTGCAGTGAGCTGGGGCCGGCGGCGAGCGGGAGCCGCGGCGAGCTGGAGCCACGCTTCGTGCTGGGGCCGGCAGTGAGATGAAGGGCGGCGGTGCGCTGGGGGCAGGCGGCGAGCTGAGGCCTGCACCAAGTCGGGGCCTGCGGTGAGCTGGGGCCCGCAGTGAGGGAAAGGCCGATGGCGAGCTTGGGCCAATGGCGAAGTTAGGTCGACGGCGAGCTGCGGGCCGCGCGTCGAGCTCGGACCGTCGCAGCGAGCTGGGGCTGGCGTCGAGCTAAGTCTGGCGGGGAGCTTGGGCCATCGCGACAGCTAGGAGCCAGTGTGGCAAGACGGGGCCGACGCGGCGAGTTGGGCCAGCGTGGCAGCTAGGGGCCAGCGTGGTGCGACGAGCTGGGGGCCTACGCAGCGTGGCAGGCTCAGGACCAGTGCAACAGGCTAAGGCCAGCGCGGCAGGCTAGGGACCAGTGCGGCGGGATAGGGCCAGCACGGCAGGCTAGGGCCAGCGCGGCGAGCTAAGGCCAGCGCGGCGCGGCGGGCTAGGGCAGGCGCGGTGGGCTAGGGCAGGCGCGGTGGGCTAGGGTAGGGGAGCTATACGGTAGGCAAGGGCGGGGCGCTCTACGGCAGGCCAGGGCGGGGCGCTCTACTGTAGGCTAGGGCAGAAGCGCGGGTGGGTGGGACCTACCTAATCTGGTACCATCTCAGAGTAGCAAGATAGACTAGAACAAGGCAGTATAAGGGAGATATAGGGTTGGTATTGTACCCTCTAAGAACACAACCCTAACTAGCCAATAACTTCTACATATAATGTATATGTATAAGTTAACATACCGTACAAGGGAATATGAAGAGTCTAACTGTTTATGCACTTCAAGGGGTACATTCCCTTTACGACTCGATAAGAGCGACTCGGGTAACCATCCGTACTCTAGTACCAAGACGGTTATTTGTCCTTGCTGTCGTGCTGACTTCGACTCTTGTACTTCTGACTGACCGTTGGGTTGCACGGTCAATGGTCTGCGACCGTTGCCCTTTCGAAACCTCTGTAAGGTATCGTCAATCTGCATCAATCATCAAAGGTACTCTAGCAGGCTTTGACTCGGCAATCCTCGATGTTGTGTCCTTCGCATATATGTTACAGCTACGCGATACTCCTGAAATGCCTTACGTCTTTTTATCATTTCCAACAAGGGTGGTACTAAAAAAAAACTCTGAGAAATTAGAGACTCTGAAAATTTTACTCCCTAAAAATAGGCATTGGTAACATGTTATTGGAACTTGCAAATCAAGACCTGATAGTGACTGCTGCTGACTTTCAGGTTGTCCTTAGAGCCAAGGCAAAACTCATGGCGTAAGTGGCTAATTTGTGTAGAACACAGTAGGCAGCAAGCTCACAAATTGCAGCCTTTTTACGGTGATTTGACCTTTTTTCAGGGTTTTTTTTTTTACCTACGCTGATTGCTCAGCCTTTTTCTTTAACCTTAGGCTGATTTTTCAGCAAAGTTCTCTATACCTAGGCTGATTTTCCAGCGGTTTTTTTACAAGTGTAGGCTGATGCCTCAGTGCTATAGGGGGGCTGTACCCTGCCTGCAAGCAAATCCAACGGCCGGAGAGGACAAATTTGCCCGCAACCCATAAATTTCGGCTAAGTCCCCAAAACCTAGAGACATTCCTCCCCCCACACCCCGCACCGCAACCCATAAATTTCTGCCAAGTCCCCTATGCCCAGAGACTTTCCTCCCATGCACACCGCACTACAACCGATAAATTTCGCGAGGGGGAGAAGGACGGGGACAAGCTGGCATACGTGGATGACACGATTTTGTTACTTAACGGATGGCATCAGTTAAAGAAGGCGGCGGAGCTTCTGCAGTTGTTTGGCGAATAGTCGGGGCTGAAGACGAATTGGGAGAAGTCGGTGGGAATCCCGCTGGGGCTGCAGCGCGATCTCCCACCGATGTGTAATCATCCTTTCAAGTGGGTGACCCCGGGAGTGGGAAAAGGCGCTAGAGAGTATAGAGAAGAGTTTAAAGGTGTGGGAGACGAAGTACATCACCACGACAGCCAGGGTCTCGGTGATCAACAGTTACGCGATGCCGGTGGCCTTTTTTCAGGCCTAGATCTACCCACCACCGGAGAGGGTCTGGGAGGTGGTGCGGAAGCGCTGCCACAATTTTGTCTCTAGAGGAAGAGCGAGTAAGGAGAAGGGCTTCATTCGGTGGAGTCATGACCTGATGTGCGCCTCAAGGTAGGATGGGGGGCTGGGTGTGATTGGCCCCAAGTCCAGGGTCGACGCGATGGCGCTAAGGACGGCATGGTCTCTGGCAGCTGTGGAGGATAAAACAAAGAGGTGGCTGGCTGAGAAGGCGGCGGCGCTCCCCCTCGGCTATGCAACTTTCTACACGCATCCGAAGGTCCTTAATCACTGTGGGAAAGGAGGGGATAGATGGAAGAGGGTGACGGAGGTGGTTGTCGCCTCGTCAGCCCTTGTCTCGGTGGCTAACTATAGGTGGGAGGTTGAAAGTGAGCTGCTGACCTTCAATAGGCAAGTCCTGCGGCATGGTGACACTCCTTTCGGGAGTCAGGCGGGCATGGATAGGCTGCGAGGCGTTACGGTGGGGGACCTACTAGTCAAGCTCGGCGATGGTAGTCGGGAACGGAAGTGTTCCTGGGCTCTGACTACAGAGCTGGGGTCGGCAGCAGCAGCGGCAACGGTTTCAGCGTTTGAGGCCTTATCAGGGTCATGGAAGCGGATGGTGCTAGAGCAGCTACGAGCAGAGGAGGTGGCACAGGCGACTATGGTGGTACAGAGTGAGGGGAGAAAGGGTATCGAACCTTCTCTCTGGAAAATTTTTAGACCGAGCGGGCATATACTGCACTGCGTCAGAGTAGTTTACTCGGAAGGGGGAGGTCAGATAGTGGCAGCTGAGCCGGCAGCGGTGGCTGCATTACCGGTGGCGGAAGTTACTCCTATGTGGGTGGAGGAAGGTGTGGTTGTCGGGAAGTCAGGAGATCCGAGGGGGAGACTACGAAGGAGACTGTGTGAGGGGGGCCATACAGCGGCGCTGAAAGAGCTGAGATTACTACAGGTAACGGATAAAGAGCAGCCGAAGCAGCAGCTGAAATGGGAGGAATAGTGGGGGAAGAAGGTGGAATGGAAGAGGGTCATCTAGAGCAGATACTCAACGGTCGTGCCTGGAAGAGCGAGGGACGTGTTACCACGCATTCATTGCCAAAATCTTCAAGTGGGTTGCAGACTAAAGTTTCTTGGGGATCGCGCATGCTGCTCGTACTGCAAGGACGGGGAAACGATGGCTCATGCACTTTTCTCCTGCCCAAGGATTCAACGTGTCATTGGCGCACTGCTGAGGGCGATCAAGATGATGAACCCATCAAGGACGGTGTGGTTAATGGAGGACTTGCTCTTTCAGCAGGGGGGTAAGCGCTTGGGATTTCCGGAGACAACCATTACAGCGATGGTTGTCCATCAGCTTTGGCTGGAGCGGTGCCACGCTGTATTCAAAGGGATAAGATTCCGGCCAAGAAGGGTGTTGCGACGAATCGCGGTGGAGTTTCACATGCATGCGCAGACTTAGAGCGGTTTATAGCTAAGGAGACGGGGCAGGAAGCTCTCTCGGGCACAGAGGGCAGGGTGGCGGCATCTGGGAGGAAACAAGGGCAGGGTGGCGGCTCAAAGCTGCTCACGTGGAGCTCGGGTTTCCAGTCGATTTGGATGGCGGCTTTTCAAAGCCCACCAGTTTTGCCTCATACAGGAGGTCCGAGTTGGGGGGCACGTGGGGGAAGGAGAAGCAGCCCTGGATACCATACGCCAGGGCAAAGGGCACCCGCAGCACACACCGCTCGCCAGGGTGCATTGACCACACTCCCAGTGACAACCCTCGCAGCTCTGCCTTCTCTGGTGAGTCGAGAGAAAATGCGGGATAACAGAGAAGGTTGGGGGCCAGGAGGAAAGGGACAAAGGTGGGTAAACCACTAGCAGAGCATGGCACGGGTGTCTGGATGCCGCATACATGCTGAAGAAATAAATGTGGCATACCCAAACCTCCTCGTTTTGTGGAGCCTCAATACAAGAATCACCATGTCCCACAAGTAGCTAAGCCATCTGGCCCTTGTCCCACGTGTTGTACACCTCGTCATGCTTCCGCTTCTTCTACTCACGCCTTGACGGAACACAGTGTACATTCCATAAACACAAAGCCTTAACATGATTGCTTTCTAGCAAAGCCTCTATGATGCACTTACCATGTCCCACGATCAGCTCGGGTCCTACTTATCAATCGCTTGAGAAGGAAGCAGAGAGGTGTCGAAGATGGGAACGAGTTGCACGAGAACTTTCGTCGGTTGCGAGAAAAGGCTGCGAAGACACCGATAGCGCCGTGGCAAACGGTGGAGAAACAGAGTTTCCCGTTTCAACGCCAGAATTTGTGGTGCAATGCCAGTTTGTCCTCAGGGCGTTTCCATAGTGGAATCTTTGTGAATTGAACCGAGCCTAAAAAAGCAGCATCGCATAGAACCAGTAGAAGATGTTTTGCGTTATGTTTTACAATTTTTGGCACGCTCAACAGCCGCCCTAGCTCAGTTGGTAGAGCGCAAGGCTCTTAACCTTGTGGTCGTGGGTTCGAGCCCCACGGGCGGCGCACGGTTGTCGTAGTCTCAAATGGTATTGGCTGTTTGACGCAATTAAGGGTAGAGCCTTTCTTATTGCTACTTCCCTACGAATACCGGAACTCAGCAGCGTCCTTCTCCTGGCATGATTCCCATCCCACAACCCCCTCTCTCCACAAATCCTCCCATTCCCTCCCTCTCGCGGCGCCCCCCTCCCTCTCGCAGCACCCCCCTCCCTCTCACAGCGCCCCCCTCCCTCTCGCGGCGCCCCCCTCCCTTTCACGACGCCTCCCCAAACCAATCGCCAGAATTCCATAATCGACACACCGATTGTGCTGCTCCGACACACTAGAATTGCTTGGAGGGAGGTAACATGCAGTGCTGATCTTTGAGTTTTCACTATTCTGAAATCTGGTTGTGACATTTCCCACTACTCTGAAAATCATAGTGGTCCTAAAATTTTTCCCTGAGACTTCTGAGTAACCCTATGTTTTGGATGTTTTTACTCTAACAAGTTAGGGTGCCTTAACTTCACCCTCTTAATAATACACGTTATTAGAGGCCGTGGTTTTAGGGGGCCAGGTGCCCTTGCAATAAAACATAGCACGTCATCATCAGCAGCAGCATCGTCGTGCCATACACACTAGCAGCAGAAGGCAGTAAAAATGGGTGACATTCATAGCTGCGGTAACTGCAGGAACTTGTCACCTGTAGTAGCAACTGTGCCGCCGAAGCAGCAGAGGCGGGAAATCGTTACACATAGCAGCAACAACGGCGGTGGCGATCCTGTCACACATAGAAGCAGGCAATCATGTGACTGGTTGCGTTAGTAGCGGCAGCAATCTCGTCTCGTCACTCGTAACAACAGCAGTCTAAGCTGAAATTTTGTTGCTAGTAGCAGCAACAGCTATGATCTCACTATGCACAGCAGCAGTTACGAGCTCACTATGCACAGCAACAGCTACGATCTCACTATGCACAGCAACAGCTACCATCTCACTATGCACAGCAACAGCTACGAGCTCACTATGCACAGCAACAGCTACGATCTCACTATGCACAGCAGCAGTTACGAGCTCACTATGCACAGCAACAGCTACGATCTCACTATGCACAGCAACAGCTACGATCTCACTATGCACAGCAACAGCTACGAGCTCACTATGCACAGCAACAGCTACGATCTCACTATGCACAGCAACAGCTACGAGCTCACTATGCACAGCAACAGCTACGATCTCACTATGCACAGCAACAGCTACGATCTCACTATGCACAGCAACAGCTACGATCTCACTATGCACAGCAACAGCTACGATCTCACTATGCACAGCAACAGCTACGATCTCACTATGCACAGCAACAGCTACGATCTCACTATGCACAGCAACAGCTACGATCTCACTATGCACAGCTGCAGCTACGATGATTTTCCCATGCGCGGCAACAGCCAACAAGTCCGGCGTTTCGTAGTAGTGATAGTAGCAGCGCCGGAAATGACGGTCATCCGTACCATGTGTTGTGGGATGGAATTATCTGCTAGTATGCTAGCAGGGTTGTTAGGGCATGGAACTTAGCTAGCGCTAGGGGCCTGGACCTGGATTCTCCCCACCACCGACGCCATCGTCGGGTCGGGATCAACCGCGACAGACATTGAAGACTCTGGCAGTGAGAGAAGGCATTTGCTGAAAAATGACTAAGGGAAAAAATGAAGATCGAATGCCGTGAGAGAGAGGCTAAAATGGAGGGGGGGTTGGGGCTAAAGAGGGTTTGGAAAAGGAGGATTGGGAGCGAGGAAAAACACAAGTGTCCAATAGGGACCATGGATTCCACCAACGAGGGCGGGACTAGCATCGTATGACGTGGGCCAACTGGGCAATCCGCATGAACACGCGTGGATATGGGGCCACGTCTGTAGACAGGGGGGTACACGAAAACCTGGGGGTGTACCCCCTAGATGGGGACCCTCAGGGTGGTAATTAGAAAACTCTGGCTTATAAGAGAAAACATATAGAATCAAAATCAAGACAAGTCTCCTCAAGGATTCTGCAGAGTAGTCTTCATAACATTATAGGTCTCAATACATACAGTACACTAGATTGCATTGCAAGATACATAACGTAGGCTACCTTAAGAGTAGGTAGCCTACGCTAAGATACTAGTAATTAATGTTAACATGGGTTACCAATGAGAGGTACTGAAAATGGGAGGGAAGGAGGGGTTCTAGATTGAGATCTAGAAATGAATAGACTAGGTGGCCGGTCTGTGGACCTGCCACAAGATAAGGAGCGAATGACTCCTTACTGCATACCCCTTTATACGACTTGTCATAATCTTCCAATTCTAAAATGTATTTCAAAATTTCTCATATTTTACCCAAGGGCGTAAGGGTTGTTGGGCTGAGAATAGCCCTAAGTTCTTTTAAGAAGACTAAGTCGTTGTAACAGAGTGCTTGATAGCGCAGCGGAAGTTTGCGTGAACCCTTGTACTAGTATGTGAGAACAAGTAATTGATTATAGCAAAAGGATACAAGGTTTATATAATCATACAAGGGAATATGAAGAGTCTAACTGTTTATGCACTTCGAGGGCTACATACCCTTTACGACTCGTTAAGAGCGACTTGGGTAACCACTCGTACTGTAATACTGAGACGGTTATTTGTTTTTGTTGTCGCGCTGACTTCGACTCCTGTACTTCTGACTGTTGGCTTGCACGGTCAATAGTCTACGACCGCTGCCCTTTTGAAACCGTCGTGAGGTGTCGTCAACCTGCGTCAACCGTCAAAGGTACTGTAGCAGGATTTGACTTGGTAATCCTTGATGTTGTGTCCTTTGCATATTTGTTACAGCTATGCAACACTCCTTTAATGCCCTAAGTCTTTTTACCATTTCCAACACCCTCCTTCATTTCTGGAGTGTCGACGTGGTCGAGGTTGCTGACGTGTTGCAGTCTAGTCAGCAGCATGCAGTACTGGAACTTCGACTTCATCAGCTTCTTGGTCAAGTAGTCGGCTGCCATTTCGGTAGTGGGGCAGTAAGCCAATTGGAGACGCCCCTGCTTGATCTCCTCTTTCACGAAGAAATAGCGAAGCGAGATATGCTTTGTCCTATTTGCAAAGCCATTTTTGTTGGCAATCTTGATCACCGATTGGTTGTCGCAGAAGAGGGAGAAGTTCGGTAACTCGGCGATCTTCGCTTCTTCAAGCGGCTCGCGCATGTTAAGTCCTTCCTTGGTGGCCGTGCAGAGGGCAATATATTCAGCTTCAGCATAGGAGAGGGCGATTTGTTCTTGCTTTCCCAAGTGCCAAGAGATAGTGCCAATAGGCTCCAAGCGGTAAACGTAGCCGGTACGAGAGCGCTTGTTGTCCTTGTCGCCAGCGTGATTGGCGTCGAGACTGGCGATGAGCTCCGTCTTAGTGGTGGCGCTCTTGTGGCAGGTGAGGCTGATCTTTGGGGCTGAAATAAAACAGAGGAGCGCGCGATCGATTTCCTGCAACTTCCCCCCTTCAGGTCGCTTAAGGTACGAGGCGAGCTGACTAGCGGCGTAGGAGAGGTCAGGACGGTAGGTGACAGCGGCGAAGAGTAGACAGCCTAGCTTCTGCTGATATTCCTGGATGCCGGCGGAGGCGAATAGCGAGGAGGACGGCGTGGGAGTAGGCGGCGCGTAGATATACAGAATGGATAGAGGCAGCGGAGAGAAATCGAATCGCCTTGCGATATTCCAAGCATACTTCAAAGCCGAGAGGTGGATGGTGTTGAGGCCGTCGGTGATGTTGAGGCCCAAATACTGCGTCACCGTAGGCGACACCGTGATAGTGAGCTGGAGCTCCAGCTCCCCTTCGAACGAGATGGTGATGGAGGTGGTGGAGCTGACGTAGAGAAGGTCGTCCACATAGACGATGAGCAGCACGTAATCGTCGCTGCGGGAGAGGCGATATATGCCCTGGTCATGGGGCAGCTGGGTGAAGCCCATGGTGATGAGAATTCGATGCAGGTACTGCTGCCACAGGCGTAGAGCCTGCTTGATCACGTAAAGGAGCCGGCACACAAGCATAGGGTCATCGACGTACGCGTGGGGTTACTCGATGAAAATGTCAGCGTCAACTGGGGCGTAGAGGAAGGCCGTGGCGACATCGATTTGTCGCAGAGGGAGTTTGCGAGCAGCGGCGATGGCGAGGAGGATGCGCCCAACGTGTGGCCTCTGACAGGGGTGAAGGTTTTGGAGTAGTCGCGGCCGTGGTGCTGATCGAAACCGCGGACCACCCAGTGGGCTTTGAAGAGTTCGATGGCCCCATCCGCCTTTGTCTTCACTCGGAAGACCCATTTCCCGGGGAGAATGGTTTTCCCTTTGTTTGAGAGATTGGAATTAGCTCCCAAGTGTTCCTCTCGTGCAGTGCCGCTAATTCCCGATCCATTGCCTCCCTCCATTTCTCCTTGTGCGGTCCATCCAGGGCTTTCTTGACGGTCTTGGGCTCCTCAACTTGCGGCATATTGATCAATGCTTCTGGGTCGAGATTCGGCGGGCTCGTTCCGGATGTAAAGGAAACGACGCCATCGTTGTCAGCAGTCCCGCGGTCGGGGACGAAGTCCAAGACGAAGATTTCATGCTTCTGGATTGCCCTGCCGATGAAGAGTCCGCCCTTCCCGTTGTAAAGTCGAAACTCGCGATCAAAGCTATTGCACTCCTGGTGGATTCCTTTGGACAAGAGTTGTCTGACACTCAGTAGATTGTAGCCGAGGTTGTCGACGACGAGGACTCGGGACATCTGTTACACCACGCTTGTCTCAAGGGATTGTAACTAAATGACTCCTTCCTTGCGTGTGCGTAGGTTCTGGTTGTTGGCGACGGGGATCGCGACTTCTCGACTCAAGGTCATTTCTTGTTGGACGAAGCGCACCAAAGAACACATGTGCTGTCCACAACAGCTATCGAGAAACCAAGTATCTCGGCCAGACGGCTCGCTATCGCAACGTAAGTCGGGTTCGATTGGAGTCGGATTTGTGTCGGAGAAGGTGGGCGCTCGTCGAGGTCGCGATGAGGTGGAGAGTCTGGCGTGCAGAAGTATATTTGCAACATGCAGCTAACGATGTGCCTTGCGTCTTATGCAGATCGGTTTGTCGAAACTGGCGGGCGTTGCTGAGTCGAAGTGATGGGAGTGGGGAACAGACGAGGAGCTTGTGACTGATACTGCTGTGGCTGCGGCTGCTGTTGCTGCTTGTGTTGGCGCTGCTGCTAGTACAGGTGAAGCGTGAATTTCCTGGCGTACGGCAGAGATGACAGTACGGAGGTGAGTGTCGTTTCTGGTTGGAGTTGTTGTTGCGCCCATGAGCATAAAATGCAATTTGTTGTCTTGGTTTCTTCGCATGGCGTTCTTCGTACAAGTCCATATCCTGCTGCTTGGCATGGAGCTCTGGACACACGTGCATCTCGGAGATTCTCTTGTGAGCCCGTTGGAGGGAGCGTGTCGTACGCTGTTGAGGACCGAGGCCACCAAGGACGACTGTGACAAAAGAAGCTTCCAATAAGTGCCCTCCACATCATAGGAGCCTGTTGCGTAAACCTCTACAACGGTTGATGTATGCCGTCGCCTTCTCTCCTGCTTGCATATGAATCGTTGTAAGTTGCGCCATTAGTCGGCTTTGAGTCACAATGCCAAAGGCTTGGTAGTCACTCTTTAGATGGCAATAGGCGAGCTCAGCCGAGTTGCCGAAGTTGCGATATGTGCATATGCTTTGTTGCTCTGTCGGTGTCCGGTTGCGCAGAAGGATGCTGAAGGCCATCAGTGACTGATATGTGTAAATCTTCCTTTCTTGAATAGTCCCGTTAAAAGGGAATGCCCAGGAGCTGGTGAAGAAACCGAGGATCTGCGCCCCATCCATCAGCAGCTCGAATTCGAAACTCCAGGTGAAGAGTTCCTTGCCGTTGAAGGGAAGGATGTTGCAGCTTGAGTATGTTGTTGAGCTGCTGCATCATGTTGAGGATGTCAGTACGTTTGTCGCTTGCTTCTGAGTCCACTGCCGTTGCGGGAGTTGGCAGGAATGTGAAGGAGCCGGGCGAAGGCTGGTAAGATTGATGATGTGTGGGCTAGTTGCCTCTTGTGTACGATGAGCCATCGAGGCTCATCGGTACAACGCCACTGACGTTGTTGCTGTGTGCCGGCTGACCAGGTGCTGAAGGCTACTCATAGTGCGACATAAAGGAGAAGAACTTCTCCACGAAGGTCGGGTCGATGCCCGAGGAGGAGGCCACGGGATGCGTGGAAGATCCTGCAGTTGCGCCTTAAGTTGCACTTTGCATAACGCCTTGAGTGGCGCCTGCCTCAGTTGGTAGATTACAGACTGGAGGAGCAGATGGCTCATAGCCGGGAGATCCAGTAGAGGATCCTCCCCCCTTGGAGGATGCCATGTCTTGTAAATCTTGATTAATGAGACTGAAGTTGTTGCGAGTGATTCTGTGGCCAAGTTAGAAACTCACTGAAGGATTTTGTAACGGGAACGTAGCTTCTGACAAGCTCTCGTACCATGTCGGGGTGTGAATAGCCCTAGTATATTTTCAGAACACTAAGTCATTGTAACAGAGTGCTTGATAGCAGAGCGAAAGTCTTGAGTGAACGCTTGTACGAGTATGTGAGAACAAGTGATTGATTATAGCGAAGGAATACAAGGTTTATATAATCATACTGTGATCTCTCGGATACAAGACCCACTGATAAGAGAGTTCATGGGTCACTTATGAGGATGTGGATCATTTATTTTAGCAGGATCCATTAGGACCTGTTTTTTGCAAATTTCATTTTAGGACCCACCTTTCTTGGTTTCGAAATTTCTTGTGGGCTGAAAACGAAGCATTTCAAAGCACGATCTAAGATTGGATGCGAACAAATTTTCGTGCTGACACAAGGCATTCTGGGACTGAGATGTGGCATTCTCAAACTGGCACATGCAACTGATGCGGTGTTTTCGTTGCTTTCCCAATGGTGACAAAATTTGCTATTTCGCGAAATCAATAGAGCCCCCCTAGTAGCTCCCAGCAAAAAGTGTATCATTAGAAGTCAAGTGCCTTACCATTCTAAATAAATGAGTACAACTCTTATTAGTTTCCAGCTTCCATAATGATCACCAGAGCTTTTTTCCCTGCATATTAACAAATTCCTAGGGTCCTGTATCCGGGAGATAACGGTCTCAGAGTAGCAAGAAAGACTAGAACAAGGCAGTACAGGGGAGATATAGGGTTGGTGTTGTACCCTCTAAGAACCCAACCCTAACTAGCCTATAACTTCTACATATAATGTGTGTGTATAAGTTGACACACCCCTTAGGCTAGATAAGGGGCAGTGCCTAGCAAGAGACACACAGCTCAGGGCGGCACTACTAGTCCAACCTCTGAGGCAAGGGTTAGAAGACCAGTCAGCAAGAGTACAAACTAAACAAGAGTAACCCAGGGCGGCACTACTAGTCCTGCCACTGAGATCAGAGCCACAAGGCGAGTTAGGATAATATAAAAGTAGTACACAAGTCAGGGTCCTAGCAAGTGAGGAGCTACTGGAACTAGCCCAAGCTGTATGCAGTGCCACTTATGATCTCTTGGCGCAAGCGCCTTCGTAAAGATATCAGGTGTGTTGGCACCGGAGGCCAAGTGTTCTATGCGTGCTTGGCGGCGCTGCTGTAGCTCACGTAGGAGGAAGCACCGCAGCTGGATGCTCTTCACTCTGCCCTCTAGTTGTCAGCGTACAAGTCCGGGGCAGAGCTAGGCCGCTCACCTAAGTATGTGAGCAAGAACCTCAGACAGCGGAGCTCCTGTGCCGCCATGGCACCAGCATATATCTCAGCCTTATAGGTAGACTGTGCAACAGACGACAAGCGGGTGGACCTCCACGAGATAGCGCCTGGACCAAGGCTTAAGCAGTAGCCTTGGGAGGACCTGAGCGTCTCAGCATTATCCATCCACGAAGCATCTGTGTGCTCGGTGAGAACCACTAGTCTGCGTCCTCCCAGCGCTAGGCCCATGTCTGATGTACTTGCTAGATAATGCAACACCCTCTTAGCGGCCGACCAATGCTAGGGTCGGTGTCTTCCTGTCGCCACAAAGCGTGCGAGGATACTAAGAGGGTATGGGAGATCTGGACGATTGCAAGTTTTCAGGTACATGAGGCAGCCCACAAGCTCTGCGTACCGACCACTAGGCTCAACTGGCTCGCCACGGACTAGTGCCGAGAGCCTGTGATCCACTGGCAGAGGGGCGGGATGTGCGGAGGAGAACTGAAGGCCTAACCTCTGAAGGACCTGGCGCACTAGGTGTGACTATGTGAGAGTGATGGTGCACGCTGCTCTGTCCCTAGAGATCTGTAGCCCAAGGTAGCGGCGCAGCTCTCCTAGGTCAGTGCAGGTGTGTCTCCTCGCGTTGACCAAAGCCTTTAGCAACGTAGCATGCCTTGAACACCAGCGACTCTCCAGGAGGGCGTTTCACTTTGAAGAGCCACCGGCTATCGCCTACGTTTGCCCCAGGTGGGGAAACTGTGTCGATGTAGGTGCTGGTGGATCTCCAAGATGCCATCTCTGCGCTTATGGAAACTATCCACTGAGAGGCCCAGGGTCCTAAAGTCGCCTCAGCGTAGGTGCGAGGGTTCGGGATGTCAAGGGCGTCTGGTTCACCCTCAGGAGCAAAGATGAGGAGCGGCCTCAAACAGGAAAGCTAGCTCGTACTGCCTGTCCTCTAGAACGTCACTGCCAAGGGCAGGTGCACCCCCAGCGGACTGAGGATGGGCAGGGTCAGAGACCAGAGCAGTGGCGTAGTTAAGGCGGCAGGTAGGGGCAAAGTCAGCGATGGCAGCGGCAACAGCGTCAACACTGGAGAGAGGAACGGATGAGTCGGTAACAAGAGAAGCGAGGACGTGAGGAAGAAGCGGGCAAGCAGCACGGAGGAATTCAGAGAAAGGAGGTGGGCGAAGACGAGTCCGGCGGAGGAAACACAGGACCGTAGACAGGAGGAGGAGGCGGCGCTGGGGGAGGTGCGGGCGGTCGGTCGGGGGAGGGCAGACCGAGAAGGTGAAGGGCGGAAACTGGCGGCGACTGCGGCTGCTACTGCTGCTCCGCGCCCACACCAGGACCTCCAACCACACCACGGCTACCCCTGGGACTCTCCATGACAGCACCTGTCAGGACTAGCACCCCCAAGAATAACACCCCCAGGAATAACACCCCCAACACTAGAAACCTCTCCAGCACCTGCGCCAGGACCGCCGGGACAAGCTACGATAGTACCCCCAGGACTAGCACCCCTAGAAGGAGCACTCCCATTAGAACCAGCGCCTCAAGCGGCAACACCCTTAGAGCCAACTGACACTGCAGCTGCTGCTGCTGTGGTGGTGACTGCTGCAGCTGCGGCGGTGGAGGAGGCACAGGGCCGAAGGTGCAGGCGCCGCACAAACAGGTGGCTCACCGGGAGCCTCAAGGCCCTCGGAGTCAGCAGACTCGTCCGTCGGGCCAAGCGAAGGAAGGGGAGTGATTTGAGACACACCAAACAGGGCATGACGGGGAGCAAGAGCTACCGGGGGATAATCTTTGCGAACATCACTCGGGGCCATGTTGGGAAACAATATAAAATAAGGGGTGGAATTGTCAATGTTCCTGTGAAAGTGGTGGATATGGTGACAGCATTGCCACGACTGTCACAAGAATCGCATACGATACGCATTCGTCTAAAACAGAAGTTATGTAACACTCATCATATTTTCGATGAGAACATTTGACCCTAAAAAATTGCATGTGTTCTGTCGTTTCTTGAAAGAAAAGAGCTATTTAAAATGTTTAACATAGTTTTGGATAATGATCGTCTCCACGAATTCCAGAATGAAATAGATGATATGGATTCTCATGAGTCTCGAGCGCCATGTAGTCCAATTCGAGAGAACCTTTGTACATCCGATGATGAGGTGGAAAGAGTTATTGACGAAAATGATCCTAACGTGGGTACTCTTGATACAATCCTTCCAAATGAACCTCTATATCAAAATCTAGAGCAACACGTTGTAGAGAATCAGGGGAGGGCAGTAGACCTTTACCTATATTGATGGATAAGTATGTAGAAGAATTAGCATTTCCAACTCTTTTCTTTGGGGAAAGACGATTGTCGGGTGTCGATACGACAGACTTAAGTTACCGTGATATTGCTAAGTGGGAGATTATGAAATATAGATTGTCGATTTTCTACTAGTCCATAGATTTTATTTATTTATTTATTAAGTTGTTCAAACTAGAGCTGGTTCAAATGGATAGTGTTATTGGAACGCACGTCAGGCAAGGAATGCTAGAGCACGTTGGCAATTCATATGCCAAAGATGTCTTGTGTGATGAAAAGCGCAAGATTTTACAAAAGAATAACGTACTATGCAAGGAAATTAAAAGTTTCAGGACGTCTCCGCAATATCTTCAAAACTGTAGACGCGACTTGTTTGCAATGATTCGTCAATTAGGGACACCAACGTCTTTCTTTTTACACTTTCTATGGCAGATACTAGATGGGGTGGATTTACATTCTATCCTTCTTGAACATAACATGAATGCTTGCAACCTAGCCAGACTCGTCAACGTAAACCTAATGCCACCATTAGATTTTGAGAACATTACATTGTTGATGAGAACATATCTGGTACATTGTCGCCGAAAATAGGTTTACTTGGTACAGTCGCTGACTTGTGTGATATGGAGCGAGTCATTTTTGTGTGGTTCATCAACAACTATTACTGAGATTCTCGCCTTTGCTGATAAACATATTTCGTGTCGTAGCCAAGATCTTAATCAAGAT
This sequence comes from Closterium sp. NIES-67, assembly GCA_027943415.1. NCBI lineage: Eukaryota > Viridiplantae > Streptophyta > Zygnematophyceae > Desmidiales > Closteriaceae > Closterium > Closterium sp. NIES-67. Next base: position 188,374 of record BQMB01000898.1, on the reverse strand, counting down.
CCTTCAACGAAGGATCTTTTGAAATTGCAGGCACATTTTCATACTCGAACGTGCAAGCTGAAAAATTGAGGTTATGGAAATGTCGATATGGATTTCCCAAATGTCCTATTCCAAATACGATGGTTTTAGCCCCTTTTTCTACGGAGCTCGAAGATGGCGTATTAGGAAAACACAAATGTAATAGGAAACAGGTACAACAATTCCTCGATGCCATTCAACATACCCATTCATCAGAAGTTGTCGATGTACCATTTTCCTCCTTTCTCGATCATGTGTGTATGACTTATGAAGAGTACGTTGATTGTTTACGTGTAGGATTGAAAAAGCGCACCCTGTTCCATGCCCGTAATGTGAAGGATTGCTTTGTTAATAATTTTAACAAGACAATCCTGTCAGTTTGGCAAGGCATTATGGACATACAGTTATGCATCGACCCATATAGTGTTGCAACTTATATAGCAGCCTATATGACAAAGTCAGGTAAGGGTATGAGCAAGCTGATAGAAAACGCTAAAAAGTTTGCATCGATCCAAGGTACGGGTGTCCTACATCTACTTTGCGATATTGGGAATGCTTTAATATATACCCCAGAAATTAGTGCTCAAGAGGCATTATACCTTATACCGGGTATCCCGTGTAAGAAGTCCAGTAGTAGTGTGGTATTTATTAATACTAATCATTCGAATCGGAGACTGCTATTACTGAAGCCCAAAAATGAATTACAACGAATAGATCCGGATTCCACTGATATTTTTACACCGAATGCATTCCTGGATCGATACATTCGTCGCCCCGAATGCATTCCTGGATCGATACATTCACCGGAGCATCTTTGCTTTGCAGATTTTATATCAGACTATGAGATTACATTGAAGAAGGATGGACTGTTTGGGCCCGATTTATCTGACAGTGGTAGGTTCCATTAAAAAAGGCTTAAACGGAAAGTAATTCGATACGTTAACTTTCACAAAGATGACATTGCGAATTACATGAGAGGGTGCGTTCTTCTGTTCGTACATTTCCGTCACGAGGTGAGTGATTCACTGCAAGTGTTAGACATGTTCATGAAACATGAGAAGATGATAGTTGAAAAATGTGGAGAATATTCTATTAGTAATGAATCATGGATACGCGCATTGGAAACTGCAGTTGATGAGATGGATGGTAATTCCACTCTGGAAACCGATGAGCACCGACCATCCAGCGAAGTCGATCGTGGTTTGGAACTTGGTATGTCATCGACCAAAGGAAGGTCTGCATACATCTTTCGTTCCATCCCAGTCGAAGAACATAGATATGTAAAAATGGAACGGAAGTTGAACGGTGAGCAACGTGACATAGCCGATCATATTGTGCACAATGTTCGCCGATCTTCGGAACTCGGCCCTTTAAATATACTAATTAGCGGGGGCACTGGAGTGGGTAAGTCGGTACTAATTCAGACAGTGCATGATTTATTGATTCGAATTCTTCACGCGCAAAATTGCTCCTTCTGGAGTTGCAGCTTTCCATATTAGAGGCTACACTATCCATAGCGCTCTCATGATACCAGTAGTTCAGCGACGTCAGATTTCAAAATTGTCATCGGATAGAGTAAATACGTTGAGATCTCGTCTTGGGGATGTGAAGGTGGTTATCCTGGATGTGATCACAACGGTTGGTAGAAACACATTCGAGTGGATAGATTTTCGACTCTGGGAGCTTACCAATAAAGCAAATGTCCCCTTCGGAGGCTTGCATATGATCCTCGTAGGTGACTTTTTCCAATTGCCTCTGGTACTAGATCGTCACTGTTTTGATAATGAGTCGGCGTTAGTTTCATATAGACGTCTTGATATTCAGGGTAATTTTTTACTGTTTGAGCTTACAACAATAATGCGACAATGTGGCGAAGTTCAATTTGCACTGTAACTTAATCGTCTACGAGAAGGTAAGCATACTTTTGACGACACCCAGCTCTTAAAGGCACGTGAAATTCCATATTGCGACGCAGAATGGCGTTTCCAGCATTTGTTTTGCACAAATGTTGCACTAGATGGTTTCGATCACGGTGTTTTTGCTTTCTCAATCGAAGAGAAGTACGCAATTCCAACTCTCGATTGTGCTCTATTTGGAAAAGTCCAATCCAGAAAGAGCAAACCGATTACAGGCTCTGGCTTTTCGAGTACGGCTTCCCAGGGATTGTTTCAATCCTTGAATTATTCATTGGTGCGCAAGTTTACGTAGTCTCAAATAAAGATACGTCGGACGGGCTAACTGATGGAACGTCAAGCACTGTTGTACAATTTGCATTAGACGTAAGTTGCGAGCAAAAATGAGTTCTTTGTCTCTCAAGTTTAGCAATGTGAAGTCACACTAGACTCCCATACATAGGATTGAAATCACATTTTCTGTAAACTCACGTTACGACACCATCTCAAGAATGCAATTCTGCGATTAGCTTTCATCGAAGCCAAGGGGCAACGTTTGATGCTAGGGTAGTGCATTTTGAGAGAAAGTTTTTTCGTCAGGTGGCATACGTCGCTCTTAGCCGATTTCGTAGTCCTCATAGGTTGTTTCTGGACAACTTTTCAAAAGAGTGTGTTAGAACCGGCTCGCGTGTTATCGAAGAGATGGGATGCTTGCGAAGACATCCGCTCGTTCTTAATCCCATCCTGATTGATATGATCCAAGCAATGCCATCAACATTGAAATTCACATTTCAAAACGTTAGAAGCTTACGAGCTCATGTTGACGATATTGCGTTTGATAATTACATGTCTAGTGATTTTCTAGTTTTTTTTTTTTTTCGAAACTCACATGACATCGAGTGATCGACTACCATCATGTATCTTTAACGGTTTCAAAGTATTTAGAAAAGATTGTGACTCCGGTGGTATGATTGTATACCATCGATCCACTATCAGCAACATCCGATACTAAGTCCGCACAAAAGTAGAATTTCTTTCGTTTGATATAATTGTTCATGATAAAACATTTCTAGTTCATTGTTGCTATAGAAATCCTACTGTTTCAAATCGCATGGCTCATTTTGATCTAATCCGTGTGAGTATCCGTAAGAATCGTAACAAGAATATGCTCTTTGTGTGAGATTTTAGCATAAATTTGAAGGCTACATTGCAGCGTCAATATGTGAACATATTTCTACATGAAGGACTCACACAGTTTGTTCTTGACCCCTATACTGTCAACAATACTTTTATTGATCATGTTTGGTCGAATTGTTTCAAAACTCAAATCGAAGTGTTTGTTGGGGAGACATAATTTTCATATCATTTTCCAATTCATATTGTTATTGATGACCACACAATGGATTCTTTATATGTTTGACTAAAAAGCTTGGCATCTATATCTACCCCATAAAGACTAGTCTTTCTTTAATTCCTTTGCATTACTCTTCAATCTACTCACAGGTCCACTGCCTCCTCCACATAATTTTGCGCGGGTATGTTATTTGATTATGTATGCCTTGGAGTCATTGGTGGAGGCCATGTGTTGAACCATATATTCATCTATTAAACATCGTTTATTGAGGCAACTTGTTTTGTACACATGTTTCGCTACTAAATCACCTCTTCATTTTGTGTTTCCCTTGATTGTACTTTGTCCCCCATATAATATATTCCTTGTTGAATATGATATTCCAATGTTTATCAATCCCTCCATTCTTCCAATTTTCATATCCACATACTGTTCCCCTCACCAAACCCCTGGTCTGGATACTATCGAGCAAATCGAGGCCAAAGTTGTCAGCGAAGAGAAAATTTCGGACTACTACCTTGTCAACTTATACATATGTTGTATGTATAAGTTATAGGCTAGCCTAGGTGTGTGCCTCTAGTGAGTACAACCCCAACAGGTATATGTTCTACGTTTCTCACACTAGTCAATCATTCTTGCATTCAAACATGGTATCACGAATAGGTTAGGTCCACCCACCCGCTTCCGCCCGCGCCCTAACCTCTCGCCCCCCCTAGCTAGCCCTAGCGCCCGCCCAGCTCGTAGAGCCCGCCCGGCCCTTAGCGCGCCCGCCTGGCCCCGCCGCGCCCGCCTGGCCTCGTCGCGCCCGCTTGGCCACGTCGCGCCTGCCTGGCCCCGTCGCGCCCGCTTGGCCCCGTCGCGCCCGCCTGGCATCGTCGCGCCTGCCTGGCCCCGTCGCACCTGCCTAGCCCCGTCGCGCCTGCCTGGCCGCGTCGCGCCCGCCTGGCCCCATCACGCCCGCCTGGCCCGTCGCGCCCGCCTGGCCCCGTCGCACCCGCCTGGCCCCGTCGCGCCCGCCTGGCCCCGTCACGCCCACCTAGCCCCGTCGCACCCGCCTAGCCCGTAGCGCCCGCCTGGCCCCGTCGTGCCCGCTTGGCCCCGTCGCGCCCGCCTGGCCCCGTCGCGCCCGCCTGGCCCCGTCGCGCCCGCCTAGCCCATCGCGCCCACCTTGCCCCGCCACGCCCGCCTGGCCCCGTCGCGCCCGCCTGGCCCGTCACGCCCGCCTGGCCCGTCGCGCCCGCCTGGCCCGTCGCGCCCGCCTGGCCCCGTCGTGCCCGCCTGGCCCCGTCGCGCCTGCCTGGCCCCGTCGCGCCCACCTGGCCCCTCCGCGCCAGCCCGGCCTGTCGCGCCCGCCTGGCTCACAGCGCATGCCCGGCCTCTCCTAGCGCCCGCTTGGCCACTCCTAGCGCCTACTCGGCCCCTTCCATCGCTAGCCCGGCCCCGTGGCGCCCACTCGGCCCCTCCCAGCGCCACCCGGCCCCGTTCCGCCCGCCCGGCTACTCTGGCCCCGTGTCCTCTGCTCGCCTGCGCTGGAGCGTCTTAAAGCCGTCCTCCTGGAGCTGTCCTGCTGTGTCCCTGTGCTGCTGTGTCCCTGTGCCGTTGTGTCCCTGTGGAGCTGTGCCGCAGTCTCCCTGTGTTGCTGAAGAGCTGTGTCGCTGACCCTGCACGATGGCTAACTTCGTACTCCGCTTGGACGCTGAGGGCCATGCGGTCGACTTCGCCGCCTGGCTGTCCGATCTCCGCCGTCAACTCACAGGTCAGCGCCAGAATGGGCACTCCTTACTTGTCCATGCTGATGGCTTGCTCCCCCGCCCACCTGCGCCTGCTCCCCTCCCTGCTGACCCCACCTCTGCTGAGAGTGAGGCTTTCAATGCTGCTGCACTTGCTTGTGCCATCTAAGACTCTCGCGATGCAGCTGCTCAGGTCGCGATCAGTCACGCCCTCCCTGTGTCTGAGCGCTCGCGTTTCGCTACAGTTGATACAGCCAGGGCTTACTTAGATGCTGTTGTTGCTCGCTATTCCACGCCTGCCTCCGCTACTGCAAGCCGCCTGCTCTTCCCTATGCTTTTCCTAGACCTTGCTTCCTTCCCTACTGTTGCTGACCTTGTCACTGACCTGCGAGCCTTAGAGTCTCGCTACCGCACTGCTAGCACTACTGCCCAGCTCACGGCGCTCCCCCCCCCCTTCTGCATGACCCTCTACTTTATCGCTATGCGCCTTGCCTGACTGCCTTGCTAGTGCACGCGACCACATCCTTAGCCAGCACCCGGATGACCTCACCCTGCCAGCCTTTGCCACCGCCCTGACCGAGATCGAGACTCGCCAGCGCACTATCGCTCAGTCAAGCGGTGCGCCGGCAGTCTCTATCTTTCACGGCTGTGCCCCCTCCCAGTGCATGTTTACTGACGTTTCGGCTGCGGTCGCCACTGCGACCCCTCTGACCGAGATTGCAGCTGCGGTCCACCTGCAGTAGCGCTCGCGCCGCGCCGGTCGTGGCCGCCAGGGGGGGGCGTGGTGGTGGAGCTGGTGGTAGTGGTGGTGGCGCCGGGGACAGTGGCTCTACTGAGGGGACTGCCGCAGCTAGTCAGGAGCAACAGCCGTCGCCCCAGCAGCAGGAGCAACCGCAACAAGCGTCGCAGTAGTCGCAGTCGTCGTAGCAGCTGTCCCAGACCCCGCCGTGGGCTTGTCTTCCGCCGGGTTGGCCCGGCACCTCCGTAGGTGGTGGCCGTGGTGGCGGCCCGCGCAGCTTGGCATCTATTGGCAGCTCCGTTGGTGTGACCTGCCAGTACTAGCCTCACACCGGGCCTCTCCGCGGCACTCTGTGCCGCCGCCCGCACCTGACTGCCCGCTGTTTCCGCCGCCTCGACGATCCCTTTCGTCGTCGCTTTGGCCCGGCCCTGAACCTCCCCGATTGGCACAGCCTGCTTCGCCAGGGCGTGCCAATCTTTAAATAGATATGGATCAGATAGGTGCTGCTTTGCATGCCTTGTATGCTAACGCTTCTAGTCTTGCTGGATCTTATTACCCTGTGTACTCTAGTTTAGGTGTAGCACCCTTGTGTAGCTTAGCCTCCCCTGCTGCGTCAAGCGTAGGACTGCCTAGTTTGACTAGCCTCGTTCCGGCACCGACCCCGTTCCCGGCCTCCGCTACTGCCTCGATGTCCTTCACTCTCGACTCCGGTGCTTCTGCTTGTTTTTTCCGCGACCGCTCCACGCTCACGCCGCTTGCCGCGCCTGCTGTTATCGCTCTCGCTGACCCCTCTGCGGGTCCTGTCGTCGCTCGCAGCTCCACTTCCCTTCCCAGTCCAGCCGTTCCCTCGAGCTCCCTTACCGGCCTCCACGTTCCCTCGTTCTCCAGGAACCTAGTTGGTGTCGGCTGTCTTCAGGACCTCGGCGTCACCACTACGTTCCCCGGGCACGAGCGGTTCGTTGGTTGTATCGAGGCTGTCTCAGGTACCCCTCTTGCGACGTTCCCCCGCGACCCGGTGTCCGGTCTGTTTACCCTCGACACCACTTCCCCCCCGGTGGTTGCGTCCTCCCAAGTCGCTGCAGCTTGCACGTGTCGGTCCCTCACTCACCCGTCTCTTTTGTGGCACCACCTCTTAGGTCAACCTGCTCTCCCGCGTCTGCGTCACATGTCACAGCACGGTCTTGTCTTAGGCCTCCCCGCGTCGCTCCCCGCCTTTCCCCCCTTGTCTGCTCCACCGTGCACGCCTTGCGTCGAGGGCCGGCTCCGCCGTGCCCCTCACTCCTCCTCGCTTTGCCCTGCTACTGCTCCCCTTCAGACCCTGCACCTGGACGTTTGGGGCCCGGCCCCCGTCCCCGGACCGCGCGGCGAGAGCTACTTTCTTGTGCTCGTCGACGACTACACGCGCTACACCACGGTGTCTCCCCTGGAGCGGAAGGCCGATGTGCCTGACGTTCTTCTACCGTGGGTTGTGGCTGCGCGTCTTCACCGCGGTCTCCCCGTGTTGTGTCTCCACTCTGACCGTGGCGGCGAGTTCGCCTCTGGTCGGCTTGGCCAGTTCTGTCGTGCGGAGGGCATCACCCAGTCGTACACCTTGCCGAAATCGCCACAACAGAATGGGGTTGCTGAGCGCCACATCGGCTTGGTCATGGAGGTGGCTCGTACCTCCATGATTCATGCCGATGCCCCCCATTTTCTGTGGCCGTTCGCGATTCGCTACGCTGCTCACCAGCTTAACTTGTGGCCACGCTCCCAACGGCCGCAGGTTTCGCCGACCCTCCTTTGGACCGGGTCCCCCGGTGACGCGTCTGCGTTCCACGTCTGGGGTTGCGTAGCTCACGTTCGTGCCTCAAGCACAGAAAAGCTCACTGCCTGCACTGTCCCCTGTGTCTTCCTCGGTTTCCCCCTGGACTCGTCTGACTGGCTCTTCTACCACCCGCCGTCTCATCGCTTCCTTCACTCCCGTGACGTCACATTGACGAGTCTGTCTCCTTCTACCGTCGCTTCCCTCACCGAGGTCTCCCGGTTCCCCCCCCCCCTGTTCCTTGCTCCCTCTCCCCCGGTAGCCCCTCCTCCCCTCCCGCCTCGTCCTGCCCCGTCTGGTGTCTGTCAGGTCACTCCCCTCCCGTCGGTTGTCCCCGTTGAGGAGTCTGCTGACTCTAGTGGTCCCCCCGGCCCGTCTTTGCCGCGTCCCCCTTCCCCGGTGTCTCCGCCCCCACTGTCGCCGTCGCCGCCGCCGCCATCGCAGCCGCCGCCGCCGCTGCCGCTGCCGCTCTCGGCCTCTGAGGGTGCTGGCGTTGAGAAGGGTGTTCGTCCTGCGGCTCCTGGCGTGGTTTGTCCCGGCGGGCCTGGGGGTGCCGCTGGTGCTGGAGATGGTTCTCGCTCTGGGGGTGTTGGTTCTGGGGGTGCTGACATTGAGGGTTCTCCCGGCGGCCGTCGTGCCCCTGCCGGTCCGAGGGTCGAGCACCAGCGGCTGCAGCAGCCACCGCAGACGTCGCCGCCGGTCTCCGCTCTTTGCCTGCTCGGCCCTCCCTCCCTTGACCGCTCGCCGGTGTCTCTACCACCACCTTCTCACCCTCCTGTCTACGGCCCTGTGTTCCCGCCGCCGGACTCGTCTCCGGCCCAACTTCCTCTGCGTTCCCCTTTTGTGTCCCCTCTGCTGTCTCCAGACCCTACACCTCCGTCCCACGTTTGGTCTCGGCGTCCCTAACGTGCTCGTCCCGTCTCCCCTGTCCTGCGCTCCCACCCTATGTTGCTAGGTTCTCACTCGTCTTGTCCTCCCCTCCTCCCCTCGCCTCCTCCCTCGTCGCTTGTTGTTGCCCCTCCCCCGTTGTGTGACTACCTCCGTGCCGCTCGTCCCCTTGTCCCTCGGGTCCTTGCCTCTCTTGTTAAAGACCCGTCTGTTCGTGTCTCGCGCCTTGACGCGCTTGTCGCTACGGTCGCTGGCTTCGCCTCTACACGCCGCCTTGACTACGCTACCGCTCTGGTCTCTGACCCTGCCCGTCCTCCGTTCGTCAGGGGTGCACCTGCTTTTGGCAGTGACGTTCTAGAGGACAGGCAGTACGAGCTTGATTTCCTTTCTGAGGCCGCTCCCCATCTCTGCTCCATGCTCCTAGTCCCAGAGGGTGACCCAGACGCCTTCGACATCCCGACCCCTCGCACCTACGCTGAGGCCACCTCGGGACCCTGGGCCTCTCAGTGGATAGCTGCCATGGAGCAGGAGATGGCATCTTGGAGATCCACCGGCACTTACGTCGACACAGTTCCCCCTCCTGGGGTGAACGTAGTCGATGGTCGGTGGCTCTTCAAGGTGAAGCGCCCCCCAGGAGAGCCGCCTGTCTTCAAGGCGTGTTACGTTGCTAGAGGCTTCAGCCAATGCGAGGGGGTGGACTTCTTCCAGACCTTCGCCCCGACCCCGAAGATGACTACTCTTCGGGCGCTGCTACACGTAGCAGCACAGCGTGACTACGAGCTTCACTCCCTCGACTTCTCCACTGCGTTTCTTCAGGGCAGTCTACACGAGCAGGTCTACCTGCGCCAACCACAGGGCTTCACTGGTACATTCCCCACTGGGACTCAGTGGCTTCTCAGGCGCCTAGTCTACGGCCTGCACCAGGCTCCCCGTGAGTGGCACGACACGCTGCGTGCCACGCTAGCAGACCTGCAATTCTTTCCGTCCTCTGCTGACCCCTCACTTTTTGTGCATTCCGGCCAGACTCCGTTCTACATCCTTGTCTACGTAGACGACCTGGTCTTCACTATTGTTGACAGGGACGCACTGGCCTCCGTGAAGGCAGAGCTGCTGAAGAGACACACCTGCACTGACCTTGGAGAGCTGCGTCGCTATCTTGGCCTGCAGATCTCAGGGACAGAGCAGCACGCACCATCACTCTGACACAGTCACACTTGGTGCGTCAGGTCCTTCAGAGGTTCGGTCTTCAGTTCTCCTCCGCACAGCCCACACCTCTACCTGTAGACCATGGGCTCTCCGCTCCCGTTCCTGAGGAGCCAGTAGAGTCCAGCGGCCCCTACGCAGAGCTGGTGGGTTGCCTCATGTACCTGATGACTTGCACTCGCCCTGATCTCGCATACCCTCTCAGCATCCTGGCTCGCTTAGTGGCCACAGGCAGACACCGACCTCAGCACTAGTCAGCCGCTAAGAGGGTTCTGCGATATCTAGCAAGTACATCGGGCATGGGGTTAGTGCTTGGAGGACGTAGGCCAGTGGTCCTCACTGGGCACATAGACGCTTCTTGGGCAAACTTTAGTCTGCAACCCACTTGAAGATTTTGGCAATGAATGCGTGGTAACACGTCCCTCGCTCTTCCAGGCACGACCGTTGAGTATCTGCTCTAGATGACCCTCTTCCATTCCACCTTCTTCCCCCACTATTCCTCCCATTTCAGCTGCTGCTTCGGCTGCTCTTTATCCGTTACCTGTAGTAATCTCAGCTCTTTCAGCGCCGCTGTATGGCCCCCCTCACACAGTCTCCTTCGTAGTCTCCCCCTCGGATCTCCTGACTTCCCGACAACCACACCTTCCTCCACCCACATAGGAGTAACTTCCGCCACCGGTAATGCAGCCACCGCTGCCGGCTCAGCTGCCACTATCTGACCTCCCCCTTCCGAGTAAACTACTCTGACGCAGTGCAGTATATGCCCGCTCGGTCTAAAAATTTTCCAGAGAGAAGGTTCGATACCCTTTCTCCCTTCACTCTGTACCACCATAGTCGCCTGTGCCACCTCCTCTGCTCGTAGCTGCTCTAGCACCATCCGCTTCCATGACCCTGATAAGGCCTCAAACGCTGAAACCGTTGCCGCTGCTGCTGCCGACCCCAGCTCTGTAGTCAGAGCCCAGGAACACTTCCGTTCCCGACTACCATCGCCGAGCTTGACTAGTAGGTCCCCCACCGTAACGCCTCGCAGCCTATCCATGCCCGCCTGACTCCCGAAAGGAGTGTCACCATGCCGCAGGACTTGCCTATTGAAGGTCAGCAGCTCACTTTCAACCTCCCACCTATAGTTAGCCACCGAGACAAGGGCTGACGAGGCGACAACCACCTCCGTCACCCTCTTCCATCTATCCCCTCCTTTCCCACAGTGATTAAGGACCTTCGGATGCGTGTAGAAAGTTGCATAGCCGAGGGGGAGCGCCGCCGCCTTCTCAGCCAGCCACCTCTTTGTTTTATCCTCCACAGCTGCCAGAGACCATGCCGTCCTTAGCGCCATCGCGTCGACCCTGGACTTGGGGCCAATCACACCCAGCCCCCCATCCTACCTTGAGGCGCACATCAGGTCATGACTCCACCGAATGAAGCCCTTCTCCTTACTCGCTCTTCCTCTAGAGACAAAATTGTGGCAGCGCTTCCGCACCACCTCCCAGACCCTCTCCGGTGGTGGGTAGATCTAGGCCTGAAAAAAGGCCACCGGCATCGCGTAACTGTTGATCACCGAGACCCTGGCTGTCGTGGTGATGTACTTCGTCTCCCACACCTTTAAACTCTTCTCTATACTCTCTAGCGCCTTTTCCCACTCCCGGGGTCACCCACTTGAAAGGATGATTACACATCGGTGGGAGATCGCGCTGCAGCCCCAGCGGGATTCCCACCGACTTCTCCCAATTCGTCTTCAGCCCCGACTATTCGCCAAACAACTGCAGAAGCTCCGCCGCCTTCTTTAACTGATGCCATCCGTTAAGTAACAAAGTCGTGTCATCCACGTATGCCAGCTTGTCCCCGTCCTTCTCCCCCTCGCGAAATTTATCGGTTGTAGTGCGGTGTGCATGGGAGGAAAGTCTCTGGGCATAGGGGACTTGGCAGAAATTTATGGGTTGCGGTGCGGGGTGTGGGGGGAGGAATGTCTCTAGGTTTTGGGGACTTAGCCGAAATTTATGGGTTGCGGGCAAATTTGTCCTCTCCGGCCGTTGGATTTGCTTGCAGGCAGGGTACAGCCCCCCTATAGCACTGAGGCATCAGCCTACACTTGTAAAAAAACCGCTGGAAAATCAGCCTAGGTATAGAGAACTTTGCTGAAAAATCAGCCTAAGGTTAAAGAAAAAGGCTGAGCAATCAGCGTAGGTAAAAAAAAAAACCCTGAAAAAAGGTCAAATCACCGTAAAAAGGCTGCAATTTGTGAGCTTGCTGCCTACTGTGTTCTACACAAATTAGCCACTTACGCCATGAGTTTTGCCTTGGCTCTAAGGACAACCTGAAAGTCAGCAGCAGTCACTATCAGGTCTTGATTTGCAAGTTCCAATAACATGTTACCAATGCCTATTTTTAGGGAGTAAAATTTTCAGAGTCTCTAATTTCTCAGAGTTTTTTTTTAGTACCACCCTTGTTGGAAATGATAAAAAGACGTAAGGCATTTCAGGAGTATCGCGTAGCTGTAACATATATGCGAAGGACACAACATTGAGGATTGCCGAGTCAAAGCCTGCTAGAGTACCTTTGATGATTGATGCAGATTGACGATACCTTACAGAGGTTTCGAAAGGGCAACGGTCGCAGACCATTGACCGTGCAACCCAACGGTCAGTCAGAAGTACAAGAGTCGAAGTCAGCACGACATCAAGGACAAATAACCGTCTTGGTACTAGAGTACGGATGGTTACCCGAGTCGCTCTTATCGAGTCGTAAAGGGAATGTACCCCTTGAAGTGCATAAACAGTTAGACTCTTCATATTCCCTTGTACGGTATGTTAACTTATACATATACATTATATGTAGAAGTTATTGGCTAGTTAGGGTTGTGTTCTTAGAGGGTACAATACCAACCCTATATCTCCCTTATACAGCCTTGTTCTAGTCTATCTTGCTACTCTGAGATGGTACCAGATTAGGTAGGTCCCACCCACCCGCGCTTCTGCCCTAGCCTACAGTAGAGCGCCCCGCCCTGGCCTACCGTAGAGCGCCCCGCCCTTGCCTACCGTATAGCTCCCCTACCCTAGCCCACCGCGCCTGCCCTAGCCCACCGCGCCTGCCCTAGCCCGCCGCGCCGCGCTGGCCTTAGCTCGCCGCGCTGGCCCTAGCTTGCCGTGCTGGCCCTATCCCGCCGCACTGGTCCCTAGCCTGCCGCGCTGGCCTTAGCCTGTTGCACTGGTCCTGAGCCTGCCACGCTGCGTAGGCCCCCAGCTCGTCGCACCACGCTGGCCCCTAGCTGCCACGCTGGCCCAACTCGCCGCGTCGGCCCCGTCTTGCCACACTGGCTCCTAGCTGTCGCGATGGCCCAAGCTCCCCGCCAGACTTAGCTCGACGCCAGCCCCAGCTCGCTGCGACGGTCCGAGCTCGACGCGCGGCCCGCAGCTCGCCGCCGACCTAACTTCGCCATTGGCCCAAGCTCGCCATCGGCCTTTCCCTCACTGCGGGCCCCAGCTCACCGCAGGCCCCGACTTGGTGCAGGCCTCAGCTCGCCGCCTGCCCCCAGCGCACCGCCGCCCTTCATCTCACTGCCGGCCCCAGCACGAAGCGTGGCTCCAGCTCGCCGCGGCTCCCGCTCGCCGCCGGCCCCAGCTCACTGCACGGCTCCAGCTCGTCGCGGCTCCTGTTCGCCGTGCGGCCCCAGCTCGCCGCGGCTCCCGCTCGCCGCCGGCTACTGCTCACCGCGCGCTCCCAGCTCGTCGTCAACCCATGGTTTCCCTCGGAGCCAGCACTCCTGCGGGCTGTCTCCTCGCTCCACACTCAACCGCCCTCCACCGCACTTCACCGCACTCAACCGCCCTCCACCGCACTTCACCGCACTCAACCGCCCTCCACCGCACTCCACCACCCTTCACTGTAATCCACCGCACTCCACCGCCCTCTGACACACTCCACCATACCCGCCTGCTCCATTCTCCTTCGCTTGAGCTCCTCGGCCACTGCACTCCTTCGCCTGAGCTCTCTAGCTGCGGAAGCTGTGTGCTATGGCGGACTCTATTCTCCGCCTGCACGCGGAGGGTCGGGCTGTCGACTTTGAGGCGTGGCTCGCCGACCTTCGCTGCCAGCTGAAAGGTCAGTGCCAGGATGGCCGGTCCCAGGCCGTCCACGTCGATGGTAAGCTGCCCTGACCCCCCGTGCCTTCTGCCCTCCCTAACGCCTCCACGTCGGCTAAGCGTGAGGCCTTTACCGCTGCTGAGCTTGCTCGCTCGGTCTGGGAGTCGCGAAATGCTGCTGCGCAGCTTGGTATCAGTCACGTCCTCCCCCTCTCCGAGCGCCCTCACTTTCAGGCTGTAAAACAACGATGGAGTTCCTAGATGCAATCATTGCTCGCAATTCCAATCCCTCCTCCACCTCTGCTGGCCGTCTCCTCCTGCCCCTGCTCTTCCCTGATCTCGCGTCTTTCTCCACTGTCGCTGACCTAGCCACTCACCTGCGTGTGCTTGAGACTAGCTACCGCATTGCTAGCACTGAGGCACAAGTCACTGTAGTACCTCCCCCACTCGGCGCTACCCTTCATTTCCTTGCCTCGGGCCTCCCCGACTGCCTAGCCACTTCCCGCGATGCCTTCCTTAGTCTCCACATCGCGGACCTCACCCTTACCACCTTTGTCACCTCCCTGTCCACGATAGAGACCCGCCAGTGCACTATCGCTCAGTTTAGCGGTACTGCGGTGGTCCCTATCTTCCAGAGCTGTACTCCCTCCCAGTGCATTTACTCTAACGTTTCCGATGCTGATGCTGAGACAATCCCTATCACTGAGGCTGCCGCTGTGGCCTCAGCGCAGTCTCGTAAAGGTAAGGGCCGTCACCCCAGAGAGGGGCACGGGGGAGGGAGGGGTGGTGGGGGTGGCAAGGGTGGCGGAGGCAGTGGAGGTGGTGCTGGTGTAGGAGGTGCTGACAAGGGGGTAGGAGTTGACGCCCCCGAGCGGCAGCAGCAGCAAGAGCATCAATAGCAGCAGCAGCAGTGCCCCCCCCCCCCCTCCCTCCGTGGTGGCCCGGCGTCTTTGATGGTGGTGCTCGCAGCTCGACGTTGGGTGGCGGCTCCAGCTCTGTGAGTTGCCAGTACCAGCTTCAAACTGGTCCCCTTCGTGGCACCGTGTGTGACCCTCCCAGTCACACCGCTGCCCGCTGCTACTGCCGCCTCAACGACCTCTTCCATCTCCGCTTCGGGCCCACGCCGTCCCTCCCGGACTGGCACAGCTTGGTATGTCGTCGTGTGCCGGTCTTTGAGTTAGACATGGATTAGATTCGCTCTGCTATGTATGCCATATAACATGTTGACTCTAGTGTGACTGGACCTTATTACCCACTGTTGCCTAGCCTAGGTGTGTCTGCTGTGTGTAGTCTAGGCTCCCCTGCTGCGTCAGGCATAGAATCTCCTGCCTTGTTTAGCCTAGGCTCCATGCCAGTGCCCCCCCCGGCTTCCGCTACCACCGCGCTCTCCTTCACGCTAGACTCTGGTGTGTCTGCCTGCTTCTTTAGCAACCACACCACTCTCACGCCGCTTGCCGCCCCTGCAGCTGTCTCCCTTGCTGACCCTTCCTCCGGTCCGGTAGTAGCACGTAGCTCCACCACACTTCCCTGTCCGGCGGTTTGCTCGGGCTCTCTTACGGGTCTGCATATCCCCTCCTTCTCCAGGAACGTAGTTGGTGTCGTCTGTCTTTAGGACTTCGGTGTCTCCACTACGTTCCCTGGACACGAGCGGTACGGAGTCTGTACCGAGGCCGCCACTGGTGCCCCCCTCACCACGCTCCCCCAGGACCCGATGTCTGGCCTGTTCACGCTGGACACTACGTCCCCCCCAGTGAGGGCGTCCCCCCAGGTGGCAGCGCCTACCCAAGTCGCTGCAACTTGCTCGTGTCAGTCGCTCACTCACCCGTCGCTTATGTGGCCTTACCACCTAGGTCACCCCGCACTCACGCGTCTGTGTCACATGTCCCAGCATGGTCTTGACTTAGGTCTCCCTGCATCGCTCCCTGCCCTCCCCCCCTCGCCCACGCCTCCGTGCACACCTTGCGTTGAGGGCCGACTGCGCCTTGCTCCTCACTCCTCCTCGTTTCTCCCCACCACTGCGCCACTCCAGACTCAGCACCTGGACATCTGGGGCCCAGCCCCCATTCTTGGGCCGCGTTGCGAGCGCTACTTTCTGGTTCTCGTCGAGGACTATACGCTACACCATGGTGTATCCTCCGAAGCGGAAGGTCCACGTGCCTGACGTTCTTATCCCGTGGCTTGTAGCTGCGCGAGTCCACCGCGCCCAGCCAGTGCTTCGTCTCCACTCCGACCGTTGCGGTGAGTTCCCCTCCGATCGGCTTGGCCAATTCTGTCGTGCGGAGGGCATCACCTAGTCGTACACCCTGCTGGACTCCCCATAGCAAAATGAGGTTGCTGAGTGATGCATCAGTTTGGTCATGGAGGTGGCTCGTACCTCCATGATCCATGCCAGTGCACCCCATTTTCTGTGGTCGTTCGCAGTGCGATACATCGCTCACTAGCTTAACCTTTGGCCGCACTCCCAGCAGCCACAGGTTTCGCCGACCCTTCTTTGGAACGGGTCCCTTGGTGACACGTCTGCGTTCCACGTCTGGGGTTGCCTTGCTCACGTCCGCGACTCTTGCGCGGACAAGCTCACCGCCCACACCGTCCCCTGTGTCTTTCTTGGCTTCCCCTTGGACGCGTTTTACAGACACTTCTACCACCCGCCGTCTCACCGCTTATTTCACTTGCGCGACGTTACCTGTTCGACGAGTCTGTGTCCTTCTATGCCCGCTTCCCCCACCGAAGTCTCTTGGTTACCCCGCCCCTGTTCCTTGTCCCCACTCCCCCGGTAGCTCCTGCTCCCCGTCCTGCCCTGTCTGGTGTGTCTCACATCACTCCCCTTCCTTCGGTTGGCTCGGTGGACGAGTCTGCTGACTCCAGGGGCCTTGAGGCTCCCGGTGAGCGACCTGTTTGTGCAGCGCCTGCACCTTCGGCCCTGTGCCTCCTCTACCGCCGCAGCTGCAGCAGTCACCGCCACTGCAGCAGCAGCTGTAGTGTCAGTTGGCTCTGAGGGTGTTGGCGCTTGGGGTGCTGTTTCTGATGGGGGTGCTCCTTCTAGGGGTGCTAGTCCTGGGGGGTACTATCGTAGTTAGTCCCGGCAGTTCTGGGGTTGGCGCAGGTGCTGGAGAGGTTTCTAGTGCTGGGGGTGTTAGTCCTGGGGGTGCTAGACCTGACGGGTGCTGTCGTGGAGAGTCCTGGTGTGGGTGCGGAGTAGCAGCAGCAGTCGCAGTCGCAGCAGCAGCAGTCGCCGCCATTTTCCGCCCTTCACCTTCTCGGTCTGCCCTCCCCCGACCAACTGCCCGCACCTCCCCCAGCGCCACCTCCTCCTCCTCCTGTCTACGGTCCTGTGTTTCCTCCGCCGGACTCATCCTCGGCTCGTTTCCCCCCTCGTTCTCCTCCTGTGTCTCCTCTGTTGTCTCTTGACCCTACACCCCCCTCTTGCTGGTGGTCTCACCGCCCCTCTCGTGCTCGTCCCGTCTCTCCCGCTCTCAGTGTTCACCCTATGTCTCTCTGTTCTCACGTGTCTTGTGCTTCTCCCGTCGCCTCCTCATTCATCCCTCGTTGTCTCCCCACCTCCTTTCTCTGAATTCCTCCGTGCTGCTTGCCCTCTTCTTCCTCATGTCCTCGCTTCTCTTGTTACCGACTCGTCCATTCCTCTCTCCAGTGTCGACTCTCTTGTCAGTGTTGTCGCTAACTTTGCCTCTACCTACCGCCTTGACTACGCCAGTGCTCTGGTTTCTGACCCTGCCCGTCCTTAGTTTGCCGGGGGTGCACCTGCCCTTGGCAATGACGTCCTAGAGCTAGCTCGCTTTCCTGTCCGAGGCCGCTTCTCAATTTTGCTCCTGAGGGTGAACCAGACGCCCTTGACATCCCGACCCCTCGCACCTACGCTGAGGCGACTTTGGGACCCTAGGCCTCTCAAAGGATAGCTGCCATGGGCGCAGAGATAGCCTCTTGGAGATCCACCGGCACCTACGTCGACACAGTTTCCCCACCTGGGCCAAGCGTAGTCGATGGCCGGTGGCTCTTCAAAGTGAAGCGCCCTCCTGGAGAGCCGCCAGTATTCAAGGCGTGCTTCGTTGCTAGAGGTTTCGATCAGCGCGAGGGTGTTGACTTCTTTCAGACCTTTGCCCCGACCCCGAAGATGACCACTCTTCGGGCGTTGCTTCACGTAGCAGCACAGCGCGACTACGAGCTTCACTCACTCGACTTCTCCGCAGCACTTCTCCTCGCACCCTTTATGGCGACGGGCAGACACCGACCCTAGCACAGGACGGTCGCTAAGAGGGTGGTGCGTTATCTTGCAAGTACATCAAAAATGGGGCTAGTGCTGGGAGGACGCAGACCAGTGGTACTCACCGAGCACACAGATGCTTCGTGGATGGAGAATGCTGAGACGCGCAGGTCCTCCCAAGGCTACTGCTTTAGCCTTGGTGCAGGCGCTATCTTGTGGAGGTCCACCCGCTCGTCGTCTGTTGCACAGTCTAGCTGTGAGGCTGAGATCTATGCTGGTGCCATGGCGGAACAGGAGCTCCGCTGGCTGACGTTCTTGCTCACATACTTAGGTGAGCAGCCTAGCTCCGCCCCGGACTTGTACGCTGACAACTAGAGGGCAGAGTGAAGAACATCCAGCTGCGGTGCTGCCTCCTACATGAGCTACAGCAGCGTCGCCAAGCACGCATAGAACACTTGGCCTCCGGTGCCAACACACCTGATATCTTTACGAAGGCGCTTGCGCCAAGAGATCATCAGTGGCACTGCATACAGCTTGGGCTAGTTCCAGTAGCTCCTCACTTGCTAGGACCCTGACTTGTGTACTACTTTTTATATTATCTTGTCTGGCCTTATGGCTCTTATCTCAGTGGCAGGACTAGTAGTGCCGCCCCGGTTTACTCTTGTTTAGTTTGTACTCTTGCTGACTGGTCTTCTGACCCTTGCCTCAGAGGTTGGACTAGTAGTGCTGCCCTGAGCTGTGTGTCTCTTGCTAGGCACTGCCCCTTATCTAGCCTAAGGCGTGTGTCAAGTTACACATATACATTATATGTAGAAGTTATAGGCTAGTTAGGGTTGGGTTCTTAGAGGGTACAACACCAACCCTATATGTCCCCTGTACTGCCTTGTTCTAGTCTTTCTTGCTACTCTGAGACCGTTATCTCCTGGATACAGGACCCTAGGAATTTGTTAATATGCAGGGAAAAAAGCTCTGGTGATCATTATGGAAGCTGGAAACTAATAAGAGTTGTACTCATTTATTTAGAATGGTAAGGCACTTGACTTCTAATGATACACTTTTTGCTGGGAGCTACTAGGGGGGCTCTATTGATTTCGCGAAATAGCAAATTTTGTCACCATTGGGAAAGCAACGAAAACACCGCATCAGTTGCATGTGCCAGTTTGAGAATGCCACATCTCAGTCCCAGAATGCCTTGTGTCAGCACGAAAATTTGTTCGCATCCAATCTTAGATCGTGCTTTGAAATGCTTCGTTTTCAGCCCACAAGAAATTTCGAAACCAAGAAAGGTGGGTCCTAAAATGAAATTTGCAAAAAACAGGTCCTAATGGATCCTGCTAAAATAAATGATCCACATCCTCATAAGTGACCCATGAACTCTCTTATCAGTGGGTCTTGTATCCGAGAGATCACAGTATGATTATATAAACCTTGTATTCCTTCGCTATAATCAATCACTTGTTCTCACATACTCGTACAAGCGTTCACTCAAGACTTTCGCTCTGCTATCAAGCACTCTGTTACAATGACTTAGTGTTCTGAAAATATACTAGGGCTATTCACACCCCGACATGGTACGAGAGCTTGTCAGAAGCTACGTTCCCGTTACAAAATCCTTCAGTGAGTTTCTAACTTGGCCACAGAATCACTCGCAACAACTTCAGTCTCATTAATCAAGATTTACAAGACATGGCATCCTCCAAGGGGGGAGGATCCTCTACTGGATCTCCCGGCTATGAGCCATCTGCTCCTCCAGTCTGTAATCTACCAACTGAGGCAGGCGCCACTCAAGGCGTTATGCAAAGTGCAACTTAAGGCGCAACTGCAGGATCTTCCACGCATCCCGTGGCCTCCTCCTCGGGCATCGACCCGACCTTCGTGGAGAAGTTCTTCTCCTTTATGTCGCACTATGAGTAGCCTTCAGCACCTGGTCAGCCGGCACACAGCAACAACGTCAGTGGCGTTGTACCGATGAGCCTCGATGGCTCATCGTACACAAGAGGCAACTAGCCCGCACATCATCAATCTTACCAGCCTTCGCCCGGCTCCTTCACATTCCTGCCAACTCCCGCAACAGCAGTGGACTCAGAAGCAAGCGACAAACGTACTGACATCCTCAACATGATGCAGCAGCTCAACAACATACTCAAGCTGCAACATCCTTCCCTTCAACGGCAAGGAACTCTTCACCTGGAGTTTCGAATTCGAGCTGCTGATGGATGGGGCGCAGATCCTCGGTTTCTTCACCAGCTCCTGGGCATTCCCTTTTAACGGGACTATTCAAGAAAGGAAGATTTACACATATCAGTCACTGATGGCCTTCAGCATCCTTCTGCGCAACCGGACACCGACAGAGCAACAAAGCATATGCACATATCGCAACTTCGGCAACTCGGCTGAGCTCGCCTATTGCCATCTAAAGAGTGACTACCAAGCCTTTGGCATTGTGACTCAAAGCCGACTAATGGCGCAACTTACAACGATTCATATGCAAGCAGGAGAGAAGGCGACGGCATACATCAACCGTTGTAGAGGTTTACGCAACAGGCTCCTATGATGTGGAGGGCACTTATTGGAAGCTTCTTTTGTCACAGTCGTCCTTGGTGGCCTCGGTCCTCAACAGCGTACGACGCGCTCCCTCCAACGGGCTCACAAGAGAATCTCCGAGATGCACATGTGTCCGGAGCTCCATGCCAAGCAGCAGGATATGGACTTGTACAAAGAACGCCATGCGAAGAAACCAAGACAACAAATTGCATTTTATGCTCATGGGCGCAACAACAACTCCAACCAGAAACGACACTCACCTCCGTACTGTCATCTCTGCCGTACGCCAGGAAATTCACGCTTCACCTGTACTAGCAGCAGCGCCAACACAAGCAGCAACAGCAGCCGCAGCCACAGCAGTATCAGTCACAAGCTCCTCGTCTGTTCCCCACTCCCATCACTTCGACTCAGCAACGCCCGCCAGTTTCGACAAACCGATCTGCATAAGACGCAAGGCACATCGTTAGCTGCATGTTGCAAATATACTTCTGCACGCCAGACTCTCCACCTCATCGCGACCTCGACGAGCGCCCACCTTCTCCGACACAAATCCGACTCCAATCGAACCCGACTTACGTTGCGATAGCGAGCCGTCTGGCCGAGATACTTGGTTTCTCGATAGCTGTTGTGGACAGCACATGTGTTCTTCGGTGCGCTTCGTCCAACGAGAAATGACCTTGAGTCGAGAAGTCGCGATCCCCGTCGCCAACAACCAGAACCTACGCACACGCAAGGAAGGAGTCATTTAGTTACAATCCCTTGAGACAAGCGTGGTGTAACAGATGTCCCGAGTCCTCGTCGTCGACAACCTCGGCTACAATCTACTGAGTGTCAGACAACTCTTGTCCAAAGGAATCCACCAGGAGTGCAATAGCTTTGATCGCGAGTTTCGACTTTACAACGGGAAGGGCGGACTCTTCATCGGCAGGGCAATCCAGAAGCATGAAATCTTCGTCTTGGACTTCGTCCCCGACCGCGGGACTGCTGACAACGATGGCGTCGTTTCCTTTACATCCGGAACGAGCCCGCCGAATCTCGACCCAGAAGCATTGATCAATATGCCGCAAGTTGAGGAGCCCAAGACCGTCAAGAAAGCCCTGGATGGACCGCACAAGGAGAAATGGAGGGAGGCAATGGATCGGGAATTAGCGGCACTGCACGAGAGGAACACTTGGGAGCTAATTCCAATCTCTCAAACAAAGGGAAAACCATTCTCCCCGGGAAATGGGTCTTCCGAGTGAAGACAAAGGCGGATGGGGCCATCGAACTCTTCAAAGCCCACTGGGTGGTCCGCGGTTTCGATCAGCACCACGGCCGCGACTACTCCAAAACCTTCACCCCCGTCAGAGGCCACACGTTGGGCGCATCCTCCTCGCCATCGCCGCTGCTCGCAAACTCCCTCTGCGACAAATCGATGTCGCCACGGCCTTCCTCTACGCCCCAGTTGACGCTGACATTTTCATCGAGCAACCCCACGCGTACGTCGATGACCCTATGCTTGTGTGCCGGCTCCTTTACGTGATCAAGCAGGCTCTACGCCTGTGGCAGCAGTACCTGCATCGAATTCTCATCACCATGGGCTTCACCCAGCTGCCCCATGACCAGGGCATATATCGCCTCTCCCGCAGCGACGATTACGTGCTGCTCATCGTCTATGTGGACGACCTTCTCTACGTCAGCTCCACCACCTCCATCACCATCTCGTTTGAAGGGGAGCTGGAGCTCCAGCTCACTATCACGGTGTCGCCTACGGTGACGCAGTATTTGGGCCTCAACATCACCGACGGCCTCAACACCATCCACCTCTCGGCTTTGAAGTATGCTTGGAATATCGCAAGGCGATTCGATTTCTCTCCGCTGCCTCTATCCAATCTGTATATCTACGCGCCGCCTACTCCCACGCCGTCCTCCTCGCTATTCGCCTCCGCCGGCATCCAGGAATATCAGCAGAAGCTAGGCTGTCTACTCTTCGCCGCTGTCACCTACCGTCCTGACCTCTCCTACGCCGCTAGTCAGCTCGCCTCGTACCTTAAGCGACCTGAAGGGGGGAAGTTGCAGGAAATCGATCGCGCGCTCCTCTATTTTATTTCAGCCCCAAAGATCAGCCTCACCTGCCACAAGAGCGCCACCACTAAGACGGAGCTCATCGCCAGTCTCGACGCCAATCACGCTGGCGACAAGGACAACAAGCGCTCTCGTACCGGCTACGTTTACCGCTTGGAGCCTATTGGCACTATCTCTCGGCACTTGGGAAAGCAAGAACAAATCGCCCTCTCCTATGCTGAAGCTGAATATATTGCCCTCTGCACGGCCACCAAGGAAGGACTTAACATGCGCGAGCCGCTTGAAGAAGCGAAGATCGCCGAGTTACCGAACTTCTCCCTCTTCTGCGACAACCAATCGGTGATCAAGATTGCCAACAAAAATGGCTTTGCAAATAGGACAAAGCATATCTCGCTTCGCTATTTCTTCGTGAAAGAGGAGATCAAGCAGGGGCGTCTCCAATTGCCTTACTGCCCCACTACCGAAATGGCAGCCGACTACTTGACCAAGAAGCTGATGAAGTCGAAGTTCCAGTACTGCATGCTGCTGACTGGACTGCAACACGTCAGCAACCTCGACCACGTCGACACTCCAGAAATGAAGGAGGGTGTTGGAAATGGTAAAAAGACTTAGGGCATTAAAGGAGTGTTGCATAGCTGTAACAAATATGCAAAGGACACAACATCAAGGATTACCAAGTCAAATCCTGCTACAGTACCTTTGACGGTTGACGCAGGTTGACGACACCTCACGACGGTTTCAAAAGGGCAGCGGTCGTAGACTATTGACCGTGCAAGCCAACAGTCAGAAGTACAGGAGTCGAAGTCAGCGCGACAACAAAAACAAATAACCGTCTCAGTATTACAGTACGAGTGGTTACCCAAGTCGCTCTTAACGAGTCGTAAAGGGTATGTAGCCCTCGAAGTGCATAAACAGTTAGACTCTTCATATTCCCTTGTATGATTATATAAACCTTGTATCCTTTTTCTATAATCAATTACTTGTTCTCACATACTAGTACAAGGGTTCACGCAAACTTCCGCTGCGCTATCAAGCACTCTGTTACAACGACTTAGTCTTCTTAAAAGAACTTAGGGCTATTCTCAGCCCAACAACCCTTACGCCCTTGGGTAAAATATGAGAAATTTTGAAATACATTTTAGAATTGGAAGATTATGACAAGTCGTATAAAGGGGTATGCAGTAAGGAGTCATTCGCTCCTTATCTTGTGGCAGGTCCACAGACCGGCCACCTAGTCTATTCATTTCTAGATCTCAATCTAGAACCCCTCCTTCCCTCCCATTTTCAGTACCTCTCATTGGTAACCCATGTTAACATTAATTACTAGTATCTTAGCGTAGGCTACCTACTCTTAAGGTAGCCTACGTTATGTATCTTGCAATGCAATCTAGTGTACTGTATGTATTGAGACCTATAATGTTATGAAGACTACTCTGCAGAATCCTTGAGGAGACTTGTCTTGATTTTGATTCTATATGTTTTCTCTTATAAGCCAGAGTTTTCTAATTACCACCCTGAGGGTCCCCATCTAGGGGGTACACCCCCAGGTTTTCGTGTACCCCCCTGTCTACAGGCGTGGCCCCATATCCACGCGTGTTCATGCGGATTGCCCAGTTGGCCCACGTCATACGATGCTAGTCCCGCCCTCGTTGGTGGAATCCATGGTCCCTATTGGACACTTGTGTTTTTCCTCGCTCCCAATCCTCCTTTTCCAAACCCTCTTTAGCCCCAACCCCCCCTCCATTTTAGCCTCTCTCTCACGGCATTCGATCTTCATTTTTTCCCTTAGTCATTTTTCAGCAAATGCCTTCTCTCACTGCCAGAGTCTTCAATGTCTGTCGCGGTTGATCCCGACCCGACGATGGCGTCGGTGGTGGGGAGAATCCAGGTCCAGGCCCCTAGCGCTAGTTAAGTTCCATGCCCTAACAACCCTGCTAGCATACTAGCAGATAATTCCATCCCACAACACATGGTACGGATGACCGTCATTTCCGGCGCTGCTACTATCACTACTACGAAACGCCGGACTTGTTGGCTGTTGCCGCGCATGGGAAAATCATCGTAGCTGCAGCTGTGCATAGTGAGATCGTAGCTGTTGCTGTGCATAGTGAGATCGTAGCTGTTGCTGTGCATAGTGAGATCGTAGCTGTTGCTGTGCATAGTGAGATCGTAGCTGTTGCTGTGCATAGTGAGATCGTAGCTGTTGCTGTGCATAGTGAGATCGTAGCTGTTGCTGTGCATAGTGAGCTCGTAGCTGTTGCTGTGCATAGTGAGATCGTAGCTATTGCTGTGCATAGTGAGCTCGTAGCTGTTGCTGTGCATAGTGAGATCGTAGCTGTTGCTGTGCATAGTGAGATCGTAGCTGTTGCTGTGCATAGTGAGCTCGTAACTGCTGCTGTGCATAGTGAGATCATAGCTGTTGCTGCTACTAGCAACAAAATTTCAGCTTAGACTGCTGTTGTTACGAGTGACGAGACGAGATTGCTGCCGCTACTAACGCAACCAGTCACATGATTGCCTGCTTCTATGTGTGACAGGATCGCCACCGCCGTTGTTGCTGCTATGTGTAACGATTTCCCGCCTCTGCTGCTTCGGCGGCACAGTTGCTACTACAGGTGACAAGTTCCTGCAGTTACCGCAGCTATGAATGTCACCCATTTTTACTGCCTTCTGCTGCTAGTGTGTATGGCACGACGATGCTGCTGCTGATGATGACGTGCTATGTTTTATTGCAAGGGCACCTGGCTCCCTAAAACCACGGCCTCTAATAACGTGTATTATTAAGAGGGTGAAGTTAAGGCACCCTAACTTGTTAGAGTAAAAACATCCAAAACATAGGGTTACTCAGAAGTCTCAGGGAAAAATTTTAGGACCACTATGATTTTCAGAGTAGTGGGAAATGTCACAACCAGATTTCAGAATAGTGAAAACTCAAAGATCAGCACTGCATGTTACCTCCCTCCAAGCAATTCTAGTGTGTCGGAGCAGCACAATCGGTGTGTCGATTATGGAATTCTGGCGATTGGTTTGGGGAGGCGTCGTGAAAGGGAGGGGGGCGCCGCGAGAGGGAGGGGGGCGCTGTGAGAGGGAGGGGGGTGCTGCGAGAGGGAGGGGGGCGCCGCGAGAGGGAGGGAATGGGAGGATTTGTGGAGAGAGGGGGTTGTGGGATGGGAATCATGCCAGGAGAAGGACGCTGCTGAGTTCCGGTATTCGTAGGGAAGTAGCAATAAGAAAGGCTCTACCCTTAATTGCGTCAAACAGCCAATACCATTTGAGACTACGACAACCGTGCGCCGCCCGTGGGGCTCGAACCCACGACCACAAGGTTAAGAGCCTTGCGCTCTACCAACTGAGCTAGGGCGGCTGTTGAGCGTGCCAAAAATTGTAAAACATAACGCAAAACATCTTCTACTGGTTCTATGCGATGCTGCTTTTTTAGGCTCGGTTCAATTCACAAAGATTCCACTATGGAAACGCCCTGAGGACAAACTGGCATTGCACCACAAATTCTGGCGTTGAAACGGGAAACTCTGTTTCTCCACCGTTTGCCACGGCGCTATCGGTGTCTTCGCAGCCTTTTCTCGCAACCGACGAAAGTTCTCGTGCAACTCGTTCCCATCTTCGACACCTCTCTGCTTCCTTCTCAAGCGATTGATAAGTAGGACCCGAGCTGATCGTGGGACATGGTAAGTGCATCATAGAGGCTTTGCTAGAAAGCAATCATGTTAAGGCTTTGTGTTTATGGAATGTACACTGTGTTCCGTCAAGGCGTGAGTAGAAGAAGCGGAAGCATGACGAGGTGTACAACACGTGGGACAAGGGCCAGATGGCTTAGCTACTTGTGGGACATGGTGATTCTTGTATTGAGGCTCCACAAAACGAGGAGGTTTGGGTATGCCACATTTATTTCTTCAGCATGTATGCGGCATCCAGACACCCGTGCCATGCTCTGCTAGTGGTTTACCCACCTTTGTCCCTTTCCTCCTGGCCCCCAACCTTCTCTGTTATCCCGCATTTTCTCTCGACTCACCAGAGAAGGCAGAGCTGCGAGGGTTGTCACTGGGAGTGTGGTCAATGCACCCTGGCGAGCGGTGTGTGCTGCGGGTGCCCTTTGCCCTGGCGTATGGTATCCAGGGCTGCTTCTCCTTCCCCCACGTGCCCCCCAACTCGGACCTCCTGTATGAGGCAAAACTGGTGGGCTTTGAAAAGCCGCCATCCAAATCGACTGGAAACCCGAGCTCCACGTGAGCAGCTTTGAGCCGCCACCCTGCCCTTGTTTCCTCCCAGATGCCGCCACCCTGCCCTCTGTGCCCGAGAGAGCTTCCTGCCCCGTCTCCTTAGCTATAAACCGCTCTAAGTCTGCGCATGCATGTGAAACTC
Source organism: Closterium sp. NIES-67 (assembly GCA_027943415.1). Taxonomy (NCBI): domain Eukaryota; kingdom Viridiplantae; phylum Streptophyta; class Zygnematophyceae; order Desmidiales; family Closteriaceae; genus Closterium; species Closterium sp. NIES-67. The sequence goes on along the minus strand of BQMB01000898.1, from coordinate 161,469 downwards.
CACCGCGATTCGTCGCAACACCCTTCTTGGCCGGAATCTTATCCCTTTGAATACAGCGTGGCACCGCTCCAGCCAAAGCTGATGGACAACCATCGCTGTAATGGTTGTCTCCGGAAATCCCAAGCGCTTACCCCCCTGCTGAAAGAGCAAGTCCTCCATTAACCACACCGTCCTTGATGGGTTCATCATCTTGATCGCCCTCAGCAGTGCGCCAATGACACGTTGAATCCTTGGGCAGGAGAAAAGTGCATGAGCCATCGTTTCCCCGTCCTTGCAGTACGAGCAGCATGCGCGATCCCCAAGAAACTTTAGTCTGCAACCCACTTGAAGATTTTGGCAATGAATGCGTGGTAACACGTCCCTCGCTCTTCCAGGCACGACCGTTGAGTATCTGCTCTAGATGACCCTCTTCCATTCCACCTTCTTCCCCCACTATTCCTCCCATTTCAGCTGCTGCTTCGGCTGCTCTTTATCCGTTACCTGTAGTAATCTCAGCTCTTTCAGCGCCGCTGTATGGCCCCCCTCACACAGTCTCCTTCGTAGTCTCCCCCTCGGATCTCCTGACTTCCCGACAACCACACCTTCCTCCACCCACATAGGAGTAACTTCCGCCACCGGTAATGCAGCCACCGCTGCCGGCTCAGCTGCCACTATCTGACCTCCCCCTTCCGAGTAAACTACTCTGACGCAGTGCAGTATATGCCCGCTCGGTCTAAAAATTTTCCAGAGAGAAGGTTCGATACCCTTTCTCCCCTCACTCTGTACCACCATAGTCGCCTGTGCCACCTCCTCTGCTCGTAGCTGCTCTAGCACCATCCGCTTCCATGACCCTGATAAGGCCTCAAACGCTGAAACCGTTGCCGCTGCTGCTGCCGACCCCAGCTCTGTAGTCAGAGCCCAGGAACACTTCCGTTCCCGACTACCATCGCCGAGCTTGACTAGTAGGTCCCCCACCGTAACGCCTCACAGCCTATCCATGCCCGCCTGACTCCCAAAAGGAGTGTCACCATGCCGCAGGACTTGCCTGTTGAAGGTCAGCAGCTCACTTTCAACCTCCCACCTATAGTTAGCCACCGAGACAAGGGCTGACGAGGCGACAACCACCTCCGTCACCCTCTTCCATCTATCCCCTCCTTTCCCACAGTGATTAAGGACCTTCGGATGCGCGTAGAAAGTTGCATAACCGAGGGGGAGTGCCGCCGCCTTCTCAGCCAGCCACCTCTTTGTTTTATCCGCCACAGCTGCCAGAGACACTGCCGTCCTTAGCGCCATCGCGTCGACCCTGGACTTGGGGCCAATCACACCCAGCCCCCCATCCTACCCTGAGGCGCACATCAGGTCATGACTCCACAGAATGAAGCCCTTCTCCTTACTCGCTCTTCCTCTAGAGACAAAAATGTGGCAGCGCTTCTGCACCACCTCCTAGACCCTCTCCGGTGGTGTGTAGACCTAGGCCTGAAACAAAGCCACCGGCATCGCGTAACTGTTGATCACCGAGACCCTGGCTGTCGTGGTGATGTACTTTGTCTCCCACACCTTTAAACTCTTCTCTATACTCTCTAGCGCCTTTTCCCACTTGGAGTGATCCACACCCCGAGGAGTCTCTCCGGCACTCCCGGGGTCGCCCACTTGAAAGGCTGATTACACATTGGTGGGAGATCGCGCTGCAGCCCCAGCGGGATTCCCACCGACTTCTCCCAATTCGTCTTCAGCCCCGACTGTTCGCCAAACAACTGCAGAAGCTCCGCCGCCTTCTTTTACTGATGCCGTCCGTTTAGTAATAGAGTCGTGTCATCCACGTACGCCAGCTTCTCCCCGTCCCTCTCCCCCACGCGAAATTTATTGGTTGTAGTGCGGTGTGCGTGGGAGGAAAGTCTCTAGGTATAGGGGACTTTGCTGAAAAATCAGCCTAAGGTTAAAAAAAAAGGCTGAACAATCAGCGTAGGTAAAAAAAAAAAACCCTGAAAAAAGGTCAAATCACTGTTAAAAGGCTGCAATTTGTGAGCTTGCCGCCTACTGTGTTCTACACAAATTAGCCACTTACGCCATGAGTTTTGCCTTGGCTCTAAGGACAACCTGAAAGTCAGCAGCAGTCACTATCAGGTCTTGATTTGCAAGTTCCAATAACATGTTACCAATGCCTATTTTTAGGGAGTAAATTTCTCAGAGTCTCAAATTTCTCAGAGTTTCTTTTTAGTACCACCCTTGTTGGAAATGATAAAAAGACGTAAGGCATTTCAGGAGTATCGCGTAGCTGTAACATATATGCGAAGGACACAACATCGAGGATTGCCGAGTCAAAGCCTGCTAGAGTACCTTTGATGATTGATGCAGATTGACGATACCTTACAGAGGTTTCGAAAGGGCAACGGTCGCAGACCATTGACCGTGCAACCCAACGGTTAGTCAGAAGTACAAGAGTCGAAGTCAGCACGACAGCAAGGACAAATAACCGTCTTGGTACTAGAGTACGGATGGTTACCCGAGTCGCTCTTATCGAGTCGTAAAGGGAATGTACCCCTCGAAGTGCATAAACAGTTAGACTCTTCATATTCCCTTGTACGGTATGTTAACTTATACATATACATTATATGTAGAAGTTATTGGCTAGTTAGGGTTGTGTTCTTAGAGAGTACAATACCAACCCTATATCTCCCTTATATTGCCTTGTTCTAGTCTATCTTGCTACTCTGAGATGGTACCAAATTGTGGAGCAACTCCTCCGCGCAGCCTGCAAGGATGAAATCTCCAAGTGGGACTTGCATCTGCCCGCCCTGGATTTTGCCTACAACAATGCTACTCACGCCGCTACTGGACAGACGCCGTTCTTCATCTGTTACGGACGCCACCCGCTCACACCACAACAGCCAACCATACCAACCACAGTCCAACCCGCTCATGATTTCATCACGATCATGCACAAACTTTGGGATCGGACCCACAAGCGCCATCTCGACATTCAGCAACAACAAAAGTGCCAGGCCGATTGCCAACGCACAGACCACACCATCACCGTGGGAGACCGAGTACTGCTCAACATGCGCAATCTTGACATCGACCATCTCCCATCCAAACTGCGACCTCGCTTCTGTGGGCCTTTTCTCGTTGAAGCATAGGTCACTCCTGTTACCTTCCGCTTACGCCTGCTAGCTACCTAGAAGATTCACAACGCCTTCCATGTTCAACTCTTGAAGCCCTACCTAGATCCCAACACGGTCTTCTCTGGACGCCAACCGCCGCCGCCGCCGCCCGTCCTCGTCCATGATGAACCCGAGTACGAGGTCGAGTCCGTGCTTGCTCACCGCCGTCAACGGAATGGCTACGTGGAGCTTCTCATCCGTTGGAAGGGTTATGATCCTTCACAGGATAGCTGGGTCTCTGAATCCGAGATGGATCACGCTCGTCGTCCTCTTCGTGACTACCTTGTCAAACAGGGTGTTACGTCTACCACCCAGCTTTGAGGGGGGGAAGTGTGAGAGTACGACTCCGTTCCATTCCTTTCTCCTTTCCATATTCCCTTTCCATTTCATTCCTCTTTTTATCTTGATTCATTTGGTCTTTATCTCATTCCATTTGGATTCCTATTCCTCCTTTTCCATAAACCTTTGGTTTATCCTGTTATTATCATTATATCACCGACCTGGCGCGCTATATCTAGCGTAATCCTGCCGTTATCCCTTAAAGCCAATAGCCTCATGTGGCTATACGCATGGTGATTCTATTTTTTATAAGGGTCTATTCCCTTGGGATAGGATAGACCTCGTTACCTGATATACCTTGGAAGTATACAAGCGCCTTCTATCAATCGATAGTGCAACCTTTCCTCGATACATTCGATCCTGTAACATACACCCTGCTGGACTCCCCACAGCAGAATGAGGTCGCTGAGCAATGCATCAGTTTGGTCATGGAGGTGGCTCGTACCTCTATGATCCACGCCGATGCACCCCATTTTCTGTGGTCATTCGCAGTACACTACGCCGCTCACTAGCTTAACCTTTGGCCGCACTCCCAGCAGCCACAGGTTTCGCCGACCCTTCTGTGGAACGGGTCCCCTAGTGACGCGTCTGAGTTTCATGTCTGGGGTTGCCTCGCTCACATCCGCGACTCTCGCGCACACAAGCTCACTGCTCATACCATCCCCTGTGTCTTTCTTAGCTTCCCCCTGGACGCGTTTTACTGACACGTCTACCAACCGCCGTCTCACCGCTTCTTTCACTTGCGCGATGTTACCTTTGACGAGTCTGTGTCCTTCTATACCCACTGCTCCCACCGAGGTCTCCTAGTTACTCCGCCCCTGTTCCTTGTCCCCACTCCCCTGGTAGCTCCTGCTCCCCGTCCTGCCCTGTCTTGTGTGTCTCACGTCACTCCCCTTCCTTCGGTTGGCCCGGCGGATGAATCTGCTGACTCCAGGGGCCCTGAAGCTCCCAGTAAGTCACTTGTTTATGGCCGCACCCTCAGCCCTGCACCTTGAGCCTTGAGGCTCCCAGAGGCGCCTGCACCCTCGGCCCCTGTGCCTCCTCCGTTGCCTCAGCTGCAGCAGTCGCCGCCACCGCAGCAGCAGCTGCAGGGTCAGTTGGCTCTGAGGGTGTTGGTGCTTGGGGTGCTGGTTCTGAGGGGGGTGCTCCTTCTGAGGGTGGTAGTCCTGGGGGTACTATCGTAGCTAGTCCCGGCGGTCCCGGGGGTGGTGCAGGTACTCGAGAGGCTTCTATTGTAGGGGGTGTTAGTCCTGGGGGTGCTAGTCCTCACAGGTGCTGTCGTGGAGAGTCCCGGGGGTAGCCGTGGTGCGATTGGAGGTCCTAGTGTGGGCGCGGAGCAGCAGCAGCAGTCGCAGTCGCAGCAGCAGCAGTCGCCGCTAGTTTCCGCCCTTCACCTTCTCGGTCTGCCCTCCCCCGACCGACCGCCCGCACCTCCCCCAGCGCCGCCTCCTCCTCCTGTTTACGCTCCTGTGTTTCCTCCGCCGGACTCGTCCTCGGCTTGTTTCCCCCCTTGTTCTCCTCTTGTGTCTCGTTCTAGAGGACAGGCAGTACGAGCTAGCTTTCCTGTTTGAGGCCGCTCCTCATCTGTGCTCCTGAGGGTGAACCAGACACCCTTGACATCCCGAACCCTCGCACCTACGCTGAGGCGACTTCTGAACCCTAGGCCTCTCAGTGGATAGCTTCCATGGGCGCAGAATTGGCATCTTGGAGATCCCCCGGCACCTCCGTCGACACAGTTTCCCCACCTGGGGCAAACGTAGGCGATGGCCAGTGGCTCTTCAAAGTGAAGCGCCCTCTTGCAGAGCCGCTGGTGTTCAAGGCATGCTACGTTGCTAAAGGCTTCAGTCAGCGCGAGGGTGTTGACTTCTTTCAGACCTTTGCCCCGACCCTAAAGATGACCACTCTTCAAGCGATGCTTCACGTAGCAGCACAGGGCGACTACAAGCTTCACTCACTCGACTTCTCCACAGCTTTTCTCTAGGGCAGTCAGCACGAGCAGATCTACCAGCGCCGTCCGCCAGGCATCTGTAGCACTTTTCCTCCTAGGACCCAATGGTTCCTCCGGCCCTTAGTTTACGGTCTTCGGCTGGTGCCTCGTGAGTGGCACGACATGCTGTGTGCTACACTAGCAGACCTTCGGTTCTTTCCTTCCCCTTCTGACCCGTCACTCTTTGTTCGCTCAGGCCAGACTCTGTTCTATATCCTAGTCTACGTAGACAACCTGGTCTTTGCTACTACAGACAGAGACGCACTGGCCTCGGTGAAGGTCGAGCTGCTGAGGAGACACACCTGCACTGACCTAGAAGAGCAGCGCCACTACCTTGGGCTACAAATCTCCAGGGACAGAGCAGCGTGCACCATTACTCTCACATAGTCACGCCTAGTGCGCCAGGTCCTTCAGAGGTTCGGCCTTCAGTTCTCCTCCGCACAGCCCACCCCTCTGCCAGTGGATCACAGGCTCTCGGCACTAGTCCATGGCGAGCCATTTGAGACCAGTGGTCAGTACGTAGAGCTTGTGGGCTGCCTCATGTACCTGATAACTTGCACTCGTCCAAATCTCGCATACCCTCTTAGTATCCTCGCACGCTTTGTGGCGATGGGCAGACACTGACCCCAGCTCTGGTCGGCTGCTAAGAGGGTGTTGCATTATCTAGCAAGTACATCAGACATGGGGCTAGTGCTGGGAGGATGCAGACTAGTGGTTCTCACCGGGCACACAGATGCTTCGTGGATGGATGACACTAAGATGCTCAGGTCCTCCCAAGGCTACTGCTTAAGCCTTGGTGCAGGTGCTATCTCGTGGAGGTCCACCCGCTCGTCGTCTGTTGCATAGTCTACCTGTGAGGCTGAGATCTACGCTGGTGCCATGGCGGCACAGGAGCTCCGCTGGCTGACGTTCTTGCTCACATACTTAGGTGAGCGGCCTAGCTCTGCCCCAGACCTGTACGCTAACAACTAGAGGGCAGAGTGAAGAACATCCAGCTGCGGTGCTTCCTCCTACGTGAGCTACAGCAGCGCCACCAGGCACGCATAAAACACTTGGCCTCCGGTGCCAACAAACCTAATATCTCTACGAAGGCGCTTGCGCCAAGAGATCATCAGTGGCACTGCATACAGCTTGGGCTAGTTCCAGTAGCTCCTCACTTGCTAGGACCCTGGCTTGTGTACTACTTTTTATATTATCTTGACTGGCCTTGTGGCTCTTATCTTAATGGCAGGACTAGTAGTGCCGCCCTGGTTTACTCTTGTTTAGTTTGTACTCTTGCTGACTGGTCTTCTGACCCTTGCCTTAGAGGTTGGACTAGTAGTGCCGCCCTGATCTGTGTGTCTCTTGCTAGGCACTGCCCCTTATCTACCCTAAGGGGTGTGTCAACATATACATATACATTATATGTAGAAGTTATAGGCTAGTTAGGGTTGGGTTTTTAGAGGGTACAATACCAACCCTATATCTCCCCTGTACTGCCTTGTTCTAGTCTATCTTGCTACTCTGAGACCGTTATCTCCCGGATACAGGACCCTAGGTATTTATGAATTTGCAGGGAAAAAAGCTCTGGTGATCATTAGGGAAGCTGGAAACTAATAAGAGTCGTACTCATTTACACTGGCGGAAAGAATTGTCCACATGTTTTGCACTTTTATGAATTTAGGCCGATTAAGGGCATGTGTACATTAAGCCTTAATTGAAGGCCTTACCCACTATATGCAGGCCAATATAAGAGCACAAGACAATGCTTTGCATATGATGAAACAACTATCGTTAACAGATCAAAGCAGACATAAGCAATTACGGTACATCTAGACAATTAGTGCCAGGCGCAGGCCGCAACTTTAACTACTGTAAAACTAGTACCTGGTCTACCGCCCTTTCGCCTTAATCACCGCTTTCATCCTCCTAGGCATGCTGTCGATCAAGTTGGTGCACACCTCTGATGGGATCTTCTCCCATTCCTCCTGTACACGCTCCCACAGGACCACCATACCAGTGGAGGCATCTTGTGCTTACCCAGCTCCTTCTTGAGATGAGCCCAGAGATGCTTAATGCGGTTGAGATCAGGACTTGAAGATGGCCGCTCCAGCACCCCAAACTTCTGCTCTTGAAGCCACTGCTGCACCAGACGGGACTTGTGCTTGGGGTCGTTATCATGCTGGAAGATCACATCCGAGGGGGAAAGCTCATAAAAGTCGATGGTATTCTTCAGCTCGTTCTGCAAAATGTTCAGATACAACGGCCTATCCATCTTACCATCGATTTTGCACATGAAACCCGCCCCCTCATACGTCATGCAGCCCAAAATCATCAAGCACCCGCCCCCATGTTTCACGGTCTGCTTGATCTGGTGGTGTTGGAGGGCCGTACCTTCACGAACCCAGGCGTACGCGTGGCCGTCAGAGCAGAACCTATTGATCTTGGTCTCATCCGACTAGATCACACGTTTCCAATCCTCGATGGTCCAATCAGCATGGGCCCGTGCGAAATCGAGCCTATCGCGGATGTTTTTCTTAGAGAGGCGCAGCTTCTTAGGCTGTTGGATTGCGACAAGGCCGCTAGATTTGAGCGCATTACGCACCGTCCTAGGATGTACCATAATGCTGTGCTGCGATTCGACGATCTGGGCCGCGTGCTTCGAGGTTTTCGCCTCGCCGCTAGTAATCGCCCTAACGATCCCATGACGAATTCTATCCGTGACTATGCGTGGACGACCAGCCATGGGCATTGAAGGTCGCACATCCTCGAGGCTAGACTCTGAAATAGCCTTGAGTCCTAGATCATGTACCGTACTCTTCCCCACGCCAAGCTCCTTTGCGATTCGCCTCGTGCTATTCCCCCTCCGCAATCGGCTTAAGATCCGTCTGCGACTTGCCTCATCTAACGGTCTCATCTCGGCCTAGTCGAAGCCTCGGGTATAGCCTCTTTCCTGACTAATCAAAACTTGCGGGAGCAACGAAAGAGATTATGCGGCTGTCGAAAATAGATCTAGTCAGCCGCTTGGCTGAAACTGTCCGGATGTACTCACGCGACGACAATCTTGTCCTCACTATTAGTGCGACCACTTATAATGGCAAAATTGTTACCTCTCTAGAACTTGCACTCGTAAATTACACAACAACTTCGGAGATTCGGTGTTACCTCACTTAAAAGCATTCAAATCATTATTTGAACCTAAAAGTGGATATTATCCGGGCAATACTTTCTGTCAGTGTATTTCACATTGTAAGGCACTTGACTTCTAATGATACAGTTTTTGCTAGGAGATACTAGGGGGGCTCTATCGATTTCGTGAAAGAGCAAATTTAGTCACCATTGGGAAAGCAACGGAAACACTGCGTCAGTTGCATGTGTCAGTTTGAGAAGGCCACATCTCAGTCCCAAAATGCCTTGTGTCAGCACGAAAATTTGTTCGCGTCCAATCTTAGATCGTGCTTTGAAATGCTTCGTTTTCAGCCCACAAGAAATTTCGAAACCAAGAAAGGTGGGTCCTAAAATGAAATTTGTAAAAAACAGGTCCTAATGGATCCTGCTAAAATCAATGATCCACATCCTCGTAAGTGACCCATGGACTCTCTTACCAGTGGGTCCGGTATCCGAGAGATCACAGTATGATTATATAAACCTTGTATCCCTTCGTTATAATCAATCACTTGTTCTCACATACTAGTACAAGCGTTCACTCAAGACTTTCGCTCTGCTATCAAGCACTCTGTTACAATGACTTAGTGTTCTGAAAAATACTAGGGCTATTCACAGGCCAACATGGTACGAGAGCTTGTCAGAAGCTACGTTCCCGTTACAAAATCCTTCAGTGAGTTTCTAACTTGGCCACAGAATCACTCGCAACAACTTCAGTCTCATTAATCAAGATTTACAAGACATGGCACCCTCCAAGGGGGGAGGATCCTCTACAGGATCTCCCGGCTATGAGCCATCTGCTCCTCCAGTCTGTAATCTACCAACTGAGGCAGGCGCCACTCAAGGTGCTATGCAAAGTGCAACTTAAGGCGCAACTGCAGGATCTTCCACGCATCCCGTGGCCTCCTCCTCGGGCATCGACCCAACCTTCATGGAGAAGTTCTTCTCCTTTATGTCGCACTATGAGTAGCCTTAAGCACCTGGTCAGCCGGCACACAGCAACAATGTCAGTAGCGTTGTACTGATAAGCCTCGACGTCTCATCGTACACAAGAGGCAACTAGCCCACACATCATCAATCTTACCAGCCTTCGCCCGGCTCCTTCACATTCCTGCCAACTCCCGCAACGGCAGTGGACTCAGAAGCAAGCAACAAACGTATAAACATCCTCAACATGATGCAGCAGCTCAACAACATACTCACGCTGTAGCATCCTTTCCCTTCAACGGCAAGGATCTCTTCACCTGTAGTTTCAAATTCGAGCTGCTGATGGATGGGGTGCAGATCCTCGGTTTCTTCACCGGATCCTGGCCATTCCCTTGTAACGGGACTATTCAAGAAAGGAAGATTTACACATATTACTCACCGATGGCCTTCAGCATCCTTCTGCGCAATCGGACACTGACAGAGCAACAAAGCATACGCACATATCGCAACTTCGGCAACTCAGCTGAGCTCGCCTACTGCCATCTAAAGAGTGTCTATCAAGCCTTTGATAGTGTGACTCAAAGCCGACTAATGGCGCAACTTTCAATGATTCACATGCAAGCAGGAGAGAAGGCGACAGCATACATCAACCGTTGTAGAGGTTTACGCAACAGGCTCCTACGATGTGGAGGGCACTTATTGGAAGATTCTTTCGTCATTGTCGTCCTTGGTGGCCTCGGTCCTCAACAGCGTACGACGCGCTCCCTCCTACGGGCTCACAAGAGAATCTCTGAGATGCACATGTGTGCGGAGCTCCACGCCAAGCAGCGGGATATGGACTTGTACGAAGAACGCCATGCGAAGAAACCAAGACAACAACTTGCATTTTACGCGCACGGGCGCAACAACAACTCCAACCAGGAACGACACTCACCTCTGTACTGTCATATCTGCCGCACGACGGGAACTTCACGCTTCACCTATACAAGGCAGCAGCAGCACCAACACCAGACACAACAGCAACCGCAGCCACAGCAGTATCAGTCACAAGCGCCTTGTCTGTTCCCCACTCCCATCACTTCGACTCAGCAACGCCCGCCTGTTCCGACGAACCGATCTGCACAAGACGCAAGGTACGTCGTTAGCTGCATGGTGCAAACATACTTTTGAACGCCAGACTCTCCGCCTCATCGCGACCTCGACGAGCGCCCACCTGCTCCGACACAAATCTGACTCCAACCGAACCCGACTTATGTTGCGATCGCACGCGACGAGGCGTCCGGCCGAGATACTTTGATTCTCGACAGCTATTGTGGGTAGCACATGTGTTCTTCGGTGCGCTTCGTCCAACGAGAAAAGGCCTTGAGTCGAGAAGTCGCGATCCCCGTCGCCAACAACCAGAACCTACGCACACGCAAGGAAGGAGTCATTTAGTTACAATCCCTTGAGACAAGCGTGGTGTAACAGATGTCCCGAGTCCTCGTCGTCGACAACCTCGGCTACAATCTACTGAGTGTCAGACAACTCTTGTCCAAAGGAATCCACCAGGAGTGCAATAGCTTTGATCGCGAGTTTCGACTTTACAACGGGAAGGGCGGACTCTTCATCGGCAGGGCAATCCAGAAGCATGAAATCTTCGTCTTGGACTTCGTCCCCGACCGCGGGACTGCTGACAACGATGGCGTCGTTTCCTTTACATCCGGAATGAGCCCGGCGAATCTCGACCCAGAAGCATTGATCAATATGCCGCAAGTTGAGGAGCCCAAGACCGTCAAGAAAGCCCTGGATGGACCGCACAAGGAGAAATGGAGGGAGGCAATGGATCGGGAATTAGCGGCACTGCACGAGAGGAACACTTGGGAGCTAATTCCAATCTCTCAAACAAAGGGAAAACCATTCTCCCCGGGAAATGGGTCTTCCGAGTGAAGACAAAGGCGGATGGGGCCATCGAACTCTTCAAAGCCCACTGGGTGGTCCGCGGTTTCGATCAGCACCACGGCCGCGACTACTCCAAAACCTTCACCCCCGTCAGAGGCCACACGTTGGGCGCATCCTCCTCGCCATCGCCGCTGCTCGCAAACTCCCTCTGCGACAAATCGATGTCGCCACGGCCTTCCTCTACGCCCCAGTTGACGCTGACATTTTCATCGAGCAACCCCACGCGTACGTCGATGACCCTATGCTTGTGTGCCGGCTCCTTTACGTGATCAAGCAGGCTCTACGCCTGTGGCAGCAGTACCTGCATCGAATTCTCATCACCATGGGCTTCACCCAGCTGCCCCATGACCAGGGCATATATCGCCTCTCCCGCAGCGACGATTACGTGCTGCTCATCGTCTATGTGGACGACCTTCTCTACGTCAGCTCCACCACCTCCATCACCATCTCGTTCGAAGGGGAGCTGGAGCTCCAGCTCACTATCACGGTGTCGCCTACGGTGACGCAGTATTTGGGCCTCAACATCACCGACGGCCTCAACACCATCCACCTCTCGGCTTTGAAGTATGCTTGGAATATCGCAAGGCGATTCGATTTCTCTCCGCTGCCTCTATCCAATCTGTATATCTACGCGCCGCCTACTCCCACGCCGTCCTCCTCGCTATTCGCCTCCGCCGGCATCCAGGAATATCAGCAGAAGCTAGGCTGTCTACTCTTCGCCGCTGTCACCTACCGTCCTGACCTCTCCTACGCCGCTAGTCAGCTCGCCTCGTACCTTAAGCGACCTGAAGGGGGGAAGTTGCAGGAAATCGATCGCGCGCTCCTCTGTTTTATTTCAGCCCCAAAGATCAGCCTCACCTGCCACAAGAGCGCCACCACTAAGACGGAGCTCATCGCCAGTCTCGACGCCAATCACGCTGGCGACAAGGACAACAAGCGCTCTCGTACCGGCTACGTTTACCGCTTGGAGCCTATTGGCACTATCTCTTGGCACTTGGGAAAGCAAGAACAAATCGCCCTCTCCTATGCTGAAGCTGAATATATTGCCCTCTGCACGGCCACCAAGGAAGGACTTAACATGCGCGAGCCGCTTGAAGAAGCGAAGATCGCCGAGTTACCGAACTTCTCCCTCTTCTGCGACAACCAATCGGTGATCAAGATTGCCAACAAAAATGGCTTTGCAAATAGGACAAAGCATATCTCGCTTCGCTATTTCTTCGTGAAAGAGGAGATCAAGCAGGGGCGTCTCCAATTGCCTCACTGCCCCACTACCGAAATGGCAGCCGACTACTTGACCAAGAAGCTGATGAAGTCGAAGTTCCAGTACTGCATGCTGCTGACTGGACTGCAACACGTCAGCAACCTCGACCACGTCGACACTCCAGAAATGAAGGAGGGTGTTGGAAATGGTAAAAAGACTTAGGGCATTAAAGGAGTGTTGCATAGCTGTAACAAATATGCAAAGGACACAACATCAAGGATTACCAAGTCAAATCCTGCTACAGTACCTTTGACGGTTGACGCAGGTTGACGACACCTCACGACGGTTTCAAAAGGGCAGCGGTCGTAGACTATTGACCGTGCAAGCCAACAGTCAGAAGTACAGGAGTCGAAGTCAGCGCGACAACAAAAACAAATAACCGTCTCAGTATTACAGTACGAGTGGTTACCCAAGTCGCTCTTAACGAGTCGTAAAGGGTATGTAGCCCTCGAAGTGCATAAACAGTTAGACTCTTCATATTCCCTTGTATGATTATATAAACCTTGTATCCTTTTGCTATAATCAATTACTTGTTCTCACATACTAGTACAAGGGTTCACGCAAACTTCCGCTGCGCTATCAAGCACTCTGTTACAACGACTTAGTCTTCTTAAAAGAACTTAGGGCTATTCTCAGCCCAACAACCCTTACGCCCTTGGGTAAAATATGAGAAATTTTGAAATACATTTTAGAATTGGAAGATTATGACAAGTCGTATAAAGGGGTATGCAGTAAGGAGTCATTCGCTCCTTATCTTGTGGCAGGTCCACAGACCGGCCACCTAGTCTATTCATTTCTAGATCTCAATCTAGAACCCCTCCTTCCCTCCCATTTTCAGTACCTCTCATTGGTAACCCATGTTAACATTAATTACTAGTATCTTAGCGTAGGCTACCTATTCTTAAGGTAGCCTACGTTATGTATCTTGCACTGCAATCTAGTGTACCGTATGTATTGAGACCTATGATGTTATGACGACTACTCTGCCGAATCCTTGAGGAGACTTGTCTTGATTTTGATTCTATATGTTTTCTCTGCTAAGCCAGAGTTTTCTAATTACCACCCTGAGGGTCCCCCTATAGGGGGTACACCCCCAGGTTTTCGTGTACCCCCCTGTCTACATGCGTGGCCCCATATCCACGCGTGTTCATGCGGATTGCCCAGCTGGCCCACGCCGTACGATGCTAGTCCCGCCCTCGTTGGTGGAATCCATGGTCCCTATTGGACACTTGTGTTTTTCCTCACTCCCAATCCTCCTTTTCCAAGCCCTCTTTAGCCCCACCCCCCCCCCCCCCCCCCCCTCCATTTTAGCCTCTCTCTCACGACATTCGATCTTCATTTTTTCCCTTAGTCATTTTTCAGCAAATGCCTTCTCTCACTGCCAGAGTCTTCAATGTCTGTCGCGGTTGATCCCGACTCGACGATGGCGTCGGTGGTGGGGAGAATCCAGGTCCAGGCCCCTAGCGCTAGCTAAGTTCCATGCCCAACAACCGTGCTAGCATACTAGCAGATAATTCCATCCCACAACACATGGTACGGATGACCGTCATTTCCGGCGCTGCTACTATCGCTACTACGAAACGCCGGATTTGTTGGCTGTTGCCGCGCATGGGAAAATCATCGTAGCTGCAGCTGTGCATAGTGAGATCGTAGATGTTGCTGTGCATAGTGAGATCGTAGCTGTTGCTGTGCATAGTGAGATCGTAGCTGTTGCTGTGCATAGTGAGATCGTAGCTGTTGCTGTGCATAGTGAGATCGTAGCTGTTGCTGTGCATAGTGAGATCGTAGCTGTTGCTGTGCATAGTGAGATCGTAGCTATTGCTGTGCGTAGTGAGATCATAACTGCTGCTATGCATGGTGAGATCATAGCTGTTGCTGCTACTAGCAACAAAATTTCAGCTTAGACTGCTGTTGTTACGAGTGACGAGACAAGATTGCTGCCGCTACTAATTCAACCAGTGACATGATTGCTGCTTCTATGTGTGACATGATCGCCACGGCCGTTATTGCTGCTGTGTGTAACGATTTCCCGCCTCTGCTGCTTCGGCGGCACAGTTGCTACTACAGGTGACAAGTTCCTGCAGCTACCGCAGCTATGAATGTCACCCATTTTTACTGCCTTCTGCTGCTAGTGTGTATGGCACGACGATGCTGCTGCTGATGATGACGTGCTATGTTTTATTGCAAGGGCACCTGGCCCCCTAAAACCACGGTCTCTAATAACGTGTACGATTAAGAGGCTGAAGTTATGGCACCCTGACTTGTTAGAGTACAAAAATCCAAAACATTGGGTTACTCCGAAGTCTCACGGGCATGAGAGGGAGGGGGCCGCCGTGAGAGGGAGGGGGGCGCCGTGAAA
The DNA here is from genome assembly GCA_027943415.1 of Closterium sp. NIES-67. NCBI lineage: Eukaryota > Viridiplantae > Streptophyta > Zygnematophyceae > Desmidiales > Closteriaceae > Closterium > Closterium sp. NIES-67. The sequence goes on along the minus strand of BQMB01000898.1, from coordinate 146,374 downwards.
GGGAGGGAGGCGCCGTGAGAGGGAGGGAGGCGCCGTGAGAGGGAGGGAGGCGCCGTGAGAGGGAGGGAGGCGCCGTGAGAGGGAGGGAGGCACCGTGAGAGGGAGGGAGGCGCTGTGAGAGGGAGGGAGGCGCCGTGAGAGGGAGGGAGGCACCGTGAGAGGGAGGGAGGCCCGTCAGAGGGAGGGAGGCGCCGTGAGAGGGAGGGGAGGCCCCGTGAGAAGGAGGGGAGGGAGGCGCCGTGAGAGGGAGGGGAGGGAGGCACCGTGAGAGGGAGGGAGGCGCCGTGAGAGGGAGGGGAGGGAGGCACCGTGAGAGGGAGGGAGGCCCCATGAGAGGGAGGGGAGGGAGGCGCCGCGAGAGGGAGAGAGGCGCCACGAGAGGGAGGGAGGCGCCGTTAGAGGGAGGGAGGCGCCATGATAGGGAGGCAGGCCCGTCATAGAGAGGGAGGTGCCGTGAGAGGGGGGGAGGCGCCGTGGAGGGAGGGAGGCCCGTGAGAGTGAGGGAGGCGCCGTGAGAGGGAGAGGGAGGGAGGCGCTGTGAGAGGGAGAGGGAGGGAGGCGCCGTGAGAGGGAGAGGGAGGGAGGCGCAGTGAGAGGGGGAGGGAGAGGGAGGGAGGCGCCGTGGGAGGGGGAGGGAGGGAGGCGCTGTAAGAGGGGGAGGGAGGGAGGCGCCGTGAGAGGGGGAGGGAGGGAGGCGCCGTGAGAGGGGGAAGGAGGGAGGCGCCGTGAGAGGGGGGAGGGCGGCTCCGTGAGAGGGGGAGGGAGGGAGGCGCCGTGAGAGGGGGAGGGAGGGAGGCGCCGTGAGAGGGGGAGGGAGGGAGGCGCCGTGAGAGGGGGAGGGAGGGAGGCGCCGTGAGAGGGGGAAGGAGGGAGGCGCCGTGAGAGGGGGAGGGGGGGAGGCGCCGTGAGAGGGGGAGGGGGGGAGGCGCCGTGAGAGGGGGAGGAAGGGAGGCGCCGTGTGAGGGAGGGAGGGAGGCGCCGTGTGAGGGAGGGAAGGAGGCGCCGTGTGAGTGAGGGAGGGAGGCGCCGTGTGAGGTAGGGAGGGAGGCGCCGCGTGAGGGAGGGAGGGAGGCGCCGCGTGAGGCAGGGAGGGAGACGCCGTGTGAGGCAGGGAGGGAGGCGCCGTGTGAGGGAGGGAGGGAGGCGCCGTGTGAGGGAGGGAGGGAGGCGCCGTGTGAGGGAGGGAGGGAGGCGCCGTGTGAGGGAGGGAGGGAGGCGCCGTGTGAGGGAGGGAGGGAGGCGCCGTGTGAGGGAGGGAGGGAGGCGCCGTGTGAGGGAGGGAGGGAGGCGCCGTGTGAGGGAGGGAGGGAGGCGCCGTGTGAGGGAGGGAGGGAGGCGCCGTGTGAGGTAGGGAGGGAGGCGCCGTGTGAGGGAGGGAGGGAGGCGCCGTGTGAGGTAGGGAGGGAGGCGCCGTGTGAGGGAGGGAGGGAGGCGCCGTGTGAGGGAGGGAGGGAGGCGCCGTGTGAGGTAGGGAGCGAGGCGCCGTGTGAGGGAGGGAGGCGCCGTGTGAGGGAGGGAGGGAGGTGCCGTGTGAGGGAGGGAGGGAGGCGCCGTGTGAGGGAGGCGGAAGAGGTGGGAGAAAGGCAGGGAAAGGCCCAAAATAAGGGTGGCTTCATGGGAGGGGCGTGAATATTTCATGGTTTTGGAAGGATTGGAAGAGAAAGGCGGGTGTTAAAGCCTGATTCTAGAATGGTAGAAAACCATGTTTAGTGATCATGTAAACAGTGCCAAAAACACTGGACGAAAATCATTTCAGCAAAGCTCCTCTTGCGAAAAATACTTCTCAGCGAAAAAAATGGGTCGCTCGCGACACAAAAGGAACCCAACAACTTGTAATCAACAGTGCGCAAACTGTGACGACTTAGGGGGTGGGGGTGCAAACTGTACAAAGCTTTTCCCGTGCAGCGAGTCTCGGCAAAAAATGCATCTAGAATGGTACCGGGCATTTTCAACTTCAGTATGAGTGAACAGAAAGTTAGAGGTTTGTCTCATATAGCGAATTTCGCACGTTGCCCCATTTCCCCAAGGGTCGCGACGTGGTGGTCCCCTTCACTTGGCCACCCCTACTTTTACAAAAGCAAGTTCAGGAGCCAACCAATGTAGACTCAGGCTTTAAGGTTGAGGAAGAAGTGCCTACCATACATAGAATGTGATGAACATGGAGGATGATGTGCCACTGTGAGAGTGTCCCTAGAATTGTTGGGAAGAAAGATTTGTGGAGAGGGGATTGTGCGAAGGGAGTCGTGCGAGGAGAAGGACCCTGCTGAGTTCCGGTTTCCGTTGGGACGTAGCAAAAAGGAAGGTTAAAACAAAATTGCAGCAAAGGGCAGGTGTGTTTCCGAAATCTAGAGTTTTGGTCTTCATGCGCCGCCCGTGGGGCTCGAACCCACGACCACAAGGTTAAGAGCCTTGCGCTCTACCAACTGAGCTAGGGCGGCTGTTCAGTGGAAAGACAAATACAAATTTTATCAAATACTAACTTGTTGTGTCGGATGCAGCTGTTTTAGGCTTGGTACATTTCACAAAGATTCCTCTACGGAAACGCCCTGAGGACGAACTGGCATTGCACCACAAATTCTGGCGTTGAAGGGTGAAACTCTCTTTCTCCACCGTTTGCCATGGCGGTATCAGTGTCTCCGTAGCATTTTCTCGCAACTGACGAAAGTTCTCGTGCAACTCGTTCCCATCTTCGACGCCTCTCCGGTTCCTTCCCGAGCGATTGATAAGTAGGACGATGGCGGTCATCGAGGAGCATCACGACGAACCCGACAGAGTCGAACCTCAACACGAGCCTGAATCAGCCGTGAATGAGCCTGAACTAGTCACAGCTGAGCCTGAGACAGTCGCGAAAGAGCCTGAGACAGTCGCGAACGAGCCTGAGTCAGTCGCGAACGAGCCTGAGTCAGTCGCGAACGAGCCTGAGATAGTTGCATCTGCTTTTTCGTCTGGTCCCTCCCTCGCGGCTGCTGCTGGCAGAGGCGGCGAAGAAGCGGGGGTAGGGGAAGAGCAGCCGCCTGTGGTGGTGGGGCGCGACGACGGGGAGGATGTGGGGGAGGGCGTGCGGAAGGTGGTGATCAAGCAAGGGAACAAGGAGAAGGGCACGCCTGACGTGGGTTGCACAGTTTTCGGTAAGACGAACTTACGTATTTCGTTTACTTTGTTCATAAGTCTCCTTGAAAATATGTGGGGGAGGGCGTGCGGAAGGTAGTGATCAAGGAAGGGAACAAGGAGAAGGGCACGCATACAGTGAGCTGCACAGTGTTTGGTAAGACCGTTATACATATGAATATATGCTTATGTATATGTCTTGACCTATTTCGAGTTCGCGTTTACAATTCTCTTTGATCTATCCCTTTCGTTCCCTTCATCGCCTTTGCCTTTCTGGCACCCTCCACTGCAGCATCAGTAGTTTCGTCTTTACTGCGAAGAATATTCTGCTTTGCTTGCCATACATTGGCATTTCATCTTTTACGAAATATATCGTTTTTATTCTCTCAGTCTCTGACTCCTGCTATCCGAGTTATTGCCATCTGTCCTTACATTCTGCAGTGCACTACCGTGCGTGGCTGGCAAACCCTGAACCTAATGAGAAGAAAGGCGATGGGGAGACGGACGAGGAGGGCGGGAAGAAGGATGGGGAGGGGAAAGAGCAGGGGAGGCAGAAGGAGAAGCGGAAGCATGCCAAGGTGTATGACACGTGGGATGAAGGCCAGATGACTGAGCTGATTGTGGGACATGGTGAGTGCTTCATGGAGGCATTGCAAGAAAGCAATCCTATTTAGGCTTTGTGTTCCGTCAAGGCGTGAGGCGCCACAAAACAAGGAGGTCCGGGTATGCCAAGGTGTTTCCACATTTATTTCTTCAGCATGTGTGCAGGATCCAGACACCCGCGCCATGTTCTTCTAGTTTTTTACCCGCCTTCGTCCCTTGCCTTCTCGCCCCCAATCCTCTCTGTTATGCCGCATTCTCTCTCGACTTACCAGAGAAGGCAGAGCTGCGAGGGTTGTCACTGGGAGTGCGGTCAATGCACCCAGGAGAGCGGTGTGTGCTGCGGGTGCCCTCAGCCCTGGCCTATGGCAGCCAGGGCTGCTTCTCCTTCCCCCACGTGCCCCCCAACTTGGACCTCCTGTACGAAGCAAAGCTCGTGGGCTTCGAGAAGCCGCCGGTAAGTAAGGAGGAGCGTTTTGACATAGTAGTTGCATAGCTGCGTAAGCATTGTGTGGCAATCTCAATGTAGTTGCTTTGTTGCACATTCCAAACCGTTTCTTCTAAACCCATGTATGTGTGAAACGGTGCAGGGTGGTGCAGATGGGTCGAGGGCACGGGATCGCTCGCAGATGACAGCGGACGAGAGGATAGAGGCGGCTGACAGGCACAGGCAGGCAGGCAACGAGGCGTTTCGAGGGGACAACATGGAGGAGGCTCTGCGAGAATACGAGATGGTAGGGTGGCATGGGGTGTGCATGGGGTGTTCATGGGGTGTGCATGGGGTGTGCATGGGGTGTTCATGGGGTGTGCATGCGGTGTTCACGGGGTGTGCATGCGGTGCGGATGGATGGTTGTGTGAGAGGATAGAGGCGGCTGACAGCACAGGCAGGTGGGCAACGAGGCGTTTACAGGTGACAACATGGAATGGAAGAGGCCATTCGGGAGTTCGAGATGGTATGGAGGCATGGTGTTTGCAGATGTGGGACATGGAGTGGAAGTTAGCTTTTTAGTTGATGCATGAATGCGGGTCCGTCATGTGGTGTGGGCAATTTAAAAGTTTGTGGGTATGCGATGATGAATGGCAACCACTGCCTCATCTTGAGTTCTCTTCTTTCCTCACGGCCTTTTTTATGCTTCAAGGACCTCTCTTTTTTTTCTCCCATGTTCCTTGTCCTTCAGGCCTTGGGCTACATGGGAGATGAGTTCATGATGCAGATGTTTGGCAAGTACAGGGACATGGCCAATGCTGTCCGCCTCCCGACTCTGCTCAACTCAGCTGCTGCTCACCTCAAGCTGAACAATTACAACGAGACAATCGGCCTCTGCACAATGGTACGGTTTTTGCTGATTATGCTTGTGGAAATTTCACATTGGTATTCCTCTCTGTGGACATTGTGTTTATTTGTGGTTGTCACTGTTTCATGCCCAACTCAAGGTGATTGGCGCAATGGCCTGGTCCTCACTGGATCTTTTCCCTATTACATTTACTACAATGTTCTGGCTTAACTGATGTTCTGTGGTGCCATCAAATAGTCCAATTCATCTGCTCGGCCTCCTCCAGGTGCTTTCTGAGGAGCCAGACAACCCCAAGGCACTCTTCCGCCGAGGCAAGGCAAGGCACGCCCTTGGACAGATCGAATCTTCAATGGCCGATATCAAATCTGCTGCCAAATGGGCCCCTGGAGATGCTGCTATTGCTCGTGAGCTGGCTGCTCTGAAAAGAGCCGAGCGGGAGGCTCTGGAAAAACAGAAAGAGATGTTCAAGGGCATTTTCAAGCCACAATCAGCAGCGCCTGTTGCAAATACAAGGATGCAGTGGTTGAGTGCAATTTGGAGGTGTGTTTGTGCTGTGTTGAGTTGGCTGTGGCCATTTGGGAAGAGGAAGGTTGACTAAGCTGGTTATGGAAACGGTCATGTTATACTCCCTTATGTGCACTTGATAAACACTCAATTTGGGCATACGGTACTTTCTTACTACCGGTATAATGCCTACAATAGTCATTTTTCAAGGGATCTTGAGCGTATCCTAAATATTGATGTTGAAACCATTGTAACCAGGGCTGATTTTATCAGACTATTTAGTCTGATTAGTCTGAAATTTCAGACCCATTTTTTGGGCAAACCTGAATTTCCAGATTGCCCATTTTCCCAATCCTGATCACTTCAGAGTACGATTTTAGGGATCCTGAAAAAATCAGACTTGTGGCAAACCCAATACTGAGTTTCCAGAGCACAGCGCGTACAGACCCTGAAATAGATGTACCTACTAACAACCTGCGACCCAGAAAATTTCGGCTAAGTCCCCGATCGCTAGACACATCCCCAACACACCCCACAACCCATCGAAAATTTCTGCCAGGTCCCAAAACGCTAGACATCCCCCACACACCCCACAACCCATTGAAAGTTTTGGCTAAGTCCCCGATCGCAAGAGACATCCCCCACTTCCCCACAACACATCGAAATTTTCGGCTAAGTGGGGTTATCAGACACATTCTCCCGAACACCTCGAACCCTAACAACCCAAACGCTTGGCTAAGTTAAAAACATAGATTTAACAGATATATTGCCCCCCACCCAAATACCCCCCACGACAGCTAAGATATGTCTTCCCACCCTCCGCAACCCAAGCAAGTAGACAAACCTTCTCTTACGGGAGGGGGGAGCGAAATGGAGGGGAAGGGGAGAGATCGAAAATGGAGGAGTAGGGGTGGATCGAAACTGGGGAGAGGGGGATGCTGGCGAATTGGGCAGTCTGAGAAATTTCGTGCCCTTGCAGCGCCCAGGCTGGGAATTCTTGGACGTCAATCGCTGTTACCATCGAACGGTCAAATCATGTCGAAACGATCGCAATCGATCGAGGCCGTCGAATTATGATATACTTTCAGTTGACCAAACGGGCAACTGACGAGAATTTCCCTAAAGGTACGACTGTTATAAGAAAATAGTTGTTACGTCTCTCCCCGTCTTGAGGCAAAAACGTTTTCATGCTAGAGTATTGTCGTCAGTACCCTTACAATTCAGGAGTACGCATCCAGCAACGAAACATAAACTGCTCCAAGCCCTTGAAAATTTTCATGAGGAAGTTGCTGGGAGCATTTTTTGAGCTGCATTCGAATAAGAGTCAGTTCGCACGTCGCAGCGACACGGGAGAGTCCGCGCCCTAAAAGTTTCCCAAAATTTCAGTCTCTATTTTTACTCTGATTGTACTCGCAGGACCCTGAGAAAATCAGACCAACTGAGTTCTGGACTCTGACGTTTCAGACTGCAGAAATTTTGGCTGAAGACCCTTCAGACTTTTTTTTTCCGAAGGGGTTGGTTCAGAGTGCCTTTTTTTGAAACGTCAGGCCTGATTGTAACATGTCATTGTGTTATCGATAGTGTACCTGAACGCTGGAAGTCTGCATCAGTTCAAAGCCGCCACTCCTCGCCCCCTGTTCTTCATTACGCCACCACCCCAGCAAGCACTCTTCACATTGCAGAAGCACACATTTTCCTCCATTCGGAAGGTTGGGCTTTACATGCAGTTACCATCCTGAAAGCATGACGCCTGGACGGCGTAGTCCTTCAAAGCATGGACCAGCTTCTCCTAAGGACAGGAATAACAGTGTGCAGGTGGAGAATGGACCCTGTGTTCGCAAAGATAGCCCTCGACCTCTACGAGAACGGCGTAACGTGAACATGTCAAACATCAACGTAGGGGACCGAGACATGGCAAAGGAGGAGACGAAGAGGTGCGACTTGCTCATTTCGCTTAGTGACATGTTTCAAACGCTCATGCTCACATCTGGTGCATAGGGATGAGGAAGAGAACATGGGAGACGAGATCAAAACCGATTCACCAACCATCAGTCCGAGGTCCATGAAGGCCGACGACGGAGCTGCACTCCCTGGAAACGAACGGGTAGGGTTTTCATGTTGTACAGAAAAGGGATTCGGATGCTTTATAATGTTGCTGTATGTGTCAGGTCACTGTCGCACTGAGGATCCGACCGTTTACTTCAGAAGAGTCGAAGGCGTATGGGAGGAAGGTATGGATGAGTAGTTCAACAGCGTAAGCTTGCTGAGTTCTCAAGCTAACCCTTATTCTCGTACAGGCGATTGCTGTTTTCGGAAGCAGAGTATTGGTATGCGAAGACATGATTCCTGCCGAAAGTCCAAAAGGACGAGGGAAGCGAGACGTGGAAAGCCCTCGTGCAGCGAACCATGAGTTTACTCTTCACTTCGTCCAAGATGACAATCTTACGCCTCCAACGGATCCAGCTATGGCTGACAACCTGCAATCCCGACTTTTTGAAGTCCTGGGGTCCCCATGTCTCAAAGCTGCTCTCGAAGGCTACAATGCCACTGTAGGAATATGGGAACACTGCAGACGCTGTTTAAAGCAAACAGTCCAATGATGTTCTTGAGCTGTAATGTGGTGGAGTTTTTTCAGGTCTTTGCTTATGGTCAGACAGGGTCAGGAAAGACGTACACGATGATGGGAGACGGGACATCAGCAGGAAGGGGAATGGTAATATCTGCATTTCCTTTCGCTAGGGCTTAATTACTTGCCTTGACCACTCGTGTGTGATTTTCAGGTTCCGCGCATTGCATCAGCTCTTCTGCAAAGGATGTCCTACCTGTATCATGGCGATCCAGAATGTCACATTCAAGTAGGCGGGTCTGGACTGTCGCTTTTGCTTGATTTACTTCTTTCTACTATCAGTTAAGAATGGTTTTTCCAGGTAAGCTTTCTGGAGATCTATCAAGAGAAGATAAGGGACCTTCTTACCAGCAAGCATCCTGGACATTCTGGGACGAGTGCAAGCGAGCCATTTACCTCTCCTGCTCGCAGCCAGCAGCAGCTGCCTGTAGAGGAGTCTGCTAATAAGGAGAGCGACATGTCAGGTTTCCTGCAGTCGCAGGCTCAGCATCTCAAGGATCACAACGCCTCATGTCCTCAACCGCCAAAGAAAGCCAAGCACTCCACAGAGAATGCACCACCATCACCAGCATCTCCTAGGACTCCAGCATCGCCTCGCTCACCAAGGTCGCCTCGGTCTCCATCCATTTCACCCATCTCCTCACCAAATGGTGGACAAGAGAAGCTCAAGATTCGAGAACATCCCAAATTGGGTCCTTACGTCGTTGGTTTGACGCGACGCTTCGTGACATCTTGGGAGGAGATGAAGGATGCTCTGACGGAAGGACAATCCAACAGGACCTTCGGAGCTACTGATATGAATCAGAAGTCCAGTCGAAGCCACACGGTTTTCACCATGACAATCACCCAGGTTTGTCACCCAGGTTTGGTGCATGCTTGATATTAATGTGAAACGTTTCTGACACTGTTCCGTTGCAGAAGGTGAAAGGGCAGGACGGCCTGGACAGCCAAAGGACGAGCCAGCTCAACATGGTGGATCTGGCTGGTAAGTTCGTCTTAGCGTAACTTTCAGCGACTGCTTGCAAGTTCACCTCTGACAATAAGATTCCAGGGAGCGAGCGACAGGCTCGCACACATGCGAGCGGGCAGCGACTTAAGGAGTCAGGCTACATCAACAGATCCCTGTCTCTCTTGAACAATGTAAGCTTTTAAACTGATCTTTTTTTGCTTAAGCGGTATGACAAGTCTTTCCTGTATGCAGGTGATAACACAACTCTCTCAAGGGAGTGACTTCGTGCCATATCGAAATTCCGTTCTGACCTGGCTGCTCAAGGAAAGCCTTGGAGGAAACAGCAAGACAGTGATGATAGCGAACATCTCACCTGCTTTCGAGGTATGTGTTGGTGGCAAAAAATCACCAGCGTCTCGTTATCAGTTAATCATCTTGAAATTGAGCAAAAATTCAGGATTTGAGAGAAACGCTAAGCACTTTGCGCTACGCGAATCGTGCCAAGCGCATTCAAAACAAGCCAACTATTAACGAAGATCCAAAGGACTTGACTATTCGCTGTCTGATGTCGGAAGTGAAAACTCTCCGCAAAATGGTGGAATCTTTGGCATTGCGGGCCTCCTTTCACCCTTCTGTTCGGCTCCGAAGTGTGGGAGTTCAGGTACATTATAGGTTGACTGTTTTCACTCCAACGAGCTTCTTTTCTTTCAAACTAATCTTATTTCATCTTTTCACAGGTGCCAGAATCGCCACAGCAGATGGAGTCATGTTTGGCCATTAAGCTTCCTCAGAAGCGTGACAGCTTTGCTTTTCGAGAGCCATCCTCGGCACCACTTGCCCTTCCATTCACGCCGCTGTTTCCTAATCCATTTCCAAAGCCGCATGTGTTAACGATTCCAGGCAGCCAGTCTGAACCTGTCATGAAAAGAAGGTCAAGTGCGATCGAGAGGGCGCTGTCATTTGGCATTACATCTCAGGTGGTGCAAAAAAGTGCTGCAAGTGAGGAGAATTCGAGGTCAATGCTCGTCAGTGGAGATACGGTTACACCACCGCTTCTCCTTAAGCAAGTCAACTCCACTGGCAGAACAGACAATGAAAAGCCCTTCATTTTTGGAGAGCTCCCTGCTGTCAAGTTAGCTGCTGCTGCTAATGCTCCAAATACCCTGACTGCACTGGAGTGTCAGACAGACTCTCTGATAAAGAAGCTGACGAATGTTCTGAAGAAGCCAGGCATAATGTCCAACTCTACCAAGTCGATCAATCCTGAGTCCACTAAGGCTTCATATCCATACTTCGTCCAGCTGTCTCCATCAGATGACGACACTAGCTCCGACACTACTACAGGTAAGCCAGAACAGCACAAATCTCTTTGGCTTTTCTTAGCTTCATGACCTCACGACTTGTCGTAAGCGTACTGTGCAGGTGTTCAGCATATTCTTCAGCCAGGAGTAACAAAGGTTGGATCCAGTAACGGAGCTGACATTCTTGTTCCTGGCCTCTTGGAAGAGCATTGTGAGGTCCTGCATATTCCTGGTCGACTGAACGGCAGTGGTCACAAGACAACCACCCGAGTCAGCATCTTGATCTATGGAAATGCTCTGGCAAGTGTTGATGGAAGGCCACTCCAGCGTTACGCAGTATTGGAGCATGGCTGCAAGCTCAAGCTAGGTGGTGGCAAAGGTGCCATCATCTTTCATTTCTTTGACCCAAGCAAAGAGGCACCTTAAAGTTACCGTATTGGTTTGTGTGGAGGTCTGGTTTCAGAAGATGAGAAGTTGGCAGGCAGTGAAGGGAAGGCTCCAGAAATAAGCACGTACCTGTGCACGACCCAAGACTGAGGGATTACAGACCTGTCGATGGTAATACAGCAATAAGCACAATCAGTGCAGAACTCATGATAACTTTACTTATACTGTGCATGAAGCTTTATTGCCTTCGATGATACTTCTGTCCATACAGCACAAACCATTGGTGGAAAGGGCATGACAGCAAAATCTAAACCAGGAGTGTGAAGAGCAGCCTCCCTGTGATCCAAGAGCGAATCAAACGTTTCACCTAATTCTCTTCATCGCTGCAGACTAAAGGCCATTGATAATGCTCCAAGCAGATTCACCACTCCAAGCTGCATAACATGAAGGAATAGTGATGAGAACGCTTCCCAAGAGGTCGTGATGGTCACGCATAAAGGAACTCAGCAGTCAAAACAGGAGATTGGCCTGCTTCACACAGCACTGATGGCACTTACCAACAAAATCATAGCTGGAACTGAGCCAGATGCCACAAGTGCACAGAAACTGAAGAAAAGAAACTGCAGGAGGAAATACCACATGAAACTTAGTACACAGATGGGCCTGCTGGAAAAAACCTCACGGCGACAATGATAAGGCAAAATTGCCCAAGTTCAACACAACACAACCGTCTGACTTACAGACGAAACGCAAAAACACAATTGTACTCACAATTCGGCCAACAACAGTTGCCTCATAGAAGCCTCGCACCCCTGAACCATTTCTTTCACCCCTGGCAGCACCCAGGTAATAGATGCCAAACACCTGAGCACAAAGCGTTGACAACTCTCCGTAACAACCATGAATGAACTAAACGCGTGAAACATAGTTGCAAGTAACTTTCAGCGAGGAAATAATTGATTGGAGGAATAAGCCAAGTAATGCGCACACCCATGGAAGATCGCCCTACACCAACACCCACCACAGCGAGAGTCCCCAGTACACGGATCCATCCAGGTGTCAACACATCACGGCCAAACAATAAACCTGGCACAACCCATTGGAGGAACACTCATCCACACAGCAGGAAGAGTGCAGAAGGGGAAACAAAGAGGAAAGATTCATGTGAAGAGGAGGAAAAATGAGGGTTAGTTGCCGTTGATAGCATGCCTACTGAAAATGAAGTTGTAACAAGTAAACAAGGGGAATGAAGGTTCAAGACCACAGCACCAGAACCATGGCAGGAGCCGAGTAAGGCAGCATAGCATTCATAAAGTTCGCATCTCAACCAGCACACACACAAAAGAAAGAGGAAAAACGAAGGAAAAACGGGTAAAACGGGAAAAACGGGAAAAAAGGGGAAAAAACGGAACATACCAAATGTGAAGGTGGGAAACGCTAGAGCCAAGGCACCAGCCACACAGATGTACGTCCCAGTCACCAGCGAGGCAATGGCAGTGCGCGAGAGCTGCTTCCCAGCCCCAGCTCCAGCCACAGTAGCAGCAGCTGAGGGCGGCTCCACGTGCCATCTGACGTCCATCAAGTGAGTGCTGGCCAGATGCGCCATCACTGGATCCGCCTTGCCCTGCCCATTCACCTGCTGCTGGCGCTGGTTGGGGCTCGCTGGCTCTATGCTGGGGAAATTTAATATGGTAGATGGAGCAGAGGATGGAGAAGAGCACGCAGGGAGAGGGAGGGTGCAGGCCCACGGGGGAACGAAGGAAAGGGGATAGTTAAAGAAGACGCAGAGGGAGGGAGGCTCCATGTGCCACCTGACGTCCATCAGGTGAGTGCTGGCCATGCTCCATCACTGGATCCGCCCTGCCCTGCCCGTTCACCTGCTGGCTCGATGCTGGGTCACTGGTCAAACGAACACTTTTGGATGCCCCTCAGCCTTCCCCTGTTCTGCCCACACCACCTCACTGGCAATCGCATTACACTGGGATCAATCGCCAGAGCAAACAGGGTCTACTCACAGAATCACATTGCACCGCTCATAACCTTGTGCCACTGTAACGCACCATACATGCCCCGGCTGATCGATAGAAGCCACTTCTGGGTGGGCCTCCACCCTCCTCTGTGCTCCCGACACCACCTCACTGGCGATCGCCAACGCTGGGGTCCATGGCCAGCGCAAATAGTGTGATTCCTAGCACCGCACTGCACCGCACATAACATTGTATCACTGTAACGCACCATATATGCCCGGACTGATCGATAGAAGCGACTTCTGGGTGGGCCTCCGCCTTCCCCTGTGCTCCCGACACCACCTCACTGGCGATCGCCACAACACTGGGGTCCATGGCCAGAGCAAACACAATGCTCCGCCTGTTGCCACCGCTCCCCGCATGCACCTTGCCTGCTAACCGCCCTAGCACAATCACGTCGCCCCCTGCTCGCACCACGGCTCCAGGGCTAACGTCTCCGTATACCTGTGGATGGGGATGGTGTGGGAAGGAAGCAGGGATGGGGCATGGAGGTCGGAGGAAGGAGAGGGGCAGTCGTCCCAGCGCTGGGGTCCATGGCCAGAGCAAAAACAATGCTCCGCCTGTTGCCACCGCTTCCCGCGTGCCCCTTGCCTGCTAGCCTTCCCAAAACGATCGCGTTCCCCATCAGCGAACAAACTTATGGAGAGTCAAAAGAAAGACATACCACACCTGCCAGCTAAAATCGCCATACACCTGTCAGTGTGGGGGGTTGGGAGGAGAGAAGGGAGGCTCGAGATGTGCGGAAACGAGTGCCGTTGCCTCCGCTCCCCGTCTGCACCATGCCTGCTAGTCTCCCCAGCAAAATCACATCGCCTGCTGCTCGCACCACCGCTCCCGCACCTCACGTTGCCATAAAACTGTGAATGGGGTGCGGAGGGGGGAAAGGGGAGGGGGGAAGGGGAGGGGGGAAAGGGGAGGGGGGAAAGGGGAGGGGGGAAGGGGAGGGGGAAGGGGAGGGGGGAAAGAGGAGGGGGAAGGGGAGGGGGGAAAGGGGAGGGGGGAAAGGGGAGGGGGACGGGGAGGGGGGAAAGGGGAGGGGGGAAAGGGGAGGGGGGAAGGGGACGGGGGAAAGGGGACGGGGGAAAGGGGAGGGGGGAAAGGCGAAGGGGAAAGGGGACGGGGGAAAGGGGACGGGGGAAAGGGGACGGGGGAAAGGGGAGGGGGGGAAGGGGAGTGGGGAAAGGGGAGCGGGGAAAAGGGAGGGGGCAAAGGGGAGGGGCAAAAGGGGAGGGGGGAAGGGGAGGGGGGGAAAGGGGAGGGGGGAAAAAGGGAAGTGGGTTAGGGGGAGGGGGAGGGGGGGGGGGGAGGAAGGGGAAAGGGGATGGGCGATGGTGTCGCTTCCTGCTCGCACTACTCACCTACCTACTTTCAAGCCTAACTCAAAAGTGGGTAGGAAAGTAGTGCGCCATTTTTGCACCCGTTTACAATTTCTGTACACGCTCGTTACACGCTCGTTACACGCTCGTTACACGCTCGTTACACGCTCGTTACACGCACAATGACGGTGCCATCATAGCTGATCTCCTCGAACTGCCGGATGCTCCTCTTGATGTACAGACACGTCACGCCTCGAGCCTCCAATTGCCCTCGGCTCTTCCCCGTCTCCTCCAGCCAATCCCTCCTCGCCCTTCCCCCATTCCCTCCCCCCTCCTCTGCCTCTTCCATACTCCTCCCTCTCTCCCCTGACCAGTCCTTTCCTATCCTTCCTTGGTACCCTTCCTCCTCTAGACGATTTCCTCTCAGCTTCGTCGTCTCCTCGTTCCAATTGTGCTGGTGCTGCTGCTGCTGCTGATGCTGCTGCATAACTCTCTGCTGCTGCTGATCTTGCTGCCGCCAGTTCTGCTGTTGTAGTGCTTGCTCTTGTTGCTGTTGCCAACTCTGTTGCTGCTCCTGCTGCTGTAACGGCTGTCGCTGCAGTGACTGCTGCTGCTGTTGTTGTTGTTGCTCTTGCCGGTGCTGCTGTAATTGTTGCTGTTGCTGCAGCAGCTGCTGTCGCTCCTGCCACCGCTGCTGCTGCCGTCTCCCCCCCGGAAGCCACTGATTCCCTGAAGCAGCTACTGAGACGTCTCGCCCCGAATCCCGAAAACCATCACTTTCAGGTATTCTCCAAACACCATGGACTAGTATAGGTTTTCTGTCATAACTATATCGATCCTTCTGTTTAAATCGCCTGAATCTCTCCGCGGAGGTAACGGTTCTGTCTTCTGAAAGGCGTCTGTTCCAAGACGAGGAATGCAGAGAATTTGGCGGACTACTGCCTAGTCTAAGCGTCATGGGTCTAAGACCGACCTCCATCAGATCCTACAGATTTACAAATGTTCGCAACTGCTTCCGACTGTTCGTGACTGTTTGCAACTGTTTGCGACTGTTTGCGACTGTTTGCGGCTGCGTACGCTATCTACATTTGGACATGGCTTCGGGATTTGCTATAGAGGCTATGGAGACTTGTCACCTGCCTAGCTGCTATTCTAGGAGTAAAAAAAATGAATCGTCACCTCTGCAGGCATGTCCAGCACCAGGAGGATGTGCACTGACGGGAATGAATGATGTGGATCAACTCGTTGAGAGAGTGTTGCAACGAAAGTAGACAATGCTGGTGTCACCTTGAGGACGTGGACACATGCGTCCGAATTGCCCTAATCGATCCCCGTCCGGATCATTTCAAAGGTTTTCAAAAAAGTTTTGATATGGTGCAAGTACATGCAATGTGTTTAGACGCGGTACTGTTCGAGGTTCGGAAAACGACCTTGCAAACCGGACGCATTTTTCCACGTCCTGAATAGCCACAGCTATGACAAACACAAGCGAAATCGCCTTTTCTCCAGCTCAGATTCCGACTCAGGAGCATCTTCATTATTTCGTAAACACGCCATACGCTGGGGGTGTCAGTTTCATGGGGTGGGGGAGAGACGGGTTGTAGAACAAAGCGGTTTTGGCGGGAAAACAGCTCCTGATCAGCAGGCCTTGCCATTTGTTTAAGGCAACATCTGACCCCGTTATATTGTGCACTGCAGGACTACACTATTGTCTTACAGCAGCGATTTCGTGCTGGAATAATGAACAGGCAACGTTATGATAGGTTTTCAGGTTATATGGCTTCATGGGCATGGTTTGGGTACAAAGTTAGTTTTGAATAGTGGTTATTACAAATGAAGGAAGAACACATAAATCCCCATATATTGGGGTCATAAAGGTTCACGAGGTCACATAAACGTGTACCATACTACTATTTATTACTGGGTAAACTAGGTCTAGCAAGATCAGCAGTCCTCAGCGCGATATGTTTTCTCGTAGGGTCCGCCGGACAAGGCGCGTTAGCGAGCACTAGTTTCAGAGCCATGCAGTGCAGCGCGTCTGTCGCTCGAACGCGTTCTGTGAAGCACTTATGATACGTAACGTCGGTGTCAGAGCCTAAACCATCACCTGTTTGCCGGTGTCAGAAACCCATCTCATTAATCCGTCCCGTTTTTGACGATCCTCGTGCTTGGTCCCTGACCAAACTCTTTCTCCCCCCGGTTCCCTTACCGTAGACAATGGCGCGAGAAGGCACCACAGCGCGCCGAGCCTCGAACACCGTGAAAGTGTCGTTTCAGCCGTTCGATGTGGACTTCCATCCGACGGCCCACCTGCTCTCTGTGTCGTTCATCTCCGGTGTCGTGCAACTGTGAGATGCGACGGAGGGGTGTAAGCGCTTGAGGCACGCGAGTGTGCTTATGGCGAGGGGAGAGCATGGAGGGGTGGACAGAGTGGTGTGGGATTGTGAGGGATGCATTTGCGGGATGAATTCTAGGGATAATTTTGAGGGATTGGATTTTTTGGTCGGCAGCAGGGAAGCGAGACAAAGGGCAAGCAAACAAGATAGAAACAGGTGCTACACTCCTTGCATTCTTTCGGGTGTGTGCTTTCGGTAGCACCAGGAAATGAGAGTGGCATAGTATGGCGAAGCATAGTATGGCGAAGCAGTAGTGGCATGCTGCATCGACGCCTTGCATTGCTCGCTCTGCTGTGTTCAGAGGAGCCTTAGATGCTGCGACTATAGGTGTTTCCACTGGCCAGGGTTGAGGGTACAGGTTTAGGGTTTTAGGGCATTCAGCAGGTGTTAGGACACGTGTATGGGATTACGGGTTTCGGGTATACGTTCTTTGAGGAAATAGCGTGTGGGCGTTGATGCTGGTATGGGATTGTAAGTGCATCAATACATGCCTCAGGGTTTTAGGTATGGCGTAAAGCATCCGTGGACAATGGTGTGGTAATTTCCAGGGGCATTGGTTTGTCATTTTCAGGTGTGTTCTTTTCAGGTGCGTTTTGGAAGCGTACATTTGAGGCAGTGCGTTGTGGTACGGCATAGTGTAGCTTGACCTAGCGCATGCACGTCCACCTTCTGCCATGAGCTAGCTAGCTAGCTTTCCTTTCCCACCTCCACTCCACTCCTCATTTGCCCACTTTAAGCAGTGGACTGAATACCCCTCAATGCTTCTCCGCCTTACCCAGATGTGTCCAACTCATCCCTTCCCCATACGCTACTGCCATTGGCTCGCAGGTTCGATGTCGATCCAGCCACATTGCAGTTTGAAAGGTGCGCTTACTCCTAAAGATAGTAACCCGCATCGCACCACTATCTCCCTTCTGCAACACATCCCAGCACCACGGTTTGGTGCCATGCCCACGTTAGTTCCATATTTTCTGTGCTAGAACACGCAATACCATGCCCAGTAAAACCAGATTATGCCATCCCATCCGGTACCAAACCAACCCACCCATCCCATCCCATCCCATCCCATCCCACCCCATCCCACCCCATCCCGTCCCATCCCATCCCATCCCATCCCATCCCATCCCATCCCATCCCATCCTTCCTCATCTGACTGATTCTCCCGACCCGACCGTATCCCACCCACCCAACCAACCCCCAACCCAACCAACCATCCTCCTCCCAGCAAGTGGAAGAAGAGGGGCCACACGGACTCGTGTCGAGCTGCTCGATTTGCTGCCAACGGCCGATGTGAGTGCGGGCTGGTGTGTGTGAGTGTGGGCTGGTGTGAGTGTGGGCTGGTGTGAGTGTGGGCTGGTGTGAGTGTGGGCTGGTGTGAGTGTGGGCTGGTGTGAGTGTGGGTTGGTGTGAGCGTGGGCTGGTGTGAGTGTGGGCTGGTGTGAGTGTGGGCTGGTGTGAGTGTGGGCTGGTGTGAGTGTGGGCTGGTGTGAGTGTGGGCTGGTGTGAGCGTGGGCTGGTGTGAGTGTGGGCTGGTGTGAGTGTGGGCTGGTGTGAGTGTGGGCTGGTGTGAGTGTGGCTGGTGTGAGTGTGGCTGGTGTGAGTGTGGGCTGGTGTGAGTGTGGGCTGGTGTGAGTGTGGGCTGGTGTGAGTGTGGGCTGGTGTGAGTGTGGGCTGGTGTGAGTGTGGCTGGTGTGAGTGTGGCTGGTGTGAGTGTGGCTGGTGTGAGTGTGGCTGGTGTGAGTGTGGCTGGTATGAGTGTGGGCTGGTGTGAGTGTGGCTGGTGTGAGTGTGGCTGGTGTGAGTGTGGCTGGTGTGAGTGTGGCTGGTGTGAGTGTGGCTGGTGTGAGTGTGGGCTGGTGTGAGTGTGGGCTGGTGTGGTGTGAGTTCGCCTATCACCGCATCTCACCCTTCTGCACCCATGACCAGCGAGCGCCTATTTACAACAGTTCTGGCGTGGGTAAGAGTGAATGAGTCTATACTAGTATGCAATGTGCATGCAAGTGGCATGACCATTTGTGCTCTGCTTCCTCCCTCTCGTCTCCCTTTCCGTGTGTAATGAGTCTATATTTTAGTAGACTAAAAAACTTGGCTGTGCTTCCTCCCTCTCGTCTCCCTTCCCCTCCCTGTCAGTTGTGGTGTCAGCAGCAGCAGCAGACATGACTATTGTGGTGTGAGAGGCGGTAGTGACTGGTGATCCATTCCCCTATCTCCTCCCCTTCCATCCCCTTCCGCCCCCCCTCCAGCTGTGGTGTCAGCAGCAGCAGACAAGTGGATTGTGGTGCGACATGTGGGGCGACTTGTGGTGCGACATGTGGTACAACATGTGGTGCGACATGTGGTGCTGACTGCTGCTAATTCTCCCCTCCAATCGTAAACCCGCTTCCCTGATTCAAACCAGTCGTGGTGTCAGCAGCAGCAGACAAGTCCATTGTGGTGCGAGATGTGGAGACAGGGGAGAGAGTGAGCAAGGTTATGGGCGCTCATAGGTGAGTGGGTCATAGGATCTCTCACGTGTTTCCATATCTCTGCTTGTTTCTTTGTATGCTAACTCTTCTGATGTTTTTGGCAAACCCCCCCTCCCCCCCCTGCCCCCCCCCCTTCTTTTTTTAACAAATCTGGTAAGGCTTCTAACTGCCTTAAAAAAATAGAAAACAGAAAAAACACTAAGAAAGAAAGATTTAACATCCTCTTTCGCATAGCAGTGAGGGGGCTTCAAACGGTAGGAGTTGAGCCTCATTGGACACGCACAACTGCTTTTGCAGCTGTGTCTGAAGATTTTGAAAGTTAAAGCCGCGATTGTCTTGCCTGAATCTGGTCCTGGTGTACAGTGAGGGCATCAACCGGCTGGCCTGCTGGGGCGATTCGTGTGTGGCTTCTGGTGATGATTCCGGCACAGTCAAGGTGAGTCAACGCCAGTCAAGTTGAGTCAACGCCAGAAAGGGCGAGTCAATGCCAGTCAAGGTGAGTCAACGCTAGTCAAGGCGAGTCCACTATGGTCAAGGTGAGTCAAACGCCAGTCAAGGTGAGTCAACACTAGTCAAGGCGAGTCCACTATGGTCAAGGTGAGTCAAACGCCAGTCAAGGTGAGTCAACGCCAGTCAAGTGGAGTCCACTCTGGTCAAGGTGAGGCAACGCCTGTCAAGGTGAGTCAACGCCAGTCAAGGTCAGTTTGTCAGCCTATATCTGCATCTATGTAATTAAATTAGAGCTACAGTGCCAGCAGATCCTCATCCTCCAACACATTCTGTTAGATCTGCACTTTGTTCTCCCTGTGCATGCAAGTAAGTATGTGTCCATCATTCGCCGAGTCGCCTGTTTAATTGTGCATGAGCCGTTATGGGACCCGACGGCTGTGCTTTCATTGTGGCATTTTAGTAACGAGCTGACTTCTGAGTCAAACTCAAAAGCCAGCCATGGGACCTAAGGCACGACGGCAGGCGGTGCTTTCAGCAGCGCAGCAGCAGCCATGCAAGTGTCTTCTTACAGCAGCCATGCAAGTGTCTTCTTACAGTGTCCTTAGATCAGAATTCTCTCTGACATGCGACCCCTCCCCTCCCTCCTGTTTCTATGTACGCTCCTGCTTGTTTGAGCATGTGAGCAGCTGTGGGACCTAAGGCAGGACGGCAGTGCCATTAACAGCACAGCCTCAGTGCAAGTGGCATCAGACTATCTCACTGACATCCGACCCCTGCCCTCCTGCAACCGCCTTCTCACGTCCAGTGGTGACGGCTCCATGGCTGTTGTGGACCTCGCAACCAACAGAGTACGCGCTTGTGACTATCCCCTCCCTCCCTCCCCTCCCTCCCTCTCGCCCTCCCTCCCTCCCTCCCTCTCCTACGCTCCCTCTCCTACTTTGCAATTCTCTCTGTTTCTTTTTATATGCTGGCAACCCTTCCGCTCTCACCAAACGCACTCACATGCACGCATGCTTGTGCGTTTGTGTTCGTGCTCTGCATATCCCTACATGCGTGCTTGGACTGATGAATTTGCATGTGTGTGCCCGTGTGTGCCCGTGTGTGCATGTGTGTGCGTATGTGTGCATCCATGTTCGATTGCGTGTGTGTGCATGTGAGTGTGCCTGCGTGTCCATGGTGCATGTATGTGTGCCCATGTGTGTGCATGGTGTGTGCATGGTGTGTGCATGGTGTGTGCCCGTGTGTGTGCCCGTGTGTGCACCCACTTCTGTGTTTCTGTGTGTGCTCCTACTCGCGCTCACCCATGCAGGTTGTAGCACACACTGACAGCACTGACGATGATTTGCTCTCAGTTGTAGCAGTCAAGGTGTGTCTCTGCATCTGTGGTTGATTCATGCCTCTGTGTGTGTGCATGGATACAAGGGAGGTCGCATGCAGCTCATGCAGGTTGCAGCACGTTCCTGCCTGTGCTAGATGCTCATTTCCCACGCATATGCCCTCTCTCTCTCCCTTGCCCATTGTTAAGTAGTTCAGTTTTGAGCCCTTTGCCCCATTGTTACATCTCAAAACTTATGCCCTCGCTCCCTTGCCCATCGGAGCGACTCCAAGGTGTTCTGTGGCTCTCAGAGCGGCCTGTGTGATGATTTTGGTAGATTCCCCTGCTTCCCCTTATCCCCTCCCATATCCCCTCCCATGTCCCCTCCCATGTCCCCTCCCTTATCCCCTCCCATATAGACATGATCAAAATGCGATTGCGATTTAAATAGCATCGCACAGGGGCGCGATAAAAAAAGAAGCGATGCGATTTAATATCGCATCGCGCGATTTTTTTTTTTTGAAAAAAATAAATCGCACATCGCATTTTCTGTGCGATGGTTATTTAAACCGCATGCGATGTTTGTTTAAATCGCGCGATGCGATTTTAAATCGCATCGCATTTTACTTAAATTAAAAAAAAAACCTCAGAATTCCGGAAAAAAAAACACCGATGGAATTTCGGCCACAGGCAGATAGCGCGCGATAAAAAAAAAATCGCAAATCGCAATTTAATCGCGATTTCCAGAGCGATTAAAGCGCGATTTAAATTAAATCGCGCGATAATTAAATCATCGCATCGCGCGATTCATTTAAGAAAAATTGCCATCGCAAAAACGCGATTAAACGCGATGCGATGCGATTTAATCTGCCCACGTCTACTCCCATATCCCCTCCCATGTCCCCTCCCTTATCCCATCTCTCCCTTAACCTCTCAGAGTGACTCCAAGGTAGTGTGTGGCTCGCAGAGCGGGCTGCTCTATTTCTTCAACATGAGTGGGGCGGAGAGGGACAAGTGAGTGAGTGTGACAATAGGAGAGTGTGAGTGAACGAATCTGAGTCAAAGAGTGTGATACAATGGAATGAGACAGTACTGAGTGTGACAGCATGTGAGCATGTCTCTCAGAGTGGGCTGCTCTATTTCTTCAACATGAGTGGCGCCGAGAGGGACAAGTGAGTGTCGGACAGATGGGTGTTTCAGTAACGAGCGCTACACTGTTGAGAGTGACAGTAAAAGAGTGTGACCGGATGGAGTGTGACAGCATGTGAGCTTGTGGCTTCAGAGTGGTTTGCTCTATTTCTTCGACACGAGCCCGGTCGAGAAGGGACAAGTGAGTGAGTGACAGCTGAGGGTGACAGCAACGATTGTTACAATGTTGAGAGTGGCAGCAACGAGTGTGCCTCGATAAAAGTGATTTTAAGTGAGCTTCTGGCTCTCAGAGCGGGCTTCTGCTCTATTGCTTTGATCTTCCATCTTTGTCTCTTCAAGCCCATATGTCTCTTCAAGCCCATATGTCTCTTCAAGCCCATATGTCTCTTCAAGCCCATATGTCTCTTCAAGCCCATATGTCTCTTCAAGCCCATATGTCTCTTCAAGCCCATATGTCTTCTCAACCCTCACATGTGCTCTTATCCCTGCTCTTCTCCCATGCGTGTTCTCTCTGTTGTCTCACAGCGATCTCTTTCGGTCTCCACAGGGGTTCAGTAGACGCCCACCTGCCTGTCTCACCGGTGCTCTGTCCCCTATTCCATGTTCCTGCGGTGCTCTTGTGCCTGCTCCCGTCCCGTCTCGTGTGTGCTCTCTCTGTTGTCTCACAGCGATCGCTTTCGAGGCCACGGGGGTTCAGTAGACACCATTCTGCCTGTGAGTCTTTCGTTCCTTTCCGCCCTTCTCTCTTCCTTGCTTTGCCTTCCGCTCGTTTTTCTTCTGCTGGTCGCCTATCTTAGTGATCCTTACCTCAGCAGCAATAACATCTTCTTTCTTACAACATGCTGGGATAGAGCCATTTGAGTGCTTAAGTTCGTCTCTAGTTTTCTCCCCTTCTCCTTAACTTCCAATCCTCTCCCTGCATTCTCCTCTCCTCACTCTTATGGCCCATGCCCTCGCCCATACCATACCCTCGCCCATACCATACCCTCGCCCATACCTTAGCCCATGTGCTCTCATGGCGACGCACTACCACGAGCCTGTTCCAACGGCTTAACCTGAGTGCGGTCTCCCTCCTCTCCCTCCTCTCCCTCCTCTCCCTCCTCGCCCTCCTCTCCCTTCTCCCCATATCCCCACTCCCCCTTCTTCCCTGTCCCCCTTCGCCTCATCCCTGCCCCACTTCCCCATCACTCACTGCCCTCCTCCAAGTACATGAGGAACCACTGCTGCTCACAAAGTGCTCCTGACGGGGTCATCAGAGTGATATCCCAACTGCTTTTTCCTCATATCCCCTCCACTCCCCTCCACTCCCCTCCACTCCTAAGTCATCCCCTCCTCCCAACCAGCTAGACAACGACTCTCTACTGACAGCGTGCTCCGACAGGCTCATCCGGCCCGACCCGCGTTTCCTCCTGTTCCCTCCCCTCCCCTCCACTCCCCTCTCTCCTCTCTCCCTCCCACCAGCTAGACGACGTCACATTACTCACAGCGTGCTCGGACGGGCTCATCCGAGTGCTCTCGGACTTCCCCAGCCGCTTCCCACGTCCAACCCCTCCCCTCCTCTGCCCTCCCACCTCCTCTCTTCGTGCCTTCTTCGTCGTCTAGCTCGTTGACGTCACATTACTCACAGCGTGCTCGGACGGGCTCATCCGAGTGCTCTCTCTCTCTCCCCCAACCTCTTCGCACCCCTCCCCTCCTCTCCCCTCACACCTCCTTTCTTCGTGCCTTCCCCCCACCAGCTAGACGACGACACACTACTCACAGCGTGCTCGGACGGGCTCATCCGAGTACTATCTGTCTTCCCCAACCGGTTCCTGGATGTGGTGGGCTCGCACACGGATGCCGCAGTGGAGGCACTTGGTGAGTGGTTGGGGGCTGTGAGCGGTCACGGGTCCAATGCTGTGTCATCATTACCATGCCGCTATGCCTGGATCTGCACGGCACGGCTCTCTCTTCCCCCACCGGTTCTTGGATGTGGTGGTGGGCTCGCACGCGGACGCTGCAGTGGAGACACTCGGTCGGTGAGTAGCTGGGGCTGTGGGTTGAAGAGTCGTGGCATGGAGCCCTCAACCACCCCGCACATGAATTTTTGAGGCGCCTCAAAAATCAACCATCCCGCGCATGAACCCCCCCAACCCCCCCCCCCCCCCCTCCCTCATGTGTGAGCACATGCGACCCCCACTTCGCCCATGTGTGAGCACATGGGACCCCCCTTTCGCCCATGTGTGAGCACATGGGACCCCCCCTTCGCCCATGTGTGAGCACATGGGAACCCCCCTTCCCCCATGTGTGAGCACATGGGACCTCCCCTTCCCCCATGGGACCCCCCTTCGCCCATGTGTGAGCACCCCCTGAGAGTACCCCCTTCCAGCACTGTCGTATGTTCACAGTCTGTTGCAGTTTTTTGCACGAATTGAAATAAAAACTACAGATTATTGTGAGCAATTCTGAAGCCCTTCATCCATCCCGTTCTGTTCCCCCCCCACAAACACCCCCCCTCCCAAACAGCACTATCCCATGACCAGAAGCTGCTCGTTAGGGCCGGTCACGACCAGCACTTGAGTCGACTCAAAGGCAGGCTTATCCGGCCCATTCTGCGTGACTCCACAACCTCCCCCCTCCTCTCCCCCCCCCGTTCCAGCACTATCCCATGACCAGAAGCTGCTCGTTAGTGCCGGCCACGACCAGAAGATCAAGGTAAGAAGTTTGAGGCGCCTAAAATGTCTGCTCATAAGCTCCTGATATTGCTGGTCACAACCAGAGGATCATCGAGATATGCTGGTTTGTTCATTGAGGTACGATACTTGGTAGTGCCCGTCACAACCAGAGGATCAAGGAAAGGGGGCTGGAGAAGCACGGTGTGCAGAGTGCTCTATGTGGCTGCCCAGTCTAGTCTAGGCAATAGGTATGTGACGGTGCTTGCTAGAGCCAGTCACGACCGGAAGGTCAAAGCAGAAGGACTGGACTTGCTGTGATGTCAGTCATAGCCCTAATAGCGCTACCTGCCCAGTAAAATGCTACACTTCTTTTCTTTAAAGCCGTGGTACACATTCCCTGGAATATGGTGAATGCTACAGTGTGAGTTTGGGAAAATAACTGATTGGGCAGCGAGAGTGGCGAAACTGCCGGAGGCTAGGCGAGAGCTGTCATTTCGTCACAGTCGGACAGGCCAAATCGTATCAGCGGAAGCGGGAAAGCAGAGGGGGGGGAAATCGGGGGGGTGCAAGTGGGGACGAAATCGGGGGGGTGGGAGCTGTATGTATTCATTCGACATTGAGGGCGGGGGAAACGAAATTGAGGCAGGGGGTCAAAACTGCAGGGGGGAACCGCGGGGGCGCTACAAGGGGCGGAACGGGGACGAATTCGGGGAGACCCGATTGTAAACATTCCCCCTCTTTCCCCCTCTTTCCCCCTCTTTCCCCCTCTTTCCCCCTCTTTCCCCCTCTTTCCCCCTCTTCCCCCCTCTTTCCCCCCCTCCCTCCCTCCCTCCGTCTCTCCCTTTCCACCTAGGCATGGGATATAGATGGAATCTTAGATGAGGAGGAGGAGGGAGAGGAGGGGGGGGAGGCAGAGGAGGAGGAAAGGCAGGAAGAGGAGAATGAAGCAGGGGAGGGGGGAAATGATGCCAGGGCAAATGGAAAGGATTCAGCCGAGCTAGGCTCTACTGCTGCTGCTGTTGCAGCTGCTTCTGCTGCTGTTGAGGAGGATGAAGGAGGGGGGAGGGGAGAGGAAGGACAGGCAGGGGGGGATAAGGCGCAGAAAAAGGCTGGTAGAAACAAGGGTGACTGTAAGGGGAGTGACAGTGACAGTGACCGTGGTGGAGATGGCAGGGGTGGCGACTCGGACAGCAGTGACGACGACGGGGGCAAGGGAGGTGAGCTGTTTGTGCCTTGTGTTTGACCCATTCACATGTTCCTTAGATAACTGTAAGGGGAGTGAGAGCGACAGTGACCGTGGGGGAGGTGGCAGGGGTGGTGACTCAGACTGCAGTGACTGCGACGGGGGCAAGGGAGGTCAGCTGTGTGTGCTTAGAATGGGACCCCTCCGTGTGTTTCCCCCCCCTCAAAAATCCGTTCCACGGAGGTGCGCGAGTGCATGAAGGACGGCGTTCATACACACTCATGCTGTTGCTGCTGTCTTTCCTTGATTCACCTACTCATACTCATCCACTCACCCACTGGCCCACTCTGTGTTCGTTTTGGCCTTTTTGCCATTGCAGGGAGGAAGAGACGGCGCTCGCCCAACCGTCGTGGGAATTTCAAGGCGCGTGGATGCGCAATGACGGATTTCTTTAGGGACATTGAATGACACGGGTGCCAGCTAGGATACTGCTGGATGTAGTATATCTTATCAGCGCGTAACACCAACACAAGATTGTATGAGGGGTTCTTTCTATGGCACTAGAATGCATTTTCTGTTTATCTTTATTATCTGCGCTCCAGGTTGGACTTGTAACGGATACATATCGATTCACATCGCGTACCGTCAAACGGCTCTGCGTGTCAAAATCGGGAACAAAATTTTGGGGCCACACCCTCAGTCAAGCACACAGCAGGTGCGCGATGGAATGGCATGGCAGGAGCGAGCGCCAGCCAGCCATCCACCATCCAGTTATCCCAGAGCGTGAGGGGGGCGTTGGGCAATCCAAACGAAAAAGCAGCTGGGAAGGTCAGCTCATGGCATTTGTCAGGGATGAGGACAATGTGACAGGACAGGACAGGAGTCACAGGGCTGGAGGATCCATCCATGCTGCGAAGACGTTGTGAAGAATGACCAAATTAGATGATGTGCGCTGATCGGATCAGTATAAGTCGCTAATTCCCTGACAGCACGCGATATCCGCCCATCCTCGCTCCCCTCCTTAGCTTCTCGCGCTGCCTCCGCTCCCCGGGAGAGGGACGACCTAAACGGGCCGTTGTGTTTTGAGTCGACTAAAATTGCAGCCCGTGATATCCAACCATGGCCGAGCCTAGAACTGTCGGCCGCTCCCCCTCGCTCCCCTCCTTAGCTTCTTCCCCCGCTCCTTCCGCTCCCGCCACGAAACCCGTGGGAAGGTCATCCTCGAAACGCGTAGGCCCGATATATCTACTAGTGCTTCCGATCGTGTTCTTTCTCGGAATTCTGAGTGGGGGATGGACCTGTCAGCGCGGCTACTGGCAACGAGTGATGTCATTAGATAAAGATCATTATAATGATGCAATTTCGGTTAATTCCACCCTAGATTCTGCAGCAAGTTCCGTGGTTGTAGATTCTGCCGGCCATGCAGCCAATCAGATCGCAGCTTCGACTGCCGTCCATGACGATCAGTCAAAATCTTCCGTTAGATCCTCGCCGTCCATTAAGGCTAATGTTTCTGACCAGCTTCTAGATTCAGATACCCTGCTTCGATATAAGGCAGGGATGGTGGGTCTTAGTGAGTCATCCGTCCAACCTCCGAAGCTCGCCTTCCTGTTCATGACACGTGGCCGTCTCCCATTGGCTCCCTTCTGGGAAAGGTTCTTCAAAGGCCATGAGGGTTTCTTTTCGATATACATCCACACGGCTCGCGAGTTTCGTTATAAGCCGGGGGACCTTCCATCCGCGTTTGAAGGCGCGCATATACCGAGTCAAGTAAGTTAGTGAAGACGAGCATGCGGTCGAATTAAACACGGTGTATGTCAAGGAGAAACATGGTGCCAGATGTTTTTGAGGCGCCTAGAAAATGGTAGCAGATGTGGAGTGTTGGTTACATGTCTGCTGGTAGTTAGTTCCCAGGCGTTATCCTGAGCACAATTTGCTACTACCTTGACACCACCCACGGACACAGGTGTCTCCCCTTCCTCTTTCTCTCCTCCTCTCGCCCCTTCCTCGTTCTCTACCTTCGCCTGTTCGTCACGCTCTCCTGAACCACCTGGGAACCACCAGATTTATTGCATCCTGCTCCTTTCTGGCCGATGCTCTCTCCTCGACCCTCCGTGGACTCTACCAGCCTCCCATTTTCCTCCATTCTTATTTCCTTCCACCCCTCTCTCACACCAGGAGGTGCATTGAGGAGCATGGTGGACGCCCAGAGACGCCTGCTGGCCAACGCTTTTTTGGACCAAGGCAAATCCGCAAGTCCTGACTTGCCCACCTCACCTCACCCCACCCCACCGCACCCCACCCCACCCCACCCCTGTCAATCTTCGTTGTTTTCGTTTCCCTCTCACTCCCCGCAGGCCGTGCACTGGGCCGAGATCAGCTTGGCCACCGCAGAGAGACGCCTGCCGGCCATCGCCCTCCTAAATCCCGGCAATTGTGTAACTCCAGCCGTGTTATCTTCCCCCCACCTCTGTCAATCTTCCTTGTTCCCGAGGCACATCTCTCTCACACCGGGATGTGCACTGGCGCGAGATCAGCCTGGTGGACGCTGAGAGACGTCTCCTGCCCAACGCGGCAACGCCCTCGTAGACCTCTGGGAACTCATGCTGCATCTCATCCCCCTTCTGTCATCAAACAGTCCACCCTCATTAATGATCCCCTCTCTCTCCCATTCCCCCTCTCCCTCACCCCAGGACGTGCACTGGGGCGAGATCACCAGGGTGGGCGCCAAGAGACGGCTCCTAGCCAACGCTCTCTTGGACCCTGGCAACTCATGATTCATCCCATCGCCTTTCTCTTATCAAGCTTGCCACCCTACTAAGACTTTCCGATCTCTCCCTTTCCCCCTCTCACACCAGGACGTGCACTGGGGCGAGATCAGCATGGTGGACGCCGAGAGACGCTTGAGGCAGTGCAGGTAGTCTGGTTACATTTCATCCTCCATCCTGCTTTCATTTCCAATCTCCCCAAACGCCTCTCTCCCTCACCCCAGGACGTGCACTGGGGCGAGATCAGCATGGTGGACGCTGAGAGACGTCTCCTAGCCAATGCTCTCCTCGACCCCGGCAACTCGCGCTTCATCCTCGTTTCCGAGTCCTGTGTGCCCCTCTTTAACTTCACATTCGTTTACAAGTACCTCCTGGCCTCGCCTGAAGCCTACGTTCGCTTGAAGAACGAGCCGGGGGTGAATGGGCGAGGGAGGTGGAGGAGGGAGTTTTTGCCTCTAGTGAAGCTGGAGGACTGGAGGAAAGGGGGACAATGGTTCGTGGTGGATAGGGAAGCGGCTAGAATTATTGTAGCGGACGAGATTTTTTATCCTCTTTTTAAGCGGTTCTGCCGGCCGCCATGTTACGCGGACGAGCACTACATGCCAACGATGCTGAAGGTGCTTATGCAGGGAAATGTGGCGAACAGGACGGTTACTTGGACGGATTGGTCCAAGGCAGGGGCTGCGCATCCCGCGCAGTTTGGTGCGGGTCAGGTGACGGAGAAGCTTATAGCGAGGATGAGAGGGCCTCCCAGCTGTAGAGTAGGTGATGAGGGTGTTCCTTGCTTTTTGTTCGCCCGAAAATTGATGCCGGGTGCTTTGACAGAGCTGCTTCAACTGGCTGACTTTATGGGGATGTGATTATGCCTGCTGTTCCATCTCATGTCTGCTCATATCTCATCCGTTATTGCTTTTCTCACCACCCCTTCCGCACTCTTCTTGCTTGTGATGATAATGCCCGCTTGTTGCCCATTCCTCCGTCCCTCCGTCTCACCTTCCATCCCTTCCCTTTCCGCCATCTATTGGCCAAGCGATTCTAGATTCGTCTCACAATACGCATGCTAGTGAATAGAGACGGATCTACAGTAGCCAGCAGAAATCCATCTAATCAGACAGTACGTATAGCATGAACGAGGATTATACTATCGGGTCACAATCACACCTTACGTTTCTGCGAAGCTGGGCTTGGGGCCATTCCATTCGATACAAACGCCGCCGCCTCGCGCCGCGGCTTTGCGTACTTCTCCAATCATCGTGGAGAAACGTGTGACTAGTGCTGGACGCCACACTCCCTATTGTATCATATCCTTCCCTGCCCTGGATTTGGTAAAGTACTCTGTACAGAGCTCGATGGACGGCCGGATGGGCGATGACATCCTTGTGGTTACGGATTGGACGGTCCAAAATTGGCGAAAGAAGCCACGTGGGAATTCATGCTTTATTAGCCAATCGTGGACCACATGAAGCCGAAGCTCCCCTCTTGGTTTGCCTGCGCAAATTCAAACTCGGGTACGCAACCAGCTGCTTTTGAAATTTAGACATCGGTCAGTTACTTTGCAACCTTCTTGAAGACCACGAAGATTCACGACCAATGCTTCGTCACTTCGTCGCGCTCGTTTCGTACTAATAGCAGGCGAGGAGGGTTACCAAATTGGTTCGCAACCAGATGTTGACTAATAAAATCACCCCTGTCGCAGATGTACTCCCCGAGTTGCGCTGCCTTGGTTGGGCTGCTACGTATTTCTGCGCCTCCCCCCCGCCCCTGCTCTCTCTAGGCTGAAATGGCTGGAATGGAAACAACACGGGGGAGGGAGGTGCTGCTCAGTTGAGAGGAAAGTACTGCAACACTGAGAAGAGGAGACACGTGTACGACGTAGTAATATGCAACCTACGACCATAAGATAGGTCGAGAAATACGTCGGAGCCCGTAGTAGCTCGATTTCTGCTAACTGTTTGCAGTTCTCCTTTTCGGGACGTAACCGTTTCAGTCAAACCGCTCATCGTCGGTGTAAGTACTGATTGGTGTGTTCACGGTCCGATTCACCATCCTCCTCTGAGGAGTCCTCTCTCCCTTCGTCGCAGCGGCGGCATCATGCTTTCAAGCTATCGTTTTTCCTCTGCGTTGCTAGTTGCATCCCCTAGTAACCTCTCGTAGACATTTATCGTAGCGAAAATCCGCGCTCCCACGTACTATCGCATCGTTTCGCCGTGTCCGTGTTCGCCGCATATTTCCCTCTCCTTCCCAGAATCGCCGGGCCCTCATCATGATTTATCATTCCCTGCCCATCCTCTCCCTCCTCCTCGCATCGGCCCTTCTCACCGCTTCCCCGCCCTCCGTCTCCGCTCAGTCCTCAGCACCCGTAGACTCCACCGCAGCACTCAATAACGCGTTAAATACAGCCTCCAATAAGGCCGCCGGCTCGACCGTCCCCGGATCGAACTCGTCAGCCGCCGCGTCGCTCACCTGGACCGCGAGCCTCCTAAGCGCGACCGGCGTGGACCAGGAGGTGATTAACGCGCGCGGCTCGCGGCTCGGCGCGCTGCTGATCGCCCCGACTAACTACGCGTGGCAGCAGCTCTTCGAGGTCCTAGAGCGCGCCAATGCGAAGCAACCGGCGGCGAGCTGGACAGGTAATATTACTAGAGATCAAGGACATTGTGGTTGACATGGCACCGCCCCGTGAGTCCCGTTTCCTCCGCCTTCTCTCCCCCACTCCCCCCGCTCCCACTCCTCCCCCTCTCCCCATCTCCCACTCTCCACCTCTCGCCCCTCCTTCTCTCCACCTCTCCCCCCTCCTCCTCTCCACCTCTCCCCCCTCCTTCTCTCCTCCTCTCACCAATACTTGGTCGTCGTTTCCCAATCTCCCTTTGAGCCGACTCATAGTCTCTCCTTTCCGCACTCCACACCTCGTGTCCCCTATAAGGCATCCTAACACACCCTCCAGTGACCCTCTAACCCGCAGCCCCCAGCATTGCGACTTGCTCCCCTCCTGTTCTACCTCTCTTCATCCGTCACGCCCACCCCACAGGTGTCTTCGTGGGCTATCCAAGCATAACACCAGCCACGCTCCTATCCGCAGCCACCAGCATCACCACCACCACCACCACCACCACCACCGGATCCTCCTCCTCCTCCTCCTCTTCTGGTGCCAGTTTCGCCAGCACCTTTACCAATTTCTCCGCGCCTCTGGATCTCACCGCCTTGACGCCAGACGGCCGGAGCGCTCTGCGCGGCGTGCTGCTGCTGCACCTTACCAGCGCTTACTATGTGGAGTCCCAGCTGCGGGCCATGGCGTCGCCCAATGCCAGCAACGCAGTGAGTTGAGAGGCCTGTGAGTGGGCTCTATGAGAGGCCTGTGAGTGGGCTCTATGAGAGGCCTGTGAGTGGGCTCTATGAGAGGCCTGTGAGTGGGCTCTATGAGAGGCCTGTGAGTGGGCTCTATGAGAGGCCTGTGAGTGGGCTCTATGAGAGGCCTGTGAGTGGGCTCTGTGAGAGGCCTTTGAGTGGGATCCGAATGTATGTGCCCTGCCACGAGGTGAATTGGTTTTTTAGAATTTTGAGGCGCCTCAAAAGTCGCCTCAAATGAATGTATGCGCCCTGCCACGAGGTGAATTGGTTTTTTAGAATTCTAAAAAAACAATTGGGCTCCGAATGTATGCGCCCTGCCACGAGGAGTCCCAGCTCCGCTTCATGGCGCCACCATTCTGCTCTTGTCTTACCTTCCTCTCACTCTCTCTCCCTCGCTCCCCCTCCCTCCCTCCCCATCCCCGCAGGTGCCCCAACACGGGTATGTGTGTGCACCTGGAACCAACCAGACCATTCAGATCCACAACGAGTCAGACAGCTCTCTCGTGTTCCCATCTCCCCCCTTTCCGTTGCCATCCCTTCCCTGCCCTTCCCTTTCCTCCCCTGCGTTATTCCCCAGGCGCCCCAACACGGGCATGTGTACGCCGTCAGCACCAACCAGACCATTCAGATCCACACCGAGTCCGACAACTCCCTTGTCTTCCGCATGCCAGCCAACGCCAACACGCCCGTGGGGGTCAGCCCCTACACGGCCTACGCGGTCACAGCAGCTGCCACCGTTCTGCCTGGGCTCACCGACGCTGTGGCTGACGGCAAGCTGGCGGTGCAAGGCGTCGATCACGTGCTGCTGCCTCCCATAGGGCCGGCCAACGCTGGGGGAAGAGGTACGCCAACTCTGGGAGAATGGGCTGGCTGAACAATGCTGGGGAAAAAGGTAGGCTTATAGAATAAGTACGGGCTTGTTCCTCACCCTGATCTCCACGACAATAGAGTGCAGAACAGGGGGGGACAGTAGCGCCTGTACTGCTAACCCAAACTGACGCGCCCGTGGGGGTGAGCCCTTACACGGCCCTCGGTCACGGCAGCACATCATTGCCCAGGCCTGTGGGGCTCTGTTCTGCCCACCCTCACCAACGCTGTGGCTGATGGCCAGTTGGCGGTGCAAGGGGCCAATGATGTGCGGCTGCTGCTGCCCACTGGCCCGAGCAATTCGGGGGGGAGAGCCCGGGCAATGTTTCCTCGGTTTCCTGTTGAACATAGCTGTTTTCCTTTATTCTCAGTGTTCCCTTGCTGGATTCAGCTGTCCAAGCTTGTAATTTTACAAATGCTTTATTTTTACTCTCCCTCCTCCCCCCCCCCCCCCCCACTTCCTTCAGCTTTACAGCTTCATCTACAAGTGGTTATTTACATAGCAGGATTTACTTTGGCCTTCCTATTTATATAGGTTCCATTTTCTAAGTGTAGGGCCACATGTGCTGTGAAGTATACCATCCGTTATATGTTTTTTTCTTATGCTAATGGGTTGCTCCTTAGCGAGTTATTGAATCTGAGACATTGGCGGTATAATTCATGTGCCCAGTCAGCGTCTTCTGCCACGTGTGCGCTGAAGTTCTCAACATCGCTGCAGCCGCTTCCGAAGCGGATTGCGGAGATTTCCGTTGCCGACAGTGAATGCACCTCTTCCTCCGTTTTCCCTCGACGGCTTCAGTTCGCGTTCAACTTGCTAAAATGCCATCACAATGTTACGGTTACCACCCTCGTGCGAGTAACCAGCTAAAGTGAAACAAGCGGTTTATTCCTCGGCTCAGCTTGTGGTGTCATCTGGCCTTTTTGTTAGCATGAATTATGAAACATGTCAAAACTGAACTACGAAAGCATTGCCAAACCGACTGTTTGACAGTAGAGGAAAGAATGAACTACTGCTCGAAGTACCCCCTAGTCCAATTTCCAGCCCTTTTCAACCTGAGCCTCTCAAACAAGGCCATGTCAGACATGCTGTTAGACATGTCAGGAAGGAATTCCCGAGGCTTGTTTGTCATTCGAGCCTATACCTCCGTGCAGTTTGTGTGGTACATTAGCCATTTCGGTCAGTAGATCAGGTCAGCGTAATAAAACGAGACACAGCGTGTAATACAGATAGTCGCTTCTTCATAGACGCTGCAACTTGCAGCTGCACCCGCTTTCCCGCTTCTGACAATGGCCCAGTCGCTTCTCGCGTCCTCGCTCCTCGGCGAATCACTGCTAGCTTCGCCTTCATCCACATTCGCAGCTTCCGCTTCCTCCTCGCCATCTCAACGCCCGTTCGCCTCTCCAATCGTCGCCTCTGCGAGGCTCACGCTTTCCGTCAGCCGCCCCGGCGTTTCCTCCTTCGCACAATCGAGCGTCAACAGCAGAATTCAGCGATGCTCGCACGTCGCTCAAGGCATCCGCGCTGTTGAGAGCTTCGACACAAGCTTCGAGCTGGACCCTCAGGTGAGCTCAACCCTGTCGCATCCTATAACACCAAGTCATAAGCGATCAAGTCAGCATCGAAGATTTGCATTCTTATAGTCCGCGCCTGGGCCTTACTCTCTGCGACTAGTAAATGGGACCTTTTGTAACGAAACCGACCGCATTCTGTTACAAACCATTGTGAGAACATATCAGCCTTTCAGCCCCTTGGTCGAGGAAACTTTACGATCACGGTTCTTGGTTCTTGGCCGTTCAATGAGGGTTCTTGGATGTTGTCTCCGTTGCCTTTCGTGCATTTCCTCTTTTCATGTCATCATGTGTTCATGTCATCATGTGTTCATGTCATCATGTGTTCATGGCATCATGTGTTCATGGCATCATGTGTTCATGTCATCATGTGTTCATGTCATCATGTGTTCATGTCATCATGTGTTCATGTCATCATGTGTTCATGTCATCATGTGTTCATGTCATCATGTGTTCATGTCATCATGTGTTCATGTCATCATGTGTTCATGTCATCATGTGTTCATGTCATCATGTGTTCATGTCATCATGTGTTCATGTCATCATGTGTTCATGTCATCATGTGTTCATGTCATCATGTGTTCATGTCATCATGTGTTCATGTCATCATGTGTTCATGTCATCATGTGTTCATGTCATCATGTGTTCATGTCATCATGTGTTCATGTCATCATGTGTTCATGTCATCATGTGTTCATGTCATCATGTGTTCATGTCATCATGTGTTCATGTCATCATGTGTTCATGTCATCATGTGTCTACTCCCATGCTTGTGCGTCTCTTCCCGCCAACAGGCCAGGGAGGTTCTCGTCTACCTGCTCTCGTCAGACGTCTTCCTCCAACAGGTGCGTTGCCTCGAGATCACTCTGAACCGGGTAGTTCCGGACCGTTTAGCTCCGGACCAGGTAGCTCCGGACCAGGTAGCTCCGGAACAGGTAGCTCCGGACCAGGTAGCTCCGGACCAGGTAATTCCGGACCAGGTAGTTCCAGACCAGGTAGTTCCAGACCAGGTAGCTCCGGAGCCGGTAGCTCCGGACCAGGTAGCTCCGGACCAGGTAGATCCGAACCAGGTAGCTTCGGACCAGGTAGCTTCGGACCAGGTAGCTTCGGACCAGGTAGCTTCGGACCAGGTAGCTTCGGACCAGGTAGCTTCGGACCAGGTAGCTTCGGACCAGGTAGCTTCGGACCAGGTAGCTTCGGACCAGGTAGCTTCGGACCAGGTAGCTTCGGACCAGGTAGCGTCGGACCAGGTAGCCCCGGACCAGGGAGGTCCGGACCAGGGAGCTCCAGACCAGGTAGCTCCGGACCAGGTAGCTCCGGACCAGGTAGCCTCGAGATTGCTGCAGCTGAGCGGCCACATCAACGTAAGAACAAACGAGAGGGTTCAAAGATATTGATGGCACTCCCATTTACCTAGGAGTATAAAGGTGACTTTTGAGACTGAAAAAAACTCCCATTTACGTAGGAGTATAAAGCCAATTCTACCTCCTACTAGACCTGACTCGCCAATGAACTCCCCTGCGCATGCAGCCTCCTGTGGCGCTGTTTTTTTTTTTCAATACACCAAATTAATCTTTCTTTTCCCACGTATTCCCGGACGCCCCCCCTGCCAATTGCCTTCGTCCAGGTGGCGAGCCAGCCTGGCGTGCCAGCTGGCATCACAGGAACGGAGTTCACAGGCGAGCTGTTCCCGCCCGTGCCGTGGAGCCCCACCACGCGCTTTGGGATGCCGCAGGTGAGGCGATGAGAGCATGGCATGGGCTGGTGTAGGCCACCCACGGCGTGCCGACTCAGACCAACGCGGGCGAGCTGCTCCCGCCTGTGCCGTGGAGCCCCACGCCACCACGCGCTTTGGCATGCCGCAGGTGAGGCCGTGATATAGACTCTACTCTATCACCTTCCAGTTCAGGGGGCACACATGCACACACATACCAGCATAGGCCTGCACAGGCGAGCTGTTCCCGCCCGTGCCGTGGAGGCCCACCACGCGCTTTGGCATGCCGCAGGTGAGTTTATGGGATGCCCAACCCTTATGGTATAGGCCAACACAGGCCAACCCATGCCGTGGAGCCCCACCACGCCCTTGATTCCTCTCTATTCATTGCCCCCTGTCACAGGAATCGGAGATCAACAGCAACGTGCCTTGCTAAAGGCGCTCTGCAGTCTGCTCTCTTCCTGTTTCTAGTGTGTGCCACCTACCCCTCGGTACACGGGGACGAGGCCAACTTTTGAGGCGCCTCAAAAATCACAGGGCTTAGAGAGGTACCACGGGGACGAGGCCAGCTACATCGTCATCAGCAGCGTGCCCTTGTGAAGCTGGCTTTCTCCCTGCCGCTATTGTGGCCCCTGCCTCTCGCCACAGGAATTGGAGAAGTATAACGAGGACAAGGAGAACTACATCATCATCAACGTGCCGCCCAACTTCATGTTCAAAGCACAGGTCAGCCAGGGGGGGTTGGGTTTGTCAGGAGTTAAGGATTTGTCCAGTGGGGGGGGTGTGTCAGGTTTTGGTCGGTCCAGAGGGTTAGGTTAGTCGCAATGATCAAACGGTCATTAAACTTGGGGGTTTTTTTCTTTTCTCACTCTGAAAGCTCTGTTTGATCGAAAGGTGCAGGGTCCATTCGTCTCAGAGCACAGGCCCAGGCAAAAGCAAGTGTGAAGGCATGTTTCTGGTGTATTGAGGTGGAAATACGCTGCTGATGCTACGGTCTTGCAACCTGTCCCTTTTTTCCCTTCCGTGTCCTCTCCTCTCAGATCTTCAAGCCGTCACGTTTGTGTGCAATCTTCAAGGTGTTGAGAGACCAACCAACGGCCACAGGACAGGAGGATGCTGGGGAAGCCTCGTCATAAGTGAAACTGTAGTCCTTTTTCCTCGGTAATTCCTTACGATGTATTGCATAATGTTTTTGGTAATCAGAAGATTCCAATACCATGTCAGAACAAATCTCAGCATTCCACCTCTGTGGATGTACCGCGGTATACAGAGATGGAAACTCTTGTACCGTATCATACTTTATGACACATCAAAGTGTATCAATAGTCTTATCTAGTCTTCAACACGGTCCTTCCACACGCTTTATTCGGCTGCTACATGCATCCTTCCTTCAACAACACTTTCCCGAGCACCCGACTGGTCCCTTGCTGTATCAACTGCTAATATGCCGCCCCTGTATCTCTCCACCTCTACCCCCTGAGACCCCTGCTGCCACCTTCCCTGCATCAGCACCTGCACCAGCTGCAGCAGTGCTGCTGCTGCCAGCACCTGTCTGGTCCCTTGCTGCATCAACTGCTGCTATCCCCCCTCCTGTATCTCTACCTTCACTAACCCCTGAGACTCCTGCTGCTATCCCCCCTCCTGTATCTCTACCTTCACTAGCCCCTGAGACTCCTGCTGCTATCCCCCCCCCTGTATCTCTACCTTCACTAACCCCTGAGACTCCTGCTGCCACCCCACCTGCACCAGCCCTTGCAGCAGCAGCAGCAGTGTTGTCAGCTGGAAACCCAGCAGCAGCATCCCTATCGACAAGTGCTGCTGAATCCCCAAGCCTCACCTCCATCCTGCTTGGCTCTTCTCGACTGGTAACAAGTGCCACGCGTGCCACAGGTGCCACGGGTGGTTTTTGAGGCGTCTCAATCCCAACAACTGCTCCAGTGCGTGCGGCTGCGGGCAAAGAATCGTTTCCAGCTGCTCTGGTGCTTGCATTGCTGGTTATTGTACCGTCTGCACCAGCGGTAACACTTGCACCAGTGGTAACACTTGCACCAATGGTAACATCGGCACTCCTGGTAACATTTGCACCGGCAGTAGCGTTTGTGGCATTGGCAGCATTGGTGGCATTGAGCAGATCGGCGAAGAAGAAATCACCCATCATGAGACCCCCTCCCAGCATCATGTCACCATCCCCATCACCATCCCCACCACCATCACCATCCTCCCCACCGCCCTCCCCTCCACCGCCCCCCCCCATGCCATCATCCCCAGCGAACCCACTCACCTCCACACTCCCTCCAACCTCCAACACCCCCACTCCCCCACTCTCTTCCCCTCCCTCTCCTCCCTCTCCCCTCCCCACTCCCTCGCCTCCTCCTCTCTTAAGCAGCTTAGGCACTAGAGCCACTAGCTGTTTGACACGTGTCTTAACCTCAGCCACATGCTTCCTGAGCCGCACTCTCTCCTTGCGAACTGCCTGTGCCGATATCACCGCCCACGCCACCTGCATGCGCTGCCGCAGCCACGCGCCCATGGGCTGGTGGGGAGAGGGAGAGGGGGGGGGGGTGGGGGGGAACACCTGTTCAAGAATGGGACGGGCCATCGGTATCACCGCCCACGCCACCTGCATGCGCTGCTGCAGCCATGCACCCATGGGCTAGTGCGGAGAGAGAGGGGGGAAGTGGGGAGGGGGAGGGGGGGTTGGGGGCCAGTCAGTGAAACACCTGTTTAAGTATGGGACCATTGATATCACCACCCATGTCGCCTGCATGCACTGCCACAGCCACGCACCCATGGGCTGGTGATGGGAAAGGGGTGGAAGAAGTTGTTGGGGGGTTAGGGACGCAAGGGGGCAACACGGTGGGGTTTGTTTCAGTGGAAACCAATCGGCTGAACTGTTTTTGAGCGCAGTTGTTTATACCTTCTCTCCCTCTGCATGTCCACAGCATTGTTCTTTTCACCCCAGCCATCCTGCTCACAGCTCATCCCTCCCCTTTGCCAGCTCATTCCTCCCCATTGCCAGCTCATCCCTCACCTTGGCT
Source organism: Closterium sp. NIES-67 (assembly GCA_027943415.1). Lineage (NCBI taxonomy): Eukaryota > Viridiplantae > Streptophyta > Zygnematophyceae > Desmidiales > Closteriaceae > Closterium > Closterium sp. NIES-67. The sequence goes on along the minus strand of BQMB01000898.1, from coordinate 107,344 downwards.
GACTCATCCTTCACAAGCCCATCGCCATACTCGTCCATCATCGTAACATCCATCGTGTAGATCGGGGTATTGTCCGAAATCACCCCAGCGCGATCCCCCCAGTAATGATTCAGCCTCATCACCCTCGTATCCACCAGAGGCGGCGGCCCATTCTCCATGACGGGCCACGAGTGCGGGTTGATGCAGTCATCCGTGAGATGTGCCGCGAGGGGCAGCCATGCGAGGGGCTTGGTGCGGTGGCGCTCCGACGAGTTCGGCATGCGCAGCGTGTAGCGCTCAAGCAGCGTGTCGGTGTCGGGACCAATGGGGTCTCCCAGGAAGAAGAGGTTTTGAACCAGAACCTGAGAAAGGGGGGGAGGGGGAGGAGAGGGGGAGGGAGGGAGAGAGGATTGTGGGAGAGAGGGGAGAAGAGAGCGTGTTGTGGCCTCTTCCGCACTTGTGTGTGCACTAAAAGAGGCAGTGGCCCCCCATTTTCCAGGACGGGCCACGCGTGGGGTGGGGTGGGGGTTGATGCAGTCGTCCATGAGATGCAGTCGGCCATGAGATGCAGTCGGCCATGAGATGCAGTCGGCCATGAGATGCAGTCGGCCATGAGATGCAGTCGGCCATGAGATGCAGTCGGCCATGAGATGCAGTCGGCCATGAGATGCAGTCCGCCATGAGATGCAGTCGACCATGAGATGCAGTCGGCCATGAGATGCAGTCGGCCATGAGATGCAGTCGGCCATGAGATGCAGTCGGCCATGAGATGCAGTCGGCCATGAGATGCAGTCGGCCATGAGATGCAGTCGACCATGAGATGCAGTCGGCCATGAGATGCAGTCGGCCATGAGATGCAGTCCGCCATGAGATGCAGTCGGCCATGAGATGCAGTCGGCCATGAGATGCAGTCGGCCATGAGATGCAGTCGGCCATGAGATGCAGTCGGCCATGAGATGCAGTCGGCCATGAGATGCAGTCCGCCATGAGATGCAGTCCGCCATGAGATGCAGTCGGCCATGAGATGCAGTCGGCCATGAGATGCAGTCGGCCATGAGATGCAGTCGGCCATGAGATGCAGTCCGCCATGAGATGCAGTCCGCCATGAGATGCAGTCGGCCATGAGATGCAGTCGGCCATGAGATGCAGTCGGCCATGAGATGCAGTCGGCCATGAGATGCAGTCGGCCATGAGATGCAGTCGTCCAAGCGATGCACGGCGAGGGGCCTATTTTTTAGGCGCCTAAAAAATAGACTCCCCCACACAAGGGGCTTGGTGCGCTGGCGTGTGTAATGAGTCGATTTTTGAGTCGACTCAAAATCGAATCATTGCACGGCGAGGGGCAGCCACACAAGGGGCTTGGAGCAGTGGCGCTCGGACGAGTTGGGCATACGCGGTATGTAGCGCTCAGGCAGCGAGACGGTGTCGGGACCGATTGGGTATCCCAGGAAACAGAGGATTTGTATTAAGACCTGTGAGGCGGAAAGAGGTGGAAGAAGAGGGGGTGGATAGAGAAGCTCGGGGAGTTGGGCACGCGCAGCGTGAGAGTGTCTGTGTCGGGACCAATGGGGTCACGGAGGAACAATAGGTTCTGAATCAAGACCTGAAGTAGGGGGAGGACTTGAGCATGCCTTGAGCCTGGTCAAAGAATGCACACGCGGAGGAAAAAGGGGGTCAACGTGCAGCGAGAGGTGAGGGGCTGTGGCCGCTGGATGGGAAGGAGGCAACTTACACTTGAAACGTGATGTAGAGCTTGTAATCTTAGTGAGGTACACATAAGTAGGATTGGAGCATCCTCTCCAATTCTTTCTGTGTGTACCTCTGACTACGATCACAAGGTCTACATCACGCTTCAAATTCAAGTCACCTCCTTGATCTGCCCTCGTCTCCCGACAAACAATTTTTGAGGCGCCTCAAAACTCGTCTCCCGACAAACAACCCCTCCTCATCCAGTGTCCACGGCCCCTCATCCTTTGCTGCACATTGACCTCTTTCTCCTCCGTGTGTGCACTCTTTGACCAGGCTCAAGGCATGCTCAAGAAAAGAGGACAGAGGGAGGGAAGAGGATTAAGTAAAGCGGAAACGAAAAGGGAAGAGGATAATGGGAGGAGGGAGAATAAGGGGAGGGAAGAATACGGGCTTGGAGTGGGCACATGGGCACGAGAAGAGTGGATCAGTCTGCTGCGTGATTCACTCTGCGCCCTGTGTGTGGTTGTATGTGGTTGCGTTTTTTTGCATGTGGTTGCACTTGCAGAGACCAACTATCAAAACCGCCCACCTGTATTGTCGTATTCGGTAAAGTCTGCAGGTAGTGACGAAGAAAGCCGGGCGGTGTGCCAGCCGGCGAGAAGAAGTACTCATCAATATCAACGTGGAAAGCCCAATGCACCTCCGAGGCATATTGCTGGGAGGGTTGGGGGAAGGGGAGAGAAGGAAGGGCAGAGAGCATCGAGCTGAGAGGGGATAGATGGAGGGAAGAGAGTGGACAACTGCGAGAGAAAATACTCGCCCAATACTCGGAGGCGCATTGGGCTTTCAATGTTGAAAATACTCGAGCGCCCAATAGTTCCCAACCAACCCACCTCTTACCCCCCTTCACTTCTCATCTTCACCCAGTGGTTGCATGCTGCCCCCTGCTTGCACCATCGTCACCAACACGTCCCACTCTCATCTCCCACTCTCTCCCCCACTCTCATCTCCCACTCTCATCTCCCACTCTCATCTCCCACTCTCATCTCCCACTCTCATCTCCCACTCTCATCTCCCACTCTCATCTCCCACTCTCATCTCCCACTCTCATCTCCCACTCTCATCTCCCAATCTCATCTCCCACTCTCATCTCCCACTCTCATCTCCCACTCTCATCTCCCACTCTCATCTCCCACTCTCATCTCCCACTCTCATCTCCCACTCTCATCTCCCACTCTCATCCCCCACTCTCATCTCCCACTCTCATCTCCCACTCTCATCTCCCACTCTCATCTCCCACTCTCATCTCCCACTCTCATCTCCCACTCTCATCTCCCACTCTCATCTCCCACTCTCATCTCCCACTCTCTCCCCCCACTCTCATCTCCCACTCTCATCTCCCACTCTCTCCCCCCACTCTCATCTCCCACTCTCATCTCCCACTCTCATCTCCCACTCTCATCTCCCACTCTCATCCCCCACTCTCATCTCCCACTCTCATCTCCCACTCTCATCTCCCACTCTCATCCCCCACTCTCATCTCCCACTCTCATCTCCCACTCTCATCTCCCACTCTCATCTCCCACTCTCATCTCCCACTCTCATCTCCCACTCTCATCTCCCACTCTCATCTCCCACTCTCTCCCCCCACTCTCATCTCCCACTCTCTCCCCCCACTCTCATCTCCCACTCTCATCTCCCACTCTCATCTCCCACTCTCATCTCCCACTCTCATCTCCCACTCTCATCTCCCACTCTCATCTCCCACTCTCTCCCCCCACTCTCATCTCCCACTCTCATCTCCCACTCTCATCTCCCACTCTCATCTCCCACTCTCATCTCCCACTCTCATCTCCCACTCTCATCTCCCACTCTCATCTCCCACTCTCATCTCCCACTCTCATCTCCCACTCTCATCTCCCACTCTCATCTCCCACTCTCATCTCCCACTCTCATCTCCCACTCTCATCTCCCACTCTCATCTCCCACTCTCATCTCCCACTCTCATCTCCCACTCTCATCTCCCACTCTCATCTCCCACTCTCATCTCCCACTCTCATCTCCCACTCTCATCTCCCACTCTCATCCCCCACTCTCTCCCCCCACTCACTCTCAACCCTCGTTCTCCCCACACTCTCTCCCCCCGCTCTCTCCCCCCTCTCTCCCCCCACTCTCTGCCCCGCCCTCTCCTCCTGCCCTCTCCCCCCCTCTTCTCCCCCTTCCTCAAACCCTTCTCACAATCTCACCTTCACCCAGTGGTTGAGGAGTCTTCTCTCCCTTCTCAAACCCTCCTCAAACCCTTCTCCCACAGTCTCCCCCCCCCTCTCCCCCTTCCTCAAACCCTTCTCACAGTCTCACCTTCACCCAGTGGTTGAATGCTGCCCCCTGCTTGCACCGGAACATCCTCTCAAGATATGCTGTGAAGTTGCCCTCCACAAACGGCAGCTCCCGCACTCGGTGGTACACCAGCAGTCCGGCATCGACGTATGGGGCGAGTACCACATCCTGAGGGGGGGGGGAGCGGAAATAGCAATGTGGAGGGAGGAGAGGGGAATATGAGAGAGAGTGAGGGAGTCACACAGGGAGTGAAGGCTGGTATTCCATTAATACCAAGGACCGCTTGAAGGGGAGGGGAGGGGGGAAGGTAGACATGGGCAAAAAAAATTGCATCGCATCGCATTTAATCGCGTTTTTGCGATTGCAAAAAAAAAAAAAAAAAAAAAAAAAAAAAAAATCATCGCGCGATGCGATGAATCGTTTATCGCGCGATCTAATTCAAATCGCATTATAATCGCGCTAAAACACACGATTTAAATGCGATATGCGATTTTTTTAAAATCGCGCGCGATGTCGCACTGAAACCCACTCTGAAACCCACTACGAAACCACACTAGTTATTTGCACTCTAGCTTACGACTGCCCGTGATTCAATTTCCCGGCAGCCATGGTTTTTTTCTGGTTTTTTGGGGTGTTTTTTTAATTCTGTTTAAAAACGCGATGCGATTGAAAATCGCATCGCGCGATTTAATTGAATACCGCATGCGATTTTAATATTCATCGCGCGCAAAACGCGATGCGGGATTCTTTTTTCCAGAAATTAAATCGCGCTATGCGATTTAAAATCGCATCGCATTTAATTAAATTGCCCCCCAATGCGATGCGATTTAAATCGCAATCGCATTTTTCACCTTTTTTTCGTATTAAACAGCCGTTTAATTCGATACCGTTTAATACAGTTTTGTTTTTTTAAATGGCATTTTTTTAAAACCCTGATCTCCTCCCTAGATCAGCACCGAAGCAAAATTACTATTTGCTCTACCATACAGAACTAAAAATGACCATTCTGCCATATGTGACGGCACCAAATAATTGAAAAAGAAAAGAAAAGAAAAAAAAAACACAATCCCGAACAAACCTGATATTCCTCGGTGCTCCTCGCCTTGTCGTACCAATAGAACCGAGTCACTCCAGTGCCTTGGCTTGGCGCAGTTTGAGCTGCCTGAAAAGCAGCAGCTGCTCCAATGCCTGATTGATTACCCAACGCACCTGGTCTTCCTCGGTGCTCCTCGCCTCGTCGTACCAATAGAACCGAGTCACTCCAGCGTAGCGGTGATACTCCAGCCACTGTAGACGCAAAGAAGCACGGCCAAAACATGAGATTAAAGAGTAGAAGGTGAGCTGCGGGATGGATTGACGGGGATGATGAGAGAGGCTATTTTTTAGGCGCCTCAAAAATAGACTCCTGTGGGATGGATTGACCGGGATGATGAGAGAGTGGGGGAAGTGGAGGACAATTGGGCACGCTCCCATCCTATCCCCCTTCCAGCGCACTCCCACCTGCCAGACACTCCCACCTGCCACTCCCACCTGCCACATGCGCAGCGCCCAGAACCTTGTGCAGTCGCCATCAAACACCCACCCGCCGGCCCATCACCAGCAACGGGCCCTGCATTGCCCAGTGCACAGCCTGCCACAACCTCCCTTCTTCAACCCTAACCCTGTCCATCGCACACCCACCTGCCACACATGCAGCGCCCAGAAGCGAGTGGAATCCCTGTCAAACACCCTGTTGTACACCATACCGGCTTTCGCCAGCGGGCCCTCAACTCTCTACTGTACAAACCCACTACCAGCCCATCCCATCCCTCCCAAACCCCCCCTTCAAACCCCCCTCACCTGCCACACATGCAGCGCCCAGAATCTTGTGTAATCCCCGTCAAACACCCTGTTGTACACCATGCCGGCTATCACCAGCGGGCCCTGCACTCTCGGACGAATGTACTGCTTGGGGCGGTCTGGGGCTTTGGGAGCTGTGGCTGCTGCTGCTGCCTCTCCCGCTGACAGCTGTAGTGCTGCTGCTTCTGCTCCTGCCTCTGCTGCTGCTGCTGCTGCTGGGGCAGCAGCAACAGGCGCAGCAGTTTCCCTGGGGTGACTGTGAGTGTGAGCGGGAATTTCGACCGAGCCGGGTGGCAGTTGCAGGAACGCCACACTTGCATTGAAGGCGTGGGGGTGCAGGCTGTGATTGTAACGAAGGGGGTGAGATTGGGGAAAGGGAAAGCGAGGGCGGCGGAAGGGGGGAAGGTGAGTGCACCTTACATGGGCAGTTTACATGAGCAAAACCGGGTAATTACCCGACCCGACCCGGTTTTGCCCTACCCGTGATCGGGTCCGGGTCTGGTCGGGTCGGGTAGTTTCCGGGTAATGTTTGGAGGTCTGTTACCCGACCAGGCATTTTAATACCGGGTAATTGGGTACCCGTCTGGCGGGTCGGTTAAACCCGACCCGCATTTAATTGAAGTCGGGTAATATTACCCGGGTACCCGTAGGTGGCTGTAAAATTCAGCAAACCTGGACTAACAAACCCGAAGTCGGGTCGGGTAGCCGCAACCCGAGGGGTAATAAATTACCCGATATTTCGGGTAATTCTCGGGTAACGGGTATGCATTACCCAGCCTGAGTACCCGACCCGACCCGGCCGGGTAATTCGTCAAAATACTATTACCCGACCCGGTCAAAATGTCGGGTCGGGTCGGGTACCCGCGACCCGACCGGGTAAAATGCTAAAGTCTAGTTTACACCGAGCCAGTTGAGAGTTGCAGGAATGCCATGCTTGCATTAAAGGGGTGCGGGTGCAGGCTGTGAGGACGGGGAAAATGGCAACATCGTGGGTGAGTGATTCAGCATCGTGTGGGTGATTAATTCAGCATTGTGGGTGAGTGAATCAGCGTGGACAACAGAAAGGGGCTCTCAACGTCTGCTTCAGCATCCGAAGGCTCTCCATCACAGTGAGCTGAGTGCTTGCTTGCACTGACGTGCCTCACAAGCAGCCCCCTTACCTGACTTCAGTATTCAGCACCATCTCTATGTTGTCTACCAAGACTCTCCGAGTCAGCTTGAGCATGTGCAAGTGTTGGGGTCAAAGAAGACCCCAAACCTTTTCCCCGATAAGCCATGCCAGCAGCTCTCTCACCTGCCTTCACCCCCCACCTGCCTTCACTCTCACCTGCCTTCACCCCCCACCTGCCTTCACCCCTCACCTGCCTTCACCCCCCACCTGCCTTCAACCCCCACCTGCCTTCACCCCTCACCTGCCTTCACCCCTCACCTGCCTTCACCCCCCACCTGCCTTCACTCTCACCTGGCTTCACCCACCACCTGCCTTCACCCCCCACCTGCCTTCACCCCTCACCTGCCTTCACCCCCCACATGCCTTCACCCCTCACCTGCCTTCACCCCTCACCTGCCTTCACCCCCCACCTGCCTTCACCTCCCACCTGGCTTCACCCCTCACCTGCCTTCACCCCTCACCTGCCTTCACCCCTCACCTGGCTTCACCCCTCACCTGCCTTCACCTCCCACCTGGCTTCACCCCTCACCTGCCTTCACTCTCACCTGCCTTCACCCCCCACCTGCCTTCACCCCTCACCTGCCTTCACCCCCCACCTGCCTTCACTCTCACCTGCCTTCACCCCCCACCTGCCTTCACCCCTCATCTGCCTTCACCCCCCACCTGCCTTCATCCCCCACCTGCCTTCACCCCTCACCTGCCTTCACCCCCCACCTGCCTTCACCCCTCACCTGCCTTCACCCCTCACCTGCCTTCACCCCCCACCTGCCTTCACCCCTCACCTGCCTTCACCCCCCACCTGCCTTCACCTCCCACCTGGCTTCACCCCTCACCTGCCTTCACCCCTCACCTGGCTTCACCCCTCACCTGGCTTCACCCCTCACCTGCCTTCACCTCCCACCTGGCTTCACCCCTCACCTGCCTTCACCCCCAACCTGCCTTCACCCCTCACCTGCCTTCACCCCTCACCTGCCTTCACCTCCCACCTGCCTTCACCCCTCACCTGCCTTCACCCCTCACCTGCCTTCACCCCCCACCTGCCTTCACCCCTCACCTGCCTTCACCCCCCACCTGCCTTCACTCTCACCTGCCTTCACCCCCCACCTGCCTTCACCCCTCATCTGCCTTCACCCCCACCTGCCTTCACCCCCCACCTGCCTTCACCCCTCATCTGCCTTCACCCCTCACCTGCCTTCATCCCCCACCTGCCTTCACCTCCCACCTGGCTTCACCCCTCACCTGCCTTCACCCCTCACCTGCCTTCACCCCTCACCTGGCTTCACCCCTCACCTGCCTTAACTGTTGTAAAATATATATCTATACAACATGCATGCCTAGATTAGGAGGTGTAGTCATTATAAATATTGGGGGTTGTTGGTTGGGTTGACCAACCCACCATTTGGGTTGGTCAAGATTGGATTTGGTCCTAGACATTTGGTTGGCACTATTCCAACCAAATGGTCCTTGGTCCTAGGAACCAACCAATCACCAAGCACCACACTTTGTGGTTGCTTGCCTTCCAAGCAATCTCTTTCATTGGTCCACATTGTGGCCAATCAGAGAGCACCACACTTTGTGGTTGCTTGCCCTACAAGCAACCTCTCCCATTGGTCCACTCTATGGCCAATAGGAGAGCTTCTCTTCCAACTCTTCCTTGCTCCTTGTTTTATACAAAAGAGCCTCTTGGCTCCCTACTCAAAAAATCTTTTCTCTTCCAAGCTATTTCCTTCATGGTATTCAGAGCCACAATGGCTCACGCCACCTCTAGTCGATCCTAACTAGCACGGCCCTATGCCGTCCCTCCTCGCCATCGAAGCCTAGCCTTTCTTAGGCTATTTCGCGCGCCGTCCGTGCGCCCTCTCCCGACGCGATCTCCCATCGCGCACACTCTCTCTCCCGTCGCGCGCCTCCTATCGCGCCTGCTCTCCCTTCCGTTGCGCACCTCCCCTCGCGTCTTTCGACGCCCTTTTCCTCCTTGCGTCCTCCCGTCGTGCGCCCTCTGCCACCGCGCGCACCCGTTCGTCGCGCTCTCGCACCACCCGCCTGTTCGTCACGGCAGTCGCGTGCACCCGCCGACGAATCTGTTCATCACGAACGTGCTCGCCGCCGCAGCCGTCGCCGATTTCGTCGCCGTCGCGTGCGGCTGTCCGTCGTCGCTTCCGCCGACCGCGCGCGGCCGTCCTTCGGCGACTTAAGAGCTGCGCTCCGCGCACCTATCCTTCTCCTCCCTCCCCCTTCTCCTCCTCCTTTCCTTTTCCTCCTCCTTTCCTTCTCCTCCTCCTTTCCTTTTTCCTCCTCCTTTCCTTCTCCTCCTCCCCCCCACCCCCCCCCCCCCCCCCCCCCCCTTCCTTCCCCTCCTCCTCCTCAATGGCGTCCGATTCCTCGGTGGACCTTACCTCCGTCGACGCTCTTGAGCTGCTGCCCGACAACACCGCGGTCAATTGGCATTCCTATGCCCAAACCGTCACAGTGCTTCTCTCCTCGGTGACGGTCAACGGCTACAACCTGAAAGCCGTTGTCCATCTCGAGGAGCGCGGTCTTCAGCCTGCCCAGCCGACTGCTCCCGCGGGCCCTCCACCTCCTCCTCCTGGCGATGCTCCCGTCAGCCCTGGCGATCCTCCAACCTTCGCCCCTGACGTCAACAACTCTCAGAGCTCCGAGACCGCCATTCGCACCTACCGTGCCGGCCTCACCGACCACGTCCGCCAGCAGCTGCTCTTCGAGGCTTCCCGCGCCGAGCATGACGCCGCCACTACCGCCTACAACACGTATCAGGCGGAGCTCGCGGAGTACGTCAGGCGGGAGCGCGCATACATCACCGACCTCGCCGCCTGGCGTGTTGCTGACCGGCGCACGCTCACCGTCCTCCTCGCCACCATTCCTCCCACCCTCAAGCGCGAGCTTGCTCCCACTTCCTCCTCCCACCTCTGGCGCCTCCTCACCGATCTCTATGATCGGCAGGACGTTGCCACCCTCTACTCCCTCATCAAGGAGTTCCAGAGCCTCACCATGGACTCTACCACCGGCGCAGCTGCCTTCACGCGTCGCGTCCTCGACCTTGCTCGGCGTCTGGCGGCTCTTGGCGTGCCGTACCCGGACCCAGTGCTCTGCTGCCACCTCCTTGAAGGCTTGACTCTTGCCTTCGACACCCATAAGATCGCCTACATGCAGCTGATCGACAAGCGCATCACCCCAGCTGAAGTCGCCCAGTGGATTATCACCACCGAAGCCGACCTCTTGCGCCATTCCTCCTCAACTGCCGCTGTTGCTCAGCAGCGCAACACCAGGGGAGGGCGCGGGGGTGGGCGTGGCGCTGGTCGTGGTGGTGGTGCGGGTCGTGGTGGCAACGGCGCAGGACGTGGTGCAGCAGCCGCCTTTCCTCCTTGTCAGTATCTCCCTCGCTATGGCCCCACGCGGGGTCAGCGATGCGGCCAGACCACTCATGCCACTGACTCTTGCTTCAAAGCACTCAGTGATGAGTGGTTTGCCCGCGGCAACACCGGCATCCCCCCCCGCTGGTCCTCCCTCTCCCCTCGCCCCACTCCTCAAGAGGTTCGTACCTCCCCTCTTTTCCAGCCCGTCTCCTCCCCCTTGGCCCACCAGGCCGTCTCTCAGCAACAGCAGCAGCAGCAGACTCCGCAGCAGATCCTGCCGCAGCCGTTTCAGCAGCAGCAGCAGCAGTTCCAGCAGCAGCAGCAGCAGTTCCAGCAGCAGCAGCAGCAGGGGCAGCAGCACCTCTTCTCCCAGTTGCAGCAGCAGCTCCAGCAGCTCCAGCAGCAGCTTGACCTCCAGTCGCAGCTCCCCCTTGTACCTCCTCCTATGGCTCCCCCCCAGCAGCCCTACCCAGTTTGGACCGCCGGCACCGCCGCTTCCGCAGCTCACCTCTCGGGCGCGTCTCCCGCGCTCTCAGCCACAGGCAGTGTGACTCCTTTCCCCTCCTCTGGTTTTGTTGGCATGGTTAGTCAGGCTGGAACCCCCGCCCCTTCTATGTATTCGGCTGCTATTAATGAGAATGTGATTCAGTACTCCGTCCCACCTCCTCCCCCACATCCTCCCCCCTCCACCACGCTGGACTTTGTCCTTGACAGTGGAGCCACCGAGTCCGTCCTTCGTGATGCTGGTACCCTTCACCCCCTCCCAGCCCCCACCTCCCTCCTTGGTGCCGATTCCAGCTTCTCTATTCCCTGTCGCCACACCTCTACCCTCCCCTGTCCCCTCTTCCCCTCAGGTACTGTCACTGGTTTACACATCCCCTCCCTCCGTACTAACCTCCTCTCCCAGCGATCCCTTCAGCAGGCTGGTATCACCACCGTCTTCCCAGGTCGCGCTAATCACTGCCTCCTATACCATCCCACAGGTCGCCTCCTCTCCCGTATTCCCTTTTGTCCTCGCTCCCGCCTATATACCCTTCGAGTTCCTCGTCTTCCCTCTGCCCAGGCAGTCTCCCGCTCCCTCCCCCCACCTCACATCCCCCCCCCTCCTCTCCCTCCTTCTAACCCAACCATTCCCCCCCCTCCCCCCTGACCCAACCTGCTCCTGTCGATCCCTCTCCCATCCCACCGTCCTCCTCCACCACAGGCTTGGTCACCCCAACTTTGCCACCCTCCGCTCGACCGTCTCCTCAGGTCTCCTTCGAGGTCTTCCCCTCACCCTCCCTCCCCTCCCTCCCTCCCTTGCCCCTCCCTGCTCCGTCTGTGTCCAGAGCAAGCTCAAGCAGCTGCCGCATCGGAGCTCCCCCTCCGCTGCTGCTCAGCCGCTTGATCTTGTTCACATGGACCTCTGGGGCCCCAACCCCTCCCCCTCCCGCCAGGGCCATCGCTACATGCTTGTTCTGGTCGATGATCACAGCCGATATTCGTCCGTCTCCCTTCTTCGCTCGAAGGGTGACGCTCCGGCTGCGATCATCGCCTGGCTCAAGCAGGCGAGCACCCACTTTGGCCGCCCTGTGCGCCGCCTTCACTCTGATGGCGGTGGCGAATTCCTTAATCGACAGGTAGCCTCCTACTGTGAGCTTCATGGCATTCGCCAGACTCACACCCTCCCCCACTCCCCCCAACAGAATGGTGTGGCCGAGAGCCGTGTTCGGGAGATCACCAAGATTGCTCGGTGTCTCCTCGTCCATGCCTCTTGCCCCCCTTCTCTCTGGGGCTATGCCCTCCTTCACGCCACCCTCCTTACTAACCTATACCCCCACCCTATTCTTCCCTCCACCACTCCCACCGAGCTCTGGACGTCGGCCAAGCCTGACGTCTCCTCCCTCCGTGTGTGGGGCTCCAGGGCGTATGTCCTCATTCACCCTGCGGACCGCCCCCGCACCATGGGAAAGCTCGCCTCCCGTACCCTCCCCTGCATCTTCCTTGGTCATAATCCCTCCTCCCCGGACTACCTCTTCCTTCACCCCCCCTCAGGTCATTTCCTCCGCAGTCGGGATGTCGTCTTTGATGAGTCCACACCCTACTATTCCACTCCTCCCCCCACTGACCCTCTCGCCCCTGCTCCCAGGCCCCTCACGTGGTCCGACACTATCCCACCCCCTCTTCTCCCTCCCCCTCCCATCCTCCCCCCCGCTCCACCTCCTCCATTCCCCGCTGCCTCGGTCCCTGGTGCTCCCCCCTCCTCTGGTGACATATTTGACCCTGACCCTTTTTTTCCCCCCGCCTCCCCGTCCCACTCCTCCCCCTCCGCTCCCTCCCATCCTCCCCCCTCCCCTCCTCCTCCCCCTCCCCTCCTCCTCCCTCTCCCCCGCGACCCCCTCCCCCCCTGCGTCCCTCCCGCTCCATCCTCACCCGGTATCCCCACACCAGGTCACGTGACGCAGTCCTAGGTGCCCCGCCTCCTGTTATCCTCTCTTCCTCTACCTTGCCTCCTCTCTCCCCTCTCATGGACCTCCTTTTACAGACAGTCTTACAACAAAACACTAGCCCAACCCTGCCGTCGAGCTCCAGTACAGCAGTCCCAACAGCAGCAGCAACAGCTGCAGCAGCAGTTCCACCCACCGCAGCAGCACCAGCAGCAGCACCAGCAGCAGCAGCAGCCGTCGCTCCTTCCTCGCCTTCACCCGCAGCAGCAGCAGCGGCGGCAGCAGATGCAGCAGTAGCAGCCGCCTCAGCAGCAGCAGCAGCAGCAGCAGCAGCAGATGCATCCTCAGCAATAGCAGCCGCAGCAGCTGCAGTCCTCCCATTCATTTTCCACTCCTCCCTCCTCGAGGACTCCCATGAGGAGTTCCTCAACCTCCACCTGCATGATCCAACCCTCCTACCCATCTCCCCTGACCTCAGCGGCACACCAGTCTTCGCTTTCTCCTCCGCCCCCACCATCTTCGTCCCCGCCACGTACGAGGAGGCCATGGCGTGCCCTGACGCTCACCTCTGGCTCGCGGCCATCCTCAAGGAGTTGGAGGCGTTTATTGCCAACTCCTCCTTTGTGGATGTGCCCCGCCCTCCCTCTACCACGAACGTGGTCAAAGGGAAGTGGGTGTTTCGGGTGAAGCAGCTTCCTGGCGAGCCGCCGGTCTACAAGGCCCGCTACGTCGCCAAGGGCTTCACCCAGCGCTACGCTGTCGACTTCTTCGACACCTTCTCTCCCACCGCCAAGCCCGCTACCATTCGCGCAGTCCTCGACCTCGCAGCTCGCCTCAACATGGAGATTCACTCCATGGACGTCTCCAACGCATTCCTCCAAGGGGTCTTGCGCGAGCTCATTTACATGGAGCGTCCTGCAGGCTTCCACCTCCCCTTTCCTTCCGACTCTGTCTGGCAGCTGCGTCGACCAGTCTATGGGCTCAAGCAGGCACCAAGGGAGTGGCATGCCAAGCTTGCTGCCACCCTCGCCGAACTTGGCTTCAGCACCTCCCGCGCTGACCCCAGCCTCTTCCTCCGCACCTCCCCCTCCCCCTTCTACATCCTCGTCTATGTCGACGATATGATCCTCATCACTGCCAACTCCGCCGAGCTCGAGCGCGTCAAGCGTGAGCTTGGCGGCCGGCTCAAGTGTAAGGATCTAGGGGAGCTGCAGTACTATCTCGGCATGGAGATTACCCGCGACCGTGCTGCTCGCACTATCTCCCTCTCCCAGGGCCACTACCTGCAGCAGGTCCTGGAGCGGTTCGACGTGGCTCGAGGCACCCCTCAGGTCACCCCTCTTCCTGTTGGGCACCACCTCACTCCCCTCACCTCCCCCTCCTCCTCCTCCCACCCCTACGCTGAGCTCATCGGCTCTCTCATGTATGCCATGGTCTCCACCCGCCCTGACCTGGCATACCCCATCAGCGTTTTGGCCCGCTTCGTTGGTACCGGCAAGCATGATACCGCCCATTGGCAAGCGGCAAAGCGTGTCCTCCGCTACCTTCGGGGAACCAAGGACTACGTCCTTACCCTTGGCGGCCCCTCCCCTCCCTTCCTCACTGGCTACTCTGATTCCTCCTGGGCTGACTCTAGGCCTGACCGCCGCTCCTCTCAGGGCTATGGCTTCTCTCTTGGCAGTGGCCTCATCAGCTGGCGCTCCACCCGCTCCTCCTCCATTGCCCTCTCCTCTTGCGAAGCGGAGATGTATGCCGCTACCATGGCTGCGCAGGAGGCCCGCTGGCTCTCCTTCCTTCTTGAGGAGCTTGGTGCCCCTCGGCGCTGTCCCACCATCTGGTGCGACAACGCCAGCACCATCCACCTCACGAAGGATGCCGTGTTCCACGGGCGCTCCAAGCACATTGAGCTTCGCCACTACTTCATTCGCGAGCTTGTGCAAGGTGGCCACCTCCAACTGGGCAAGATTGACTCTGCTGCCAATCTTGCCGACATCTTCACCAAAGCCCTCCCCCACGCCGCCCACTCCTCCCTCCTTCGCCTTCTTGGACTCGCTCCCCCTGTTTCCTCGTCCACCTGATTCAAGCCCTCTAGTCTTATGCATGTTGGGGGGTTGTGTTGTAAAATATATATCTATACAACATGCATGCCTAGATTAGGAGGTGTAGTCATTATAAATATTGGGGGGTTGTTGGTTGGGTTGACCAACCCACCATTTGGGTTGGTCAAGATTGGATTTGGTCTTAGACATTTGGTTGGCACTATTCCAACCAAATGGTCCTTGGTCCTAGGAACCAACCAATCACCAAGCACCACACTTTGTGGTTGCTTGCCTTCCAAGCAATCTCTTTCATTGGTCCACATTGTGGCCAATCAGAGAGCACCACACTTTGTGGTTGCTTGCCCTACAAGCAACCTCTCCCATTGGTCCACTCTATGGCCAATAGGAGAGCTTCCCTTCCAACTCTTCCTTGCTCCTTGTTTTGTACAAAAGAGCCTCTTGGCTCCCTACTCAAAAAATCTTCTCTCTTCCAAGCTATTTCCTTCATTAACCCCCCACCTGCCTTCACCTCCCACCTGGCTTCACCCCTCACCTGCCTTCACCCCCCACCTGCCTTCACCCCTCACCTGCCTTCACCCCTCACCTGCCTTCTCTCTCACCTGCCTTCACCCCCCACCTGCCTTCACCCCCCACCTGCCTTCACGCCTCACCTGCCTTCACCCCCCACCTGCCTTCACCTCCCACCTGCCTTCACCCCTCACCTGCCTTCACCCCTCACCTGCCTTCACCCCTCACCTGCCTTCACCCCCCACCTGCCTTCACCCCTCACCTGCCTTCACCCCCCACCTGCCTTCACCCCTCACCTGCCTTCACTCTCACCTGCCTTCACCCCCACCTGCCTTCACCCCCAACCTGCCTTCACCCCTCACCTGCCTTCACCCCCCACCTGCCTTCACCTCCCACCTGGCTTCACCCCTCACCTGCCTTCACCCCTCACCTGCCTTCACCCCGCACCTGCCTTCGCTCTCACCTGCCTTCACCCCCCACCTGCCTTCACCCCTCACCTGCCTTCACCCCCCACCTGCCTTCACCCCTCACCTGCCTTCACCCCTCACCTGCCTTCACCCCCACCTGCCTTCACCCCTCACCTGCCTTCACCCCCAACCTGCCTTCACCCCTCACCTGCCTTCACCCCCCACCTGCCTTCACCTCCCACCTGGCTTCACCCCTCACCTGCCTTCACCCCTCACCTGGCTTCACCCCTCACCTGGCTTCACCCCTCACCTGCCTTCACCTCCCACCTGGCTTCACCCCTCACCTGCCTTCACCCCTCACCTGCCTTCACCCCCAACCTGCCTTCACCCCTCACCTGGCTTCACCCCTCACCTGCCTTCACCCCCCACCTGCCTTCACCCCTCACCTGCCTTCACCCCCCACCTGCCTTCACCCCTCACCTGCCTTCACTCTCACCTGCCTTCACCCCCCACCTGCCTTCACCCCCAACCTGCCTTCACCCCTCACCTGCCTTCACCCCCCACCTGCCTTCACCTCCCACCTGGCTTCACCCCTCACCTGCCTTCACCCCTCACCTGCCTTCACCCCCCACCTGCCTTCGCTCTCACCTGCCTTCACCCCCCACCTGCCTTCACCCCTCACCTGCCTTCACCCCCCACCTGCCTTCACCCCTCACCTGCCTTCACCCCTCACCTGCCTTCACCCCCCACCTGCCTTCACCCCTCACCTGCCTTCACCCCCAACCTGCCTTCACCCCTCACCTGCCTTCACCCCCCACCTGCCTTCACCTCCCACCTGGCTTCACCCCTCACCTGCCTTCACCCCTCACCTGGCTTCACCCCTCACCTGGCTTCACCCCTTACCTGCCTTCACCTCCCACCTGGCTTCACCCCTCACCTGCCTTCACCCCTCACCTGCCTTCACCCCCAACCTGCCTTCACCCCTCACCTGGCTTCACCCCTCACCTGCCTTCACCCCCCACCTGCCTTCACGCCTCACCTGCCTTCACCCCCCACCTGCCTTCACCTCCCACCTGCCTTCACCCCTCACCTGCCTTCACCCCTCACCTGCCTTCACCCCTCACCTGCCTTCACCCCCCACCTGCCTTCACCCCTCACCTGCCTTCACCCCCCACCTGCCTTCACCCCTCACCTGCCTTCACTCTCACCTGCCTTCACCCCCCACCTGCCTTCACCCCCAACCTGCCTTCACCCCTCACCTGCCTTCACCCCCCACCTGCCTTCACCTCCCACCTGGCTTCACCCCTCACCTGCCTTCACCCCTCACCTGCCTTCACCCCCCACCTGCCTTCGCTCTCACCTGCCTTCACCCCCCACCTGCCTTCACCCCTCACCTGCCTTCACCCCCCACCTGCCTTCACCCCTCACCTGCCTTCACCCCTCACCTGCCTTCACCCCCCACCTGCCTTCACCCCTCACCTGCCTTCACCCCCAACCTGCCTTCACCCCTCACCTGCCTTCACCCCCCACCTGCCTTCACCTCCCACCTGGCTTCACCCCTCACCTGCCTTCACCCCTCACCTGGCTTCACCCCTCACCTGGCTTCACCCCTCACCTGCCTTCACCTCCCACCTGGCTTCACCCCTCACCTGCCTTCACCCCTCACCTGCCTTCACCCCCCACCTGCCTTCACCCCTCACCTGCCTTCACCCCCCCACCTGCCTTCACTCTCACCTGCCTTCACCCCCCACCTGCCTTCACCCCCCACCTGCCTTCACCCCTCACCTGCCTTCACCCCTCACCTGCCTTCACCCCCCACCTGCCTTCACGCCTCACCTGCCTTCACCCCCCACCTGCCTTCACCTCCCACCTGCCTTCACCCCTCACCTGGCTTCACCCCCCACCTGGCTTCACCCCCCACCTGCCTTCACCCCTGACCTGCCTTCACCCCCCACCTGGCTTCACCCCTCACCTGGCTTCACCCCCCACCTGGCTTCACCCCTCACCTGGCTTCACCACTCACCTGCCTTCACCCCCCACCTGGCTTCACCCCTCACCTGCCTTCACCCCCCACCTGGCTTCACCCCCCACCTGGCTTCACCCCTCACCTGCCTTCACCCCCCACCTGGCTTCACCCCTCACCTGGCTTCACCCCCCACCTGCCTTCACCCCTCACCTGCCTTCACCCCCCACCTGCCTTCACCTCCCACCTGGCTTCACCCCTCACCTGCCTTCACCCCTCACCTGCCTTCACCCCCCACCTGCCTTCGCTCTCACCTGCCTTCACCCCCCACCTGCCTTCACCCCTCACCTGCCTTCACCCCCCACCTGCCTTCACCCCTCACCTGCCTTCACCCCTCACCTGCCTTCACCCCCCACCTGCCTTCACCCCTCACCTGCCTTCACCCCCAACCTGCCTTCACCCCTCACCTGCCTTCACCCCCCACCTGCCTTCACCTCCCACCTGGCTTCACCCCTCACCTGCCTTCACCCCTCACCTGGCTTCACCCCTCACCTGGCTTCACCCCTTACCTGCCTTCACCTCCCACCTGGCTTCACCCCTCACCTGCCTTCACCCCTCACCTGCCTTCACCCCCAACCTGCCTTCACCCCTCACCTGGCTTCACCCCTCACCTGCCTTCACCCCCCACCTGCCTTCACGCCTCACCTGCCTTCACCCCCCACCTGCCTTCACCTCCCACCTGCCTTCACCCCTCACCTGCCTTCACCCCTCACCTGCCTTCACCCCTCACCTGCCTTCACCCCCCACCTGCCTTCACCCCTCACCTGCCTTCACCCCCCACCTGCCTTCACCCCTCACCTGCCTTCACTCTCACCTGCCTTCACCCCCCACCTGCCTTCACCCCCAACCTGCCTTCACCCCTCACCTGCCTTCACCCCCACCTGCCTTCACCTCCCACCTGGCTTCACCCCTCACCTGCCTTCACCCCTCACCTGCCTTCACCCCCCACCTGCCTTCACCCCTCACCTGCCTTCACCCCCAACCTGCCTTCACCCCTCACCTGCCTTCACCCCCCACCTGCCTTCACCTCCCACCTGGCTTCACCCCTCACCTGCCTTCACCCCTCACCTGGCTTCACCCCTCACCTGGCTTCACCCCTCACCTGCCTTCACCTCCCACCTGGCTTCACCCCTCACCTGCCTTCACCCCTCACCTGCCTTCACCCCCAACCTGCCTTCACCCCTCAACTGGCTTCACCCCTCACCTGGCTTCACCCCTCACCTGCCTTCACCTCCCACCTGGCTTCACCCCTCACCTGCCTTCACCCCTCACCTGCCTTCACCCCCCACCTGCCTTCACCCCTCACCTGCCTTCACCCCCCACCTGCCTTCACTCTCACCTGCCTTCACCCCCCACCTGCCTTCACCCCCCACGTGCCTTCACCCCTCACCTGCCTTCACCCCTCACCTGCCTTCACCCCCCACCTGCCTTCACGCCTCACCTGCCTTCACCCCCCACCTGCCTTCACCTCCCACCTGCCTTCACCCCTCACCTGGCTTCACCCCCCACCTGGCTTCACCCCCCACCTGCCTTCACCCCTGACCTGCCTTCACCCCCCACCTGGCTTCACCCCTCACCTGGCTTCACCCCCCACCTGGCTTCACCCCTCACCTGGCTTCACCACTCACCTGCCTTCACCCCCCACCTGGCTTCACCCCTCACCTGCCTTCACCCCCCACCTGGCTTCACCCCCCACCTGGCTTCACCCCTCACCTGCCTTCACCCCCCACCTGGCTTCACCCCTCACCTGGCTTCACCCCCCACCTGCCTTCACCCCTCACCTGCCTTCACCCCCCACCTGCCTTCACCCCTCACCTGCCTTCACCCCCCACCTGCCTTCACCTCCCACCTGCCTTCACCCCTCACCTGCCTTCACCCCTCACCTGGCTTCACCCCTCACCTGCCTTCACCTCGCACCTGGCTTCACCCCTCACCTGCCTTCACCCCTCACCTGCCTTCACCCCCCACCTGCCTTAACCCCCGACCTGCCTTCACTCTCACCTGCCTTCACCTCCCACCTGCCTTCACCCCTCACCTGCCTTCACCCCCAACCTGCCTTCACCCCTCACCTGCCTTCACCCCCCACCTGCCTTCACCTCCCACCTGGCTTCACCCCTCACCTGCCTTCACCCCTCACCTGGCTTCACCCCTCACCTGGCTTCACCCCTCACCTGCCTTCACCTCCCACCTGGCTTCACCCCTCACCTGCCTTCACCCCTCACCTGCCTTCACCCCCCACCTGCCTTCACCCCTCACCTGCCTTCACCCCCCACCTGCCTTCACCTCCCACCTGCCTTCACCCCTCACCTGCCTTCACCCCTCACCTGCCTTCACCCCTCACCTGCCTTCACCTCGCACCTGGCTTCACCCCTCACCTGCCTTCACCCCTCACCTGCCTTCACCCCCCACCTGCCTTCACCCCTCACCTGCCTTCACGCCTCACCTGCCTTCACCCCCCACCTGCCTTCACGCCTCACCTGCCTTCACCCCCACCTGCCTTCACCCCCCACCTGCCTTCACGCCTCACCTGCCTTCACCCCCCACTTGCCTTCACCTCCCACCTGCCTTCACCCCTCACCTGCCTTCACCCCTCACCTGGCTTCACCCCTCACCTGCCTTCACCTCGCACCTGGCTTCACCCCTCACCTGCCTTCACCCCTCACCTGCCTTCACCCCCACCTGCCTTCACCCCCGACCTGCCTTCACTCTCACCTGCCTTCACCCCCCACCTGCCTTCACCCCTCACCTGCCTTCACCCCCCACCTGCCTTCACTCTCACCTGCCTTCACCCCCCACCTGCCTTCACCCCTCACCTGCCTTCACCCCTCACCTGCCTTCACTCTCACCTGCCTTCACCCCCCACCTGCCTTCACGCCTCACCTGCCTTCACCCCTCACCTGCCTTCACCCCCCACCTGGCTTCACCCCTCACCTGGCTTCACCCCCCACCTGGCTTCACCCCTCACCTGGCTTCACCACTCACCTGCCTTCACCCCCCACCTGGCTTCACCCCTCACCTGCCTTCACCCCCCACCTGGCTTCACCCCCCACCTGGCTTCACCCCTCACCTGCCTTCACCCCCCACCTGGCTTCACCCCTCACGTGGCTTCACCCCCCACCTGGCTTCACCCCTCACCTGGCTTCACCACTCACCTGCCTTCACCCCCCACCTGGCTTCACCCCTCACCTGGCTTCACCCCTCACCTGCCTTCCTCCCTCACCCGGCCTCAGTATTCAGCACCATCTCGATGTTGTCCTCCAGCGCTTTCACAGTCAGTTTCAGCATCTGAAGGGCCTCCATTACATCATGCCGCATGCCACCGCTGACACCCCCCCCTGCTGCCCCCACTCTCCTCCCCAGGCCAACCCCTTCATCCTCTCCTTCTGACCCCACTCTCCTCAATTCTGCCTCTTTCCGCCACTCCTTCTCCCTCCAAGCGATTTCCGTCTCCTTCCCGTCAATCACCTTCTCCCTCCTCTTAGCCTCCCTCTCCCTCGTCTCCACCGCCCCTATTCTCCTGATCACCTCCTCCTCCCACGACTGCACCTCTGCCTGCTGCTTCTGCAACGCCTTCACCTGTGCTTCTAGGGACAGCGGTACCCCCTCCCTCTCTCCAACCCCCTCCTCTCTTCCTCCCTCTCTTCTCCCTCCCTCCCTCTCCTTTCCCCCCTGCTCCACCCCTCCCCTGTGCATCTCACTGTCTCCCAATTCTAGTCCATGAGTCAAACCCGCTCTACTCCCCTGCCCCTCGCCCTGCTCGCCCTCCCGTTTCTGCCCCCCCTGCTCTTGCTGCTGCGGGCTCCCCGCCTTCCCTGCTATTCCATCCACCCTAACGTCCCCTGCCCCTTCTTCCCTACGCCCCCTTTCACCATCATCATCCGCTTGCGTTGGTTCTTCCTCTTCTTCTTTGTCTTCCCCTTTGCGTCCCTCCCTCCTCCCAACTGCCATATCCTGCCTTGGCCATGTGATGGGAGGGCCGAAGTGGCCGATGAGGGAAGAGACGGGAAGAGAGGGAGGCCGGGGTCCGGGGTGGAAGAGGGAAGGTAATGAGCACACGGGTGAGTGAGCAGTGAGCAGCAAGGGAGTGAGGACGAGCAGGAGCATGGACAGGGAACTGAAGAGGCATGATGCGTGGGGTACGTAGGGAGGGTAGGTGTCGGCAGAGGAGGCAATGTCATCCCTGGCTGCAGCAACGAGGCATGCGGCGGCACCTTACACGCACAGTGTCCCGCCCGCCTGCTAGAGAGGTTTAAGGGACTAAAAAAAACAGCTCAAACGCACAGTGTCCCATCCACTTGATGCAGCTCGCTAGGAGGGAAGATGGAGGAAGGAGGAGAGGGAGCAGCTGGTGGACGGCTGTCTGGTAGAGGAGAGGACAGCAAACAAGTTGACTTCTGAGTCGACTCGGCTCAAAAGACAGGTGCAGTGTCCAAGCCAGGCTGTGCAATGCCATTTTATGCGACTGCCATCATTGAGGCGTCCCCAAACAGCGGTGAAGGGAGGGGCGACTGCAAGCAACCTGCTGCAGCGCCCGAGGAGCGGAGTGAGTGGAGCCGGAAGAGGGTGGGGAGAGAAGGCGGTGGCTGGGTGGCACCGTGGCAGAGTACCAGTGCAGAGCCCATGCCAGCAGAAAGAACAGGAAGAGCAGGAGAGGCTACCACTACAACCTGCTGCAGCTTGTGAGGAGCAGAGCGAGTGGAGTTAGAGGCAGGAGAAGAGAGACAGGACAAGGGAGCAGGTGGTGGGGGGCAGGGTAGAGCACAGGTGCAGTTACTGATGCTCCTAACAGCAGTGGCAGCTTAGCAATTGGCTATTACCACGGTAGAACCCTGCTGTAGCCAGTGGAGCCAGTAAAGCCAGTGGAGCCAGTGGAGCCAGAGAACGAAACGCATATCACAGAGAGAGCAGGCAGTGGGGTGGGGTGGGGTGGGGTGGGGTGGGGTGGGGTGGGGTTGGCAGAGAGTACAGGTCCAGAGTCTTCCTATGTGATATCCGTGTGTAATGAGTCCATTTTTGAGTCGACCCAACCAATGAGGGACCTCGATCAGGAGGCGAAGGGAGCAGCTACTACTACAACCTGCTGTAGCTTGCGAGGGGCAGAGGAGCCGGTAGAGCTGGAGGCAGAGGGCGGAGAGAGAGGGCGGAGAGAGAGGGCAGAGAGAGAGGGCGGAGAGAGAGGGCGGAGAGAGGGCGGAGAGAGAGGGCGGAGAGAGAGGGTGGTGGGTGGCAGAGTAGTTACAGGTACAGAGAATATCTTATTCGGCAGGCACCTGAAAAGGGAAGAGGAGAAAGAGGAGGAAGAGGAGGAAGAGGAGGAAGAGGAGGAAGAGGAGGAAGAGGAGGAAGAGGAGGAAGAGGAGGAAGAGGAGCTACAACCTGCTGTAGCTTGCGAGGGGTGGAGGAGCGAGTGGAGCTGAAGGACGAGGGCTGAGAGAGCAGGCGGTGGGTGGCAGAGTACAGGTACAGTGTCCACGTCAGCAGGCCCAGCGCCACGACAAGCACCGCCGCCCATGATGACGTCACTGCCGCCCAGCGCTGCCGCCTGGAGGACTGGCGGCGGCGGGAGGGCCTCTTGGAAGGTGCTGGCGGGGGGTGCGGGGTGAGGAGTGGGGGATGGAGAGAGATGGTGAGGGGTGATGGTGAGGGGGAGATGGTGAGGGGGAGATGGTGAGGGGTGATGGTGAGGGGGAGATGGTGAGGGGGAGATGGTGAGGGGGAGATGGTGAGGGGGAGATGGTGAGGGGGAGATGGTGAGAGGAGAGGAGGGACAGTGCGCATTGAGTCAGGGGGCATTGAGTCAGGGGGCATTGAGTCAGCGCTGCTCAACGCTGCTCAACGCGTATCTGTCAACGCTGCTCAACGCCTGCTCAACGGGGCATTCATGGGAGTTAACGCGGATCAACGGCTGTCAACGCGGATCGGCGGCTTTCAACGCTGCTCGGCGGCTGTCAACGCTGCTCGGCGGCTGTCAACGCTGCTCGGCGGCTGTCAACGCGGCTCGGCGGCTGTCAACGCTGCTTGGCGGCTGTCAACGCTGCTCGGCGGCTGTCAACCCTGCTCGGCGGCTGTCAACATGCTGCCAGTTGTGTCAAGACGAATTGAACGACTCAAGGGGAATCGAACGGCGCAAGGCGAATTGAACGACTCGAAGCAAATCGAGCGGCTCAAGGCCTCCGTTTCAGCTAGCGCGTCGCGGGCGGTTGTGCTCGCAACTAGCGTCAAAACTAGCGTCACAGTTGCCGCCACACTTTAGACCACCAGCGTCTTAGTTAGCGTCACATGTCGCTTCTCTGTTCGCGTCTCAGTTAGCGTCACATGTCGCTTCTCTGTTCGCGTCTCAGTTAGCGTCACATGTCGCTGCTCTGTTCGCGTCTCAGTCAGCGTTGCGGTTTGACGTCAAACTTTGTGGCCCATCTTTGCTTGACGGCTTGAAGTCGGCGGTAGAACGCGGCGACGGAGGATGCACCTGAGGGCTTGCACAAGGACCTAATTTGCCAGAGGAAACGACTGCACACCTTTTCTCAGAGAAATTACTGCCCTACCTTCTCCCATAGGCGATGCCTCCTTCTCCCCCCTTCTCAATGGCCGCCTAGCCTTCCCTCATCTCCTGATCAACCTCTCATCCTCGCGGATTTCCAGGGAATGCTGGTAGCCGAAACGCGCCTTGCCTTCTGATGCAGACAGAGACGAGACGGACCTCGCGCGAGCGCAGCCAGTGTGGTCGGTAGCACCGTACTGAACCTGGGTTCATCACCCTGACTGTCACAGGGCAGACGAACATGTTATGGCTAAGCGTATCTGGTGTTACGGATTCTGTTTGTGTAACGACGCTGTAAGGAGTTACGATTCCTTACCGAGGCTCGCCTCAGAGAGTACGCGTGAAACATTCGCCTCCGCAGGCTCGGCCCTCAAGTCACGCGCCAACCAGCCCCGCCTACCTAATCGGCCCCCAACCTGAACCCTAGTCGCCCCGAACCCAATTTGACCCCAACGTCCTTGGCACTCTCAAGCCCTTGACTGGTCCAAACTTCGACATTCAACCCTGGTCAATCGCCCTATATATCCACTAGGCCTCATTTCCATCAACATTCTGTAATCACGTTCCCCTTATTGAATACTGCTCTACACTCTGAGTTATAATTCATAACAGCTGGTATCAGAGCTACATTCCTGCCCATTAGATTTCTGGTAGGGGAGCAGACCCTATCGGAGAAGGGGGCAGAAGGATGCTGATGACGAGCTGACGTCACGGAGATTGAGTATGCAGACGTTTCCGATGCTGGCGGATCTTGTTCGATGGACGTCTAGGGTTAGCCGATCCTCCCCTTCCACGAGCGTAGACGGAATTATCTTCTATCATAAAATGGGGACGTTTTCGCCGAAGTTTACTGGTATATTCGTTAGAAAATTCGTAAAATTTGGGCGTCTTGACGGAGTATTTGGATTGGCTTCCGAAAAAAACGAAGGCTTCGTCGAGAGAAGAAAAGTGCACGAGAGTCCTTAGGCGGTCGGGAGTTGGTCGTCACGAGTGCACGGGGTGGCGACAATGGCGGGACGTATCACGAAGCTGCATGGTGAATTGTAGCTGTGTCGCACGTCCCGACGTTTCTGGCAGGCTAGTTGCAGACGATGGACGGGACTTACGAAACTATTTCGGCAATGGGCGACCTCGACAAATTCGGCACGATACGATCGCACGGGGCACTGATGGGTGTGCATTTGTGTGGGAGCACATGAGATTAACGACCTAGGAGCTGTTCACATGCGACGGCCATCTGGAGATAATGACGCTGCGCTGGAGTACAGCGTACTCAGCAAGGGCGACTTTCCACGTGGGGAGGCGTTTTCGTGGACCACCGATTCACACCCCCACGATCAACAGAAACGGAGGCCACCACTCTCGGGTGTGTATTAAGTGTTTTCCACCGGGTCACCGAAAGCGTCAACTGCCTGGAGCTGAAGCAGTGGAAGAAGAACAACGTGAGTACTGAAGCTTAGTTAATGATAAGCGGCGTTCGGGCTGCTTCTCGCTCAGCTACGTCGCCCAAATATCACCATCCCCACCAGGAAACAGTGTCAATTTGTTATCGACCATGCCTGGCTAAATGAGGGGGGTGAACCTGCAAACTACACTATGCTGATGGATTGTCCCTGAATCTTGAAGAGCAACTGTAGTAGCGGAGTAGTGAATTTCATCAAGTGCCGAAAGAGAGTTTCCGAAGTTTTTTTGGTGTAGTTCGCCGAGTTTCCGATGGAGAAGGGAGATGTCCAACGGTTAATAGGTGAGCTCGTTAAAGCTCATCTGGCTAGAAGCGTGCGCACTCCTATCTTTGAGGACTCTCAGTTAGTTAAGCAACAGAGAAGCAGTTTTTGGGTAACATGCTGCAGCCGCGCGATGGGTGAACATCGGCACGGCCAGCTGGCGAGGGGTACCAGAGAAACTTTTGGAGAAGAGTTACTGCTGGAAGATAGTCAGTGTTCCCGAAAATTTCTAAGTGCAGCGGAGCTTTCCGGAGTCGGCCCTGGTTAATGGGGCTACTTGTCAAGGTGCGAAAGCCTAGGACTACTTTTGGTGCCAGGGCGAGTGTGACGATGGGTGAACGTCAGCGCGCTACTAAACGTCAGGGTGTCGTAGTGGGGAAATATTTGAAATCTAACGGAGTAGCTGGTCAGGGGTACTGGAGAATTTATGGAGTTGTGAAACAGCTGCGCGGAGATCAACGGCGTATGATGCGCGTTGACCCTGATCGACAGCCAAAACATCATGCCGAGGCGGTGGACTCCATTGTTCCCAAATTAGAGGCTTCAATGCATGCGTACAGCTGGTGGTGCAACTGTGGGGGAGTTGCTAAAGGAAGTTGCAAAGCCTGGGTGTTTTACTGATAGCTGTGAATCGAAGTTGCGGTATTTGCTAATGGTGGTTCCGACATTTTTGCTGGAGTTGTGCCCTCTATCTTCAGGGGTTCGAGCGACATCGATTGATATTCTTGGAATAATTTGGGTGCATGAAGGGGGAAGGAGAACAGCAGGTGTTTCGTCTCTTTCCTATTTTTCGGCGTGTACGGACAAAGAAGCTGATGCAGCTAGCGTCATTTGACCCTGAGTTCAGCTCGAGGATGTTTCATGGAGTGGGGTCCGTACAGGTTACATACCATCGCCATCGCCGTCAACCTTCGCTGCCACCCGCTACCGCCTCCCTTTTCACTTCGCCAATCTTTCGTTCGCTTGTGTAAATATGACCCGAATCCCCATACCGACAACCGACAGCAGCAGCATCGAATCGACAAGGTTTGGCAAATGGGAGCATGTGCAACGGTTGGAGCTGTGTTGATGCCAGCTTGCACACATTGTTTTACTCGTGAAGAATTTTTAAGCTCGTGTGGGAGTCTTCTATAGCAGTAGTTGCGGCATTTGAAAACCTTCGAAGCAGTTTACCCTGAAGAAACTGTTACTTAAAGCAAATATGGATTCCTCATGGTTCGAGTTTAGTCGCTGGGATATATTTCCTCAAAGCTGAGTACCAGATTTCACGCAGCCGTGTTGGGTATTTCGACTACCCTGTAGCATTCGGTTTACTGGATTTTTTACCTAGGATGTTGGGAGCTGTTTCTTCTTGGAGAGGGGGGGGGGGGGGGGGGAGTGCAGTTGTGTTCCCCCCCGGATGCCGGATGCCGGACCCGATGTCGTCCGTGACCCTAAACCCTAATGCTTTGGACGGCATCAAAAGCTTCCGGGCTCCTTTCTCCCCTGCCCGTTTTATCCTGCCCTTTGAGTCCATATACATACCCGAGCTTATGCTAACAGGGTAAATGCTCGTTCTTGATTGATTTTCAGGGGTTTTTTAGAGGCAGCCCTTAAAAAAAAAAGTTCAAAATTTACTCTCCCATTGGTTTTCAGGAGACTTTTGGGTGCCAGCCTTTTCGTCCGAGAGAAGTTTGAGGCTACTTGTAACCAGCCACCCCCCTCCCCCGAAAGAGAACTTTCTCCTCACCTCACGCGCGCTGCCCTGCCAATCTAGTCAGCTCGCGCGCCTCATCTTGCTCGTCCACTAGCCATTTCAGCCCCCCCAGTAATCTCGCCCCTCCTCCTGTCAGTTGGCCCCTCAAATATCGCTCGCTGTTTCCATCCGAGACGTGAGTGAGGTTGGTGTGATGTGAGTTCTTTTTGAGACATTGCATGCATTAATAACTTGAATTTTATGGACACTTCATATGTGCGATTTGTAATGTAACATTGCTAGATAGATAAATGAGCATTTTTAAAGGCACCTTGGATTTGGCCGAGCGGATCTGGTGCGAGCCCTTTTCGTAAGGACACGATTTGGCCGTGCCATGTTTTTTTTTTTTTTTTTTGGTAAGTTTCGAGGGGTGCCCTTAACATACGAGCGGCGCACTGAACGTCCGAGCGACGCAAGAATCTAGCATAAGCCCTGATAAATTCCCCATTTCATCACTTGAGTTTCTCTCGCCATTGCCCGTTCGGTCAGCAAAATAAGTTTTCGCCATTGCCCGTTCCATTCCATTCTTCAACGACTCCAATCGATTACGATCGTTTTGACATGTCTGAGCCGTTGGATGGAGTTTTACCTCATCAAGTCTCGTCATCGTTGCGCTCATAAAGGTTCAACAAGATCGACCGCGATCGTTTGAGAATTCATACAAGAGGTGACAAATATGGCCCCGCTAATACACAAGGTTACTCCGTTAACACGAACCCCAACTGTTTCTTCGGATTTTATCGCAGCGCCTGTAAGGAATTTTCCATTCCTTAGCAAGCTACACCGCTACCGCGTACACCGACCCCACACGGCACCGACATCAGCCCTAGCTTCAGCCCGAACACGTCGCACCAAACCATTCCGCGTCACTCCGAAGCGCTTCGCGTCCTCTGATGCCTTCTCCGAAGCTGTTCAATCACGCGGCTAGGGATTGCTATGGTGTTCCTATATCTTGCTTTGTCATTCCGTTGTACCACATTCTGTTATTCTGAATTTTGACATTCGATTCCGCGCTACTCTGGTTAAACACTCATAACATCTGGTATTCAGCTACTTTCCTCACCTACCCGCTTCCGTAGGCGGAAACCTTTTTTTCGAGGGGGGGGGGAGTGATTCGCTCACTAAGCTGCAAAGCAGTCGGCCGCAAATTAGACAAATTAATTTGCCTGACTACAATAGCGTTTGCGCTCTTACTTGAGCACAGGTAATCACGGATATCCCCCTGCCCACCCGGCGTAGTCTCCGCCACATGGACCAAGCATAGTTTGACGATTTGTTGGCGAAATTCGCCGCCACGGACGCTCGCCTACAAGCTGTGTTAAACGACAACGAGATGCTTTGCGCTGAAGTTACCGAACTTCGCCAGACGCAAGAGACTAATGAAAGTATGGCTTGTCCACGAAAGTATGAAAGTTTTCGTGGAAAGTCCGCGGCAGTAATTTTCCCGAGACGGGGACTTCGGTAGGGAACACTCAGGGGTTTTTCGGGCGTTTGGAATCTGCTGCCTGGACACAACGTCAATTTTCCTAGCTACCGACATTCGTACGTGGAAAGCTTGGGGTACAGCTCTGCGTGGACGATTCGAAGAAATATCCGCCTCGGGACAACGCACGCACGAAGCTGGACACCTTGCGCCAGTTGACCTTTGTCCAGGATTACGCGTCATCATTTCGTGGCCAGGATCAACGACCCTTGATCAATGACATAGTGACGAACGACGAGGATCGCAGGAAGCGACTGTGTTTTCACTGCCACCAGCTGGGTCACCGATATGCTGACTGCCCTGACTGGAAGCAGAGGAAAAACAACGATGGGGATAAGCCGAGAAACGACTCCCGTCAGTAGCAAACGGGCCCCCTAGTGACACAGCTGTATCGCCCGAGAAACATCATCTCCACCGGGCAGTGGTACCGGTATATGCTATCGACTGCTCTTGGAAGAATAACAGGGATGAACCCGTCGATCACCCTGTGCTGGTAGAAGGACGGGTTAACGACAAAAAAAGGAAAAAAAATCATCGATGGTGGCGCGAGCCACAGCCTGATTCACCGACCGACGACGAAAATAGAAAATAAAAAATTACCCCTGGAGCGGTGTCTGCCCAAGATTGATGCCCGATTGGTCGATGGCACCCTGCTAGCGATACGCGATCGCGTGCGAAATGTTCGCATGAAGTGTGATGACAATTTCGATTCCAGCGTGCCGATGGTGGTGACGCCACTCGAGGGCTATGATGTGCTGCTGGGACGAGACTGGCTTCGGTGACACAACCCACAGATCAATTGGACGACATGCGAGTGCACAGTCAAATGTGCGAATGGTCGGGACACATTGTCAAAATGGAGGAGCAGAGCCGATAACGACACACGTTAATGCCATCACGCTGACATGCGCGGTCAAGAAAGGCGCGAAATTGTACGATGTCCATTTGAAGGAATCCACAAACGATGATCAACCAGCCGACATCGATAAGCTCTGCGCAGCAGTCCCCGAAGATCTGGCAAAACTGATTCGTCAGTTCCCGTATATTTTTCTGGACAACTTGCCACCTGGCCTACCACCAGAACGCCCTCAGGACCATCGGATCGAACTCGAACCTGGCGTGCAACCAACTGTCTGGACACAGTCGCGGCTGACGCAAACCGAGCTCTAAGAATCACGAGACGAGGTGGACTATTTGCTGGCCAAGGGATTCGACCAAGTATGTCCCCGTTCGATGCCCCAATCCAGTTCACACCCAAGAAAGATGGGGGCCTCCGAATGTGCATTGATTATCGCGCCCTTGATCGGGTTACGATAAAGTCTCGCTACCAAATCCCGCGTGCGGACGAACTGATTGACCAGCTGCGAGGTGCTCGCTATTTCTCGAAGTCGATCTTCGCGGCGGTTACCACCAGATTCGAGTCTTCGCTGACGATTGCCACAAGACTACGTTTCATACTCGCTACGGGAGTTACGAATACACCAGCATGCCGTTCATGTTAACGAATGCCCCCTCGACGTTCCAGCTGACGATGAACGGGGTATTCCGAGATCTATTTGATAAATGAGTTATCATTTATCTGGATGATATCCTGATTAACAGCACGACAAGTGCGAGTTTTTTAAACCTAAACTGGAGATTTTGGGGCACGTTATTTCGACGGAAGGCGTAAACAGTTGATTCGCACGAACTGCCCGGATATCGGCAAATGGGAAGATTCGCTACCCATGCTGGAGTTTTCCTACAACATTGCACCCTCAGCCACGACCAATCATTTGCCCTTTTTCCTGAACCACGGGATGGATCCGACAGTACCCATTTCCACCAATGTCGAAAGCCAAGTCCCCCGCTCGCAGTAGTTCGTTGAAGACCTTCAAACCTCCCGTACAAAAGCCATCGAATTTATATGAAAGGTCAATGTCACTCCCCACCAATACGCCGACCGCCACAGACGATATATTACCTTGACTGCGGGAAACTAGTCCTCCTTGACAACAAAAACCTTCACCTGGAGATACCGTCAAAACTTCGACGCCACTACTGTGGACCTTTCAAGATCATCAAAATGATAACGCCACCGCCCAACTCTGCCTGCCCGACGATTGGAAGATTCATAATTCCTTCCACGTCAGCCTACTTCGTCCATTTGTTGCCGACACGTCAAACGTCGCCCGACAGCTGATCGCCCAGGATCTATGGCCAGCCGAGGAGACGCTCATCGAACCAGTGAATATATTGAGCCATCGCGTAAGAATCAACGGCCAGGAACGACATGTTGACTTTTTGATACGATGGACTCATCGTACTAGCAAGGACGACACGTGGGTTCCCTCGATACAAGTACAGTCGCCTACTTTACTCTGGGATTATTTATCCCGCAAGCACATCGCAAATATAGTCCACCTTCGCACCAAACCATTCCGCGCCACTCCGAAGCCCTCAACGTCCTCGGATGCCTTCTCCGAATCTGTTCAATCACGCGGCTAGGATTGTTCTGTTGTTCCTATATCTTGCTTCGTCATTCCATTGTACCATATTTTGTTATTCTGAATCTCGACATTCGATTTCGCGCTACTATGGTTAAACACTCATAACAGCGCCACACTCCCGTAATACGAGAAGTGACTCCGCCCAGTGACACTTTCACACGAACGCAAACTTGGCGACACGCATGCGCGATGTCTACTGTTACTATTCCCTAACCACTTCGTCACCTAGATTGTCGACATAAAAAACGGAAATCACGCACCCAATGTCTAGGGAATTGTCAATGTCGATCATGCACAAGCATTTAGAGGATAAATTGGTGTAGCCAAACATGTGTTGTAGGAAAATTGACACCATAAAAATAATTTTAGTGTGCCATAGAGAAGAATTATGTCTGTGCGATTCTGTTATCATAATTTTCAATATATAATCAATGTTACTACGACCACAAGTAATGTTCTCCCACTATTTTATTTGAAATCAGCCATACAGGCCATGAAATTGGATAAAGATTAACAATGGAATTTCACTACATTGCGACCTTTGGTGTAGTAGTCTTTCATTTTTCATGTGATTTGACAAACACTAAAAGTTGTTGTGAACATGAATTGGTGGAATTTGGATGGATTGGGTCGTGCGACTTCGGCGGTCTAAACTAAGACCTTACATAGGAGGGGAAAGATTGTAAGGAAATAGGATTCCCTTATATTGCGTTTTAGCTTGTAGAGCATACACTCCCATAACATGGTTGTTGTGCACCTCTGCCAAGAAAATCAAATCGTAGCACCCAAAAGTGGCCCTTTGACGAGCCGCATGCACTCCGTTCTCAATTTCATGCATGAGCATGCATGTGTCATACCAATTTGCAGCCACACGTCTCAGCTACCTCGACCATGTGGTCCAGGCCTAGCTTTGGTTGTTTTGATGTTGCCTCGTATTCTTTTCCTCTTTACTACCGATAATTGACACTTACTGTTGGCGCATCTGCTATGAATTGTATCTCAGAGTGTAGTGCAGTATTCAATTAGGGGGGTGTGATTACAGAATGTTGATAGAAATGAGGCCTAGGAAATATATAGGGCGATTGACCAGGGTTGAATGTCGAGGTTTGGACCAATCAAGGGCTCGAGAGTTCTGAGGGCGACTGGGTCAAATTGATTTCGGAGCGACTCGGGATCAGGTTTGGTGCTGAGTAGGTCGGCAGGGGTGGTTTGGTGCGTGACTTGAGGGCCGAGCCTGCGGGTGCAAAGGGTTCGCGTGTACTCGCTGAGGCGAGCCTCAGTAAGGAATCGTATCCTTACACTCGCACACATCGCGAGACTGGAGCTAGACATGTATCTCAATCAGTGCCAGGGGCATCCAACTATTCTCCAAGGACGTTTCCGCCTTCCAACGTACGAGGAACTCGATCGGGCGAGCACCTCTGGGTCTCGAATCTAATGGCTGAGATGTTTCGCAGGTTCAACTGTTGGTTCGATGAGCGGTCAGATGTTTGGATGGACTCGGTGGCGTGATAGTCGACCTGCGTTGGCGATGTAAGGTCACAAAATCGTGCGTGAAACGAAGTGATCATGTTCCACGTGGCTGGTAACAGTAGATGGGCTGTGACCGAACTGATCATGTGACTAATGGTGAATGGTCCACAATAACAAGGGCGACGCTTTGGAACTATGGGCAGTTGAAGGTTTTGTGTGTCGAGCAGTTTGAGGTCTTTGTCTTGGTAGGTTACAACTCAGGGGTGAAGATCTGCATTGTGATCAGATATAATATTTGCATGCTTAATGGCTTCAGCTTCTCGCTAGCGGGCAATGTATAGTACTTCTGCAAAATGCTGGGCTCGTTGAGCCGGGTTTTATGGATTTGGGATGTTGGGTACTGTAGGGTGTTCTCCGTATTTGAGATAGAACGGTGATTAGCAGGACGTGGCTGACGGGGCATTGTTGTACGCAAACTCTATTAATGGTAGTTGCCGCTCCCAGTCGGCCACGTCATCATATGTGGCGCAAATCAGCTACTCCATTGTTTGATTGGTTCGCTTACCTTGATCGTCCGTCTCAGGATGATACGCCGATAAAAACTTTAATTATGTCCCAAATTGTTACCATAAGAGCCACTAGAAGTTGCTGGTGAAGTGCGGGCCTCGATCCGGAATGGAATTCCGATGGGATTCCACGCAGTGTGTTTTTTCAACCCCCAAATGCCCTGAAATGGTATTGTCATTGGCTTCCCAATGTGATAAGCTGTACTCCGGTACCCAGACACGGTGAGTCCCAGTCTTAACATAATGGGTTTTCTACTCTAGCCAGCTGCTTGTACGTGCCTGAAGTAGAGTCTGTCGGTCTTGTACCCGTGGAATTAGACCTGTTAATAGCGAGGAGGTTTTGTTGGTGCAACCCTATGGCTTGCACTCGGCTTGTCGTCCTTGTTCTTGTGTGTGCATGCATGGTATGGAATGACTTGTGAGTCTATGGCATAGCTATCTAGTGCTTGTGTGTGTGCTTGAATGGTGTATCACAATGTGGTTTGTGTCGGTCAAGACGTTAGCAAGTTTTCACTACTTGCATACCAAGTCGTCGTTTGCGCGTCGCATGCGTTTTTCTATTTTGTCGTGTGTGAAGTTTCCATTGCATCGCAAGTGTGTGCAGCAAGCCCTCTTCAACTCAAGAAGAATTTATCTTGCAGAATCGAGACCAAGAGCTCAAGATTTCAAGCCCAAGGGAAGTGTATAAATATAAAAATAGTGAAAATAGTAATGCTACTTCGTGAAGTGTTACATTTCACATGGTGTAGCCCCTTGTTGGGTTTGTTTCGAGTCTCTTCGTGGTTGAGGACTCTGTGGTGGTGTACCACCAACTTGGACCTCGAATCTTAGGGCTTGTCTGGGAAACCATCTCAATCTCGATTCTGCTCGCTAAGTTTGTACTTCTTAGACTATATTGGCTGCTATACATTACCCCCTGCCAGTCAAACCACCATAGCGTCGTAAAACCTTTATGAAATTTCCTGATTCAACTTGCTGCTGATATTGGACAACAGCATGCTCCAGATACAAATTATAGATCACCGTTTGAAGCACAGATCAGATGAGTATCAACATTTGAAGCCGTCTGATGGAAATCTGACTGCGCACTCTATCTCTCATTTTAGGCATATTTGAGCCTATTCTGTTTTTAACAAGTGGTATCAGGGCTTCTTGGAGCCCTTTTGACCATGCCTAGACCTGAGGAAGAGGGTAGCAGAGCTGCTGGAGGCAGAGAAGATGCCCAAGCACAAGGTAAACACCAAGATTGCAGAGTTTTCTGCTATAAAGGGAGCTTCTGCGGAAGTGCGTAACGCAGATAGAGCAACTCTAGCTCTGCAGTGCTCTAAGGAGAAGTTTGCCTCCAGATTGTGTGTTCAACAACATAGCTTGACAAAGCTTGCATTCATGCAAAATTCACTAGAATCAAGATTACAAATTATGGTACACAAGGCAAACGCTAATACTACCTCATTGAACACTGCTAGAACCTTCCCACTAGAACGTTGACATAACTTATTCCAATAGCACTTAGCCAAGTCAGCAATATCAGGTGAAAATCACAGCACATGCTTAGTTAGTAATTTTCACCAGCCTCAAAGTAGTTTTTCAATAGTTCCAGGTGATGAAACTGTCAGTTGTTACGCACATTTCCGCAATTATGAAATGTGCGTCACCCATGTTCAATTTATCAATTTCGCAGATAGATTTGCCTTCCGGTCTAGATCGGTTTATTTCAAAACTTCCGAAGGGGCGGAAATTCACGCACTTTCGGAACGGCCCCTTAGCGCTAGAAAGTCATTTCTTTCGAGCCATTCACAGAAGAGAGTCCCGCGAACTCTTTCTGTAGCGTTCCCACAAAAGAGATTTCCGAACTCTTTCTGCAGTGCTCTCACAGAAAGAGTTCCGAGAACTCTGTCTGTAGCGCTCCCACAGAAGAGAGTTCAAAACTCTTTCAGGAACGCTCTCACAAAAGAGGGTATTCCGAAATCTTTCTGTAGGAGCGCTCCCACTGAAGAGTTCGAAATCTTTCTGCAGCGCTCCCACAGCAGTGTGTTCTGAACTCTTTCTGTAGGAGCGCTCCTACAGAAGAGAATTCTTGCGAATGGGCCCTCACCGGAAGGGTCTTCTCCACTCAGTAATCTGCACAGATCACTCCCGCAGAAGACCGCTTTTGTCATAGAAGCCACTTGTAGAAATCTGTCTCTCGTATTGACAAATCTGTTGTTCGTCGATAGGCCTTTCTTCAGGGCTTGCATCCATAGACTTCGTTGATATGCCGCTTCTGTAGACTTCTGCAGCCTTCGCATGATTAGGGCTGTTCTGAACACTCCCCTGTACTGGTCATGCAAAATCACCAACCAGCTCAGAACCCGATCTAGAGGAGACAATAAAACAAAAGGAAAGCACACAAAATAAAAACATAGAAAGTTGCAGGAATCTGCACTTCTTCGCACACTTGAATCACCGCACCAACCATGAAAGAGGTCATGGCACCTACTCTTCCTCAAAAGAGACTTCGTCTGCACTCCCCTTCGCAAACTGTCGTACTTGACCCACTTTGCCGAAGCATCAATCGAACGCAGGAAAATGCAATGCCTTGGTCAAGTAGTCTGCCGGCTGCTCGTTCATCGGGATGAACTGCAATTTCAGCTTACGATGCTCAACCAAGTGCTGCAACCACATGTATTGTCGCTCCATATGCTTAAGGCTCCCCTTCAACCCCATCTCTTCAGACACTGCAATGGCTGATTGATTGTCAATGTAGAGCGTCGTGGGCTCGTCCTCCTCGAAGAGCCCAAAATCTACCAGCAAGAAGTGCAGCTTCGGAGCTTCCTTGCCAGCCTCCATAGAAGAGATGTACTCGGATTCCGTAGACGAGAGGGTGACGCACTTGATCTTCTTGCTTTCCCACGAAATTGCTGCTCCGCCGAGGGTGAAAATGTAGCCACTTGTGTTGCTGCGATTCTGCCTGTCGCCAGCATTGTCAGCATCTGCGAAACCGACGAGGCGCAAATCTGTGGCTCCTCCGCCGAGCTCGAGAGCCACATCGCGAGGATACACAATGCACTGATCAAGCTCCTTCCAATGCTGATCACTTCGAATAGTCTGCCCAGACGCGAGCTTGCTATAGGCAAAAGCGATGTCCGGACGTATCGTGCAGGCAACGAACTGCAAAGATCCCACTCTCTGGCGATGCTCTTCTTCTATGCACGCCTGCAGCTCTACATCATTGAACGTAAGCTCCTTGAACGCATTAACAGAAATCGGCGTTTTCGGGCTTCGTCGAGGAGGCCCCTTTGGCATAAAACGCCTCTGCAGCTTGTCGATGCAACCTCTCTGGTGCAGCTAGATCTTCTGTGCAGCTCTATCTCGGATTATCTCCAAGCCCAAGTAAATCTGCATAGGACTGATCTCTCAAAGCTTGAACGCCTTCTCGAGCAGAGTCTTAAACTCAGCCCAATGCGCCTTGCTCCGACTTGCAGCCAGCAGATCGTCGACGTAGACAAGCAAGTAGCACTTTGTTACCATGCTCATCTTCGTGGAAGTAGAAAGCTTTGTCGACCCGACTCTTCGACCAGCCCCGCGCTTCCTAGCCCCGCGCTCGCTGGCCACGAGCTCGCCAGCCCCGTGCCCACTGGCCCCGCGTTCGCTGACCCCTCGCCCGCCAGCCCCGTGCTCCCCGGTCCCTAGCTCGCTGGCCCCACACTCTGTGCTCCGCCTAGACGCGGAGGGTCGGGCGGTTGATTTTGAGGCAAGGCTCGTCGACCTTCGCCGCCAGCTAACCGGTCAACGCCAGGACGGCCACTCCCTGGTCGTCCATGTCGACGGTAAGCTCCCTCGCCCCGCCACGCCTGCTGCCCTCCGTGACGCTCGCACTAAGGCACAGCTCACTGCCTTCCCGCCGCCGCTTTGCACTACACTTTTCCTCATTGCCACGCGCCTTCCTTACAGCCTAGCCGCTGCCCGCGACCACTTCCTTAGTCTACACCCCGATGACCTCACCCTTACCGCATTCGTCACAGCCTTGTACATGATAGAGACCTGCCAGCGCACTATCGCTCAGTCTAGCAGTACTACGACGGTCCCTATCTCCCTGGGCTGTGCTCCCTCTTATTGCACTTACTCTGACGTTTCTGCCGCTGTCGCTGAGACAGCCCCTGCGGTTGAGACCGCCGTCACAACCTCCGCGCAGCCGCGTCAGGGTAGGGGCTGCCGCCCCAAGGGGGGGCGTGGCGGAGGGAAGGGTGGTGGGGGTGGTGGGGGTGGGGATGGTGGTGCAGACGAGGGGACCGGAGCTGATGCCCCAGAGCAGCAGCAGCAGCAGCAGCAGCAGCCCCAGCAACAGCAGCAGTCGCCGTGGGGACCCCCGCCGCCGTGGTGGCCTGGCGGTGCTGGTGGTGGGGCGTGCAGCTCGGTGTCGGGTGGCGGCTCCAGTGTGGTCATTTGCCTCTACCCACTTCAGTCTAGCCCCCACCGCGGCACCGTCTACGACCGTCCCCGGCACACTGCTGCCCGCTGCTACTGCAACCTGGACGGCATCTTCCATCTCCGCTTCCGCCCATCGTCGAACCCCCCCGACTGGTACAACCTGGTGGGTCACTGTGTCCCTGTTTTTGTGCTTGACATGGATAAGATTTGGTCAGCTCTGTATGCCATGTATGCTGATGACTCTAGTGTGATTGGACCCTAAAACCCGGTGTTGCCTAGTGTAGGTGTGTCCACTCTGTGTAGTCTAGGTTCCCCTGCTGCGTCAGGCGTAGCACCTCCTGCCTTGTTTAGCCTCGGCTCCACCCTAGCTCCTCTGCCTACGGCCTCTACCGCTGTGCTCTCGTTCACGCTAGACTCTAGTGCATCTACCAGCTTCTTTTGCGACCACACTGTGCTCATGCCGCTTGCTGCCCCTACTGCTCTAGCGCTTGCTGAGCCCCTCCTCAACTCTGGTAGTTGCCCGTACCTCCACTTCCCTTCCCTGTTCGGCGGTTCCCTCGGGCTCTCTTACAGGCTTGCACATCCTCTCGTTCTCCAGGAACCTAGTTGGTGTCGGCTGTCTTCACGACCTCGGCGTCACCACTACGTTCCCCAGACACGAGCGGTACACATCTTTACCAAGGCTGCCTCTGATGCCCCTCTCACGACGTTCCCTCGGGACTCGGTGTCTGGTTTGTTTATGCTTGACATCACGTCCCCCCCAAAGGGGGCGTCTTCCTAGGTGGCCCCACCCTCCCAGTTCTCCCAGGTCGTTGCGGCTTGCTCGTGTCGGTCGCTCACTCACCCGTCGCTACTGTGGCACCCTGCCCTCCCACGCTTGCGTCACATGTTCCAGCACAGTCTTGTCCTAGGTCTCCCTGCGTCCCTCCCTGCTCTCCCTCCCTCAGCTGCGTTGCCATGCACGCCCTGCGTTGAGGGCCGGCTGCGCCATGCTCCCCACTCCTCCTCGCTTCCCCCTTCCACAACGCCACTCTAGACCCTGCACCTGGACTTTTGGAGCCCAGCCCCCGTCCCTGGGCCGCGTCGAGAGCGCTACTTTCTAGTGCTTGTTGACAACTACACGCGCTATGCCATAGTGTTTCCCTTGGAGTGGAAGGCCGACGTGCCTTACATTCTGATCCCATGGGGCGTCGCTGCGCGAGTACACCGCGGCCTACCCGTGCTGCATCTCCACTCTGACCGTCGTGGCGGGTTTGCCTCCGGATGGCTTGGCCAGTTCTGTCGTGCGGAGGGCATCCCCCAGTCGTACACCCTGGCGGACTCCCTGCAGCAGAATGGGGTTGCTGAGCGACGCATCGGCCTGATCATGGAGGTGGCTCGTACCTCCATGATCCATGCCGGTGCACCCCATTTTTTGTGGTCGTTCGATGTTCGCTATGCTGCTCACCAGCTTAACCTGTGGCCACACTCCCAGCGGCCGCAGGTTTCACCGGCCCTTCTATGGACTGGGTTCCCTGGTGACGCCTCTGCGTTTCATGTCTGGGGTTGCCTTGCTCACGTTCATGCCTCTGGCACAGACAAGCTCACTGCCCGCACCGTCCCTTGTGTCTTCCTTGGTTTCCCCCTCGACGCGTCTGACTGACACTTTTGACTCTCGTGACATCACTTTTGACGAGTCTGTCTCCTTTTACACTCGCTTTTCCCACCGAGGTCTCCTGGTTGCCCCGCCCCTGTTCCTGGTCCATACTCCCCCGGTAGCCCCTGCTCCTCTTCCTCCCCGTCCTGCCTCGTCTAGTGTGTCGCATGTCACTCCCCTCCTGTTGGTTGTTCCGGTGGAGGAATCAGTTGACTCCGAGGGCCCTGCGGCCTCGGTTTCGCCGCCTGTCTCTGCCTCGGTGTCTCCTTCTCCTCCTTCGCCGCCGCCGCAGCCGGCATCGTTGCCGCCGCAGCCACCCTCGCCGCTGCAGCGGTGGCGGGTCACCATAGGGGTCCGCGAGCCCTTGGGGTGCGGGTGTTGAGGAGGGTGCTAGTCCTGGGGGTAATGTCGTGGCTTGTCCTGGGGGTCCTGGTGGTGGCACCAGTGCTGGAGAGGGTTCTCGTTTTTGGGGGTGCTGTCGTGGAGCATCCCGGAGGTAGCCGTGGTTGCAGCTGGAGGTTGTGGTGTCGGTGTGGAGCAGTAGTCGCAGTCGCCGCCGGTATCTGCCCTTCGCCTCCTCGGTCTTCCCTTCTTTGACCGCCCGCCTCCGCCTCCCCCGCCTGTCTACGGCCCTATGTTTCCTCCGCCAGACTCGTCTCCGGCTTGTTTCCTCCCGCATTCTCCTCCTATGTCTCCTCCTGTGTCTCCTGACCCGACGCCTCCGTCCCAATTCTGGTCTCGCCGTCCCTCTCGTGCTCGTCGTGTCTCTCCTGTCCAATGCTCTCACCCTATGTTGCTTTGTTCCCACGTGTCTCGTCCTCCCCTCCTCCCGTCACCTCCTCCATCCTCGCTGGTTGTCGCTCCGCCTCCCCTGTCTAACTTCCTCCATGCCGCTAGTCCTCAAGTTCCTCCAGTCCTCGCTTCTCTTGTTACCGACCCGTCTGTTCCTGTCTCCAGTATTGACACTCTTGTCGCTGCCATCACTGAATTTGCCTCTACCAGCCGCCTTGACTACGGCACCGCTCTGGTCTCCTACCCTGCCCATCCTCCGTCCGTCGGGGGTGCTCCTGCCCTTGGCAATGACGTCTTGGAGGATCGGCTGTACGAGCTAGCTTTCCTGTCCGAGGCCGCGCGTCATCTCTGCTCCATGCTGCTAGTCCCTGAGGGTGACCTTGATGCCCTTGACATCCCGACCCCTCGCACTTACGCTGAGGCGAGCTCGGGACCCTAGGCCTCTCAATGGATAGCTGCCATGGATGCGGAGATGGCATCTAGGAGATCCACCGGCACCTACATCGACGAAGTTCCCCCACCTGAGGTGAACGTAGTCGATGGCCGGTGGCTCTTCAAGGTGAAGCGCTCTCCTAGAGAGCTGCCGGTGTTCAAGGCGCACTATGTTGCCAGAGGCTTCAGTCAGTGCAAGGGTGTTGACTTCGTTCAGTCCTTCGCCCCGACCCCGAAGATGACTACTCTTCTGGCACTGCTACACGTAGCAGCACAACGTAACTTTGAGCTGCACTCCCTCGACTTCTCGACAACCTTTCTTCAGGGCAGTCTGCACGAGCAGGCCTACCTGTGTCACCTGCCAGGCTTCACGTGCACCTTTGCCCCGGGGACCCAGTGGCTCCTCCGGCGCCTGGTTTACGACCTGCGGTAGGCGCCGCGCGACTGGCACGACACGCTTCGTAAAGCGAGTGCGGCACCTTCCGCGCTGCCACAGTTCTTCCCATCCTTTGCAGACCCCTCGCTCTTCGTTCATTCAGGCCAGACTCTGCTCTACATCCTTGTCTACGTAGACAACGTGGTCTTTTGCTACTGCAGACAGAGACGCACTGGCCTCCGTAAAGGCCAAGCTACTAAGGAGACACATGCACTGACCTAGGAGAGTTGTGCCGCTACCTTGGCCTGCAGATCTCCGGGGATAGAGCATCGTGCACCATCACTCTTACAGAGTCACACTTGGTGTTCCAAGTCCTTCAGAGGTTCGGTCTTTAGGTCTCCCAGCATAGCCCACATCTCTGCCAGTAGATAATAGGCTCTAGGCTCTACTCTCTGAGGAGTACGTAGAGCCTAGTGGTCCTTACGCAGAGCTGGTGGGTAGCCTCATGTACCTGATGACTTGCACTCATCCACATCTCGCATTCCCTTTCACCATCCTAGCTCGCTTTGTGGCCAAAGGCAGACACCGAACACAGCATTGGTCAACCGCTAAGAGGGTCTTGCGTTATATAGCAAGTACATCGGGCATGGGGCTAGTGCCAGGAGGACGCAGGCTAGTGGTCCTTACTGGGCACACAGACGCTTCGTGGAAAGACGGCACTGAGACACTCAGGTCCTCCCAGGGCTACTGCTTTAGCCTTGGTGCAGGCGCCATCTCGTGGAGGTACACCCGCTCGTCGTTTGTAGCCCAGTCTAGCTGTGAGGCTGAGATCTACGCTGGTGCCATGGCGGCACAGGAGCTCCGCTGGCTGACTTTCTTGCTCACAAACTTAGGTGAGTGGCTAAGCTCTGCCCCGGTCCTGTACGCTGACAACAGGGCCATGATCCTCCAGTGTCTGGAGCCTTGACTAGAGGGCAGAGCGAAGCACATCCAGCTGCGGTACTTCCTCCTGCGCGAGCTACAGCAGCGGCGCCAGGCCCGTGTAGTTCACTTGGCCTCCGGTGCCAACACAGCTGATATCTGTACTCGG
This sequence comes from Closterium sp. NIES-67, assembly GCA_027943415.1. Lineage (NCBI taxonomy): Eukaryota > Viridiplantae > Streptophyta > Zygnematophyceae > Desmidiales > Closteriaceae > Closterium > Closterium sp. NIES-67. The sequence continues at coordinate 64,788 of BQMB01000898.1, read as the reverse complement.
CACTAACTAGTTGGGTGGGAGGTCAAATAAGATCACTCGGCAAGACTATATCTTCTATATGAGGCTGTCGTTTGTCCGCTATTTTTAATACTTCGGGTTGAGAATTAAGAAGAGGTTGGCAATTAAATCCTTGTGGAACTATGTGCACCATTTCGATCAAGCCACCTTGCTCCAAGTTATTGCAGTAAGGATTGGGCCATACCAGCATCTTTGTCTACGTCTACCTATCTGGAGCATTAGTTTGTTGATGCTAGCTGAATATACACAGAGCAGGAACTTCACCTTAGACGTGGGGGTTTGCAGGGGTTTTCCTGTTTGTATGACATATGCCAATCTTTCTTATATATCTCAACGCTTTTAGTACTACTTCCGTTTAATTTCTACAAGTAGATGTACCCTTTTATAGTTATCTCGAATGACTTCTGCATTATTGGCAGGCACGCATCGCAATGCGCGGTGCGTAAGAGGGTATGTGAGTCCAACCTCGCAAGACTGCTCTTCTTGACACACAACACCACGCCACACCTCACCACACCACACGACACCACACTGCTCATAAGAGGGTCTGTGTTGTGAGTCAAACCTCACAAGACAGCTCATCTGCTCTTCTCCGCAGATCAAAATGCTGCGCCACCAATCAGAAATTCCACCACGTGGTCAAGGTGGACTTTCCCCTGCATCCTCACCATCCACCATCTCCAATCACCTTTCCCCAAACCATCCCCTTTCCCCTACTGTGATTACCCAACCTGTATGCTCTAGCAGCCCATAGGGCGCATTTCGGGTGTGGGTCTTACACTTCCGCTTTGAAAAAATCGGAATTGGCTACTATATTGCTCGCGCGATATTCGCGATGCCTCATCGTAACGCGCTACAAAATTGTAACCCACTCAAGTTCCGAAACTTGCCTGGTGCCGAAACTGTAAGACACTTCCTTAGACCTTCCCCATGGGAGGTCAGTGCCCCTGTTTCTGCATGTACAATGTGGCGTGCTGTTCATCCCAAATCCAGTGCCCTCATAATGCAATTTTACCAACGCGTCACCATCGCACAAAGCTCCCCAAACAATAAGCCTCTGGAGGAAACGTAATCCGTCTGCCCAACCGAATGCATCCGAACCCATTTTGGGCAGAAGAATCTGACTTCTTGAAGAGTATTTAAACGGTCGAACCGGAATACTATTCCGAACCAAACCAGCCTTCGCAGTCCCACGAGGATATAGATTTCAGCCATGGCTGCTCTTCGCCCTCTCTTCCTGTTCGCCTTCGTCCTCGTGTCGCTGAACCTCCTCGATGCTGTGGCGGCGCGGAAAGTGCCGCACTCACTTTACGGCTCCGGCAATGTTGACAAAAAAAAACTCGAGGAAATCTTTCCTCGGAGGAAGCCTACTACGTTCGCCGCGTGCTCTCGGAGGCCGAAAGTGACACTTCAGCTGACGCCGCTAAAGCAGCTGACGGTGTTGACCCGGAGGAATTGGTTGAGTCGAAGGGCACGCGTGTGGCCCGCGGTTTGTGGGACATGCCCTCCTGGTTGGGGGGCACTGCCACAGACGACGTGTATCAAGTATCATCCTGCACACCGAACTGATTTGAAATTATACTTCATGGGGGTACTATCCTTTTCTACTATCCTTGTAGAGATGCTTCGTGGGGTGCGTGTGGGTTTATGTGTGGCCAGGGTGGGGAAAAGAGGATGGGAGGATGAAGAAGGGTGGAGGAATGATGTGTGACCCTGATTTTGCTGAGAAAAATAGAACGTTCGAAAGATAACATACCGTAGCCAAGCAGGTCATGTCGGGGTGACCTACAACCCAAGCCAGGCCAGGGTGACACACCGCCCAAGCCAGGTTAGGGTAACACACCGCCCAAGTCCTTCCTTTTGATGTGTCTTTCCTTTCCCTTTCAATGGTCATTCCTTCACTTTCCTCTGGTCTCTCCTTCCCTTCTCTGGTCCTACCCTTTCTTTTGTTCAGTGGTTTGTTTTGCATCTTGGGTTTCCGCTAACTTTTCAGAAACCTCAAAATACCAATACCATCTCAAAAGCCAAAGCTGCACTTCACAACGACTCTTCAGGACTATTTGTATCCTATACATGCAGATTGAATCCTGGACCCCATTCCATCCTCGCCCCCATGCCTTTGCTAACACTATATTTCTTAACTCTGCAAACCCAATCCACACACACACACACACAAACACACACATACACACACACACGCATGCACACACGCACAGACACACATACACGCGTGCACATACACACACACGCACACACACACACACCCACACACACACACACACACACACATACACACAACTCTCCCCCCCACACACACACGTGCGCGCGCACGCATATGCACACACACATACAGACACGTGCGTGAACACGCACATGCACACAAGCATGCACACCCCCCTTTCCCCTCCCTCTGCACACCTCCACCTCCATCAATGACTGTGCTATTGTGGCTGGCTCACATTGAAATCATTGGCTACAAGCTTGTTCACTTCCAGAGGCTTTTTGGCTCCTAGCCATCATGCGTCCGCCTTAGGCACTACCCACTCCCCTCCCTCCCTAGCTTATCTCCTTAAGCCTTGTTAGGCTGTAGTCTGTCGCCCTAGCCTCCACCCTAGCCTCAGCTCTCGTCATAGGCTGCTGCCCTGCCATCGCGCCGCCCGCATTTCGCCGCCAGCCTGCCTGTCAGCCGCCGCCAGCTCGCCGCCGCGAGCAGCGCGCTAGTCGCTGCCAGCTAGCCGTTGCCAACCTCTTGCTCGCAGCGCGCCGCCGCCAGCCCGCCGCCAGCTTGCTCGTTGCTTGCTCGCCGTCAGCAGCCGCAGCCAGCTCACCGCAGCCAGCTAGCCGCCGCTCTCCTTCCTCCTCGCCGCCAGCTAGCCACTGTTCACAGCTACTTTGCAGCGCGCCGCTGCCAGCTTGTCGCCAGCTTGCTAGTTGCCCACTCGCCGCCAGCAGCTGCCATCTGCTCGCCGCTGCCAGCCACTCGCTAGCTTCTCCCAGCTCGCCGCCAGCGAGCCGCCGCCAGCAGCTCGCCGCCAGCTAGCCGCTGCCAGTAGCAAACCGCCAGCTTACCGCCGCCTGCGTGCCGCTAGCTCGCTCGCTTCCAGCTCGCCGCTGACAGCCGCCCACCACTCCCTCCCTGTGGCTAACTTGCTGCCAGCTCGCCGCCAGCTCGCTGCCGCCAGCCGCCAGCTTGCCGCTAGATCGCTGCCGCCAACTCGCCGCTGCTGACAGCCGCCCACCACTCCCTCACTGCTGCTAACTTGCTGCCAGCTCGCCGCCAGCAGCTCGCCCCTCGCTAGCAGCCAGCCTGCCGCTACCAGCTTGCTGCCAGCAGCAGCAGCTGCTCGCTCGCCGTCCGCTTGCCAGCAGCCAGCCAGCAGCTCGCCGCCAGCTCGCTGCTGCCAGCCGCCAGCTTGCCGCTAGATCGCTGCCGTCAGCTCGCCGCTGCTAGCTCGCTGCCAGCTTCCTGCCGCCAGCCCCCAGCTCGTCGCCAGCTCCCTAACCGCCAGCCGCCAGCTCGCCGCCAGCTCACTAGCTGCCAGCCGCCATCTCACTGTTGCCAGCCTGGCACCGCCAGCTTGCCACCAGTCCACTGCTGCCCACCGCCATCTTGCCGCCAGCCCGCTCTGGCAGCTCACTGCCAGCTCGCTGCCAGCAGCCCTCTCGCTGCCCGCCGCCACTGCTGCCCTGCCACAGCCTGCCGCTACCGCCTGCCTGCCTATGCCGCCACCCTGCCGCTGCCGCCACCCTGCCTCTGCTGTCAGCCTGCCTCTGCCACCAGCCGCCGGCCGTCAGCCACTGCCACCGCTCCTCCGGCCGCCGCTGCCGCCGCTCTAACCGCAGCTAATCCTCCTTCTAGCCAATGCTGCTCCTCCTCCCGGAGCTCCTCGCCGCCTCCCTTGCCGGCATGGCTGATGGTGCAACCCTATGGCTTGCACTCGGCTTGTCGTCCTTGTTTGTGTGTGTGCATGCATGGCATGGAATGACTTATGAGTCTATGTCATTGCTATCTAGTGCTTGTGTGTGTGTTTGAATGGTGTATCACAATGTGGTTTGTGTCGGTCAAGACATTAGCGAGTTTTCACAACTCGCATGTCAAGTCGTCGTTTGCGCGTCGCATGTGCATTCTCTATTTTGTCGAGTGTGAAGTGTCCATCTCATCGCAGGTGTGTACAGCAAGCCCTCATCATCTCAAGAAGAATTGATCTTGCTGAACCAAGACCAAGAGCTCAAGATTTCAAGCCCAAGGGACGTGGACAAATATTAAAATAGTGCAAATAGTAATGCTACTTTCAAGTAGTGATACATTTCACTTGGTGTAGCCCCTTGTTGGGTTTGTTTCGAGTCTCCTCATGGTTGGGGACTCTGTGGTGGTGTACCACCAACTTGGACCTCGGCTCTTGGGGTATGTAGAGGCTGGGAACCATCCCTACCTCGAACTCTTCTTACTAAGTTTGTACACCTAAGTCTATAGTGGCTACTGTACCTCCTGCCAGTCAAACTGCCATAGCATCGTCAAATCTTCATGGAATTTTATGCTTTAACTTGCTGCTGATACACGACAGCAGCGCGCTCCAGATCCAATTTACAGATCACCGTTTGAGGTATAGATCAGATCGGCATCAATATTTGAAGCTGTCTAACGGAATTCTGACTGTGCACAATTTCTCTCATTTTAGGCACATCTGAGCCTATTGTGATTATAACAAGTGGTATCAAAGCCCCTTGGAGCCATTTCGACCATGCCTAGATCTGGGGAAGTAGTTGGCAGAGGTGCTAGAGGCAGAGAAGACGCCCAAGTACAAGGCCAACACCAAGATCCACCCATTGCTCCCGTGCAACCTAGCCTTGGCCCCTCTAGGGATGAGCCTAGAGTGTTTGGCCTTGACAAGTTCAACGGTGACAACTTTGCTGAGTGTTCCTTCAAGATGGAGAACATATTTAACCACTATGATCTTCAGGAGGTGATGGAAGGAACGGAGAAGCGCCCTGAGAACGACCCGGAGAAGAGCCCGTGGGTGCGGAAGAGCGCACAATGCTATCTTCTACTTGGGCAAGCGTTGGGGAGCAGCCAAATCCGCCACATCAAGCCTTTTCAGCGTGAACCACCAAAGAGACCAAAGGCATGGGCTGCTCTCAAGGGAGTACACGCTCCTGCAACAGCGGCGGTGGCTGTGGTCTTGGAGCGGCAAATTGCGGCACTTCGAATTGACGAAGACGAACCGGTGGAGGAAGGAGTGTAGAAATTCTTCGACTTGTTGACACGGCTCGAAGGAGCTGACCTGAACTAGAGTGACCTTCAAAAGAAGACCAAGCTGCTGGCCTTACTTCCAGACTCATGGTCCTCGCTCATCATCAACCTAAATCGAGATCTGCCCCGCCTCTCGCTCGAAGATGTGAAGCGGGAAATCTTGCAAGAAGGTGTCCCGAATTGGCGGGTCCCGATGGTGCCGGAGTTGCAAGCATGGGCCGTGGGCATGGCCATGGAAGGGGCAGAGGGCGAGGAGGAAGATTTGAAAGCAGCTACTTCAATGGAGGCCGTGGTAATGGAGGATATGGCAGCAACAACAACAACAATGGCTATGGGCGTGGGCGCGGTCGATTTGATGGCGAATGCCACTTTTGCCACAAGACCGGCCACATGTGGAGAGATTGCTTCAAACTACCTAATGGTTGGACCCCTCCTCAAGGCCAAGAGGGCAGAGGAGCAAGGGGAGGAAGAGGCAGAGGTCGTGGAGGCCGTGGTGGTCGTGGAAGCGAAGCGGCAAGCATGAAAGGTGGAGACTACGAGACGGGCCCGAGTGAAGATCGATACCCGGGCCAATTCTTCTTTGTCTCCACACAAGCGGCAGTAGCAGCGGGAGCTGTGGAAGGCTTTGAGGAGCCAGCTACTGTGGGAAAGGTCAATCTTCACTCTCTGGAATTTTGGGTGATCGACAGCGGCGCCACCTATAGCATGACACCTCGTGCGGACTTGCTCACCGAGCTCGAACAGTCGCCGGTGAAGCATGTTACATCGGCTTTGGGGCAGCGAGCAGAGGTGAAAGGCATGGGCAAGGCCATGTTCAAGGCATGGCTCAAAACAGCAAGGGATGGCTTCTTTAGGACCCATTTACCAAGAATTTCTTGGTGAGCAGAGATTGCAAGTTCATGGAGAACTTACCGTACAAGGAGTGGAAGGCGAAGAACCAAGCGAAGATTGGTGTGCGGCTTGGAGAGGTGAAGAGTACTGGCTTGGAGCATGTGGAGCTGCCCTTGGAGCTGAGTAGCAGTAGCACAATCACAAGGAAATCTCTTCAAATGAATGGGGGAGAAGAGGAGGAGGAGGTGCAGCAAGGTGATGAGCGTGCACCGTCACTCCCGCCTCGTGCTACAAGTGCTCGCAGGAACCGACCAGATTTGCAGCAACGCCATGAGAGCATCCAAGTCCCTGCAGCAAAGGAGGAAGGAAAGGGGAGAAGGAAGACTCAGTCCCCCAAAAGTTTGAGGTATGAACGGCTTGGAGGACCAGCCAACTCAACCTTGACCGGTTCGGCTCTCGTGCTAGGTGATGATGCGGAAGATGAAAGCGAGGAGTGCGCTTCTGCCTTCTTCTCTCCGGTGGAGATGCCGGGGGAGCCTACAAATCCCAAGGAGGCTTGGGAGGGCCCCAATGGGAAGGAGTGGAAGAAGGCCTCAGATGAAGAAATGGGGAGCATCATAGAGAACGACACATTTGACTTGGTGAATCTACCTCCGTGGCGGAAGGCCTCTTCCAAGTGGATCTTCAAGCGCAAGACTGACGCCGACGGCAACATCGAGCGCTACAAGAATAGACTTGTAGCCAAGGGATACCAGCAGCAAGAGAAGGAGGACTACAATGAAGTATATGCCCCTGTGGTGAAGGGTACAACCCTTCGAACTCTCTTCGCCGCGGCAGCCATCAAAGGATGGGTGGTGAAATAAATGGATATAGTAACAGCCTTCCTCAACGGAGTTTTGGAGGAAGAGACTTACATGGAGCAGCCAGAGGGGTACAATGATGGGAGTGGCAGAGTGTGGAAGCTGAAGAAAGCACTCTATGGCCTCAAGCAAGCCCCTAGGCATTGGTACATCAAGCTGCGGGAAGTCTTGGAGGCGATCGGCTTCACTCCCTCAACGGCCGATCAATCGTTGTTCATGCTTGGCGAGGGGGAGCAGAGGAGCTTCATGGTGGTTTATGTGGATGACATCCTCATATTCTCACCCTCCTCTAACTTTGTGAAGGAGGTGATGCTGAAGCTTCAAGACAAGTTCAAGTGCAAGACCCTTGGTGATGTCAACTACTACCTTGGGCTTCACATTGAGCGAGATGTATAGAAGCGGTGGATGCGAGTGCATCAAAAGAAGTACTTGGAGGCATTGGCTGCAAACTTTGGGAAGAGTGAAGGTCATGTGGCTCCTCCTCTTCCCTCAGGGTTCAATTGTGTGAAAGGACCAGTGTAGGAAAGTGTTGGTGAAGAGGAGAGGCGCCGTTTTCACTCCTTGGTGGGCAGCCTCATGTATGCGGCCGTTCACACAAGGCCGAATGCAGCCTTTGCTACCGGGCAGCTGGCTAGGGTTGTCCAATGCCCTAATGAAGAACAGGTAGCATCTGGAGAGGGGGTGGCCAAGTACCTTGGCCAAACAGCAACTGTTGGACTGCAATACTCCGCGGCGGCACAAAGGAGTCAAAAGGGTGCGGATGGAGTCGAACCCGGGAGGCTCTTTCTCACCGCCTTCTCTGATGCATCTTGGGCATTAGAACCAGAGGACATGACAAGTGTGGGAGGCTTCATCTGCTGTGTTTGTGGAGGCCCAACTGCTTGGGAGAGCAAGAAACAAGTGGACCAAGCATTGAGCTCGGTGGAGTCAGAGTACATGGCACTCTTCTCTGCCATAAGAGAGGTTGTGTGGCAGCGGCGTTTGCTAGCTGAATTGGGGGAGGAGCAGCAAGGACCTACCCCACTCTACTGTGATAGCCAGGGTGCTATTGCATTGGCTAAAAACCCCGTTCTTCATGGCCTTACCAAGCACATGAAGGTGAAGTGGCCTTGGGTGAGGAGCATGGTAACCGCGGGTGAAGTGGAGTTGCACTACGTGAAGACGACGGCGCAGCCTGCTGATATGACGACCAAGAGGCTGGTTGAGCATCAGCATTGGAAGTGTTGCAAGCTTGCTGGGATGGCTCTGAACTAAGGGGAGCAGATTCTAAGGCCAACAATCCGAGGGGGAGTTTGTTGGTGCAACCCTATGGCTTGCACTCGGCTTGTCGTCCTTGTTTCTGTGTGTGCATGCATGGCATGGAATGACTTGTGAGTCTATGTCATTGCTATCTAGTGCTTGTGTGTGTATTTGAATGGTGTATCACAATGTGGTTTGTGTCGGTCAAGACATTAGCGAGTTTTCACAACTCGCATGTCAAGTCGTCGTTTGCGCGTCGCATGTGCTTTATCTATTTTGTCGAGTGTGAAGTGTCCATCTCATCGCAGGTGTGTGCAGCAAGCCCTCATCATCTCAAGAAGAATTGATCTTGCTGAACCAAGACCAAGAGCTCAAGATTTCAAGCCCAAGGGAAGTGGATAAATATTAAAATAGTGAAAATAGTAATTCTACTTCAAGTAGTGTTACATTTCACTTGGTGTAGCCCCTTGTTGGGTTTGTTTCGAGTCTCCTCATGGTTGGGGACTCTGTGGTGGTGTACCACCAACTTGGACCTCGGCTCTTGGGGTATGTAGAGGCTAGGAACCATCCCTACCTCGAACTCTTCTTACTAAGTTTGTACTCCTAAGACTATAGTGGCTACTGTACCTCCTGCCAGTCAAACCGCCATAGCGTCGTCAAATCTTCATGGAATTTTATGCATCAACTTGCTGTTGATAGGCGACAAGAGCGCGCTTTACATCCAATTTACAGATCACCGTTTGAGGCACAGATCAGATCAGCATCAATATTTGAAGCTGTCTAACGGAATTCTAATTGTGCACAATTTCTCTCATTTTAGGCACATCTGAGCCTATTGTGATTATAACAATGGCAACCTCGTCGGACTACCTCCTGCGACTTAATATCAAGGGCCGGCCGGTCGACTTCGCAGCCTGGTTCCTCGCGCTCCGTCGGCAGCTGGTGAGCCAGCGCGTCGAAGGCGAACTGCTCGAGGGCCATGTGACTGGTGAGCTACCTACCATCCCTCGCACTACCCCCTTGCCTCTGATGCGATGTCGGAGCACCATGAGGTGTACGCAGCTGACCGGACTGCACACGACAGCTGGCGGGCTTGCAATGCCGCTGTGGTGTTGGCCATTAGCAAGTGCCTGCCAGTAGCCGAGCGTGCGCGCTTTGCCTCACAGGAGACAGTTCAGGAACTCTGGACTGCAGTCAAGGCTCGCTACTCGTCCCCGTCCTCAGCCATCCCCGGTCGCCTTGTCCTCCCGTTCCTCTTCCCCGACCTGGCCTCCTCCATGGTCGCTGATCTTGTCAAGCACCTCCGAGACCTCAAGGTACGCTACCGTGCAACCTGCCTCGAGGCCAACCTTGCTACCCAACCCCTACCCACTTGGCTCACCCTTTACCTTCTCAGCACCCACCTCCCTGACCGCCTTCCTCCTGCACATGACTCGCTCCTTGCACTGTCCCCCACTGCTCTCCCCATCGACGACTTCTCCACCTTCCTGACGGAGGTCGAGACCTGCCTCCGCACCATCGCTGAGTCCACTGGCGCGGTGGCAGTCCCTGTTTTTCAGGGGTGCGCTCCATCTCAGGAACTTGTCTCTGGTGCCTCTGCCTCTGTCACTGAGACCGCTACAGCGGCCTCTTTGTTTGGCTGCTCGACCGAGCGCTCTCAATGTCGTGGTGGTCGTGGAGTGTCGGCAGTCGGTCGGGGCGCTGGTGAGGCCTCGGGAGCTAGCGGAGGCGCGATGTGGAGGAGGAGGGGGGGCAGCAGCGTCCGCAGCAGCAGCAGCAGCCTCAGCAGCAGCCTTAGCAGTAGAAGTGGGATACTAGAGGCTCTGGCATTTGTGCCGGCCCTAGTGGTTGGGCCCCGGGGCTGTCGCGTGGCTCCTCCGGGGGCCAGGGTGGGATCAGGCCTAGGGGTCCTGTGCGCTGTATAGGCGCATAGGCCACAATGCTGCTCGCTGCTTTCGCTACCTGGACGACCTGTTCCGTCGTCAGTTTGGGCCCCAGGCGGCCCTTCTCGAGTGGCCTGCTCTTATCTGTTGCGGCGTCCTGATATTTGAGCTAGAGATGATTCGGATAGCTTTTGCCATGTACTCTGTGTATCATGATAATTATAGTAATGCTGACTCTTATTATCCTGCTTTGTGTAGTCCAGGAGCCTCTGCTATGTGTAGTCAAGGATCCTTTGCTTTTTGTAGTCTGGCTCATTGTCGACCCCTGCTGAGGTTGCCCACTCCTTCACTTTGGTCTTTGGCGTGCCCTATTGCTTCTTCCGAGACCGCACTGGCACTCACTCCACTTCCTGTACTGGTTCGAATCTCCCTAGCTGACTCGCTTGCCATATCCGCCGCTCGCAGTTCCACCGCTCTCTCTTGTCCGGCTGTCCCACCTGGCAACCCTTACCAGCCTGCATATCCCCATGTTCTCTAGGAACTTGGTTGGTGTCGACCATATCCAGGACCTCGGCATCACCACTGCCTTTCCAGGTCGTGAGAGATATGCAGCCTGTACAGACGCCACCACAGGCGCTCGTCTTGCCACCTTTGACCGCGACCCTGCGTCCGGTCTCTTCACACTGCACACACCCGCATCCAACCAGGTTGCTGCGTCCTGCTCATGTTGCTCCCTCACCCACCCAGCACTCCTGTGGCACCACCGCTTAGGTCAACCAGCGTCTGCGTCACATGGTACACCCAGGTCTAGTCACTGGTCTCCCCGTGTCACTCCCTGCTCTCCTCTTCTCACTTGCGCCTGCGAGCACCTCATGCGTCAAGGGCCGGCAGTGCGGCACCCCTCACTCCTCCTCGTTTCCTCCCACTACTGCTCCCCTACAGACTCTGCACATGGACGTCTGAGACCCCGCCCCGGTCTAGAGGCCTCGCGGGGAGTGCTACTTCTTGGTGGTCATCGACGACTTCACGCGGTTCACCACGTTATTCCCGTTGGGGCAAAAGGTCGACATGCCTGACGACCTCTTCCTGTGGCTCCGTGTCATCCGCACCTAGCGCTCCGTGCGTGTATTCCGTCTTCACTTTGACCGTGGTGGCAATTTCGCCTCCGGTCGTCTAGGTCAGTTATGTCGTGCATCACCCAGATGTTCACCCTTCCGGAATTGCCGCAATAGAAGGGGGTTGTTGAGCGTCACATCAGCTTGGTAATGGAGATGACCTGTACCTCCACGGTCCATGTTAGTGCATCCCATTTTCTGTGGTCGTTCGCCGTGCGCTACGAGGCTCACCAGCTTAACCTGTGGTCTCGCTCCTCGCAGCCACAAGTTTCGTCGACCCTCCTCAAGAATGGGTCTCTATTTTTCATTTCTTTTTTCTTTGAAACCATTCCATTATAGATAGATACAATGCAATACTTTTAGTATCGTAACTGTATTCTTAGGTCCCCTGGTGCTTGTACCGGAGCCCTGCGAGGGCGACTATGGTGGCTGATAAAACATGCGTGGACTGGTGCATATTAACTTGAAGCCGCCGTTCCATGTCGGTGCCTCGTGCTGTTGTCACATATCCGATGAATGATGGCTACCTCATCTCTCGCCAGTTGACACTGATTACCAGCTCCCCCAACCGGCTTCCCGACTACCTTAGCCTTGGGCTTGATGCCCACGTACGATCTTGCATGGAGGTGGAAGGTAGTGGCTATCTGGCGTAGCACCCTTCCCGCTTGAAAGTTACCCCTCTTGAAGGTTGTGTCACATCTGTCCACCCAAATCCGGTGGAAAACCACTCCAATCAACGTGGCTTCCGGAAATCCAGACCATGAAGTTCCTGACTGGAACAGTAAATCTTCCAGTTAGCCAACCTGATGCGTTGGGTTCATCATACAGAGTGCTCGCAGTAGCGCGCCAATGACCGGACGGATAGCCAGGCAGCTAAAAAGGCAGTGAGCTAGGATTTCTTCTTCCTTGCAGTACAGGCAGACGGCTCGGTCCCCCGAGAACCTTAGTCTGTTGCCCTTGAAGCTGTGTACCCTGAGCAGCACGTCCCTCACCTTCATCATCACCACCTTGGAGTCCCTCCTCTAAATTGTCTGTCTCCAGTTGATACTTATCCCCCAACACATATCCCACACTTGCTGGTACTTTGGCGCAGTAAGTGCTTGAGCGAGCCGACAACCCCCTCCTCTGTAAGACAGCGTCCCCAAAACGAGAGTTGATAGTCTCGCCCTGAAGACGATGATGAACATGCTGACGGAGTCCAACATGATGAAGCGCTGGTTGATACAAGAGGCGGCGAAGTTCCCACTTGGGGTAGCGTCCCTGTTCTCGCACAGGTCCCTGTTGAAGTAGTGGGGGGACGGCAGCAGCAGATGGAAGGAAATCGCGTCAATTTTTATGGGGTAAACCCTCAGTCAGTCCATGGTAGCGAGCTCAAGGTGGGAGATAGAGCACGAGAAGTTGACCCTCAATAAACGCATCTACTACAAGGAGAGTAGTCCTTTCGGGAGCCAGAAGTTCACTGAGAAGCTCCGCGGGGTCACTCTTGGGGACATGGCTGTTAGAGGAGGGGACGGGAGCAGGGCTATCAAGGACCAGCATGCCTTGGCGGCGGAACTCGGGTGTGCACAGGCAGCGTGCATGGCTAGGGCGGCTTTCGAGGCAGCCCCAGCTCACTGGAAGCAGAAGTTGCTTGCTACCCCAAGCGCAGAAGAACCGGCAAAGGAAATGGGTCTCGTTTGCATGTGATACAATCAAGCAGGGGCACCGCATTATTGAAGGATCGTTGACGTGGTGGATGGGCGGTTATGATGCAAGATGACTGTGATTGACTGCAAGAATTGGCTAACAAAGCATATTGGGGAGGCGGATTATAGGTTCGAGGTCTCAACGGTCACTTTGGCGGTTAAGGCAAAGCTGGTGCTAGGGGTCATGGGGGAACCGAAAGCTAGACAGGGTCTCCTGGTGACTCCTCCGTCCACTATCCAGTCCCTTGTTCCCCCCTGTCCTTAGTCTCTTGTCCTTCTCCACTGGGTCCATCGTTCCTATGGTGGTCGTCCTGTCTCTTCTCGTGCTAGTGTCCACCCCATGGCCCTTCTTTTTTGTGCTCCTCCAGTCCCCGTTCTGCCGCTCCCTCCCCAGTCATGCGTACCGCTGTCCTTTGCTCCTCCCTCTGACGCCACTCGCACTACTCGTCCAGTCGTCTCCCGCTTGCTTTTGTTGCTTGTCATTGCCTTACTACTTTTCCTAAGACTGTCTCTGCCCTAGTTGCTGTTGTTGCTGACTTTGCCGTGAGCCACCACATTGACTACGCTTCTGCCCTTATCTCTGACCATGCCTGTCCTCTGTCCGTCGGGGGTGCACCTGCCCTTAGCAGTGACATTCTAGAGGATAGGCAGTACGAGCTAGCTTTGCTTGCAGTTGCTGCACCGCATCTCTGTGTCATGCTTGTGTCCCTAAGGGCGACTCGGACGACCTGGACATCCCTATCTCGTGCTCCTACACTAAGCAGTCTCGGGTGCCTGAGCAGCCCACTGGATACATGCCATGGAGGCGGAGATGGCATCATATAGATCCACGGGCATTTAAGTCGACACAGTTCCTCTACCTGGAGCGAGGATAGTCGATGGCATGTGGATCCATAAGGTGGCGGAAACAATTGTCCACATGTTTAGCATATTTTTACATTTTGACGAGCTGTACGCTATAAACATTAAGCCTTAATTCATGGTGGCCATATACGTAGAGAGGAGCAGGTAGAGCACTCACTCAAATCTCCTAAAACCAGAGTTGTATATTTCATGGTCCTTCAAGATGACAACATTTAATAACAGCACATCCGGACAATTTGTACCGGGGACAGGCAGCAAACTAGTTACTAGCAAAACTAGTACCTAGTCAATCGATACTTGGCCTTGATCACCACCTACACCCTCCTAGGCATGTTATCTATGAGGTTAGTGCAAACCTTTACAGGGATCTTCTCACACTCTTCCTGGACCCACGCTTTTGCATAAGGGGGTGAGCACTCGGAAAATCGCGAAGTATTTGAACGTATGCAAGAGTACTGTGCACGATTTCATGTTGAATGTTATCTCTAAGACTAGCCATGCTGAGGTGTTGCCAAAGATGCCATTAGTCGATTGGTCTCGTCTTTTCATGGATCGTCTTCATCGCACCGTTGTAGGTAAAAATTACGAGCAGAGTGGTGAAAAATTGCGTATCTGCCACGAAACTTAGGGTAACATAGCACGGTTGACATTGCATCCTTGCACTATTAGAATCACGCTAGGATACGTAGGTCTCTGAGCGGTGCAGCAGTTGAAGTAGTCGTGACTGGTGGGGAAAAATATCCGGGTTCAGGTCTTGTGAGGAAGAGGGTCACTCCAGTGCTATAAACTCATGCTCTCTAAGCCATTCCAAGCCTAGGTGGGACACATGGCTTAGAATGGCTTAGAGAACACGAGTATGTTACGCTGGAGTGACCCTTTTCCTCACCAGATCTCAACCCGGATATTTTTCCCCACCAGTCACGACTACTTGGACTGCTGCACCGCTCAGAGACATACGGATCCTAGCATGATTCTAATAGTGCAAGGATGCACTGTCAACCGTGCTATGTTACCCTAAGTTTCGTGGCAGATACGCAATCTTTCGCCACTCTGCTCGTAATTTTTACCTACAACGGTGCGATGAAGACGATCCATGATAAGACAAGACCAATCGACTAATGGCATCTTTGGCAACACCTCAGCATGGCTAGTCTTAGAGATAACATTCAATATGAAATCGTGCACAGTACTCTTGCATACGTTCAAATACTCCCCTCTGACCTTCCTTTTGTCAATTTTGTCCTTGACGAAGAAGTATCGGTGGGCGATGTGTATGTTGTCTGTTGACGAAGCTGGGCTTGTATGCAATCTTGATTGCGCTCTGATTGTTACACAATAACTTGAAGTTTCGGGTCGTTGCAATTTTCGTCACTTCAAGCAACTTTTATAGGTCACGCCTTTGTGAATAGTAGAGCGATATGAATTCTGCTTCGGCTGACAAAAGTGTGATAACCTCCTGTTTCGTTGAATTCCACGAAATGACACCACCCGGTTCAAGCTTGAAGATTAAACTTGTACGCGAACGCTTGTTGTTCGGGTCAGCAGTGTGATCTGCGTCAACATATCAAGTCAATCCAAAGTTTGTTGTAGTGGTTGTCGTGTAGCTGAGACTGATAGTAGGTGTCGAAATGAAACATTGAAGGGCTCGGTGAAGATCGGCCATATCCTCCCGTTTAGATCGACGCAAGTACTATGGGAGCTAACTAGTGAGGTAAGCAATATATGCTTGGAAGGTAAAGGCTGCAAATAATAGGCACCCGAGCTGGTGATGGTAAAGTCGATGCTCGGAGGTGGTAAGTGGGGTAGTATATGGTGTGTGGCTGGGCAGAATGTGATGAAAATCGGTAGTGACGCCGATGCGAGCGATGGAAAAGGTTTTGCAAGTGTTTCGAGATACTTGCTTGCAGAGAGGTAGATGGCGTCGGGGCCCAGTCGACGTTTAACCCAAGAAATTGAGTAACATTGGGAAAAATAGTAGCGTCGAGAATCTCTTGGATTTGTTCTCCATGTGAGCGAGGAGACGGTTGCACGAGCCGGTGCACAATAAGTCGTCCACATAGGTGACTAGAGGAATGTAGTTTCCCCGATATTCGAGTTTGTACATCCCAAGATCATGGGGCAGCTGCTCGAAGTCAAGTGAGATAAGAACTTGGTGGTATGCTGCTTCCACAGCGAGGAGCATGTTTGATGTCGTAGAGAGCTTTGAGCAGTTTGCGGATGTGAATTTCGTCGCCATAAGTGTGTGTGGGGTACTTCAACGTAGATGTATGCATTGACATCTGCATATAGAAAAATATTTTGCTAACATCCAATTGACGAAGGGGGCGGTGGCGACTGGTGACTTAGGTGCGAAGAATTCTAACAGGGGTATGGCGACTGATCGGAGCAAAAGTCCGATCGTCGATACAATGGGTTAGTTCAAATCCCTGGGCAACCCATCTCCCTTTGAATCTGTCTGCTTCGCCTGCTGTATTTGTCTTGATGCGAAAAACCCACTTGCCCAAAAGAAGCTTCTTGTCGTACGCTAGTGCACGTGGAACCAGTTTCCACGTTTTCCGCTTCTCGAGAGCGGCTACCTTTGCATCCATTACTGCTAGCCACTGGGCTATATCAGGGTCACAAAGGGTCTGCTTGAATATTTTTTACTCAATCCTGGCCGTTGGTTGTTGAAGGGTGACAGTGAGCCCGAGGATTTGAAGAGCCGATTGGTCACCATGTGGATGTGGTTGGCTGCCAACTTCAATGGCGTCATCATCGTCAATTTCGGATGGCAGGTGGCGCACACCGTCATGTAATGCTGCGATTGCTTTTTGTCTTCGTAGATGGTCTTCGTGATTATAGGCAGCATGTGGCATAGCTGGTGGTCGCAATGGGTCCGAGAGTGGAATGAATAACGGGGTTTTGTGGTGGAGGCATATGATTCAGGAATGTAGGACTCGAACAGGGGTTCTTCACGTAACAAAGGACCAGGTTCAACTGTTGATGTGGAAGGCTATGGGGCAGTAAAAGGTTCAGGTGCTGTGCTAGCAAGCGGATAATATTCTTCCACTACATCAGTTTCGTCTTGAGGGGTGGCGAAACTTCTTTCGACACTGTAGCAATCGGGATCTCACTGCTGGCGCTCCTTGTTGCGTTCAAAGTCATCAAGTAAAGGTTTCTCATAGAGAATGTAGTCACGGGCATACATAAATTTGCAAGCTTCGTAATCCATGATTATCCAAGCGTAGGAATCCTTTGGTACACCGAGGTGTATTCCCCATCGAGCCCGTTCAGTGAATCTGCCCGCAATTGCGCTTGGAGGACGATAGTGGACCATGCAGCCCAAGACTCATAAATTCTTGTGTCGGCAGGCTGCTTTGTCCACATGACGTGTGGCGAACTGAAGTGAGGTAAGACAGTACATGAGAAGAACTTGTGCATTTTGACAGTTTGCGTTATCGCAGACAGCCAAAAATCAGTTGGCAGGTTGGAATATTGCAGAAGCACGCACATCTTCTCTTGCAGCACTCTGTTCGTCCACTCATTGACCCCGTTTTTCTGATGGGCGTAAGGTATTGTCTTGCACCTGACAATCCCAACTAGAGAGGGAACAAAAGGCGTACCAGTAAAGCTCATGGCGGCGATTCCTATGAGATGGAGCGGCTTTAATGACGGCTGAAGGAATGGGAGCGGGGGGAAGGGGGTGCTAGTTGGACGAAGGAGGCACATGAGGAGAGGGAAGAAATGGGTGCTAGATGGGCAGTGAAAGCACGCGAGCAGAGGGAAAAAATGGGTGCTAGACGGGTAAAGGGAGAACATGAGAAGAGGGAAGAAAGGGGTGGTAGGTGGACGAAGGAAGCACATGAGGAGAGGGAAGAAAGGGGTGCTAGACGGACAGAGGAAGCACGTGAGCAGGGGGAAGAAAGGGGTGTTAGATGGACGAAGACGCACATGAGGAGAGGGAAAAGAACGGTGGTACAATTAATGGTATGGACAATGTTGAGTCCGGCGAATCCGACAAGGTGGAGAGGCTGCGACGGTGACTGAAGGAGTGGGAGCGGGAATTTGCTGCAACGCACAGCCGCGCTCCATTGCGCGCTGACGTGGAGGTCGATCCCACCTTGGGCAAACTGCTCTTTATAACTGTTATCAACGTCTCATAGGTTTCTAGTTTTTCCTCTCCGAAGTAGCCTCCACTCTTCATGCATTGGCGTGGGGCCAGGTTCAGGCATAGGTGAGCTTAGGTGCACGTACCTGTGCGTAGGTGCATATTAAGGCATTTAGGTGCAAATTAAGCACTCTGTTTGTCCTGGTGGATTGATAGTTCGGTGAGTAGCTCATCACTTATGTCGAGCAAAGCTCGTGATTGATGCTTCCAGGAAAACTTGAATTTAAAATACCGAACTCACACTGAACATCGCCCCCTAAACATCGCGTATACACTAGAAAGTCTAGGGATGATGTCGCGGCTGATCCAATGAAGTTTAAAATGAGTCTGAGTCTGGGAAACCCCATTCCAAAGTGCCTGAATTTTCGAACTTCGAAATAGCCGAAGTGGAATCCACAAATAGCCGAAGTGCACTTCGTTGATTTTCAATAACGTCCACCAGCACGAATCAACTTCTCTAGCACACAAGTATATTCATCATATATATAATGTCTATCATATTTAATCCCTCATTCAAAGGAAGATGTAGTAGAATGCTTTTTTTTCTATCCAGACTATATTTGCTGAGAATATTGACGTTGAAAGGCGACTCGGATATCATTTGGGGCGAGGGTCGGTGTAATGAAGCGCTAAGAGCGTGTAACGAATAGTTGAGTAGCGAGGGAAACAATACAATGAGGGCACATCAAAACAGCAGGGAGCCTGGATATAGATATCCTAGAGCACACAGTCGAGGCTCGGTAGAGCTGAGGTTTGTAAATTGGCGTGAAGCGCCCAGATCTAGACATAAAACAGCAAGGGGGGCAAAATGCATGCGGATCGTCAGGAGACCACATTTGGGTACCGCGATTTGAATTTTGTGGCAGAGCTGCGCAGCAACCCCGTTATAGCAGTGTATGCCTTACTAACTAAAACCCGCGATAAGGAACTACCATCTTCTTACAGTCGGTAATACTAACATGGAGGAACATGTTGCTACCAGTATAACGAATTTAATGCTGCATCACTCAATCAGATACTTCCCGCCAAATCCATTCTGCCACGACCTCCAGTTTCAAATTTTGAATTTCCAAGCACGCCTACAAGCCTCCCAGAAATTCTTCCTTACCTGCCAGGCTGCCTCTGGAAACCACCTTGCTCTTCGTACCAACCCATAACCCTAACCATCCTCAATCTCGTGTTCACGCCTGTAATGTCCCTGAGCCGGCGAGCAAGCATGGAGCTTTAGGATATTCTCTAAGATATTCTCTTAACGTTACCCGGATAAGTGTTTAGCTGGTCCACGCCATTCCGTATAGCCTAAAAAGACCGAATTAGATGGCTCTGTTTGCGTGAGCTGATTCCGCGGCTGGAGCTAGTATACCTGATATTGGCCGCGATACAGGCACAACCTCTTATGAGAACGTCCCGTCGCTGTGTTCCTGCAAGTGTGAACATTGGAGAAATGAGTCCTAGACAGCAGGGGTTGGGAGCGGGAAAGGAACCCATTCAGAGAGGCGATCCGCTTGAGCGAGGCAACGGAGGGCAAGATAAAGCGAGAGGGAGCGCTGAACGGGCAGGCGGAAACATCAACGGGCAGCAGGAACGCGGCGAGGAACGCAGCGAGGAACGCGGCGAGGAAAGGTGGACTAGTAGTACGGTTATCGGCGAACCCGCCGGCGAGGTGGAGCGGATTCGACGGCGGCTGAAGGAAGCACGCGAGGAAAGGGGTGCTAGTGTCAGCGGTGCGGCTAATGGCGAGGCTGGCGAGGTAGAGCGGATTCGACGGCGGCTGAAGGAATGGGAGCGGGGATTCGCCGCGTCGCACGGCCGCGCTCCGTCGCGCGCTGACGTGGAGGGCGATCCGGGCGTAGGTGAGCCGCTCCCTAATACCCTCGTCGCCATTTCCTATGATCCTAACTTATTCTGCTACTAGGCGACACGTAGGTGAGCTGCTCCTTATTATCCGGACAAGTCGTGCTTGTGGCAGTTGAGCTGTATGGGAAGTACGCTCGGCTGAAGGAACGGGAGAGGAGAAAGCGGAAGAGGAGCCATGAAGGTGCCGCTGCTGGTGGCGCTACTGCTAAATGTGCTACTATCGAAGGTGCCGGTATCGAAGCTGCTGTTGCTGTTGAATGTCTGGAGAGGGCAAGGCAACAACGGGGTGGCAGAGAGGGCAAGGCAGAGCAGAGACGGAACGGTGTCAAGGATGTACAAGAGGATGATAGAATTGGTAACAGGAAGTCCAATAGGGAGGATGGAGAGCGTTCGGGCAAAGCCAGGCTGGCCTCTAACCCCCGGATAGGCCTGTCTGCCCCTCTGTCGGACCTAGGAGTGTGGCAGAGCAGCAGGCAGTTCAGTCTTGTTGTGTGCGGCGGAGGGGGAGGAGGGGTGGGGGGTGCAGGAAGGGGAGGGTTACAAGGAGCCGGGTTAGGGTTACAATCAACGGAGCGAGCGCAGGAGCCAGTACCAGCAGGTGCTGCAGGTTGTGCGGGTGAGAAGCAGCTGTCAGAGGGTGAGGCACAGAGGGTGCAGGGGCAGTGCGGACAGGAGGGGCTGGGCGGGGGGCGGAGGGGGCGGGCAGAGCAGCAGGTGGGGGGAATCGAGAGGGGAAGGTTGAACCGGGGCGAGGAGGTGGGGAGAGTGGATGGTAGTGGGGATGGTGGGGGTGGTGGGGATGGTGGGGATGGTGGGGATGGTGCGGCTGGTGGGGATGGTGGGGATGGTGGGGATGGTGTGTGGGCGAGAGGGGAAGGAGAGGCAGGGGCAGGTGACGAAGCAGGGATGGGTTACTTTGGACCAACTGCGGTCCCTGTTCGTCCTGTGGGCATGCTTGGCTGTGTTGCGCCCTCGAGCCTGCTTGTAACGAGGATAGGTAGAGGGGGAGGGAGGTGGGGAGCTGAATGCAGAGCTGCTGAGTTGGCATGTGGGGGTTGGCTGCAGGAGACGGCTGACATGGAACCTGTAGCAGCTGAGGCGGCGCTAAGGGAAGCTGATGTGGCACAGAGAGGGGCTGACGTGTTGCAGGGAAGTGCTGACGTGGATGTAACACGATTGGTGGATGCTGAAGCCGCAGAAGAAGCAGTGAATCCAACAGGGCTTTGCTCAAAGCCACCAGTAAGAGCTGCAGAACGGGCAGAAGGTGCCGAATGGGCAGACAGTGCAGAAGGTGCAGCATTAAGCGCAGGAGCAGGTGAATTGCGAGGCGAAGCTATGCCAGAAGCAGAAGAGTTGACTGAAGGACCACCCACAGCAGCAGCAGCGTCAGGTCTAGCAGCAGCGCCAGGTCTAGCAGCAGCGCCAGGTCTAGCAGCAGCGGTACCAACACCATCAGGAGCAATGGAAGCACCAACAGCAATCGCACAGCTGCCACCGTCAGCAGCAGAACCAGCAGCAGCAGACCCAGCAGCAGCAGCAGCAGCAGCACCACCACCACCACCACCAGCGGCACCACCACCATCACCTCCAGCAGCAGCAGCAGCACAACCAGCAGCAGCAGCACAACCAGCAGCAGCAGCAGCAGCAGCAGCAGCACCACCACCACCAGCAGCGGCATCACCACCATCACCTCCAGCAGCAGCAGCAGCAGCAGCAATGGAAGCAGCTGATGTGAACCGCATGACAGTGGTGCAGCTGAGGGCCGCCCTCCTGGCCAATGGGCTGCGAACGTCTGGCAGAAAGGCAGAGCTGGTGAGCCGACTAGCAGAGGCTGGTGGGTGTGTGACTGGGGAAAGAAGTGTGGGCGAGAAAAGTGTGGGGGAGGTGAGTGTGGGTGAGAGGAGTGTGGGTGGGAGAAAGTGTCGAAGAAACGAGGGTGGGAGAGGTATGGGGAGGGCAGGGGGGCAGCGGAGGAGGCAGGTGGTGAGGGTGAAGGGGAGGCGACGAGTCAGAGCTCCAGAGGGTGATACTGATGGTCATGATGATGATGATGGTGGTGATGATGGTGATGGTGATGGTGATGGGGTTGTTGATGGGGATGGTGGTGATGCTGGTGCTGGCGTTGATAGCAGTAAAAAGGACCCAATGAGGCGCCCTACTGAAGGAGATGCGAAAACAATGCAACGGGTTGGCGAGACGGCGGCACTCGCAGGCTCCCATGGGAGGGAATGCAGGGATGGGCCGGGAAAGACGGCTGGGAGGAGGGTCACACGTCTAGCTGCTCGGGTAGCAAGGGATGGTTTGAGGGGAAGGGAGCAAGGGGAGAAGGATGGGGCGAAGGAGGATGAGCGAGGAGCGAAGGAGGGGGGGGAGACGGGGAGTGGGAGTGAAGGGGAGGAGGGGAGTGAGGATGCGAGTGAGGAGAGTGAGGGGGAGAGCGGGAGTGACAGTGGTTCGGATTGGGCAGAGGAGAGAAGGGGGGTGAGCAGCAGTAGCGAGAGTGAGGAGGAGGGGGTGGGAGAGGAGGAGGAGAAGGGGGAGGAGGAGGAGGAGAGGAGCAGGGTCACAAACAAGACAGTTACAGTGAATACAGTCACACGTGAGGGCAGAGGTTCGGGTAAGGCTCGGTGTAACGCACGCAAAGCGAAGGGGGGAGTTGGTGGGAGAAGACAAGAGACAGGACAGAAACGAGAGGATCGAAAACCGAAGAATGAACTGAGTGGTGATGCTGCTGTTGTTGGGGGTGCTGCTGCTGCTGCTGCTACTCCTGCTGCTGCTGGTGCTACTCCTGCCGCTGCTGCTGCTGCTGCTGCCACAGGTGGAGCGGGCAGTACAGCAGCGGAGTATGGGTGGGGTAATCCCAGGGCTTTGCAAGCCCTGAGGCAGAAGGAAGCACAGAGGCGGAAACAGAGGAAGGTGGCTACTGCTGCCGGTGCAGGTGTAGCCAGTGCAGGTGCTACTGGTGGGGGTGCAACACGTGCAGGGTATGGTCTTACCAGCAGCAGGAGTGCCAGGGGCCGCCCCGGGCTGCAAGGGAGGGACAACTTTGTGCGCCTCAATATCAACGGCAGGGGATGCAAGAAGAGGTTCGGGAACGGTACCAAGACCAGCAGGTTCGGCAGCAGGTCCGGCGGTGGGAGTAGGTACGGTGGGAGGTTCGGTGGTGGGTATGGAGGGGGGAGGAGGAAGACGTTTTACAGGAAAGGGGGGAAGAGGGGGAAGGGAGGGGTTTTGGGGGAGGGAGGAGGGGGAGAGTGTGGTATGGGCTTAGGTGACTGGATGGATGATGGTGCGGTGATGGGGTTGGGGGGGGGAGAAGAGCAGAAAGGAGGAGTGGGGGATGTGGAAGGGGCAATTGGGGAGAATGGGGGGGGCAGGAAGGGGGGAGAGGTTGGAAAGGAGGTGGGGGGAAGCGAGGAGGAAGGGAAGGGGAGGCAAGAAGGGATAGAGGATGAGGGAGAGGAGGAAGAGGAAGTAGAGGAGGTAGAGGAGGTGGAAGAGGGAGACGGTGTGGGACAGGAGAAAGGCACGGAGGGCAAGGGGCAAGGGCGCAAGAAGAAGGGCGCAAGGGGGGAAGGGGAGGAGGAGGAGGGGGCGACTGAGAGGGCTCGAATGGTTGAGAGGGCCCGAATGGTTGAGAGGGCCCAGAGGGAACCTTCAGAGAGCAATCTGCTGTGGGTGTTGCGGCATGTGTTTGGATTTGATAGGTTCCGAGATGGACAGGTGGCGGCCATCCAACGGTTGCTGCGAGGCCAATCAACGCTCCTCGTGCTGCCAACTGGCGCTGGGAAGTCCCTCTGCTACCAGGTAGCCATTTCCCAAAAAATGCAGCTGTTACCAGGTAGGCGCTACTGTTACTAGGCGTTACTGTTACCAGGTAGGCGTTACGCTAGCAGTTGTCTTTATTATCAATCCGATGGACTCCTTAGGTGCGCTCTGCCTGGCGTCGTTTGGGTCGCCGCCGAGGGCTCTCATGCACGACCAACTCGCCCACCTGCCGCCCTGTATTTTGAGTCGACTCGAAATGCATTGTGCCTGCCTCCGCCCGTCTCCCTCCTGTTTTCCTGCCTGCTGCTTCCATCTCCCTCCTTACCCCTCGCACCTCCCTGCTTTCCTCCTCCCTGGATTGACTCTGGTCGTCAGCCCACTGGTGGCGCTCATGCAGGACCAGCTGGCCCACCTGCCGCCCTGCCTTGTGCTTTCCCCCCTTCACCCCCCCTTCTTCCTCACAGCTCCCAGCCTTCCTCCTCCCCGGATTGACCCTGGTCGTCAGCCCACTAGTGGCGCTCATGCAGGACCAGCTGGCCCACCTGCCGCCCTGCCTTGTGCTTTCCCCCCTTCACCCCCCCTTCTTCCTCACAGCTCCCAGCCTTCCTCCTCCCCGGATTGACCCTGGTCGTCAGCCCACTAGTGGCGCTCATGCAGGACCAGCTCGCCCACCTGCCGCCCTGCCTGCCTGGCGGCCTGCTCTCGTCCTTCCAGGTTTGTGCCTCTCGTCCTTCCAGGTGCGTGCCTCTCTCCTTCTCTCTAACCTACAGACACAGGCGGTATACTTTTTATGCACGGTTTTGCATGCGTTTTTAATGCATTTTCAAGCTGAACTTATTGGGCTTCGCACAGGCGGTAGTCGGAGTGTTTAGGGTTAAGAATACTTGGGTGGTGCACTGTACACAGAGATGTACACAGAGAGAAGAAGAGGCCAGAATCAACAGGATGGTCAACGTGTCTCCCAGCTCCTCCTCCTGTTCTTGGCTTTCTCACCCTCCTTGCAGTTCCCGGTGGAGAGCGGTGAGGTCATAGGGAGGCTACGAAGCGGGGACATCAGGGTGCTCTATGTGTCTCCCACTCCTCCCCTTGCTCCCCGGCGTCCCCTCTGCCCTCATCCCAGTCACCAGCGGAGAGCGGTGCAGTGATAGAGTGGCTACGAAGGGGGGACGTCAGGGTGCTCTTTGTGTCTCCCACTCCTCCCCTTGCTCCCCGGCGTCCCCTCTGCCCTCATCCCAGTCACCAGCGGAGAGCGGTGCAGTGATAGAGTGGCTACGAAGGGGGGACGTCAGGGTGCTCTTTGTGTCTCCCACTCCTCCCCTTGCTCCCCGGCGTCCCCTCTGCCCTCATCCCAGTCACCAGCGGAGAGCGGTGCAGTGATAGAGTGGCTACGAAGGGGGGACGTCAGGGTGCTCTTTGTGTCTCCCACTCCTCCCCTTGCTCCCCGGCGTCCCCTCTGCCCTCATCCCAGTCACCAGCGGAGAGCGGTGCAGTGATAGAGTGGCTACGAAGGGGGGACGTCAGGGTGCTCTTTGTGTCTCCCACTCCTCCCCTTGCTCCCCGGCGTCCCCTCTGCCCTCATCCCAGTCACCAGCGGAGAGCGGTGCAGTGATAGAGTGGCTACGAAGGGGGGACGTCAGGGTGCTCTTTGTGTCTCCCACTCCTCCCCTTGCTCCCCGGCGTCCCCTCTGCCCTCATCCCAGTCACCAGCGGAGAGCGGTGCAGTGATAGAGAGGCTACGAAGGGGGGACATCAGGGTGCTCTTTGTGTCTCCCGAGCGCCTGGCAGCGCCGTCCTTCCTCCGCCTGCTCTCGTGTCTGCCCCAGGGGGTGTCTCTGGTGGTGTTCGACGAGGCGCACTGCATTTCCGAGTGGTGAGTGGTGCCTGTAGCTAGCTTCTGGGTGGATGAGTGGGTGTGTAGGTGAGTGGGTATGTGTGGTGTGGGTGGGTGTGTTTGCTCTCGTGCCTGCCCCAGGGCGTGTCCCTGGTGGTGTTTGATGAGGTCCACTGCATATCCGAGTGGTGAGTGGTGAGTGGGGAGTGGGGAGTGGTGGGTGCACGGATGGATGGAGGGGCGGCGGATAGGAAGGGGGGTTAGGTAGGGAGGCGACCGTCCTTCCTCCACCTCCACTCCTGCCTGCCCCAGGGCGTGCCTTTGGTCCTGTTTGATGAGGCCACTGCATATCCGAGTGGTGAGTGAGTGGTGCCTGTAGCTAGGTTTGCGAGTGGGTGGGTGTGTGGGTGGGCAGGTGTTTTCCTCTCCTGCCTGCCCCAGGGCGTGTCCCTGGTGGTGTTTGATGAAGCTCACTGTGTTTCCGAGTGGTGAGTGCACGGATTGATGGAGGAGGGGAGGTGGATAGGCAGGTAGAAAGGAAGTGGGGAGGCGACCGTCCTTCCTCCACCTCCTCTCCTGTCTGCCCCAGGGCGTGTCCCTGCTGGTGTTTGATGAAGCCCACTGCATATCCGAGTGGTGAGAGAGGGGGGAGTGTGGGTATGTTTGTAGGTGTGTAGCCCGTAGGTGGCTGAATAGCTGTTGAGTAGGGAATAGGAAGTACGGGCGTGGGTAGGTGGTCCTTCCTCCTCCTGTTCCGAACAAGGCAGAGTGCCCCTGATCTCTTTTGACCAGCTTATTTCAAAACGTTTCCAAAAAACAACTCTGTCTTAAACGAGAGCATCGGTCTCTTTCTACTTCAGACCCCCCAGATGCTCTTGGAACCTCTTGGGACCTCTTGGAACCTCTTGGAACCTCTTGGAACCTCTTGGAACCTCTTGAAACTGTTTCCCCTGCAGGTCGCACAGCTTTCGCTCAGCCTACCTCCGTCAATCGTCCCTCCAAAACCCCACACTTTCCAAAGCAGTGAGCCACCCCCAAGCATTCCTGACTGCCCCTCTCTAACCCTCCTCCTCCTCCCCCTGCAGGTCGCACAACTTCCGCTCGGCCTACCTGCGCCTCTCCTCCATCCTCCTCTCCAGCGGCCTGTTGGAGACGCACTCCCCAGCCGATGCTCAAGAGGAGGCATCAAACAGCAGGACTGCTGATACTGCTGATACTTCTGACACGACTGATCACGCCAGTGCCAGCGCCAGCAGCAGCACAAGCACCATCACCCACAGGCCGTGCATCCTCGCCATCACCGCCACCGCCACCCGCCTCGCCACGTCATCGCTGACCTCAGCCCTGGGAATCCCGCCGGGCGGCGTGATCCGGCGTGGAGTGGTGCGGCCGAACCTGCACCTATCGGTCTCACTAACCGGAACCAAAGGGCCTGGGATCGGGCTTGGGCATGGACCTGGGCATGGGCATGCAGTGGGAGAGAGCAAGTGGGGGGCAGATGTCACTCTATCGAAGGGACCAAGGGGCGGGCCAGCAGCAGGGCAGAGCCGGCAGCGAGAGCTTGTGGATCTGCTGAGCTCAGCACCCTTTGCTTCTGCTCGCAGCATCATCGTCTACTGCTCCTTCCAGGTTAACAATACCTTTCCAAACAGCTGCTTGCAGTAAACAACTCTCAACTCTGTGGTTCGTTGCAGGTTTGTTTGTACGCATGGTTCCTCCACACACCTCACTCTCTCTCGTTTCTCTCTCTGCTGCACCGCCCTCAACATCCCCCTTGCACGCCAATGCATATCCCCTAAGACCCATGAGGGTCTGCGCCTTAGTATCTCGGCCTCGTACCTTTATCAGGCTTGCGAGTGTCCCTCACGTTCCTTCGTCAAACTATTTCTTGCCAGCGACATCTGTCGGCAGACATGCACTTGTCTCTCTCCCTCTCTAGATGACCCTCTCACAGTGACATGGTGTTTCCATCTCCTTGGTATATCCGTCTCTCTGTTCCACGGGCTGCCAATGAGGCTGGTTTTTTAGCCGCCTAAAATAGAGTGCTTCCATCTCCTTTGTGTTCCGTCAATCTGTTCCGTGGGCTGCCAGTGGGAGGCTGATGACGTGGCACGCGTTCTTCGCGACAACCGGATTGCGGCTCGGGTGAGTCAGCTCCTAACAACCACTCTCCTTACAGCCATTCTCCTAACAACCACTCTCCTTACAGCCACTCTCGTAACAACCACTCTCCTTACAGCCACTCTCGTAACAACCACTCTCCTTACAGCCACTCTCCTAACAACCACTCTCCTTACTACCACTCTCCTAACAACCACTCTCTTAACAACCACTCTCCTTACAACCACTCTCCTTACAATCACTCTCCTTACAGCCACTCTCCTAACAACCACTCTCCTTACAACCACTCTCCTAACAACCACACTTCTTACAACCACTCTCCTAGCAACCACTCTCCTAATAACCACTCTCCTTATAACCACTCTCCTTACAGCCACTCTCCTTACAACCATCCTCCTTACAACCACTCTCCTTACAACCACTCTCCTTACAGCCACTCTCCTTACAACCACTCTCCTTACAACCACTCTCCTTACAGCCACACTGCAGCAATCACACTCCTGGAATCACACTCAACCAGCACATGCCCACATCAGTCAGACATGCCTATTTTGCCCTGCTCTGACCCCTGCAGCTGCCAGCACAGTCTACATTCCGGTGCAACAACCAACATTCAATCTGCCTCATTCACATGCGCTCTCTTGCCCACTCTGCCTCTCTGACACTGCACCTTGTACACAATCTTAACAATCTTTGTCACAATCCTTAGTAACAAGCTTTCCTTCACTGACCTGGATCTTTCCTTCACTGTAACAATCTTTGTCACAATCCTTCCTGCTCATCCCGTTTGAATGTCTCTTGCCGTGTGTGTTTCCATTGTCAGAGCTACCACGGAGGCCTAGACGCGGGTGAGAGGACTCGAATTCTTCAGCGCTTCACAGCCAACAAGCTGAGAGTGGTATGCTGCGGTGTTCTTTCGGAGTGCCAGCCATTTGAGGCTTAGTAGCATGAGAATAGTAGTACCCGGCTTACATTCACCACGCTTCACAGCCAAAAAGCTGAGAGTGGTATGCTGCGGCCTACCTGCAGTGTCTTTTTGGGGTGCCATTTGAGGCTTAGTAGCATGAGAGTACCTGGCTTACATTCACCGCGCTTCACAGCCAATAGGCTCCGAAGCTCATAGTGGTACGCCTGATGCTGCAATTCCCAGAAAAGGGTGCCTGACTGTACCTTTGAAATAGCAAGTATTGTGAAAGGTATCATAAGTCAAGGACGAATCTCAACCTGGGTGTACTGATCGGAAAATGCAGGCTCTTGAAAATGGACCATTTCCAACCTGGTGGTTCCTGTGCAGGTAGTGGCGACTCTGGCATTTGGCATGGGCTTGGACAAGGCTGACGTTGGTGCGGTGAGTTGGCTGCTGGGGCTATTGGAGAGTGGGTGGGAGGATAGTGTGAAGAATGCTGAGGTTATGTAAATACCTTGCTTTCAACGTCATTGCCGACGGGTTTGTCCCTTCTGTGCTTCGTGGCAATCCCACTCAGATTCCATTTGGTGTGTCATCTTGTGTGCCAATTCGAGTGTCAATTCGTGTCCATTTCTCATCCCACCTTCCATTCAGCCCGATTATTCCTTCCCCGTTGCCCTTCCAATCGGCTTCCCTTCCCTCTCATCCCAATCGCCCCAATCAGGTTGTGCACTACTCCCTTCCTCGCAGTCCAGAGCAATATGTGCAGGTGCGATGCAATTAAGCCTGCAAAAACGAATACGGTATCGAATACGGCAGGAAAAAAAAAGTATTTGTCGAATACTTGTGTGTTTTCGTATTTGATCGAATAGCACTTCCTACTCGAATACAAATATGGTTCGAATATTCGGTTTTGCAACGAATACGGAATCGAATACGAATAGGTGGACAGAACAGGGTTTCGGGTGTCTTCTAGGGCTTCCCACCAAAGACCGAGATAGAAATAGCCCCTCTAACCTTGATAGTCTATTACCCCCCTCCCCAATCACTTCCATTCCTGGCATATTGTCGAAGTAGCTGTGATTTTGGCAGGTTATTTATGGAACAACATGTCACGCTCAAGAATCCTGTTTTAGTATTTGTCCACGATTGATTGGTTTTATGGAGGCCGCAATCAGCCGATCGTGCGACCATCAGATTTCACCGATTTTGCTTATACTGCGCTGCTGATTTTGAGAGGAAAGGGGAGTCGGGGAGATGAATGGTAGGCTCACACGAATACGAATATTTTCCCGAATATCGAATATTTGAGTGTCGAATATTCGGAACTTGCGAATATTTGAGAGTCGAATACTGCCGAATAGCTTCGGGATGTCAGATTCGTTTTGTATTTGATATTTGTCGAATACCGAATACGAATCCGAAACCAGTGCTATTTGTTTGCAGGCTTAGATGCAATGCGGTGTGATGCGGTGTGGTGCGGTGCGATGTGGTGTGATGCGGTATTGAAAGGTTCGTCACAGCACATGAGTACACTACACAACACGAAAGTTAGAAAACGAGGGAATAAGACGAGAGAGGAATTCAGCCAAACTCCTCCCCACCCAACTCACCCCTCTCCACCCCTCTCCACCCCTCTCCACCCCTCTCCACCCCTTCTTTCAGGAGATAGGTCGTGCGGGGCGCAACGGCCAGCCAGCCTTCTGCCATCTCTTTGTGGACCGGCCCTGCTACCTTCGCCTGCGCAGCCTTGCACACTCGTGAGCTGCGCACTCGTTACTAGCACATTTGTTACTAGCACACTCGTTACTATCACTCCGTAATTTTGCTCGTTCGAAAGACTTTCTTCACGAGCGTTTTGAGCGCTTGTTGGCCGTTTGTAGTGCTTCCTCTAGCACCCCTTCCTCCAGCACCCCTTCCCTCTTCTTTCTGTACACAGGGCACAACACACACACTGTCTGTTCACCACTTCACTACATACGGCGCACATGCTTCTTGTCTGTACACAGGGCACTACACCACTTCACTACAGCAGGCACATGTTTCTTGTCCTTGCACACTCTTCCTTGATTGGTTCACGCCTGCACACCACACAAGTGATGAGTCCGACTGATTGGTTCACGCCTGCAGCACACCACACAAGTGATGAGTCCGACTGATTGGTTCACGCCTGCACACCACACAAGTGATGAGTCTGACTGATTGGTTCACGCCTGCAGCACACCACACAAGTGATGAGTCTGACTGATTGGTTCACGCCTGCAGCACACCACACAAGTGATGAGTGACTGATTGGTTCACGCCTGCAGCACACCACACAAGTGATGAGTCTGACTGATTGGTTCACGCCTGCAGCACACCACACAAGTGATGAGTTGACTGATTGGTTCACGCCTGCAGCACACCACACAAGTGATGAGTGACTGATTGGTTCACGCCTGCAGCACACCACACAAGTGATGAGTCTGACTGATTGGTTCACGCCTGCAGCACACCACACAAGTGATGAGTCTGACTGATTGGTTCACGCCTGCAGCACACCACACAAGTGATGAGTCTGACTGATTGGTTCACGCCTGCAGCACACCACACAAGTGATGAGTCTGACTGATTGGTTCACGCCTGCAGCACACCACACAAGTGATGAGTGACTGATTGGTTCACGCCTGCAGCACACCACACAAGTGATGAGTGACTGATTGGTTCACACCTGCAGCACACCACACAAGTGATGAGTCTGACTGATTGGTTCACACCTGCAGCACACCACACAAGTGATGAGTCTGACTGATTGGTTCACGCCTGCAGCACACCACACAAGTGATGAGTCTGACTGATTGGTTCACGCCTGCAGCACACCACAAGTGATGAGTCTGACTGATTGGTTCACGCCTGCAGCACACCACACAAGTGATGAGTCTGACTGATTGGTTCACACCTGCAGCACACCACACAAGTTATGAGTCTGACTGATTGGTTCACGCCTGCAGCACACCACACAAGTGATGAGTCTGACTGATTGGTTCACGCCTGCAGCACACCACACAAGTGATGAGTCGACTGATTGGTTCACGCCTGCAGCACACCACACAAGTGATGAGTCTGACTGATTGGTTCACGCCTGCAGCACACCACACAAGTGATGAGTCTGACTGATTGGTTCACGCCTGCAGCACACCACACAAGTGATGAGTCTGACTGATTGGTTCACGCCTGCAGCACACCACACAAGTGATGAGTCTGACTGATTGGTTCACGCCTGCAGCACACCACACAAGTGATGAGCGACTGATTGGTTCACACCTGCAGCACACCACACAAGTGATGAGTCTGACTGATTGGTTCACGCCTGCAGCACACCACACAAGTGATGAGTCTGACTGATTGGTTCACGCCTGCAGCACACCACACAAGTGATGAGCGACTGATTGGTTCACACCTGCAGCACACCACACAAGTGATGAGTCTGACTGATTGGTTCACGCCTGCAGCACACCACACAAGTGATGAGTCTGACTGATTGGTTCACGCCTGCAGCACACCACACAAGTGATGAGTCTGACTGATTGGTTCACGCCTGCAGCACACCACACAAGTGATGAGTCTGACTGATTGGTTCACGCCTGCAGCACACCACACAAGTGATGAGTCTGACTGATTGGTTCACGCCTGCAGCACACCACACAAGTGATGAGTCTGACTGATTGGTTCACGCCTGCAGCACACCACACAAGTGATGAGTCTGACTGATTGGTTCACACCTGCAGCACACCACACAAGTTATGAGTCTGACTGATTGGTTCACGCCTGCAGCACACCACACAAGTGATGAGTCTGACTGATTGGTTCACACCTGCAGCACACCACACAAGTTATGAGTCTGACTGATTGGTTCACGCCTGCAGCACACCACACAAGTGATGAGTCTGACTGATTGGTTCACGCCTGCAGCACACCACACAAGTGATGAGTGACTGATTGGTTCACGCCTGCAGCACACCACACAAGTTATGAGTCTGACTGATTGGTTCACGCCTGCAGCACACCACACAAGTGATGAGTCTGACTGATTGGTTCACGCCTGCAGCACACCACACAAGTGATGAGTCTGACTGATTGGTTCACGCCTGCAGCACACCACACAAGTGATGAGTCTGACTGATTGGTTCACGCCTGCAGCACACCACACAAGTGATGAGTCTGACTGATTGGTTCACGCCTGCAGCACACCACACAAGTGATGAGTGACTGATTGGTTCACGCCTGCAGCACACCACACAAGTTATGAGTCTGACTGATTGGTTCACGCCTGCAGCACACCACACAAGTGATGAGTCTGACTGATTGGTTCACACCTGCAGCACACCACACAAGTTATGAGTCTGACTGATTGGTTCACGCCTGCAGCACACCACACAAGTGATGAGTCTGACTGATTGGTTCACACCTGCAGCACACCACACAAGTGATGAGTCTGACTGATTGGTTCACGCCTGCAGCACACCACACAAGTGATGAGTCTGACTGATTGGTTCACACCTGCAGCACACCACACAAGTTATGAGTCTGACTGATTGGTTCACGCCTGCAGCACACCACACAAGTGATGAGTCTGACTGATTGGTTCACGCCTGCAGCACACCACACAAGTGATGAGTGACTGATTGGTTCACGCCTGCAGCACACCACACAAGTTATGAGTCTGACTGATTGGTTCACGCCTGCAGCACACCACACAAGTGATGAGTCTGACTGATTGGTTCACGCCTGCAGCACACCACACAAGTGATGAGTCTGACTGATTGGTTCACGCCTGCAGCACACCACACAAGTGATGAGTGACTGATTGGTTCACACCTGCAGCACACCACACAAGTGATGAGTCTGACTGATTGGTTCACGCCTGCAGCACACCACACAAGTGATGAGTGACTGATTGGTTCACACCTGCAGCACACCACACAAGTGATGAGTCTGACTGATTGGTTCACGCCTGCAGCACACCACACAAGTGATGAGTCTGACTGATTGGTTCACGCCTGCAGCACACCACAGAAGTGATGAGTGACTGATTGGTTCACACCTGCAGCACACCACACAAGTGATGAGTCTGACTGATTGGTTCACACCTGCAGCACACCACACAAGTGATGAGTCTGACTGATTGGTTCACGCCTGCAGCACACCACACAAGTGATGAGTGACTGATTGGTTCACACCTGCAGCACACCACACAAGTGATGAGTCTGACTGATTGGTTCACGCCTGCAGCACACCACACAAGTGATGAGTCTGACTGATTGGTTCACGCCTGCAGCACACCACAGAAGTGATGAGTGACTGATTGGTTCACACCTGCAGCACACCACACAAGTGATGAGTCTGACTGATTGGTTCACGCCTGCAGCACACCACACAAGTGATGAGTCTGACTGATTGGTTCACGCCTGCAGCACACCACACAAGTGATGAGTCTGACTGATTGGTTCACGCCTGCAGCACACCACACAAGTGATGAGTCTGACTGATTGGTTCACGCCTGCAGCACACCACACAAGTGATGAGTCTGACTGATTGGTTCACGCCTGCAGCACACCACACAAGTGATGAGTCTGACTGATTGGTTCACACCTGCAGCACACCACACAAGTTATGAGTCTGACTGATTGGTTCACGCCTGCAGCACACCACACAAGTGATGAGTCTGACTGATTGGTTCACGCCTGCAGCACACCACACAAGTGATGAGTCTGACTGATTGGTTCACGCCTGCAGCACACCACACAAGTGATGAGTCTGACTGATTGGTTCACGCCTGCAGCACACCACACAAGTTATGAGTCTGACTGATTGGTTCACGCCTGCAGCACACCACACAAGTGATGAGTCTGACTGATTGGTTCACGCCTGCAGCACACCACACAAGTGATGAGTCTGACTGATTGGTTCACACCTGCAGCACACCACACAAGTGATGAGTCTGACTGATTGGTTCACACATGCAGCACACCACACAAGTTATGAGTCTGACTGATTGGTTCACGCCTGCAGCACACCACACAAGTGATGAGTCTGACTGATTGGTTCACGCCTGCAGCACACCACACAAGTGATGAGTCTGACTGATTGGTTCACGCCTGCAGCACACCACACAAGTGATGAGTCTGACTGATTGGTTCACGCCTGCAGCACACCACACAAGTGATGAGTGACTGATTGGTTCACGCCTGCAGCACACCACACAAGTGATGAGTCTGACTGATTGGTTCACACCTGCAGCACACCACACAAGTTATGAGTCTGACTGATTGGTTCACGCCTGCAGCACACCACACAAGTGATGAGTCTGACTGATTGGTTCACGCCTGCAGCACACCACACAAGTGATGAGTCTGACTGATTGGTTCACGCCTGCAGCACACCACACAAGTGATGAGTCTGACTGATTGGTTCACACCTGCAGCACACCACACAAGTTATGAGTCTGACTGATTGGTTCACGCCTGCAGCACACCACACAAGTGATGAGTCTGACTGATTGGTTCACGCCTGCAGCACACCACACAAGTGATGAGTCTGACTGATTGGTTCACGCCTGCAGCACACCACACAAGTGATGAGTCTGACTGATTGGTTCACGCCTGCAGCACACCACACAAGTGATGAGTCTGACTGATTGGTTCACGCCTGCAGCACACCACACAAGTGATGAGTCTGACTGATTGGTTCACGCCTGCAGCACACCACACAAGTGATGAGTCTGACTGATTGGTTCACGCCTGCAGCACACCACACAAGTGATGAGTCTGACTGATTGGTTCACGCCTGCAGCACACCACACAAGTGATGAGTCTGACTGATTGGTTCACACCTGCAGCACACCACACAAGTGATGAGTCTGACTGATTGGTTCACACCTGCAGCACACCACACAAGTGATGAGTCTGACTGATTGGTTCACGCCTGCAGCACACCACACAAGTGATGAGTCTGACTGATTGGTTCACACCTGCAGCACACCACACAAGTGATGAGTCTGACTGATTGGTTCACGCCTGCAGCACACCACACAAGTGATGAGTCTGACTGATTGGTTCACGCCTGCAGCACACCACACAAGTGATGAGTCTGACTGATTGGTTCACACCTGCAGCACACCACACAAGTTATAAGTCTGACTGATTGGTTCACGCCTGCAGCACACCACACAAGTGATGAGTCTGACTGATTGGTTCACGCCTGCAGCACACCACACAAGTTATGAGTCTGACTGATTGGTTCACGCCTGCAGCACACCACACAAGTGATGAGTCTGACTGATTGGTTCACGCCTGCAGCACACCACACAAGTGATGAGTCTGACTGATTGGTTCACGCCTGCAGCACACCACACAAGTGATGAGTCTGACTGATTGGTTCACGCCTGCAGCACACCACACAAGTGATGAGTCTGACTGATTGGTTCACG
Source organism: Closterium sp. NIES-67 (assembly GCA_027943415.1). NCBI lineage: Eukaryota > Viridiplantae > Streptophyta > Zygnematophyceae > Desmidiales > Closteriaceae > Closterium > Closterium sp. NIES-67. Next base: position 28,943 of record BQMB01000898.1, on the reverse strand, counting down.
CCTGCAGCACACCACACAAGTGATGAGTCTGACTGATTGGTTCACGCCTGCAGCACACCACACAAGTGATGAGTCTGACTGATTGGTTCACGCCTGCAGCACACCACACAAGTGATGAGTCTGACTGATTGGTTCACGCCTGCAGCACACCACACAAGTGATGAGTCTGACTGATTGGTTCACGCCTGCAGCACACCACACAAGTGATGAGTCTGACTGATTGGTTCACGCCTGCAGCACACCACACAAGTGATGAGTCTGACTGATTGGTTCACGCCTGCAGCACACCACACAAGTGATGAGTCTGACTGATTGGTTCACGCCTGCAGCACACCACACAAGTGATGAGTCTGACTGATTGGTTCACGCCTGCAGCACACCACACAAGTGATGAGTCTGACTGATTGGTTCACGCCTGCAGCACACCACACAAGTGATGAGTCTGACTGATTGGTTCACGCCTGCAGCACACCACACAAGTGATGAGTCTGACTGATTGGTTCACGCCTGCAGCACACCACACAAGTGATGAGTCTGACTGATTGGTTCACGCCTGCAGCACACCACACAAGTGATGAGTCTGACTGATTGGTTCACGCCTGCAGCACACCACACAAGTGATGAGTCTGACTGATTGGTTCACACCTGCAGCACACCACACAAGTTATGAGTCTGACTGATTGGTTCACGCCTGCAGCACACCACACAAGTGATGAGTCTGACTGATTGGTTCACGCCTGCAGCACACCACACAAGTGATGAGTCTGACTGATTGGTTCACGCCTGCAGCACACCACACAAGTGATGAGTCTGACTGATTGGTTCACACCTGCAGCACACCACACAAGTTATGAGTCTGACTGATTGGTTCACGCCTGCAGCACACCACACAAGTGATGAGTCTGACTGATTGGTTCACGCCTGCAGCACACCACACAAGTGATGAGTCTGACTGATTGGTTCACACCTGCAGCACACCACACAAGTTATGAGTCTGACTGATTGGTTCACGCCTGCAGCACACCACACAAGTGATGAGTCTGACTGATTGGTTCACGCCTGCAGCACACCACACAAGTGATGAGTCTGACTGATTGGTTCACGCCTGCAGCACACCACACAAGTGATGAGTCTGACTGATTGGTTCACGCCTGCAGCACACCACACAAGTGATGAGTCTGACTGATTGGTTCACACCTGCAGCACACCACACAAGTGATGAGTCTGACTGATTGGTTCACGCCTGCAGCACACCACACAAGTGATGAGTCTGACTGATTGGTTCACGCCTGCAGCACACCACACAAGTGATGAGTCTGACTGATTGGTTCACACCTGCAGCACACCACACAAGTTATGAGTCTGACTGATTGGTTCACGCCTGCAGCACACCACACAAGTGATGAGTCTGACTGATTGGTTCACGCCTGCAGCACACCACACAAGTGATGAGTCTGACTGATTGGTTCACGCCTGCAGCACACCACACAAGTGATGAGTGACTGATTGGTTCACGCCTGCAGCACACCACACAAGTGATGAGTCTGACTGATTGGTTCACACCTGCAGCACACCACACAAGTTATGAGTCTGACTGATTGGTTCACGCCTGCAGCACACCACACAAGTGATGAGTCTGACTGATTGGTTCACGCCTGCAGCACACCACACAAGTGATGAGTCTGACTGATTGGTTCACGCCTGCAGCACACCACACAAGTGATGAGTCTGACTGATTGGTTCACGCCTGCAGCACACCACACAAGTGATGAGTCTGACTGATTGGTTCACGCCTGCAGCACACCACACAAGTGATGAGTCTGACTGATTGGTTCACGCCTGCAGCACACCACACAAGTGATGAGTCTGACTGATTGGTTCACGCCTGCAGCACACCACACAAGTGATGAGTCTGACTGATTGGTTCACGCCTGCAGCACACCACACAAGTGATGAGTCTGACTGATTGGTTCACGCCTGCAGCACACCACACAAGTGATGAGTCTGACTGATTGGTTCACGCCTGCAGCACACCACACAAGTGATGAGTCTGACTGATTGGTTCACGCCTGCAGCACACCACACAAGTGATGAGTCTGACTGATTGGTTCACGCCTGCAGCACACCACACAAGTGATGAGTCTGACTGATTGGTTCACGCCTGCAGCACACCACACAAGTGATGAGTCTGACTGATTGGTTCACGCCTGCAGCACACCACACAAGTGATGAGTCTGACTGATTGGTTCACACCTGCAGCACACCACACAAGTTATGAGTCTGACTGATTGGTTCACGCTGCAGCACACCACACAAGTGATGAGTCTGACTGATTGGTTCACGCCTGCAGCACACCACACAAGTGATGAGTCTGACTGATTGGTTCACGCCTGCAGCACACCACACAAGTGATGAGTCTGACTGATTGGTTCACGCCTGCAGCACACCACACAAGTGATGAGTCTGACTGATTGGTTCACGCCTGCAGCACACCACACAAGTGATGAGTCTGACTGATTGGTTCACGCCTGCAGCACACCACACAAGTGATGAGTCTGACTGATTGGTTCACACCTGCAGCACACCACACAAGTGATGAGTCTGACTGATTGGTTCACGCCTGCAGCACACCACACAAGTGATGAGTCTGACTGATTGGTTCACGCCTGCAGCACACCACACAAGTGATGAGTCTGACTGATTGGTTCACGCCTGCAGCACACCACACAAGTGATGAGTCTGACTGATTGGTTCACGCCTGCAGCACACCACACAAGTGATGAGTCTGACTGATTGGTTCACGCCTGCAGCACACCACACAAGTGATGAGTCTGACTGATTGGTTCACGCCTGCAGCACACCACACAAGTGATGAGTCTGACTGATTGGTTCACGCCTGCAGCACACCACACAAGTGATGAGTCTGACTGATTGGTTCACGCCTGCAGCACACCACACAAGTGATGAGTCTGACTGATTGGTTCACGCCTGCAGCACACCACACAAGTGATGAGTCTGACTGATTGGTTCACGCCTGCAGCACACCACACAAGTGATGAGTCTGACTGATTGGTTCACGCCTGCAGCACACCACACAAGTGATGAGTCTGACTGATTGGTTCACACCTGCAGCACACCACACAAGTTATGAGTCTGACTGATTGGTTCACGCCTGCAGCACACCACACAAGTGATGAGTCTGACTGATTGGTTCACGCCTGCAGCACACCACACAAGTGATGAGTCTGACTGATTGGTTCACGCCTGCAGCACACCACACAAGTGATGAGTCTGACTGATTGGTTCACACCTGCAGCACACCACACAAGTGATGAGTCTGACTGATTGGTTCACGCCTGCAGCACACCACACAAGTGATGAGTCTGACTGATTGGTTCACGCCTGCAGCACACCACACAAGTGATGAGTCTGACTGATTGGTTCACACCTGCAGCACACCACACAAGTGATGAGTCTGACTGATTGGTTCACGCCTGCAGCACACCACACAAGTGATGAGTCTGACTGATTGGTTCACGCCTGCAGCACACCACACAAGTGATGAGTCTGACTGATTGGTTCACGCCTGCAGCACACCACACAAGTGATGAGTCTGACTGATTGGTTCACGCCTGCAGCACACCACACAAGTGATGAGTCTGACTGATTGGTTCACGCCTGCAGCACACCACACAAGTGATGAGTCTGACTGATTGGTTCACACCTGCAGCACACCACACAAGTGATGAGTCTGACTGATTGGTTCACGCCTGCAGCACACCACACAAGTGATGAGTCTGACTGATTGGTTCACACCTGCAGCACACCACACAAGTGATGAGTCTGACTGATTGGTTCACACCTGCAGCACACCACACAAGTTATGAGTCTGACTGATTGGTTCACGCCTGCAGCACACCACACAAGTGATGAGTCTGACTGATTGGTTCACGCCTGCAGCACACCACACAAGTGATGAGTGACTGATTGGTTCACACCTGCAGCACACCACACAAGTGATGAGTCTGACTGATTGGTTCACGCCTGCAGCACACCACACAAGTGATGAGTGACTGATTGGTTCACACCTGCAGCACACCACACAAGTGATGAGTCTGACTGATTGGTTCACACCTGCAGCACACCACACAAGTGATGAGTCTGACTGATTGGTTCACGCCTGCAGCACACCACACAAGTGATGAGTGACTGATTGGTTCACACCTGCAGCACACCACACAAGTGATGAGTCTGACTGATTGGTTCACGCCTGCAGCACACCACACAAGTGATGAGTCTGACTGATTGGTTCACGCCTGCAGCACACCACACAAGTGATGAGTCTGACTGATTGGTTCACACCTGCAGCACACCACACAAGTGATGAGTCTGACTGATTGGTTCACGCCTGCAGCACACCACACAAGTGATGAGTCTGACTGATTGGTTCACACATGCCCACCACATGACTGATGAGTCCGACTGGAAAACCCGCTTTTGCCGATCTCACCCCATCTCTCCCCATCTCACCCCATCTCACCCCATCTCACCCCATCTCACCCCATCTCACCCCATCTCCCCCCATGTCTTCCCACTGAAGGGACGGCGTATCGGAGAGTACTGTAGCTGCGTTCCTCTCTCTTGTCTTTGGCGATTACCAGCTGCCAGCAGCACCTGAAGAATCACCTGAGGCAGCACCTGAAGACTCGAGTGCAGCAGCAGCAGCAGCAGTGCAGATTCCTGTGTTCCGGACCATTCCCAAGGAGAAGACCGCTCAGTCCCTTGACATACGGCCAGAGGTGAGAAGAGGAGGGACTGCTTTTGAGTCAACTCAGACACAGACAGCTCAGTCCCTTGATATACGGTCTGAGGTGAGGAAGGGAGGGAGAAACAAGTTCCCTCGTGTGCTGTGAGCAGCTGGGAACTTCAGCTGGTCTTAAGAGGGACAGCAAGTAGCTGGGAGTTTCAATTGTAAGTGGTGAGTTTCTTGATCGCAGCTGGACTGTTGGCCGATTCTAGCCACGATAAAGCAGGGTTCAACTGCTTCAAAGCTAGGCTGTGTTAAGCTTTTGAGAATTCTAAAAAACCTAGCCACAGTAAAGCTGAGTTCAACTGCTTTGAAGCGTCCCTGTCAGCTATAATGGTCGGAGGCGGCCATCATTTCGCGTCTACCTCTCCCCTCATACCATTATAGCATATCCTTTTGTACTTCACCTCACAGCATTTACCGCTTCCTTCTGTTTCAACACCCAATTGGTATCCTCTTCTCTTCCCATTCTCCTCCGCTCCTTTCACCCCCTCTCCTCCCGTCCCCCCCTCTCTCGCTCCTGCTCTCCCTCTACACTCACTCTCGCCCACTTCCCCCCTCCTTGCTCTCGCTCTGTCCCTGCATCTCCCCCCCAGGTCCTGGAAACTATTCTTGTGTTTTGCGAGTCAACCCCTGCCTCTCTGCCTTCCAACCTATCAGCACGAGTGCCTTTCAACCCTGCTCCCTCTCTGTCTCTCCCCTCTCCATCCACTCTCCCCCTCTCCTCCCTCTCCCCCACTCCGCCCACTTTCCCCCTCTCCTCCCTCTCCCCCACTCCGCCCACTTTCCCCCTCTCCTCCCTCTCCCCCACTCCGCCCACTTTCCCCCTCTCCTCCCTCTCCCCCACTCCGCCCACTTTCCCCCTCTCCTCCCTCTCCCCCTCTCCGCCCTCTCCCCCTCTCCGCCCACTCTCCCCCGCTCTCCCCCAGGTCATGGAAACTATACTTGTGTTCTGCGAGTCAACCCCTGCCTCTCTGCCTTCCGACCCAGCAGTACCAGAGCCCTCGGGTCCATCGCTCGTTGCTGACTCAACCCCAAACCCATTAGTGCCAACACCTGCTTCTCAGTTGGAACCCTCTGGTCCATCACCTATTGCTGACTCGGCCCAAAACGCATCAGTTCCTTTGCCCTCCGACCCATCGCCGATAACCGACTCCACGCAAACGCTATCAGTGCCAGTCCATCCATCACCCTCCCCCTCACTTCCCAACCCTCTAACATCAGTAACACAACCACCACCACCACCACCACCACCACCACCACCACCGCCATCACCCGGCCTCCCTGCAGCTGCTGCTTACTTGCGAATGATGCCCGAGGCCCCCGCTTCTTGCCTGCTTTCCTTCCACAAGGTACTGTTTCTTGAAAATTGGCTGGTCGCGTTGTGTTCACCTTGTGCTGCCCACCTTGTGCTGCGCGTCCTAATGCCCATTGCACATTACAAATGCCCAATGCACATTACAAATGCCCAATGCACATTACAAATGCCCAATGCACATTACAAATGCCCAATGCACATTACAAATGCCCAATGCACATTACAAATGCCCAATGCACGTTACAAATGCCCAACGCACATTACAAATGCCCAATGCCTTGTATCCGATTCCCATCCCATTCCTTCCTTGCTCCCATGGCAGACTCCAGTGGAGATTCTGTCCAGGAAGGTTCCTCTTGTGAAGGCCGTTCTTGCGTGAGTCAAGTTGCATTGTCCACATGCCCTCCTTTTCCACATGCCCTCCTTCCACATGCCCTCCTTCCACATGCCCTCTTTCCACATGCCCTCCTTCCACATGCCCTCCTTCCACATGCCCTCCTTCCACATGCCCTCCTTCCACATGCCCTCCTTCCACATGCCCTCCTTCCACATGCCCTCCTTCCACATGCCCTCCTTCCACATGCCCTCTTTCCACATGCCCTCCTTCCACATGCCCTCCTTCCACATGCCCTCCTTCCACATGCCCTCCTTCCACATGCCCTCCTTCCACATGCCCTCTTTCCACATGCCCTCCTTCCACATGCCCTCCTTCCACTTGCCCTCCTTCCACATGCCCTCCTTCCACATGCCCTCCTTCCACATGCCCTCCTTCCACATGCCCTCCTTCCAGGGATATCGTAACCGTATTGGAAATCTATCCTTGCTCTTGCTCTTGCTCCTGCTCTTGCTCTTGCTCTGGCTCTTGCTCTTGCTCTTGCTCTTGCTCTTGCTCTTGCTCTTGCTCTTGCTCTTGAGTCGACTCAAAAGCATTGCTTTTGCTTCCACATGCCCTCCTTCTCCATCCGTCCACCTGCCACTCTCACCACTGCGCTGGCTTCAGCGCTAACCCCAGCCCCCAGCCCCCAGCCCCCAGCCCCCGCAACCGGCGGTACACAGTTCAGCTGGCCAATCACACGTGCAAGTTGCTGTGCTGCCAGTGCCCTCACATTCACCTCCCATTTCTATCTCCTGCCTCTCTCCGCAACCTTCCTTCAGGACCAATCCCACCCCCCACAACGGCCGACACACAGTTCACCTGGCCAATCACACGTGCATGTTGCTGTGCTGCCAGTGCCCTCACATTCACCTCCCATCTGTATCCGCTGCCTCTCTCCACAACCTTCCCTCAGGACCAACCCCACCCCCCGCAACGGCCGGTACACAGTTCAGCTGGCACCGATGGCCAATCACATGCGCATGCCGCTGCCCATGCTGCTCGCGTGCTTGAGGGACCTGCAGGTGTGTTCCAATGATATTCAAACATGTGAGCGCTGCTCTCCCTGCTAACCAATCACACAATCACATGCGCATGCCGCTGCCCATGCTGCTCGCGTGCTTGAGAGACCTGCAGGTGTGTTCCAATGAGATTCAAACATGTGAGCGCTGCTCTCCCTGCTAACCAATCACACAATCACATGCGCATGCCGCTGCCTATGCTGCTCGCGTGCTTGAGAGACCTGCAGGTGTGTTCCAATGAGATTCAAACATGTGAGCGCTGCTCTCCCTGCTAACCAATCACACAATCGCATGCGCATGCCGCTGCCCATGCTGCTCGCGTGCATGAGGGACCGGCAGGGTGTGTTCTAGCCACATCAAAGCATAAGTGGTAAAGCTTTTGAGTCGACTCATAAGTGGTAATTTGGTAAAGCGCCTGCAATGAACCACCATCTGACTGGGTTTTTGAGGCGCCTCAAAAATGGTTTCATTGCTGAGAATCCGAGTGAGAGTAATTTCGTTTTGAGACGGCACAAACCACCAAACGACTGGATTCCTTGAATTCCTTGAATCGCGAGCTCCAGTGCAGCAGTCCCAGCAGCAGCAGCAGCAGCAGCAGCAGCAGTCGTACCCACCGCAGCATTCTCCAGAATCGCTGGCGATCACATGACTGGATTCCTTGAATTCTCCAAAATCGCTGGCGATCACATGACTGGGTTCCATGTGCATGCCCCAGTCCTGCCCATGTTCCTTGCTGCCTTGTGATACCAGCAGGTGTGTTTCACACGCAATTGCTGCAGCAAGTGCTGCCGCCTTTCAATGCATGAGATGGGTTTTTCTGGGTTGCTGATGACCATCAGGTGACCATCAGGTGACTTTTGAGTCGACTCAAAAGTCACCTTGATGGCCATCTGAGGGTAAAAGATGGCTTCTAGAGGGCCCCCACCCCCTCTTTCTTTCAAAGCCCACAGCCATCCTTCCTAGGGCCCCCATCCCCCTCTTTCTTTCTCCTCACCACCATTTACTTCTCCCGCCTCCCTTCCTCTCTTGTCACATTTCTTGCAGAGGTGTGGGGAGATCGTATGCGAGTTCCAGGAACCTTCCCTGTGCGTGCAGCTCCTATCTCGCCCCAGGAGTCTTTCCTCCCTCGCAGCGGCCATCTGCCAGCGGCTCGCCGCAGTGGAGAAGTCAACTGTGAGTCAACTGTGGAGAAGTCAATGTATGGTATCTGTAAATCTACTGTTGAGTTGCACTGCTGCTGATCGAATTTGTGGTACCCACTGAGAGTTGCATTTGTTGGATCTGCACGCATGCACACACAGACACACCGACACAATCACACAAACCCACGCACCCGCACACTCCCACCCACCCACCCGCATGCACCCCCCCTCTCCTCTCCAGGTTGCTAAGCTTGATGCTGTGTATTCTGTAGCAGTTGTTTCTGGGTCGACTTATAAACAGACCTCACACACCTGCCCTCACACACCTGCCCTCACACACCTGCCCTCACACACCTGCCCTCACACACCTGCCCTCACACACCTGCCCTCACAGACACATCTACCCTCACACACCCACTTCCCTCTAGGTTGCGAAGCTTGGTGCCATGTACTCTGGCAGTTGCTTCTGGGTCGACTTTAAAGCAGACACACCCACCCACCCACCCTCACACACCTCACTTCTCTCCAGGTTGCTAAGCTTGACGCCATGTATTCTGTGGTACTAGCTGCGGCGCAAGTGCCAGCCGAATCGCCAGCTGCAGACACCATGGCTCCCCCTCTCGCTTCTGACTGGCACAAGTCACTGTCTGGGCGGCAGACAGCCCTCCTGCATGGCTGCATCTCAGCATACTTTGACTCCAGGGATGGCACTGTACCCTCGCTGCTTGCTGCTCCTGCTACTGTGCCCACTGCCAGGTGAGATTTTGGTGGGAAGGTGAGCCCTTCACATGCATGCACAGACACATGCACACACACATGCACGCATATGCACTCACATACACATGCACGCATACGCATGCACATACACACGCACATATACACATGCACACATATGCATGCACACATATGCATGCACACACATGCATGCACACATATGCACACACATGCACACACATGCACACACATGCATGCACACACACATGCACACATATACATGCACACACTCATGTGCATACATATGCACACTCGCCTCCACAAGCATGCACACAAGCATGCACACATGCATGCTCAAGTCCACATGTGCGACCGACACACACACGCATGCATGCACTTGCATTGCATATCCTCACACAAAGTATAAGATGTTCTTCATGTACCCTCCTGTACCAAAGCAAGCACTTGCCAGCATATTTTGTCAAGGCCTCACTGGAATCAGTGCAGAGAACGCAGCCCTGAGATTGTTTTTTTTTTTTAGGCGCCTCAAAAATATTTTGTCAAGGCATCACTGGAATCAGTGCATAGAACGCAGCCCTGAGATTGTTTTTTTTTTTAAGGCGCCTCAAAAATATTTTGTCAAGGCATCACTGGAATCAGTGCAGAGAACGCAGCCCTGAGATTGTTTTTTTTTTAGGCGCCTCAAAAATATTTTGTCAAGGCGTCACTGGAATCAGTGCAGAGAACGCAGCCCTGAGATTGTTTTTTTTTTGTAGGCGCCTCAAAAATATTTTGTCAAGGCGTCACTGGAATCAGTGCAGAGAACGCAGTCCTGAGATTGCCTTTTTTTTTAGGCGCCTCAAAAATATTTTGTCAAGGCATCACTGGAATCAGTGCAAAGAACGCAGCCCTGAGATTGTTTGTTTTTTTAGGCGCCTCAAAAATATTTTGTCAAGGCATCCCTGGAATCAGTGCAGAGAACACAGCCCTGAGATTTTCATTTTTTTTAGGCGCCTCAAAAATATTTTGTCAAGGCGTCACTGGAATCAGTGCAGAGAACGCAGCCCTGAGATTGTCGCTGCTCGGCCATCTGACATGCTCCCGCTTTGTTGTCTTTTTTTATGTTTCGACTGTGCAATGGACTACGAAAACGCATGCCGCTTTTTATGTTTCCCCTTGGGTATGCATGCACAACTGGGCTTGTCAACGGCATCATTTGGGATCGCCTCTCGTTAGCCAATTTCTTCGTAGCGACATAAAGGTGAGTGGAATATAATTGAGTAATATAAAGGTGAGTGGGATAAAATCGAGAAATATAAAGGAGGGTGACATAAAGTGGGGGTATTTCTGAGTTTGGCATCAAGGTATGTGGCTTTAAGGCATGATGCATCGGGCTAACACATGGGGATCCCATTGCTAACATCATGCTAGCAATGTTCGTTCGGCCACACACGGATCATGGCGCACAACACACGCATGCACACACAAGCATGCACACCCACATGTGAATATATGCATGCACACACACACATGCACATGTATGCATGCTCACATGCGCACGCACACGCCTGCACATATACACCCACACGTCGTCCACCCGCCCCTCTCTTGCCTCCAATCCAGGTGTTCCTGCGCTGCCAGCAAGCCAATCCCGATGCGCCACCTGTCAACGCCCGTGCCATCGCCCGCATTCTTCATGGCCTTACGAGCCCTGCCTTCCCCACATGTACATGGTCCAAGCACCATTTCTGGTGAGCTCTCCTCCTTCCCCCGTCACTTCGGGTGAGCTCTCCACTTTCTCCCAGCATCTCCCCTCGTTCAAGCACCACTACTGGTGAGTTCTCTCCTGACTTCCCGCGTCCTCATAGTTATAGAGCCATACTTTTTCAGCTACTTCCTGGCCCACGCACCATTACTGGTGCGCCCTTCTCTTTCTTCCCACTCTCCTGGTGACACTCTTGTTGCTTTCTCTTGGCAGACAACACACGCCCCATTTTCCGCGCACCACACACCCCACTTTCCACGCACCATACGCCCCACGTTCGGCGCACCACACGCCAATATGGTTTTGCCAGGTTATGCCAGATACACCTGGCCAACTGACACATCACGTTTCACACGCCACAGGTTTTGCCTAGTTACACCCGGCCATATGGTTCTCAAAGCACATAACAGTGTTTCAACATCTTCCTGTTGCTGCTGCTGGTGCTTTCAATCGGTGTTTCTTACAGGGGCCTCTATGCAGACATTGACTTCCACACAGTTCGGAGGATCGCTTTAGAGGAGGTTATTGCATCACGGCCGCACAAACTTAGACTGCGTCCCATGCTGAAATAATTGTTGAAACGCACATTAACGTATAAACAGCTGTTGCGTCTTGTGTGCATGCCACGGTTTTCGCCTCATAAATGAGGTAATGAGTGGGTGCACTCGTGAATATGATGGTGTCTCCCTTCTTGCCCTCGCCTGAGGAGAGTCATCGTTAGAACGTGGAGATTTTTTTGGAGGGCACAGTAAAAAATTGGTGTGCTCGAAACAAAACAAGGGTGGTATTATCCTGGTAAACATATGGTTTTGCTCGTTGTACCATACAACCAAGTATGGTGCTTGTTTAAAGTTTTTGGCACCATTTCAAGATTATAAGTTTGTTATTTGCTAGTACCATATGTGCTCGGTGTTACGGGGTGGCGTGGCTGGTGTAGTATGTCGCTAACCATATTCTTTCCCTCAGACCATTTTGGCAACACCTTCACCCTGCCACGTGCTCCACTGTCAAGGGTGGGCTCCTGCAACGACAAGCTCGGGCGCTGGTGTCCCAACCACCAGAACCCCTCGAGACGAGGGCGTGCTTAAAAAAACAAACGAACAAACCGTTTATTTCTTCCAAATGCTCTTTGCTCATCCTGGACATGTTTGTTCTTCCTGGCCGAAAAAGTAGTCTCGACGCCAAGTGCCAAGATGGCATCAGAACGCGCGGCTTTGAATACTCCCTCGGGATCAAGAGACTGGCTCAAGCAAGCAACTCACCTCATGCGAGCAAGCCAGCCCATGCAAGCAAGTCGCGATGGCATTCGTCACACTTCAAGCCGAAGCGCGCAACTGCGAGCCGCGTAAGATGTCAACTTTGCAAAGGAATGTGGAAATTGAGGAGACATCCCGGCAGGCATGGCGGCGAGCAGTGGGGGAAAGAAAGTGCACATGGCACGGTGTCAACGCACCCAAACCAACCCAACCCAACCCAACCCAAAACACTCAACCCTAGCACATATATATTACCCGTCCCTAGCACATTCATCTCAACCTCACTTCAAGCAACACTAGCGAGTTCAGCCAAGGCCGTCATCTACTTCACACATTAGCAAACGTGCTGCCCTCGCTTCTAAGCAATCACCAAGCATACCCCGTGCCCCTCCCTAGCCATGCCTCGATTTCACGTTCCGATCGTCGCGCTGGTTCTTGTATCTGCTCTGGTCGCGGCAAACTTCTCGGATGTGAACGCCCAGTCTTACATGGCCATCAAGGCCGCGGCAGCCCGAAAGACCGCTAACGACGCGGAAGCGGTGACGAACGCCGCGCTGGCGGAATACAACACCAAGCTCAAGGCGGAGCAGGCGATCCAGAAGCTCATCGACGACGCGAACGCCGCTCTGGTAACCTCCCAGACGAATCTCGCGAATACCAAGAAGCAGCTGGACGACGCGAGGACCAAGGCGGAGAAAGCGCGTCAGGAAATGATCAAGTTCAGGAGCGCACTACAGACGGAGCAGGACTACCATGACGAGCTCGAGCAGCAAGCTCATCACAAAACAACCCCCATTAAATTGGTCCAAGTTTGGTCCAATTATGGTGCCCGCGCCCAAGAATGGACCAAATTTGGTCCAAAATCTTGGACCACAGACGGTGTGGCTGCAAGGTAGAATTCTGCCTAATTTTCAAACCAGATTTGACCAAAGCCATACACCTATGTAGGACCACGCATGGTGTGAAAGTAGTCCAAATTCACACCAAGGTTGCTCCAATGCCAGTGATGGGCTGGTAGAGAAATACTGGCAAATCTGAAAGTGGTTTTAAAATTACGTTTTATTATTGATAAAAGGGGGTTACATACTACAGTACACTGCATCCAATGAGTCCTGCCACGACTGCAGCGTCAGCCCCCTAATCTAGCTACTACTGCAGCAGCCAAGAGACTCTATGGAATCGCTCTCGCTACAGCTCCACCTGGCAGAATCTACTGCAGCCACTACATGTACCGCTGCTCAAAATCTGCTACACCCACTACTGCTTCAGGTAGAGAATTCTGCTACACTAACTGCATCTTCACGACCATCCCATGCTACCCATGCTGCCCATCACCACCCCTATCTACTGCTGCTAACCAGCAGCCCTTGCTACTCTTGTTGCTCACCACCACGCCCTGCTGCTGTCGCCTTCCACCACCACATCTTTGCTACTGATGCTGCTACTCACCACCACCCCTTGCTACTGCTGCTGCTACTCACTACCACCCCTTGCTACTGCTGCTACTACTCCCCACCACCCCTTGCTACTGCTGCTTCTGCACCTCACCAGCCCTCCTTGCTACTTCTCCTGCTCACAACCACCCCTTGTTTCTCCTGCTGCCCACCACCACCGCTTGCTACTCTTGCCGTTCACAACCACCCTCTGCCACTCCTGTTGCTCACCGCTGCTCACCACCACCCCCTGCTGCTGTCGCCCCCCACCACGATGCCCTTGCTACTGCTGCTGCTACTCCCCAGCACCCCTTGCTACTGCAGCTTCTGCTCCTCACCGACCCTCCTTGCTACTGCTCCTGCTGCTCGCAACCACTCCTTGCTACTCTCGCTGCTCACCACCACCGCTTGCTACTCCTGCTGCTCACAACTACCCTTTGCCATTCCTGCTGCTCACCACCACCCCTGCTACTCGTGCTGCTCACCGCCACCCCCTGCTGCTGTCACCTCCCACCACCACATCCTTGCTACTGCTGCTGCTCACCACCACCCCATGCTACTGCTGCTGCGCGTCATCACCCTTTGCTACTGCTGCTGCTCAACATCACCCTTTGCTACACATGATGCTCAGCTGCTCCCCCACCATCCCCTGCAACTACTGCTCCTCACCAACACCCCATGCTGCTCTCGCCTCCCTCCACCACACCCGTATTGCTGCCGCTACTCTTCACTAGCGCCCGCCTCCTACTGCTGCTGCTGATCACAACCACCCCTTGCTAATACTGGTGCTGATCACGACCATCCCTTGCTAATACTGCTTCTGATCACGAGCACCCCTTGTTACTGCAGCCGCTGCTCACTAATGTTCCATTACTACTGCCGCTGCTCACCACCCCTCCCTTAATCTGCTCCTGTTCACCATAGAACCTTAGCCATTACTACAACTGCTCACCGCCCCTCCACGAAACATTACTGCACGCCCCCTCCCGTGATAACTTCGGTGCCGCCAAGGTCCAAACCCCTGGTATAACTGCTGGCATGACTCAACACCACCTGTAGACCACTGCTGCCTGTGTTGCTCATCTCCATACCCTGGGTGTGGCTGTTTCACCTCAAACTTTTCACACAACCTATCTCCCCACAGTCTGCTGTTGCAAAATTCTCATACCCAAGCCACTGCCCTGCCCACTTTTAACCCACACGAGGCCCGACTGCATCATTCAACCTTGCAATCTCATCTCCTCTACTCATGCTTTCTGCAGCTCGATCGCACACCATGGGGCGTCATGGAAGACTTGGAGCATTACACAGTCGTCAAAATGATTGTGCGGGTCGCCCTCCTCTGCACCCGAACATAGTGACAGCCATGAGGACATATATGAATGGGTCGAACACAACAACCACCACGCAATACATCACGGACAAATGCTCAGCACCAGATGCGGCTGGTACCATAGAAAACTTAGCAACGTACCTCAACCTCCCGCACCAGCGACTCGAAGTCGGTCGCGTCAATGTAGATGGAGTGTGGGAAGTTGAACGTATGCGTCTCTGCAGCGTACGGGACGCCAAAGTCGAGCACGGCAACCTCGACCCACTTCTTGGCGCGCACGCACATGGCCTCGTAGTTGGTGCGGTTGACCTCCCACTTGGTGGAGAGCTTGCCATCCGGAGCATTATTCAGGATGGGCCACTCAAACTGCAAGTGTGTGAAGGAATAAAGAAAGGAAAAAGCAAACAAGAATGCGCATTACACGTAAATCCTTACTCCCGCTTGCGGCACAGCCAGACAGTTAAGAGCACGTACATAGACATTAGAAATGCGGTGCAAGCAACCCCTCCTACCCACGCCATACCACCCAACAACACGGTTAAAATATGCTAAGGAACTCACAGCGTAGAGAATCCAGCCCAGCTGGCGGATTTTGATCTTCTCCGTGTTCACGCCCCTCCTTGCCAATGCGAGGCGAACGGAGACAGCAAAGATCAGAGTGGAGAATGGCTTTCCACCATCAAGATGCCAGCAGAATCCCCAGTCATCTGTGTATGCGAGTAGGTGAATGAAGAGGCAGGGAGGGAGGAGAGGCAGGGAGGCAGGGACAGAGGGAGGGAAGGAGGGGAGGGAGGGGGGGGAGGAGAGGGGAGGGAGGGAGGGAGGGGAGGGGAGGGAGGGGAGAGCAGGAGGCATGGATGAAGAAGCCCGGGCTGCGAAGTGCACCATGGCTTGCAATCCGGCGGGGTAGCTCCGACGTGGTAGACCTTGGGTGATGGGTGAGAGGTTGAAGATACGAAAGGGGGGAAGAGGAGGGAGGGAGGGAGGGGAGGGAGGGAGGGAGGGAGGGAGGGAGGGAGGGAGTGAGTGAGGGAGGGAGGGAGGGAGTGAAGGAGGGAGGGGAGAGCAGGAGGCATGGATAAAAAGGCTCGGGCTGCGAAGTGCACCATGGCTTGCAATCCGGCAAGGTAGCTCCGACGTGGTAGACCTTGGTTGATGGGTGAGAGGTTGAAGATACAAAAAGGGGAAGACGAGGGAGGGAGGGAGGGAGGGGAGGGAGAGAGGGAGGGAGGGAGGGAGGGAGTGAGTGAGGGAGGGAGGGAGGGAGTGAAGGAGGGAGGGGAGAGCAGGAGGCATGGATGAAAAAGCTCGGGCTGCGAAGTGCACCATGGCTTGCAATCCGGCAGGGTAGCTCCGACGTGGTAGACCTTGGTTGATGGGTGAGAGGTTGAAGATACGAAAGGGGGGAAGACGAGGGAGGGAGGGAGGGAGGGAGGGAGGGGAGGGAGGGAGGGATGGAGATTTGATACAGTCATGAGTAACGAGAGGTTTTAAGCATTGTTTACATGGAGCAAAAAGGGGACCACAATAAACCTCACCATCAAAGTATTTGTCCTTCAGCTCGTCGTCGTGGTAGTAGATCTCAGGGGCTGGCAGATCCGCTGGAAGATTCTTCACATACGTACGGTTGCCTTGCCGCCCTAATGCAGTGAGTCCGACCTTCCGCATACATCCATTGATCGTGGTCCTCGTGGTCGACAGCTGCTCGAAGAAAACACCACGGGTGGCCGGGTCATTGTGATCGAAGAGCAACTTCAGCGCATCAGTCACGATCCCCGAGACGAAAACCTGGAAGCCATGCTCCAAGGCCTCGTCAGAAGACGGGTAGAACTGGATCTTCCCCGCAATGATGGTGAAGATCAGGTGTGTTGCCACGCGCTTCGACAGATCCTATGGGTGGAGGAGAGGAGATGGGAGGTGAGAAGGGGGGAAGAAGAGAGGGGCAAGGAGAGAGAGTAGCAGGGGGGTGGGGGGAGAGGGGTTTTTGAAAAGGTGAGGAAAACTAGAAGCGTCAAGCTGACAACAGAATGTAGGGAATGCAAAGCGTGCGAATGGGTGGCGACAAAAATTGGTGAAAGGAGAAGGGTAAAGCTGGTAACAAGCGGATGAAGTGGGTGAGTATGGGACGGGGGGAGAGGAGGTTGCAAGGTAAACGGATGATGGAGACACAAAGAGAGACAGACAATCACAAAACGACCAGCGGTGCAGGGGAACAAGGCGAGTACACAAAGCAAAAAGTCGCACGGATAGCACAAAGCCTACAAAACAGCACCCGTTTTCGTGTGCCCATCACGACCCCCCACACCAACCCACCTTGTAGTCATCGACGTGCTTCATGACAATGGCCTTTGCCAACACCAGTGGACTCTCTGTGAGCCTAGAGGGGGCAGGCACCGCCGGTGCAACTGTAGATGCAGATGGAGTCACCATGACCGCCTCTGGCACAGGGCCCACCCCTTGCGCCTCCACAAGAGCCCTTATGGCCTTAAGCTGGCCCAGGAGGTTGGCCTCCAGTGCTATAAATTCAGCACGTGTGACCGCTTTCTCCTCGGTGCTCAACCCCGAAGTCGAAGCGACTACCTTTGGCGCAGCAGCGGAGATCGCATGCCGTTCGGACGACATGCAGTAGATTTTCCCTGGTGGCGGTGCCCCAGAAAGCGCCAGTACTGCAATATAAGGGGAGGGAGGGAGGGGAGGGAGGGAGGGAGGGAGGGAGGGGAGGGAAGGAGGGAGGGGAGGGAGGGGAGGGGAGGAGGGGAGGGAGGGGAGGGAGGGAGGGAGAGGATGAAGGGAGGGAGGGAGGGTGGGAGTGAAGGAGGGAGGGGAGAGCAGGAGGCATGGATGAAGAAGCTCGGGTTGCAAAGTGCACCGTGGCTTGCAATCCGGCGGGGTAGCTCCGACGTGGTACACGTTGGGTGATGGGTGAGAGGTTGAAGATACGCAAGGGGGGAAGAGGAGGGAGGGAGGGAGGGAGGGAGGGGAGGGAGGGAGGGAGTGAAGGAGGGAGAGGAGAGCAAGAGGCATGGATGAAAAAGGGGTCAGGGAGGGTGGGCGGTATGGAGGATTTTAATGGAGGGAGGGATGGAGGGAGGGGCAGGGAGGCCAGGATAAAAGGGACAGGTGTGCCATGTACAGGGAGGCTGGCAAGACGGGCGAAGTTACACTGACGTGGCACTCACCATTGGCTGCCTTGGATTCAGATCCCTTCCCCTTGCCCTTGTCCTTCAAATCCTTCCCCTTGGCCTTCCCCTTATCCACATCCTTCCCCTTATTCTTGGCCTTCCCCTCCTTTGCCTTCCCTGTATCCTTACCCTTCCCCGTATCCTTTGCCTTCCCCGTATCCTTTGCCTTCCCCGTATCCTTTGCCTTCCCCGTATCCTTTGCCTTCCCCGTATCCTTTGCCTTCCCGGTATCCTTTGCCTTCCCCTCATCCTTACCCTTCCCCTTATCCTTTGCCTTATCCGTACCCTTTTCCACCCCCGGTTCCTTGGCCCTCCCCTTACCCTTCGCCTTCCCCTGATCCTTAGCCTTCCCCTGCTCCTCTCCTTCAACCTTTACTTTGACAAGCCCCTTGTCCTCTCCCTTCCCCTTAACCCTATCCTTCCCCAGATCCCCTTCCTGCCCCTTATCCATGGCCATATCTGCACCCTTTGCCTCATCCGAGCCCGGGCCCTTCCCCCCCTCCGTGGCCTCCTCCGTGCTTGTCGGCTTGAAATCTTTACCATTTGAAGCCGTCCCTTCTGCTGGATGTGCAAATAACCGCAGCAAAGGGATGTTCAGAGGTTGATGAATACGACCCATCACAAAGCATGGCATAGGCATCATTGCTAGTACGAAGAGCATGGTGCAATGGTTTCCCGACATCCAGAAATAGCCTCACGCAGGAGTTTCTACTCACCGTCTCCATCAGGTTGCTCCTTGTGCTTGACTGTCACGTCACTGCTGACAGCTCCATTGGCGACCGTTTGCTTCAGCTTCTTCCTTGCGCCGGCAGTGTTACCATTAGCCTCTTTCCTACCATCCCCATTCTCCATATCCATTGTTGATGCCTCCTTCTTCGATGAGCCAATGGCTGAAAGAGGGCGCACCTTTCCCCTCCTCGTAGCGCAAGCTTCATCAGCATCTTCATCGGCATCCTCATCAGCACCGTCGTCAGCATCCTCAGCAACAGCTTCGTCAGCATCCTCATCATCCAACTCATTCTCATCGTCATGTTCGTCGTCGTCCGACTTTCCAGCGTCACGACCCTCATCCTCCTCGACATTCTCATCAACATGCTCTTCCTCACCATCCCCATCCGTGTCGTTGTCGGCATTTTCGTCGTCACTTTCCTCACCTCCTGTCTCCGCTCCCTCGTCCTCGTCACTTTCGTCGCCTCCCCCGGATTCACGCCCCAAACTCTCGTTCCGCTTGCGTACATCACGGCCTGCCCCATCCTCATCCTCCTCCTCCTGATCGGAAGCAGCGGTGGAGTCATTGTCGGATGTGTCATCCTCTCCCAATCTGACCCGTCTTCGCCGCTTCCGACCCGATTTTCGCTGTGCAGTCACGTCTTTGTCATAAGTGGGCTTGCCTTTGGCGAGGAAGCTCTCACCCTTCTGCTTGCGATTGTTTCGCGTGGTCTTCGAACGAGTGTCGCCATCACCGAGCTTGGAAACCTGCTTCTTGGGCGCCATGAAGGTGTTCACGGAAAAGGGAGGAGAACGAGAGCAGAGCGTGGTGTGAATAAACTAGTCGAGGTGGCGGTGAGAAGCTGGAAACTATACTGGACTGTGTCTGGATGACTGCATTTTAACATGACTGGCGCTGCCATGACCGGTCCTGCGATGCGGTCTTTAGTGAGGAATACCTGAGACTTACAACGGGGGCGTCGCCACGAGCGGTGTTCGCATCGCAAAACTTCAAGACGTCAGACGCCGCAACGCTAGACGTCGCCGCGCTACACGTCGCTGCGCCCGTCGCTATCGTTACAGCGCGCGGCATCCCTGCGCCACACGACGCGACGGAAGACGTCGCATCGCCAGACGTTGCATGGCTAGACGTCGCATCGCTTGACGTCGCATCGCCAGGCGTCGCATCGTCAGACGTCGCAGCGCGAGACGTCGTGCTCCCGACGTCGCAGCGCCCGTCGTCGCATTGTCTGACGTTGACTAAGTGATGTCGAACCGCACGTGATAGTGGCCAGCTCGACGGCACTACCCTGGCTATCGTCAAAACCGATCTGCGCGCCTGACGCATTCTTATACCAGATAGGTCACCGCGTCATTAGCGCGCCGCGCCTAGAAACTACCAACTCAGGAGCGGCTAAAGGGGGATGCTAGGAACGACGGCACAACGGGAGTAAATGGCGCAAGAGCTCCTAGTGAGGCAGTGAGAGAGGTGGAAGACAGTGATCAAATGGGCTGGACGTGCGAGACCCCTAAGGGCGTCGGCCGGTTTCGTGGGTCTGAGGGACGCTGGGCTGTGTTTCGTTGGCTGCTGTGGGGTCCCATAGAAAGTTTGTGTCACGTGTTTCTGCACTGGCTGCTCAACCAAAACGCAACCTACGCGAAACTGAAGAGTTGCGTCGCATGGAGGTGTACAGGGCTTACCACAACGTGTGAGGGGAGTCCAGGTGCCTGGCGACATGGGGTGGTAGGGGACCCAAAATTCAAGCGTCCGCCACACGAGTGCTGGAGTCTATTTACTGCCCGTGATCCGACTTTGACCAATGTACAACCTGCCGCATTCGATAAGGTTGCGTGTTTTCTAGGCTCTACACTTCCTCTCAACAGTTGGGACAGGACGTTCATGCTGCCCCCTTGCGACGCGTTGTGGTGAGCAGTGACTGGATACGATCCATTGGGCCGGGCTGTGTCCACGCAGCATTCAGGGCGGCGCGACATTTGTCGAGCTGTCCGGACATGAAAATCCAGGGGCCAAGCCAGTCGAGGTAATAAAGAATCGGGCAGAGTTTACTGCTTCCTAATTGTGCTGGCGTTTGCGCGACTGGACTTCTGCCCAAAGTGATGTTCCGAGCTCCAGTGGGTGAGCAGAATGAATAGAAAAAGTAGTCGCTAAATTTACTGGAAGCTTTAGGGCAAAGAGATGTACACGCTTTCCTGGGCAAGTTCGCAACAATGTAAACAGTGGCAACAACTTCCTGGCAGCGTTGGTACTGTACATCACCACAACGTTTGGGCCGGTGCGATGGTCCTTGTGGCAAAGCTGCCACGAACCTGGCCAAAAGGAAAGGGTTATTCCATCCCTACACAAAATGCCAGCGGACCAAAGTGACGGAATATTCCAGCAGTGCGCTTGACAATGCTCGTTCATTGGGCAGCAATGTGGATAACACGTGGCACAACACTATCGGCAGCTCGCCATTGGCTGCAAACCAAGAGTGGATGTCATCGCGATGCAGCTCCTTTCTCCTGCCGCTGGTTGTCAGGTGCTGGATGCTCCTGCTGTGCTGTTTGGATGGTCAGCCACACGAACTTATAGACTATGCAACAAGGTGAATTTATAACACGAACCCTACGTATCAAAAACCAATGATGTTAATCTGTTCATACATAAATAACCCCATATGACGACCTTCCTGAGCAGGCTTCACCCCGGTGGCTCAGAAGCCAAATGGGACCTTTCAGGGCTAGTAAAATAACACAGTAAAGCGCAAACGGGATCGGATGGTGCATGAAACAAAATGCACGAAATAAAACGCATCATATTGAACAACCTCTGCCTTCTAAAACATCCCGAGACCTAAAAAAACCTCACACCTTATGGCCGCTATTTTGTTCTTCGTACGCAACGTCGGGAAATGGTGACAATCTCGCAAAATGGCACTGCTCATATCGCACGCGTCACGACTTGTGGGTAACGATTTCACGGCTAGTACACGTCGCAGCTGACGAGCAATACAATTCGAGGATGGTGATTGATACGGGTATATGGCATCTGTTAGATTAGTTTAGAAGGGTCGTCATATTACTGCATAGTCCGTAGGACCTTTCGGAATGAACTGCAGTGTTGCGCTTTGCGGAATTGAATGATTGGTCGACGAACCATGTTAGAATGAATGTAACTTAGGTCGTACTCCTACAGACCAGGATCAAGTTCTGGATCTGGAAAACGGGGCTGATCCCGGCGTGCAAGCATGAATGACAGAATCAGCTCGGTATTGAAGCCTCGTCATGTCGCGCATGCTTCTGCCAATTGGATGTTGGTATAGGCTCACCCCAATTGGAGGGATGTCACCGACAAATGATGCCCTGTGGAATTGCACATGTCGGAAGTGACAAACCATAATGCACGGCACGTCCAGAGCAAGCCCGGCCCGGAAAGCGGGCGACGAGGACGTTAACGAATGTTCGCCCGTATATCAGAGCACGCTGCTACACTAGCGTCTACAACCATGTAGACGCACCAACCTGTCACCGAAGTGGTGCACCGACCTCTGTCCCCAGCCACAGCAGATGGAGTGAGTTGTATAGGTTCCGCTGGGCACGAACGTCAGAAATCCGTTGTTCGTACGAATGTTGATGTGAAAGGCCTTGGAGTAGCCGCCATCGGCAAGCGATGGAATATGAACACTGTACATGATGTTTAGTCTCGCCAACATCGAGTCAAGGTCGGTGAGGCTAATGCGCGGGGGCCTCCGGCACGTGTCCGTGTCATGCTCGCTAGACAGGCAGCCCAATAGTGGGACCGCCTCGTGGTTGTACATCGTTGCGTCCCAAATAATCTGGTATGGTGATATTCTGCCCGACTGTAAAAGCTTCCTCCTGAATCCGTGTTTCAAAAGTCCTCATCCTCACGTAGGTTTACGTGCGGCATTGACCAGGCGTTGGGGGATCTTCGACACCGCAACTTGGAGTGCGGCAGGTTTTCAGTGCTGGAGTAAGCGGCATGTGACTGATTGCTTTCCTAACCGTGTACGGGCGCGGAGGGGGTGAAGAGAGTGAAGATGCGGGGCGTCGACAAGGACGGGGCAGCCGGTGACGCACACGTACCATATGCACGAGCGGCAGATCAAGGGACATGTCTACTGGAGGAACTACCGGGACTGCAAGCTGTTGTGTGCGAAATTCGCGAGGGGGAGCATGACGAACCTGCTGGTGTGGCTGGACGACCTGTTGATGCTCGGGCCGCCAAAGCTGTCTCGGGCGGGCAAGTGGCCGCGACTTCGGACTGTGAGGGAGAAGAAGACGAGGGAGTATCTCTATGGCTACGGTGCTAACTTCGACCAATCGCATGCCTCTCTGGCAAGCATGCGCGGTGTGACCATTCTCAACTGTGGGGTCCGAGCGTAGTTTTACCAAGCAAAATGTGATCAACTCTTGGGACCACGGTGCAGTCTGCAATGCCCGCCTGGGTGAGCTGATAACGATTTTGTTGCTGAAATACGAGATCGACAAGCATGAAGCGCTGGAACCGTGGCACGTGAAGAAACGAAGACCAGCAAAATCGGTGTTCCTCGTATTACAAGCGAGGAAGCGCAAGGGCAAGGCTTTGCTGGAAGAGGGTGAGCACGTACCTCCGGTGGCAGACTACAGTGACGGAAACAATTGTCCGTAAGTTTTGCATTAATCAGGGTTTCTAGGCTGTAAGACCATTATACATTAAGCCTTAATGTTTTATGGTGGTAAGATTAGGGAGGGGCACATAGTGAATGTGTTTGCAGTACAAAAATCCAGAACAGTACATTGGATCTAACTGATATCCCAGAAGGTAAAAAATGGGTACATCCGGACAAATAGTTCCAAGCAGAGAGAGCAAACTTCCTAACCACGTTTCTAGTACATAGCTCACTAACCATTGGCCTTGATCACCACCCGCAAACTCCTAGTCATGTTACCTACGAGGTTAGTGCAAACCTCGGTAGGGAATTTCTTGCACTCTGCCTGGACGCACCATTTTGCATGAGGGGGTGAGCACTAGGTAAATCGCGAAGAAGTTGGGCGTAGGCATGAGTATTGTGGAAGATCTTTTATTGAATGGTATCTCTGAGACTAGCCATGCTGCGGTGTGGCCAAAGATGCAATCAGCCAGTCGGACCCATCTTATCACGAATCGTCTTCGTCGTACTGTTGTAGGGTAATGTTGCCCGGTTGACGGTGCATCCTTTCACCATAAAAATCACACAAGGGTCCGCGGGTATAGTCACGATGCAGCAATCGTAGAAGCTGTGACAATTGTGGAAAAACATCAGGGGCCGGCTGCAATTCGTGGAGTCGCATGCTAAGTGGACAATTAATGTTCGAAAGCATGTAATCTGGTGAAATGGGACCAACATCTACTACTTCAGCACTAATGGTCATGCGTTTGCCTGGATTCGTGAAGGCACAACCCTGCAGTACCACCAAATCAAACAGATGGTAAACCATGGTGACAAGGATTGGTGGAGGTGTGGGGATGTATGACATGTGCGCGGGTGGGGCTCATATGCAATATTGACGGCCCCAGTACGAGATAATTTTGGACGATGAGCTCGAATTAACCCTTGATTTCTATAGCATTTTCCCCTCTGAGGTCATTTCGGTGCGGACAATGACTGCAAGACCTTTTCATGCCTAATGCAGGAATGATTTGGAGAACATGAGTCTGTAGCCCTGGAGTGGCCATCTTCCTCGTCAAACCTCAACCTCTGAGCTTACCTGAAAAGGGAGTTGGCCAAGCATAAAAGGTCTTTCTCTGGAATGCGGGAGCTTTGGAATCTGGTACAGGAAGAATGGGAGAAGATCCATGCCAAGTTTTGCCCCAGCCTTATCGATAGCACTCCTAGGAAGGTGCGGGCGGTGATTAAGGCCGAAGGTCGATGTGCTAGGTACCAGAAACACAGTTCTGAAGTTTGCTCCCTTTGGTTGGAACTATTTATCCAGATGTACCCTTTGTATATCTGTTGGCATATGAGTTAGATCCAATGTACTATTCTGGATTTTTGTGCCACGTCGGCCCTGCACCCGGTCTAGTTTAGCCCTTGGACCTTTCACAACATGGATCAGGGGGATTTTTCGGACCAACCTTGTGTTAAAGTAAGGTAGCTAGGAACAATAGGAAGCCGTAGAAGTGGCGAGAGGTTTTATGCTACGAAAGTTGAGGAGAGAAAAGGGGGTCGAGAATAGAAGAGAGAGGGATACAAGGAGGGGGGTTGTATCCTCTACAGTATGTTTTAGTAACACCTACCATGCCTACCAATGAAGAGGGGATGCAGGGGACGGGGGGGGGGGGGGGGGCGTGGTCCAGAATCATGCTTGTGGCTGGCGATCGGGCGGCATGTCTAACGGCGCCACAGGCGTTGCGCGGCCGGCTGCAGCCCGACGACGCCGTCACAGAGCGGCGTCGATGCCGCGGTGGGACGTCGACGCTGCGACGGCGGCACGACGGCGCCGTCACGCCGCCATGGCTGGACGTCGACTCCACGACGGCGCGACGCCACGGCAGCGCGTCGAGACGGCCGCGGCACGACGCGGCCAGCGGCACGACGACGCCGCCACAGCAGCACGACGCGGCCACCATGGCAGCGCGAGAGGAAGAGAAGGAGTGTGCAGCGGAAGCGTAGGGAGCAGGCCCGGGAAGGGGAACCTGCTATGATACCATGTTAAACTAAGGTGGCTATGAACGGTAGGAAGCCATAGAAATGGCGAGAGGTTTGAGGCTAGGAAAGTTGAGGAGATAATGAGGATATCGAGAATAGAAGAGAGAGGGATGCAAGGAGGGGGTTGTACTCTTTACACTAGGTTTCAGTAACACCTACCAAGCCCACCAAATTTATAACAAAATATATAAACTAACACGTTGTTTGTACAAAATGGTCCCCTTTCAATTGACATTTTGAAGTGAAATTGGCGTAGAACAATAGACAATCTTCATCTCCTGAAGTTGCAGCCCATTTCTTAGCAATTTATGCGTTATGATAATATTATTCTATACAAAGAGCAGTGTGACCATCATCCAACCCAAATACAAAGTTTCCTTCATTGGAAATGTTTGCTACCACGCAGAAACGTGTCCTAGTTAAATGCCAACATCATGAAACATTTTCAAGGGGTTTCGTAATGCTAAGTGTGTATAAAGGTTCCTTCGAAAATGGAGGGATTTGTACAGCTAGCAGCGCGCGCACAGCAACCCTTCTCGACAAATACCGGGGCACAACAACAAGCGTACAACGGTCGTGACTCTACGGTTTGAGGGTTTGAACTGCCAAGTTCACTGGTCGAGGA
Organism: Closterium sp. NIES-67; assembly: GCA_027943415.1. Lineage (NCBI taxonomy): Eukaryota > Viridiplantae > Streptophyta > Zygnematophyceae > Desmidiales > Closteriaceae > Closterium > Closterium sp. NIES-67. The sequence continues at coordinate 2,576 of BQMB01000898.1, read as the reverse complement.
GTTGTCGCGTCCAGCCTGCGTGGTACCCTAACAACTCACTCCTGTGACGCCATCCATTGCGCCTGTCTACCTCCGTTTTCCCGCGAACCCTAATTTGCGCTCTCTTGTAACGACCGTGTTCGCGGCCTCGCTATAGCAGCGAACGACCCTCATTGCGCTGTACTATTCCCAGTCATGGGTCGCTGTACGTGTTCCGCATCACGTGAGGGTTCAGTAATCACTCGACGAACGCTGTCAGTCAACATCCCCACCTTTCATAATGCACCACGCTGGTCTTTCCCAGGTGCCCATTGCTCACCTCACAATACCGCCGAATGGATGCCGCATCTACGGTCTTCTGTAGCGTGTGCAAGTTAAGCTGCGCAAACGCGCAAGTGCTAGGCAGGCATCGATCTGGAAACTCTCCCTGCGCGCCATGGCGAAACCCGTATCGGCGTGCAGAGCCTGAACCCGCCGTTCCCGGTCGCCCTGGTGTCGTGTTCGTCATCCCCGCCCGAACTCGCAAGCGCTGTGCACGTGAGGCGCAGTACGGTTCATCCCCTGCTGACACAGATGGCCTCTCTGCCGATACACCAGCATCACCCGCGCCTAGTGACCTTCCTGAAACCGAAAACCAGCCGCTCGCTTTTGGCGGAGAGGCTGGCGCAGACGAGCCCATGCGCTCGTCTCCTGTTTCATCGTGTCCTGGGGACAACGCCCCCACGGGCACACCTCCAGTGCCCCCTCCGGATTCCCCTTCTGTCCCGTCGGCGGGTTTCCCCAACATCACCATCAACCCAGCACTGCTGGGTTTGCTCAAGTTCGTAGATGGTGTCAATGGAGGAGCTGGACTAGCGAAGATGGACAGGAACCGGCTGCTTCAGCTTATCATGCACCCCGAGCTAGCCCAAGCCCTGGTAGATGCGAACATCTCCAACTCCCGCGATCTAGAGCATCTACAGCTGGAGTATCTCGCTAGCAGTGGGCGTGGCTTCATCACTTCGACTTTCTATGTTGAAGGGTTCCCACCACAGGTCATGCTGCACAGAGACCCTCTGCGGGTGAGTCATCGCTATCCCAAGGTGTGTGACCTGTTGTTTATCAAGGTATGTCCAGCATAATCGGTTGCCATACTCTGTGGGTCACTCCGTCGTAACATCTTGTGTTGCACCCATCTTCCAGGCGAAGAATGCCCCCGTGTGTCCATCTCCCAATACAACCATGTGTGTGTCCTTTGTGCGTCTATGCTACCTATCGGTTAAACAAAGGCGTCTGCAGTCTTATGTGTGTGTTCCACATGGGGTAGCTTTGTTACTAGTTTTCCCAACCCGTTAGTGGCGCCTGTCGCATTCATCCTTCGACAGCGCGTACTGTGCGCTGCCGTTGCACCTCACCTGTGCCCAATGCGAAGTAACCGCGCAGTATTTTGATGTGGGTTCACGCCTGGTATGCAGGCCCTCGCAGAAATGTGGAGCGCCAAGCAAAACTGGAAGGGGTTCCGCTTCGGGCCAAGGACTGAAGTCGATCCGGACTCTGGACAACGAGCCTACACCACTGCTGAAACGGGATCTTGGTGGCACGATGCACAGGTACGTTTTCGAGGTGTGTTCCCCTGCTGCTGCACGGGGCGTTCCCCTGCTGCTGCACGGGGCGTTCCCCTGCTGCTGCACGGGGCGTTCCCCTGCTGCTGCACGGGGCGTTCCCCTGCTGCTGCACGGTGTATTCCCCTGCTGCTGCACGGAGTGTTCCCCGCTGGAGATGGGAGCCGTGAGCTGCTGCTGGTGGTTTAAGGTCATATGTGATCTTCCACATGTGTTGTGGTGCGCATGTTTAGCCACTAGATAAGCCGGGTATGCAGCTTGTTTGTGACGGCATTGGAAAGCCAGAGACTTATCTAGGTCTGCTTGCCCCGCCGCTACAGGCATTCGTGGGCCTGGACGCCGTCGTTGCGGCACTGATCATCTACAGCGACGTAACGCACCTCAGCCACAACGGCCGCAAGAAGGCGCATCCGGTGATGATGTCTCTGGGAAACATACCTCTGCCCAAACGATGGGGAAGGGCGGGCCACACCCTGCTGGCTATACTCCCAATCCCACCCAAAGGGATGTCTTCAGCACAAAAGACGGAGCTATTCAATGCGTGCGCCGCGAAACTGATGGAGCCACTATTCGACGTTAAGGATAGGTAAGTCGTCAATAGGCTCCTACTTCCCGTGTTGTTTATTCCTGGTTCTTATTCCTTGCTCGGCCATCGACCAGAGTTTTGCATAGTTTGCTACGGCTGAGATGCACTTCTCCCCATCCCACGTGGTCAGTGGTGTGCTTTTGAAGGACGCCCAAGGCGTTGAGCGCAAAGTGAGGCCTCTGTTGTTTGCGTGGTCTTGCGACTACCCCGAGTCTGGCAAAGTCACCTGCACCCTATCGGGTCAGGGCTGCAGCAAGCCATGCAGCATCTGCTACGTCGATAAGGTACGAAGTGAAAACAGGAGGGTCTGACAATGGGGCATTACGCGTCTCTTTGTGCTTAATTGGTTTCTGCCCTTTGATCCCGCTGTTTGCACAGGCGAACCTTTCATCCTCCGAGTGCCAAACGCA